>JAQPZY010001582.1:2920000-4120000 GCA_029931535.1 Margaritifera margaritifera | reverse complement strand
TGATTGCACTAGCTTTTGTGAGAGGAGAAAAACTAAAATAGAATATCTCCACAGAAAACAATTATAATTTATTTCTTCAATGCATTGCAATTAGTTACTAAAATGCCATTACAATAAAAGAAAGCAGACATCTATAAACTGCTCAATCATACTTGTAATTAAAAGTCAAATGTGAGTTTTCACATTAATTACCGAGACCTAAGACTGTAAAATATAAACAAATCCACAGGAATAAAAACAAATTCAAATTATACATACCAGTATTGGATACCTATAAAACAATCATCAGCACAAGTCTACACAATAATTCAATTGGGATCTTCAATGTAATGATAATCAACAGGAATAACACAAGTTGTTCCTAAATGCACACAAGTAACTCATCATTATTTCCTGCTAATGGAAAATGTCACACAAGTCTACACGCTTATTTGATCTATTTGAGATCTGCAAAAAAAAAAAAAAACAAAAAGAAAAGAAAAGATAATCAAACAATTTCAGGGGGGGGGGGGATTTTTTTTATGGCATCTCATTGTCCAGCAGTTGGACCACCCCTGACCAGGAACTTATGCACATGTTATGTTTATCTGAATTACACCATTACAGTTCACATAATCGTAATTTCCAATACTATTAATCCAGTGTCTAAACTGTCAGGTACCTGTAAACTATGCCAATATGGTATGCATACCTGCCATAACACGATGTGTCACACGAAAAACATGATTTTTTACTCCCAACCCCAACCCCTGCCCAATTTTCAGTTATTTGAGAAAAAAATAACAAAATTAACGGAGAGAGAGATTTTTTGACCACCACTATACATGTAGGATATATGTCCCTAGCATGTAGTCTGTACAAACAGGAAACAGTTCTGCTTAGAGCCCATGTAAAACTATCCTCAGGGCAGTTTATCACAGAGGCAATTAAAAGGTAAAGTGGTCACACATATGCAACCACCATCCTTTGAAGACTGCTGTGGGAGAGCCCATAATGCTAATTTGTATAGGTAAAGTGGGACAACCCAATTTGGTTGAAGTTATAGATAAATGAAAGAAATGCATGTCCAAGAAGAAGTTATTACACATCATTGTCTTGAATCCAAATGTTTAAGCCATCTTTATTAAAGATTATTAGCAAGTTTGTGATAAGTGGCAAGGTTTCTTTGAACTCGGATTTCACTCCATATATAAAACGCAAAATATGATTATTTCAGTAGTCATTCAGTCATTCTGGAGTGTACGACATCCACTGACTTAGCAACACCACCCAGCATATTTGACATTCCCTCACATTAATGCAGATACAGTAAGATCATTTTCTATGCTGAGAAAAATTCAAAAAGATCTTCGGGGAAGTCTGAACAACAGTACCATCCAGTCTTCAATAAGTGCAAAGATGAAAACAAATGACACTTACATTGCCTTCAAACCCCCCACCCACCCACCCACACACGCACACTGAACTAATGAAGGCAGCAAAGACTGCATTTATTAAAATATTCCACTGTCCAATGGATTTTAAAGACAGACACTTAGTAATTTTTTTTTTATTTAATGTCTGTTTGGTTCTGATTAGGTGAGTGTTGGCACATGTGGTGTTGGTAATGGACAATGCTAAATCTACAAACTTTTTTTGTAAGTGTATTAAATGCTCCAAAGAAAACATGTTTTCTTTTCTTTTTTTTAACAAATTTGAATTTCCAGTTATTTTCTATAATCTTATATGAAAAGATATCTTATTCTCAATTAATGTCGCTTTTTTTTTGACCATACGCACTGACCCCCTTGGGGCCACAAAACACACTTTTTAAGTCTCCAACCCATCCCCCGAATACACTCTCTGGGATTATAGCAAGTATGGATATGACACAACAATTGTGACTGGTTCAATTCTTAAACTTGCTATATTGAGCTTAAGTCAGCCAAGAGCAACAACTGTTACATACTCAACAGAAAAACAGCAATTTCTTCAACAAACCATCGAGAAAGCATAATACTTGATCCTACGCATGCAGTGTGTCAAGTCAAAGATGAAATAAACTTCTACCATTTGGCAGTGTGTCAACAAAGACAATCAAAAGTCTTGTATCTTTTAGGACTCATCCTATGGGGTTGGTTGTACTAACTGTAATTACTTGAATACACAGTGTCCATTCTAGAAATGGGTACTATAAAAAATTGTGTACTATGGTACTTCTGAACATACCGCGATATGTACCACGGTATACCACAATTATATCAGGGACTAACAATTTATATTCTTGGGCAGAGGCCTGGGATTTTTGGGGGGTAAATTTATGGTTCTCAAATGCCTGGAGAAAAATATCTTGCTCTGATTTAAAGCAAAATAACACCACGTTATATCCATTATATTATCTGAAGAAATATTTGTGTATTATCTTGAGATGAAAGAAAAGAAAATAGCTTGGTTCAAAAGATAATCGCAGCCACCTACCCCCCCCCCCCCCTCAAAAATTAAATGGTCAGTACCTTATAGATGAATTTACTATGTGTATGGTAATTGTTGTATAAGTTGTCATCTAAAAACTGTAACTAAAGTGGGATGATTAAACTTACACTATAGTTGACACCCTGTAAAAGACATAGTGCTGACAATACAGAGCTTGTTAACAAATATAGAAAGATCAGACACTAAGGTCTACAATTCTGTAGCTACACTTTTGATTCAGTTGGAACAGTGAGTCCACTATGACAATGAGTCTGCCTGGAATGTGGTGGACTTTATGTGGATTTGTCGATGATGACACAACCTGAGATAATCCTAATCCAGAAAGCAGAGGTCTGGGTGTTTGGTTTCCCCATGCCTTCTGATGTACTTTACCACAGTTGAGTTGTTAGATTGGATGAGAATGCCCTTTTCAGACAGAGTCTCCTGCCATGATTGGAATGGATTCATTATGGCCTTCATCTCCAGTAGATTGAATGTGTAATGAATGCTCCTGAAGGGGTCCACACCCCACTGACTTTCCAAAATGAGAACAGGAGAGGAGCACCCAAAGCCTGCTGTGCTGGCATTAATATAGATTGTAATTCTTGAAGCAGAATCTGCAAGGAAATACCCGCCATAAGCCAGGTGAGTTCTCCTCATATATGACAAAAATGCGACTGCTTGATCCATTCAGCAAAGCTTTGGTAGCTATTGGGACAAAAGAACCATCTGCAATGGTCTCATGTACAGGCAGCCCAAGATGATGAGATCCGCTACCGCAATGAGGAGATCCAATTGGCAAAGAAATTCCTGGGCTTAGATACGATTCTTTGAGAGAACAGAAGACAACATCAAGTTGATTTTCAAGGCACATTCTTGTGGGAGAGAGACTCTGTTCACATGCATTATGAACTCCATACCCAAGTGGGTAAAATGTTGGGATGGGACAATATCAGATTTGTCCATGCTGACAAAGAATACAAGAAAGAGCAGAAGTGAAACAAGGAATTTCATATCTTGATCTAGAATATAACTCACATTTTGCAGAATGTCGTCCAAGTAGATGGAAGTCATGAACATAGAGCTGGCTCTGAAGTGTGACACAACATATCTATACTTCTCATGCAGACCCAGGGATTGATGTTCAGACCAAAAGGGAGTGTCTTGGTATACTGTATTGGAATTTCCTGGAAGACTTGTGCATTGTATATGGAGGTACAGATCCTGAAGATCTAAACTGATTGCAAAAACTCCTTCCTGAACAGCGTTGAGAACCAATCTCTATGTCTCCATTCTGAACCACGATTGAAAAGGTTTAGAGAGTTTAGATCTATGCCATGTCGAAACATGCCATTGGCCTTGGGCACAAACAGTCGACTTAATGCCAATGAGTTTTTAACAATCTCTACTGCCCTTTTTTGTGAGGAGACTGTCTATCTCTTGATGCAGAATGTTGGCTCTCAGGATGTCTGTAGCAAAGAGAATGGGGGAGGGAGCTGAATGTGATCTGGAGGCCTTCCAAGACAATTTACTAGACCCACAAATCATCAAGGTAAAGTCTTTCCCATTCCATGGCAATGTGTTTGAGTCTTCCCACCACTGTGATGTGTGAAAAGGGGTGGCATCAGTATGCAGGGCTGAGCAAATCCTATAGCCTGATGTCCTGGACTACTCATTTTCGAAGTCGGGCAAGTAAAAATTTCCAAGCTGCTAGTCTGGGACAAGAGCTTTTTGCCTCTTTTGAAAAATGTCAGGCAAGTGGGTTTTTTAAATGCCATAATCACTTTATCTACCTTTATCTGGCCATTCATGCCCTCCAGGCATAGAGAATGCTTGATTCTACCCCTCTCCATGTATTTATTTACATCCTGTATCACACCTGCCAGTGGTCATTGATAACTCTTGCATGTGCACACATTCTATTACCACTTGATTGCATATTGGGCTAAGTTACCAAAATTATTGGCCAATCAAAACATGTGAAACAAAACTGGTATGATTAATTAGCAGCATTTTAAATGGCTTCATTGTATTGAGTAAAGCATATCCTCATGAATGACTCACCCTTTGATTTTAATCCAGCGACTCAGTCAAATTAAAGGAATGAAAGGCAACTCACTGACATTAGTGTCACTTTCCTTTATGAACTTATAAAATGGCAGTGATGATTCTTTAATTTTTAATTTATTTTACAGAAGATTGACTTCCATATCCGATATTGCATTTGAAGCAAAACAATTATGCTAATTAGGAGCTGTCTCTGTTAATTTTTGTCTGTTAAAGGACAAAATGTATGTTATGATCATTAGACGTAAATGGCCAACAGGCTGAACACATCTTCAATTCAAAATCGATCGATCGTTATGATCACTTTTGAAGAAGTTGTCAAGCAAGGTGATATTTACTACGTCGATAAAACGAGTCTACTAAATTATTTTCTCGAGGAAGTTAATATGATAGATTCAAAGAACGAAAATTCATGTGAAAGTGGAGGGATAAAATGTAAGACTGCTATTGAGTGTGAGGTAACTATTTCTCTAAAGAGACACAAGTCACTCTGTTGCCACAAAAAGTTTCAAATATCACACTACTACAAGACTGAGAAATTTTCAGCCACATGGGGCTTATAGTTATCCCTGTCTTGAATTCATTGACTCAGAAGGAAAAATGTTTTGCAGTTATTCCAAACAAGATTCCAAACTGGCACAGGTTGGAAATTCAACCTGTGTATTTGTCAATGGAACTGTCAAATTAAGAATTGAACCGATCAAGTCTCACAACAATTCTGGGCCTCACAAGGCCTATATGCATGACATATCCTTGCCAGTTAAGTTACCGGCTGAAGGTTAACAAATAAATAGCTGAAGTTAACAAATGAATAGCTTAAGTTAACAAATGAATAACTGAAAATACAAAAGTCAATCAAGCATGAACATTAGTCACAGTTACATAGTTTTGGTATGAATGAGTAACTTATCTCAAGATGCAACAACATACCAATTTTCATGAGCACAGACTAAACAAAGTCCTAGATTAAATAGGGTTCAAGATAATGAGGGGATAACAAATGAACAAATGAAAATATAAACACGCAAATGAATGCACAAAATGCTATATCCTCTCTCAACTTAAAAGATAAGGGATAACAAGTTGACGATAATGCATGTGCTACAACTCAATAACCTATGATTATTTGGGTAGTTCAGTTAAGAAATTGTATCTTACTTGGTGAATTCTGCGGACATCTCATTTGAGAAGAGCCAGCTCGCTACTGCAGAGCAGTCTACAATCTGTGTTTTGAGAAGCTTGTCAATCAGCACCACCATCATCTGAAAAACAACAGATTCCAATAAAATGTCAACTACCTTTTTAGGTACTCACTTGTAAGTCAAGTCAAACTACATACAACATAGACCCTGATCTGCTACTGAATAATGCATCAGCAGAAAGGCTCTACTGATTACTTGGTTGAAATCTAACAAATCTTGGTAAAGTTATGCTGCAAGAACCAAAGTCAGGAGGATGGTCAATCAGGCGGCATAACTCCTGTAAATGAGATCATGGTTCACTGGAAATCAAATTTATTCATGGCCGCATCAATACAGAGTTGCATGCAGAATATGGTTCAAGTTCAACAATCCTTGGAAAAGTTAAACCATGGAAACAAAAGTGTGTGTATTTTAAATAGGCAATCGAGGGCCATAACTCCTCTAAATAAAGACTAAGTAATCCTGGAAATCACACTCTTTCGAGACCTAATCAATATCAAGATGCATATCAAATCCGGTTAAAAACAATCCCTGGTTAAGTTATCTCACAGAAACCAAATTGTTTTTTTAATGCACTGCATGTTTTGGGACATTTCAGTTCCACAATTTTTCCATGAAAGTTTTGGAAAACTCGTGAACTTCTTTGATCAGCTTAGATTGTTTGTTCCTCTAGTATGACAAGTTAATTTTTTCTATTATGATTCCTAATCCCAATTCAGATTGACTGAACAATGCAAAGTGTTTGCTGAAATGATCTACTTTTAAGTTGCAAATGAACATAAGGGTTTCCGATTCAGCCAAACATGCATTGACATATCTTGCATAATAAACAGTTTATAACCATACTACTAGAAACATTTCCCAACTGTTTCAGTCCAAATGTGCTTGTATTTCATCAGTTTGAGAGACTAATAAGTGAGGAAATAATCAATGAATTGATTGGAGCTCAATATTTAGACAAAGCTGCTTACATGAAATTGATATTTTATAATTACAAAGGCACTGACTACAGTGACCTGCACAATAGTTGCTGTCATAAACATAAGAATCAAGTACTAAACAACATTTTAATTTATAAAGTGACCTACAATTTAAAATAGTCACTTAAGAGTAACCATTTTTAAGATGGCATTAGGTGGGGTGGAGTGGGGTGGGGGGAGAGTCAGTAATTTCTCATTTGCGAAAGTTAAGAAATTATTAAAGTTCACTCTTTAGGTTTCCAACTTTTGGGACAAGGAAAAAGAAAACCAACTATTTTTCCTGACCCAAGATATATGGTAATAATAATAATAATAATAATAATAATAATAATAATAATAATAATAATAATAATAATAATAATATATTACATGAAAAATTAGACTCAACTGCATGTCAATTGTTTCCATGTTTTGCCTGTCTTTTTTTAGATACACTATCATTTACCTGTTCGTGGGTTTTCCAGACTTCAAATAAGGTTCTGAGCAGGTGTATCTGAGCCTCTTCTGAATCTGACAACATCTTTAACACAAAGTGAAACCTGAAAAATATCAGGTCAGTTAGGAGTTACTATTAGCACAGTGGAGCCTGTCTAACCTGGACTGTGCATATTCGGGATCTCTGACCACTATGATCACAAAAAGTCATTCCTAGTCTACTAAAGCCACAACAATTCAATTCTGGTTTCCATTTATGTATGCCTTGGTTTTGGGTCATTCTTATGGAAAACACACAAACAAAATTTTGTTTTTTGGATGCATGAGATTTGAGTTTTGTCTGTGCATGAAAGACATTTCTCTGAGCTACTCTCGCGCGGACTGGTGAATTGAACACACCCATGGCTTTTTTGTGCCTTAAAAAAATACAGTTGCTGCTTTCTTTCTCACCGACAGCAATGTTTTATATTATATTTTTTCATACTGGATATTCAAGCATGCTAATATTGTAATACTCATTTAATACTTATTTCATTGATTATATTTGGTATTAGGTAAATTTAAAGTTTCAATAAATAGTCTTATTATTTTTTTATTTGTTATTTGCTCTCATTACTAGGTCTAGAAATTCTAAGGAATGGGAAACAAGAAATTTATTTGTTGTGGCCTAATTATGGATTTGACAATGAGTATTCCAGCCCCCAGTTGAATCTGGCCTAAATATTTGGTCCTCTTCATGACAAGATTATGCAAGTTTCACACTATAAGAAGAAATCAAAATTGTAATTATGAATAGGCTGTTTGCATTAATAACAGTATATGATAATATTTAAGTATCATTCTTTATCTTTTTTGCCAACCTAATAAATGTGGCATTTTTTGGCAACACAAAATTTTAAAAAATTAATTACTCAGTGTATTCTACTATCGTAATCTTAAATATAAAAATAATAAAATTGTTTCAGTTTCAATTTCCTCTCTAAAGCTTGCTACTGTCTGTTTTTGCCATGCATTAGTACAAAGCCATAGTTCTCAGCATATATTTTAATTTGTTCAGGGATTATTTCCCTTTCCTATCATTCCCTATGCCTTTTTTTGAAAATGACTTAACTGTTTGTTGGGAATCCCATTTTCCACCATGAAACTAAACTCCCAAACTTGGTTGAGGCAGGGAACTAGTTCCCAGGTACCTGGTCTTGGTAAAGGTTACAAAATACTGTTTACAGAAGCTGCAGGGCCATTTCACACCTATTGCAATGCTCATCGTACTATTTACAGAAGCCACGGGGCCATTTCACACCTATCGCAATGCACATCTTACTGTTTACAGAAGCCACAGGGCCATTTCACACCTATTGCAATGCACATCTTACTGTTTATAGAAGCCACAGGGCCATTTCACACCTTTTGCAATGCACATCTTACATGTAAAATGAGGCCAATACTTGTGTATGGGTTTCAGCTACAACAATTATTAATCAAGTCAGAACATGAGTTTCTTATGGCTTAGCAGAAACTCCCAAGGTCCAATTTGGGCATTTTATAGTCAAAGGGTCAGTCCTGTTAGACATGTCTGGCATACATGACAAACTCAGGAGACCTGCATTTGACATATCAAAATTTAATTACATTAAGTTGGCCACATGTCAATGCAATTTTGATTCTGAACAAATCACATTCCAGAAGTAAAATTCTTGACACTGCCCAGGCATTTAACTGAACAGGTAATTGAGCTTCAACCATTCTTTACCATACATATTCAGCACTAAAGGAATGTTTATGGTAGTATTGAGTTTGAAGATAAACAGGGAAAGTAACACCTACATTCATTTGACTTTTAGTCTCAATCATCACAAAATTTATTAAAGGCCCCTAAAATGCAATTTAATTAAATTTTGATAACTGAATTCAGTGTTTTGAATACAACTTGGCTGGCAATGGGGGCATCAATAAATACAAAGTAGATAGAGAAAAGAGGATAGATTTGATACCTTTATTAACATATACAAATATTCAAATTCTATCCACATACTTTCAAACATTTTCGAATAGGAAAATTTGGTATTCGTTTCAGCTCCACTTCAACCTGACTTCTTAATTACCACTAAAGCAAAGTTATAGTCATTAATATCAATTTATTTTATCAATTCCAATAAAGTATCTATGGACATCTGAGAAAACTATATATAGGTTTTGTTTGGTGCAGCTTTAGGATATGTTATTATAGACTGGATGTTATATAAATCTCTTTAAAATGTATTTTCATACTGTACATCTAGGTGTACGAATGTGTACAATGTTTGCATCAAACTGCATAAGGATATATTCAAGGCTCCTTGCGATGTGCTGATTACAAGCAATATCACCTGTAAAGATATGAAGTTGATTGACAAGGGCCATAACTCGGTCCAAATGGTGTAGATGATACAAAGCCCATAAAAACCACATCTATGTCTAAGAGACAATGGTTCTTACTAAATTCCATCAGAATATGTGGAATGATTTGTGAACTATGCTGACTGAAAGCAACATTCCAAGTTTTCATGTGAAGACAAGAATGTTTGACAAGGGGCATAACTCTGTTCAAAATGGAGTAGACAAGGCTAAACCCATAATTGTAACTGAACATGCTGAATGGTTCTTGAACTATGCTGGTTACAAATAACATTTCATGTGAACATATTATATGAACTGTCAAGGGCCATAACTCCATTCTAAATTGCATTGACAAATCAAAGTCCATATAATGTGCATCTAGGCCTATAAGTCAATGTACACACCAAATTGCATTAGAATATGTTGAATGGTTCCTGAGATATGCTAGTTACAAGGATCTGCTGTAGTGGAGATTTCAAATTGCTTCAAAAAGGGCAATAACTCTGTCAAAATTTAATCAGGAAAGACGAAACCTTTAAACGGCTTATCTATGTGTAGTTGGCAATTTACCTACCAAATGGCATACAATATAAGTGTTGCAGAGACAAAGCCCATAAAATACATATCTAGGTTTCAGAGACTATATACACACCAAATTGCATCAGAATATACTGAGCTATGGTGGTTACAAGGATCTGCTGTAGTGGAGATTTAAAATTGTTCATAAAATGAGCAATAACTCAGTCAAAATTGGATCATAAAAGACAAAACCTATAAAATGCATATCTATATGTAACAGGTAATTCACCTATCAAATGGTGTCCAATTATTTGTAAAGGTTGCAGAGCTTTGGTGGTTACAACATGTGTGACCAGACAGACAGATGGACTAGAGGTTAGACAGAAAAGGTGATTATTACAGAGCTCCTGCATTTCAATGTGAGACCCAAATAATGCTGAGCATAATATAATAATTTTCCTCCTTGTGGTATAAAAAGGATTTTAAACCAAAAAACAATAAAATAATGGTAGACTGCTACAATTAAAAACAATAAGATAATGGTAGACTGCTTCAGCAAACAAGAGTCCCTCAGAGAGACTGATGCTCTATTGTGCGGAAAGAATTTCCAGGAATTCAACATAATACCATTTCTTCCTTTTAACTGTCGAGTGCTGAAACCATCTCTAATATTCTTCAGCGATAACAAGTTTTTCAAATTAGCTGCTGTGGTACACATATGGATGTCAGCTTGGCACCATTTTCATTTAAGATAAAGTAGACATCATTAGAAGTCTTTTGGTGAAAAATCCCATGTCATAATGATCATCCATTCAGGGGGAAATAGTGACATAAAGATTTTTAAGACAGTCATCATAGCAGCCATATAGGATGTACGACTAGCACCATTTTCATTTAAGACTTGGTGAAAACCACATTACAATGATCATACATTTAGGGGGAATACTGACAGATTTTTAAGACAGTCATCGTGGCAGCCATATTGGATATATGACTGGTACCATTTTCATTTAGGACCAACTAGGTATCATGAGAAGTCTATTGGTGAAAACCCGATGTTAATATAGCCATCCATTTGGAGAGGAGTACAGAGAACAATATTTTCAAGATATGACTTTCCATTTAGGATGAGTAGCAATAACAAGATTTTCAAGATGGTTGATGTGGTGGCTATATTGGACATCAGATCGGCACCACTTTGATTAAGACCAACTGGACATCATAAGAAATCTGGTTAAAACCCCACATCAATACGAGTTTCTGTTCAAGTAGAGTTGTGATAACAAGATTTTTAAGATGGCTGCCACTGTGGCCAGTTTGGATGTTAAATCAGCACCATTTTTATTTTGGACCAGCTAGAAAACATTAGAACTCTTTTAGTGAAACCCCTTGTTGATACGGCAATCCATTCAGGAGAAGTAGCGATACAAAGATTTTCAAGATCGCTGCCAAAGTGGCCATATTGAACATCAGATCGGCACCATTTTCATTTAGGACCAAAGAGACATCATACGAAGTCTTTAAGTGAAATCCCATGTTGATATGACCATCCATTCAGGGGGAGCAGTCAAAACAAGATTTTCAAGATGGCTGCGGTGATGGCCTTATTGGACGTCAGACCAGTAGCATTTTCATTTAGGACCAACTAGACACCATAAGAAGTCTTTAAGTGAAAATCCCATGTTTATATGACCATCCATCTAGAAGGAGTAGGGATAGCAAGATTTTCAATATTGGATCTCCAAGCAGCACCATTTTCATTTAGGACCAACTAGGCCATGGGATGAATGTGTGTGTAAAGGTTCAAGGCAATCCTGCAAGTAGTTTAGGAGAAGCTGCGATAACAAACGTGTGCTAATGGATGAACGGACGGATGATGGACAACAGACCGTCCCATAAACTCTTTTGGTCTATGATCAGTAGAGCTAAAAACAACAAGATAATTGTAGACTGCTTCAACCAAAAACAATTGTTTTCCATCTGAATAGAATAAAACTTCAGCTGCTTGGAACTTTTTCATAAGTATGAAATTTACCACAAACCTGCAAATTTGCATGCCTGTTTCTAAGACAAAAACCATAAGTCAGTTGTGGATCATTTGACTTCATCCATTTTGCACCCTAGGCATGCATGCTAAAATAAGTATGACTCAACCTATGTCATGAATGCCATGTTAACCTATACCCTATGAATAGACAAGTGTTTTGTGAAACATTGTCTTGTCTGCAAACAGTGCTATGAATTAT
This sequence comes from Margaritifera margaritifera, assembly GCA_029931535.1. Taxonomy (NCBI): domain Eukaryota; kingdom Metazoa; phylum Mollusca; class Bivalvia; order Unionida; family Margaritiferidae; genus Margaritifera; species Margaritifera margaritifera. The sequence goes on along the minus strand of JAQPZY010001582.1, from coordinate 4,107,724 downwards.
GGTGTTTGACTTTTAAAAAATTTACACAAATTATTTACACTGATGACAACTATGATGAAGTGATGTCTGTGTCTTGATGTCTACTAATTAAGGCAACATTATAACCCTTTATATGATTCAATTGTGCCCTGCAAACATAAAAGTAAAACAAAATTTTTAAATATATCTTAACATTCAATGGTCAAATTGGTTCCTAACGTGAACTTGATGTGACTTGTTCAGATGGCTTACTTCGCAATTGCAGCAAATGAATGGCTGAAAGACTTGCTTCCCAGGTATAACAGAGTTGAAGTGAAAACATCTATTCTCAGGGGATGGTAATTTGGCTCACCTGGATTAAAATTAAAAATAAAATACATGTAACATACCATATATACTCATGTACAAGTCTACGCCAACTGCATCATGTGCTGGCACATCTGGGTCTATGCAGTTCGTTATGACTAATTAAAACAACAACAACAAGACAGACCTTGATTTGTTAGCACATTATGCGACAGCAGATTATGGTCTCTGTTTTGTTTGAAGTTGGATCAGACTTAGATGTGATTATATATGGCATGATTCTTGCAGATGGTCTAGATAAATGTGATTTTATATGGCATGAGTCTTGCAGATGGTCTAGATAAATGGCACCAGTCTTGCAGATGGTCTAGATAGATGTGATTATAAATGGCATGAGTCTTGCAGATGGTCTAGATAAATGGCATGAGTCTTGCAGATGGTCTAGATAAAGGGCACCAGTCTTGCAGATGGTCAAGATAGATGTTATTATAAATGGCATGAGTCTTGCAGATGGTCTAGATAAATGGCATGAGTCTTGCAGATGGTCTAGATAAAGGGCACCAGTCTTGCAGATGGTCTAGATAAATGGCATGAGTCTTGCAGATGGTCTAGATAAATGGCAGGAGTCTTGCAGATGGTCTAGATAAATGGCAGGAGTCTTGCAGATGGTCTAGATAAATGGCAGAAGTCTTGCAGATGGTCTAGATAAATGGCAGAAGTCTTGCAGATGGTCTAGATAAATGGCATGAGTCTTGCAGATGGTCTTGATAAATGGCAGTTTGAATAATGAAGAAATGCATGCAGTCAAAAGAATAAGTTTGATATATGTTGAGGCTGTCAGGTTGAAATGTATTCCTAGTTAGGTTGAAATGTATTCCTACTTTATATCAGATGAATTATTTTCCCTGACACAAAACAAAACATGTTGTTTTGTATTTTTTACACACCTTAGTTTTACATATTTTAAATATTCTATAACCTACAATATAAATAGAATTAATAACATATTTGGATTTAAAAACATTCAATATGATGCATGTAAAAATATTAATGTTACAATAGAAATGAACACACTAACTACAGCTTAGTCCTGTCGCAGAGATACACAAGCTGTTCAAATAATATTTTAGATAAAACTTAATACAGATTTCTTAAAATACATCAAATATAACTTTGAAAAACCTCAACATAATTTATTTACTTAATTTCAATCAATATCAAATTGAATATATGTATGTTGTAAGTAGTGCCAACTTAGGTGTATATGGAAATTTGGTGTTCATTTTGGAAATACAGATTGAAAATCTATATTATACATAAGATGTAAGATTAAATGGATATGTAATATAGTCCAGTCTCATACTGTAAGTCAAACATTAAACATGCTGCCAAAGATGTCCAGTCTCATGCTGTAAGTCAAACATTAAACATGCTGCCAAAGATGTCCAGTCTCATACTGTAAGTCAAACATTAAACATGCTGCCAAAGATGTCTAGTCTCATGCTGTAAGTCAAACATTAAACATGCTACCAAAGATGTCCAGTCTCATGCTGTAAGTCAAACATTAAACATGCTACCAAAGATGTAAGATAAATGGATATGTAATATAGTCCAGTCTCATACTGTAAGTCAAACATTAAACATGCTACCAAAGATGTAAGATTAAATGGGTATGTAATACAGTCCAGTCTCATACTGTAAGTCAAACATTAAACATGCTACCAAAGATGTAAGATTAAATGGGTATGTAATACAGTCCAGTCTCATACTGTAAGTCAAACATTAAACATGCTACCAAAGATGTAAGATTAAATGGGTATGTAATACAGTCCAGTCTCATACTGTAAGTCAAACATTAAACATGCTACCAAAGATGTAAGATTAAATGGGTATGTAATACAGTCCAGTCTCATACTGTAAGTCAAACATTAAACATGCTACCAAAGATGTAAGATTAAATGGGTATGTAATACAGTCCAGTCTCATATTGTAAGTCAAACATTAAACATGCTACCAAAGATGTAAGATTAAATGGGTATGTAATACAGTCCAGTCTCATACTGTAAGTCAAACATTAAACATGCTACCAAAGATGTAAGATTAAATGGGTATGTAATATAGTCCAGTCTCATACTGTAAGTCAAACATTAAACATACTACCAAATATGTAAGATTAAATGAGTATGTAATATAGTCCAGTCTCATACTGTAAGTCAAACATTAAACATACTACCAAATATGTAAGATTAAATGAGTATGTAATATAGTCCAGTCTCATACTGTAAGTCAAACATCAAACATGCTACCAAAGATGTAAGATAAATGGATATGTTATATAGTCTAGTCTCATACTGTAAGTCAAACATTAAACATGCTACCAAAGATGTAAGATTACATGGGTATGTAATATAGTCCAGTCTCATACTGTAAGTCAAACATTAAACATGCTACCAAAGATGTCCAGTCTCATACTGTAAGTCAAACATTAAACATACTACCAAATATGTAAGATTAAATGGGTATGTAATACAGTCCAGTCTCATACTGTAAGTCAAACATTAAACATGCTACCAAAGATGTAAGATTAAATGGGTATGTAATATAGTCCAGTCTCATACTGTAAGTCAAACATCAAACATGCTACCAAAGATGTAAGATAAATGGATATGTTATATAGTCCAGTCTCATACCGTAAGTCAAACATTAAACATGCTACCAAAGATGTAAGATTAAATGGGTATGTAATACAGTCCAGTCTCATACTGTAATTCAAACATTAAACATGCTACCAAAGATGTAAGATTAAATGGGTATGTAATATAGTCCAGTCTCATACTGTAAGTCAAACATTAAACATGCTACCAAAGATGTCCAGTCTCATACTGTAAGTCAAACATTAAACATACTACCAAATATGTAAGATTAAATAGGTATGTAATACAGTCCAGTCTCCATACTGTAAGTCAAACATTAAACATGCTACCAAAGATGTAAGATTAAATGGGTATGTAATATAGTCTAGTCTCATACTGTAAGTCAAACATCAAACATGCTACCATAGATGTAAGATAAATGGATATGTTATATAGTCCAGTCTCATACTGTAAGTCAAACATTAAAGATGCTACCAAAGATGTAAGATTAAACAGGTATGTAATATAGTCCAGTCTCATACTGTAAGTCAAATATTAAACATGCTACCAAAGATGTAAGATTAAACAGGTATGTAATATAGTCCAGTCTCATACTGTAAGTCAAACATTAAACATACTACCAAATATGTAAGATTAAATGGGTATGTAATATAGTCCAGTCTCATACTGTAAGTCAAACATTAAACATGCTACCAAAGATGTCCAGTCTCATACTGTAAGTCAAACATTAAACATACTACCAAATATGTAAGATTAAATGGGTATGTAATACAGTCCAGTCTCATACTGTAAGTCAAATATTAAACATGCTACCAAAGATGTAAGATTAAATGGGTATGTAATATAGTCCAGTCTCATACTGTAAGTCAAACATCAAACATGCTACCAAAGATGTAAGATAAATGGATATGTTATATAGTCCAGTCTCATACTGTAAGTCAAACATTAAAGATGCTACCAAAGAAGTAAGATTAAACAGGTATGTCATATAGTCCAGTCTCATACTGTAAGTCAAACATTAAACATGCTACCAAAGATGTAAGATTAAATGGGTATGTAATATAGTCCAGTCTCATACTGTAAGTCAAACATTAAACATGATAACAAAGATGTAAGATTAAATGTGTATGTAATACAGTCGAGTCTCATACTGTAAGTCAAACATTAAACATGATAAGATGTAACAGGGTTCATACAGCTGTTGGTAAAACAAATTCCAGACCTTTTCCAGACTTTTTTCCAGACTGGATTGCAATATTTTCCAGACCCCTCTGGCACATGTATTTGAATTCTGTATCACTATAAATGAGCATGTGGTATCCGCATAATATAAAACAGTATCCACCGATCACAAGTGGGTGATAGGTCACATGTCTCACCAGCCACAATGAACCAGCACTAGACCAAATGGCACCCCAGGTGACAAGTGTCTTTAGCAAAATAAAACACAGCAATCCAAAATTCCATACTTTTTCCAGACCTTTAGGGAAAAATCTTTATTTTCCATACTTTTTCCAGGTCTGGAAAAAGCAGTCTTTTTTTCCCATACTTTTTCCAGACTTTCCAGACTTTGTACGAACCCTGTGTAAGATTAAATGGATATGTAATAGAGTAAAGTATCATACTGTAAGTCAAACATTAAACGTGATAACAAAGATGTAAGATTAAATGGGTATGTAATACAGTCAAATCTCATACTGTAAGTCAAACATTAAACATGATTACAAAGATGTAAGATTAAATGGATATGTAATACAGTCCAGTCTCATACTGTAAGTCAAACATTAAACATGATTACAAAGATGTAAGATTAAATGGATATGTAATACAGTCCAGCGTCATACTGTAAGTCAAACATGCACTATAGATAGACATATAGCTGATTCTTGCATGAGTGTTCCTCAGATGTCAAATTCATGAAACAAGCTTTGTGTAATTTTGAACTTCTTGCAACTCACAGAATATTATTCCACAAGATTTCTACATTTCATGCTTGATGGATATGAATTTATAATTATTGTTATCAAGTAACTGCAAAGACTTCATTATTCAATAATGCTGTAAGATGATGATGCCAAATGTGAGAGGATACATAATTATCATGCTGTAAGATGATGATGCCAAATGTGAGAGGATACATAATTATCATGCTGTAAGATGATGATGCCAAATGTGAGAGGATACATAATTATCATTCTGTAAGATGATGATCCTAAAATATATCAACATTTGGTGATAAACCAGATTGTTGAAGGAAAAGGTCTGCTATGAAATGACTTTCAATAAATCATTCCCATTCATGCACTTTTGTATTAAATTTTACTTAGAACCAAATCCTACTGGTAAACATTGAGACTAATCAAAAGGTTGTATTTATTGATTTTGAGCTAGATTTCTGAGTCTGGAGTCAAAGTTATTACTCAAAATTCTGAGTAAAGTTTTATGATGGATGGGGCATTGCCTCATATTAAAGTAATCAAATTCTAATGCTGTGAGATTTGGCAATCATGTGACCAAGCAATGCTGAATGGCAGTGTAGAATCTGTTCACAGATACTGGAAAATCGGCTAATATGTCAATTTATTAAAATAACAAATAAAGTATTAATTGTTATGTCTGAGAAAATAAACATTCTATTTATTTCAGGCAGGTAGGTTTTGATACAATGTTGTTTAAGTTTGCTAGCCCCTGTTTAAAGTAACTACCCTCTGTTGCTGCTATGTGGTTTTAGTGATTTCCATGTTTTCCATAGAGAATGTGCTCTGACATTCCACCCCAATAAAACTGTCTAAATATCTAAAACAGGATGGGAAAGGAAACTCGGATGTAGTAAAGTGGTCTGTTGCCCTCCTTCAATATACAATATCTGAATATAGCAAAGCAGACTAAATCATGTCAGGTAAGGAACAAGACTAATATGGAACCAAAATCTACATCAACACTGGATATATGTACACTTACTGAAGGAGGTGCAAATGAATGGGGCAGAATGAATGTTTTCCACACATACAATGAAATCTTGTTTGCTTATTTCTCGTACTGCTCTTTTGTAAACATTTCCCACTTCATGGATAATTATAGAGAATTATGCTGAACAAAAACTAACTGGTCATCTTGTTGAGTTCCACTCCTGATTTCTGCATCACATGGACACAAGAAAGGATCATTTTCCATCCATAATGATGTATTGTACATCCAGGATGCAAAATTTTGCAGTAATGAGACTTGATCCTATGATGATGTTTTAAATTTTCATATCTTCAATTATCTCAAAAGAAATATAAATCTACTTACTGTCATCATCTGAGAGAGGGTTGGGCAGATCTTTAATGATGGCCATTGCCTCCTCTGGTGTACACTTGCTTTTGATGGCCTGCATGAGCTGATGGGCAATCATTGTACCAGGCAGAGAACCTTAAAATCAACATCAATAATAAAGGATAAAAAATGCTATATGTGTGCAGCACTACCCTTTATGTTTAGGGCACTACAATGTAACATTCCAAAGTCATCACAGACGTGCTAGGGGATTAATTAGAATTGCAACATTGAAAACAAGAACTATTTTTAGACACACATCATTCAGTATAAAGCAGTGCAGTATGGATAAATACTGCATGATTCTGACAATGTGAAGTTAATGGAAAAAAGAAAAGAGTATGTAATAAATGATGTTTGAAGATCTTGTTGAGAAAAAATACAAACTTCATTCAGGCATATTTTTCGTATTTTTTCTTCTTCACAGATATAGTGGCAAGTAATATACTTCTGACCGCAAATGTTCCACTGCTTCTCAATGATATGATGTATTACAGGCTTCGATACATGTACTTTTAAATCTTCTCCAAATCAAAATGTAAGGCAACATCTGAGAGAGATCATTAAAAATATTTTCTTCTGAAGCAGTGACATGTTGCTGGAATTTTTTTCTTTGTTATTCCTGAAAATTTTAAATATGAGCAATATGAATCAGGCAATATTATCTGGCAAAGCCTGATTGTTCTGCAAAATCAGGACCAGACAAAATCTTCAGAATCAACAACAGCGAGTCTGAGTAGAAAAAGTAAGTTTCAAATCAGTATCAAGGAACAAAATCTTTGTAAATCTGACAAGAACTTGGAGTGGTCAAAGTTTAGAGCTGACAAATTTTGCTGGCGATTTTGTCAGCTGGCATCAAGGCTTCTACATAGCTACACCCCAATATTTTTAATAATGTAAATCAAGACTTTAAGTAACCCAATTCAAATTTTGTTGAAATTTGGCCTGTTCATGGAGAACAAATCAAAAACTTTGCTGTTCAAATCTATACCAAATAAATACCAGGTAAAACTTTCAACACAATCTTTTTAATAGTGAAGAAAATTTCAAACATTATCAAATCTGATATTTCATGTGATATTGTATTACTCCAGTTCCTCTATATTTATAAAGAACAAAAAGCAGCCAGCTCTATTTTCCATATTTACACAGTGATCTCCCCTTCAAATTTTTATATTATGGTACAGTTTCCCAAAAGGACTGCATATTGTCAGCATAAACTTGGACACTCATCCATTCTTCTTACACAATTCTAGTCAAATTTTACAATGTATTTCATTATAATATAAAAGTCAAACCTTACACCATTTTTCCTATTTTATCTAACAAAGGAAGATTAATGTATCAACAAGGTGTTTACTGGTAAACATGAATCCAATTGCCAACAAGAACACATTTCGAGTACCACACAATATACAGACTAGTATGGAGGATTGATGCTAAGCAATGGGAGTTAATAACCTTGCAAAGAGAGTAACTTTTTTAAATAGCAAATTATGGTTCTCAGAGAATACTTACCTGATCACATTAACATTAGGAAATAAACTCCACTAAATCTCAAATTCAGCCCTCTCACCTTTCCCATCCATATACCATACAATAGGATGAAACACTTAGACATTACTTCCCCTTGCCACCACCAGGTGGCTACCCATCAAATGGATGTCTACCAGTTTAAACTGAGCGATGCATCAACAAGGATATTCATAGTTGCGGAGAGGTTTAGGAAGAGCCGGATTAAGACCTTTAGAAGCCCTAAGCACTGAAAAGATTATGGTGCCCCTCCCCCCAACATATGTAATTCAAAATAAAAACAATACTAAATCATAATTTCTCATTTTTTTTGGTGCCCTAAGCACATGCTTAGTCTGCCTATTGGGTAATCCAGCACTGGGTTTAGGAACGTTTATTAGTAATGTGATCAGGTAAGTATTCTTGAAAAAACATTATTTACTTTAAAATTTACTGTCTCTGTTGAATTCGTTCCCCAACCACACTAACATTAGAAGAATAGGAGGAGGAAATGCATGAGCAGCCAATCTCTAGCATGGGAACCCTTCAAAGGATAAACTGCCCTCCAAACATGAGAACCGTACAACTCAGTCACATAACTTATTATAACAATAAACAGATAAGAATTAAAAAAACACAAAGACTTTTCCTTACCGAGAAAAAAATGCAGGTGAAACCAGCAAACATGATAAACCAATACTTTTAAGGAGGTTTTGCTGATGTCAACTAGGTCTGGTGGTCTTCTGGGCTGCAAGCATCTGACCCACCAGATTAAATTCTTGTTTCTGTGATGTTAGACCTATGAGAAACTCAAGAAGGTTGACTGTTGTGCATGCCAGCTATGATGTCTTGGATCACAATGTTGTGTTCGAATGCGAGGCTTGCATAGATTGCTCTAATCTCATGAGGTGTTATCTCATGTGAGACCTCAGAATATGCTGAGCGAATTACCCACTTCAGCCATGATGCCGGGGCTTGAGGGGTTATATCCTCTTTCCCAGCCTTCCCAAGGAAGAAAGAGTTGTCAGGTACCATGACCCTTCTCCATGTGTTCCAAGTAGTGCTTGAGAGGAGAGACCAGGTCTTGCATCATTGCCTCTCTCAAGGTATTAACCAAGGAGAGGGAGTGGTAGACCACTTTCTGGTTGCCCATCAACATATAAAGTCCCAGACCAGAATGCAAATTGTGATTTCCTCCCCACATTTGAGGAGATAGAGCACAACCACTAAGTTGTCTGATATGATGAGAAATACTCTCCTGCAAAGTTGATCCTTGCAAAAATGAAATGTGTTCACTATAGCCCTAATTTTCAAAGGCTGATATGGAGTGATTTCTCCTCTGGATACCAGTTGCTGCTGACCACAGTGAAGTGGGGTAACAGGTTAACCACCAACCATACTAGCTAGTGTCTGTACGGTAATCGCTGGCTGGGGTCTCTCCAGAGGAATTCCTGTCATAAACCATAGATTGTCTTGTGACTGATGCTGCAATTGTTTAATCTTGGTCGAGGTCATAACACGGTGATCAAGATTATCCGAAAAGAAGCCCCACTGAGCCAGTAGGGTCATTTGCAAAGAGTGCATGAAAAAGGTGGCCAAGAAGAATAAAATTCGCCATTGCCTTGAGCAAAATGAGAAGTTGCAAAACCTCTTGCTGAATCCATTCCCAACAGGAGATCAACTCTATAAGCACAATAAAGGGAGCCAAACAAGGTTGAGATTGGTCAAAAATCCATACCAAGATGGACAAAATACTGGGATGGGGCAAGATCTTACTTCACTCAATTCACTAGAAAACCTGGCTGAGAGAAAAGAGGAAGAAAGTGTGCCTGCCCTTCAACAAAGAACTTACCATGTGTTTCTGAAGAATGTTTTCCAAATGCGCTACCATTGCTGTTGACCAGGTCGACCTGAACAGTGACAACATAGCTAACAGTCTTGGTGAACATGCAAGGACAGATGCTGAGACTGAATGGGAGTACACAAAATTGGTATATTGTTCCTTGGAAGCCAAACTGAAGGAACATGCATGAAGCTGGATAGATAGGGAAGTTAAAAAAACATACATCAGTTATACCTAGACTGGTCACAGATTCATCCCTCTTTGCATAATGCCAAACTGACAGTGCTGTTTCCATTTGAACCTTGGCGCAGCTATGTACTTGTTATGCCAGCTAAGGTCTATGACAGGCCTGAGTTTACTGTTACCTTTGGGCACTAGAAAAAGCCTGGAGAGCTTGGCTTGTGAATTCTCTTCAACATCTGCTTGTCCAGTAATGAACAGATCTCCTTATGCAAGATGTCTGCCTTCTCTAGATCCAACAGCATGTTCATCATGGAAAAATGAGGGATGAATAAACAAAATCCAAAGCCCCTCTGGAGTGGAATGCACACTCTCCAAGTAGGATGTAACTGCAGGGAGGCCAAGTAGGATGTAACTGCAGGGAGGCTGGGAGGGTGTATCCATATCATGATTGGGTAAGTATTATCAAAGAAACATATTTTACTCCAAAAATTGGTTTCTTCTTCAAATATGTTCCCTGATCAAAATACCTTATGACAATAGGCAAGAGGTGGAGGTGGTTACAGCCACTTATTCCCAGAGAGACCATCTTCATTCCCCTAAGGTATGTGAAGCAATTTCTTAATTAAGTACCTGGATAAATATTGACTCTGTATGCCGAGATGCGGCTTTAGTCAGAAAGGGGACAATTTTCTCCTACCAATCCAGCAGAAGTCATATTGCTACATCCATGAGAAACTGCCGAATGACCTGGGAAGGTAGCCTGTTGCACTGCAGCAATAGGTCTCACCAGGTCTAAAATAACATTGTGAGATGAAAGATCTCCACGGTAGAAACTAGATAAGTCATCTCTGACCGCCATCAAACAGCTTGTATAATATCAATTAGGGAACAGTTACATTAGAATGCAATGCTTGCCACAATTGCCCTAACCTCACGACCCGAAATAGGTCACAACTTCATTTGATCTTGGGATAATTATCTGTATGCAGAACAAATAACCCATCTTATCCAGGACGATAGAGTCTGCACTGAATTATCAACCTCCCATGTTTCAAATGTAAAAATATACTAGATCTCTTTCTTCACACAGGCTCGGTTCTATTTAGGTACCACTTAAAAACTCTCACTGGATCCTACAGATGACCGTGAGTTGAACAGTCCAGGCTGGAAAGAGGTTTCACCACAAAAGACTGATTGCCCATTAGCAGGAGCCTGTTCTTGGCAATGAAAGCCGGGGCTGTCATGAATGATACTGACCAATCCTGACAGAACTGTAGACAGTTCAGGTCTTTCACTGATCCTGCCTGCTGTAGCTAGGATGAGTAGGAATCAGGTCTTATATGAGAGGTGAACCAATGATGTTCTCTAGAGCTGTTCAAACAATGTCTTATTCAACCATGTTAGAAGCCATGACAGATTCCACTTTGGGCACAAAGCAAATGCCTTTGGGCGTGACAAATCAAAATTTGCATGATGATTGGAAAGGTCTTTGTTTTGTCCTATCTCCTCTCTTCCATGATGATGCAGCATGTCAGAACTTGTGGAACAGTAACTTTTTGTCATGATAGGAGCTAACATTTTCACTTCAAAGAGCCATAGTAGAAAGTTAGCTATTTCAGGTATTGATGCCTTAAGCAGAGGAATGTGTCCTTGCTCGCACCACTGTGAGAAAATTCTCCACTTCCCCACACTATCAAAGTGGTGGATCTTCTTGCCTGAGTGATTCTCACAAAAATGTCTTTTATTTTTACAAAAGTACAAAAATTGATACCCATGAAAATAAATGAAACCACAGTATTTCCCAATGTTAAATTGATCAAGGAATGTATTCGATGGAGAAAATGTGAAGAAAAGCTAAAATCTTCAGCAAAAACACTGCTGCATTATTTCCAAAGTAGCATACAGGGAGGAAAAAGCATAGATACAAATGTTCAAAATAAATTCTAGAAGGAAATTGTTACTCAAGCATGAGAAATTGAAATTCTGGTATGGAAGGCTCATAGCAGGGCGAGGTTCCTAATGATAAGTATTTTAATTTTACTGAATAAATAACAGGCAAGGATCTTTGCGATCCGTTTTTTTCTAAATTACTCCACCTTCTGACTTGGTAGGGGCCCTTGGGCTCCACTTTTTCCATTCCTGAAATGAATACTGTACATGTATCCTAATGGCATGTTGAAGAGACAAGCCAGCACATGTCTAATTCTGGTACATCTGTATGAAGACTGTTGCAGAAGCTCAGTGGCATGAGCAAGGCATGTCAGCATCCGTGTTAGGACAACAGGTCTGCTATCCTAAATGTCCCTGGAGAACATCATAATGACTATGTCATGATAACTTACCAGCTCCCTCCATCTCATACTTGTAATAAGCTGCTGGTTTCTCTGGTACCAAAGAGCTGAAACTCTCTGGCACTGTATCTTTGATTCTCTGGTGATAGGACAGTCTGAAACATGAATATCAATCTATCAGCTTCATTAAATTCTACAATGTTTTTTTTTTACCTCATTGTAGAAAACACTGAATTAATTTATAAATACAAAGGTATATATGCATGCAGCATATTGACAAATGATTTTAGTAGAACATCAATTATCAAAGCTCACCAATTAGGCTTAAAGAATTTGTAGTTCAGATAAACAAAATAGTATTTCATAATATCACTGTCATTAGGGGTAAAAAATTAATCATTCACAGAAACCCATTTGTTTATACAGTGTTACTGAAAGCCCCAAATAATATTTCATACTGCTAAATTGGTCATTGTTTATATTAAATGAGAACTCAAGCGGTGATGTCTAATTCAAGAGTTTTCATAACAATGGTTCATTTATACTTTCAAGCAGGAGATGAACAATCTGAACATAGCTCAGCTATTTCTGTTAAGTTGAGATATAACCTCGGAAGTACCGTATATACTTGTGTATAATCCGATACCAACTGCAAATTGCATAGACCCAGATCTGCCGTTGCATAATGCGCCAGCAGATCGTGGGTCTATGCAGTTTGTAAGGAATAATCAGTAGAACAAACAGCATAGACTCTGATGTGCTGGCACATCATGCGATGGCAGATCAGGATCTATGTTGTTTGCATTTTGACATGGTATATACATGAGTATAGATGGTAGTTGTAGGAAAACACATATATTTCATGGGTCTGGTGATTTGCCCCTGGCAAAGCACACCACATATGTTGCGACAGAAAATGCAGACAGTTGTGCCTTATGAACAAAAGTAGTTCCGATATAGTTCTCAATGGCGGTGAATTACAGCTGAGGTTTCTTTCTCGATTTGACAGAAAAGGCAGAGAATGTTCCGACTGAGGCGATGAAATTATGTGTATTTTCGTATTCTATGTTACCTCATGCTCTTGATGAATACTTCCTGTACAAACTTCGGCTTAGGTAATTCGCGATCAACCACTGTACAAGCATTCCAATCTTCCCAGCTCCAGCGGAACTGGAAGTTACTCAAGTGGTAGGAAAACCAGTTGGCAAACCTTTACAAAAGATGTGAAAACAGAGAAACAATAAAAAAAATATGGTATATGAACATGAAGCTAAATCATGTGGTTTATGAAAGTAAAAGTTTTAAAAAAAATATTTTAATTGTATAATTTAAAACAAGAATGTCTGTAAAACAAGTATCCCTATGCTTCCCACTTTTTCCCAGCCACCACTAAAATCTGTGGTCTTAAACTGAAGTCAGGGGTGGGGGGGGGGGGGGGGGTCAGAACAGACTCCCTAGGATTTAACCCTTTGAGCATGGATTTGAATTCATATTTTCATGCCTAACATGTGTGTGTGTGTGTGTATGTATGTATATATATATATATATATATATATACATAGGGAGGCGTGGTCTCAATAGCTTCCAAGTTATTATCTAGGGTCTATGTCCCCATGTGGTAGTGATGGACACCAGGGTCAACATGTTATGATCTAGGGTCTATGTCCCCATGGGGTAGTGATGGATGCCAGGGTCAACATGTTATGATCTAGGGTCTGTGTCCCCATGGGGTAGTGATGGACACCAGGGTCAACATCAGTTGCATGCATAAGTTCGTTGTGTTATGCCCAATAAGTGTACATAATTGTTATAGGACAGGGACCTCAATAGTTTCTGCTATGACCCAGGGGCAAGTCCCTGGGGGTGGGCAAAGACCCCAAGGCATGATCCAGGGGTCCCAGACTGTCATGTGTTGACACTTGGGTCATTGATTAACACACACCAATTCTCAGACAACAACAAAAACAAACAACATAAGAGTAATGAGATCCAAATTCCAAGTGTTGCCACAATCTACATTCATAGGACATTCACTGACCAAAGTTTTGTGTTCAGCTTTAACCATGTACGAGGAGTTAAAGGATATTAAACAGATAAATGTTGTCTTTCCTGTCTATATACCATACAGAGATACTGCCAGAAATTTTCTTAAGAGGGAGAGGTCCCACACACCTACCTCCAGAGAGGGGGGGGGGAGAGAATCATCGGGGGGGGGGGAGGCGGGGGTAAACTATGCCAATAGCTGATGGGTTACAACATTATTATAAGGTGTAAAAACACCAAATTTAATACAAGCATCTAATGATTTTGTATCACTTCTTTGACAAAAAATGTGTAACGTATCTGCATACCTAACTGCTGCTCAGCTGGTAAATATTCTTCTTTGTTTCTTATCACTCTCTTTCAAAAAAGCCTTTGCAAATGAAAAATAATTTACAGGACCACACACATCTGTATAGTCATCAGTTTATTTACTGTTTCAGATGTTAGCCCACAGGCCTTTGAAACTCTATCACTGTAATGGAAAAATCCTTTCCATAAATATATAATCCGAATTATATATCTATATAGGATTTTGTTTAGTTTTTCCTCAGATATTCTGACATTTTCTTACTACAGTGATATAGTTTCAAAGGTCTGTGGTTAGCCTATTCCTCGGAGTATTGTGAATTTTGCTTTGAGAACTGAATCCCCTTTCACAATCAGCTTTTTATAAAGGCAGAATTGCTGCAATTATGGCCAGTCTGAATAGATTTGGGAACTGTTTTTCAGGATATATATCCAAAACACAATTTTCCACAATTCACGCATGTTGTTCCTTGGATATTTCTGTTCATGTATTAGATTTTCTACAAGGCCTAAACCGTGGTAAACAACATCATGCCGGTTATTTTGGTATCACCGCTTTCTGCGCTATGTTCAGTTAGCAGCAAACCATCAGATATTTCATCCTCCCTAGTTTCGTCCTTAACAGTTATCCATTGTTTCAACATGACACACTGCTATTGTGCTTTAGACATTTCCCTAATAGCTGATTGATGTATCAATTTACTATACCACTAGAAAAAATTAAATTGGAATACCTCCATAGTTTCTGCAATACTCCAACAGATCTCCATCATAAAGGTGCTTGTATTCAAACAATATTTTCCATAGATATAGGATTAATTGAGATCATGGAGAAAAGGCAAAAACAACGATGATCTGATCAATCTAATTAAGGGTTTAATAGTAATGTGATTGGCCAAGTATTCTCCAAGAAACATAATTTACTAAAAATTTACTTTCTCCATTGAATACATCCAGCTATCACATTAATGTTAGGAGAATTGGCATTAGGAGGAGGAAGTGAATGAGCATCCAATCTCTACCATGGGCATCCTGTGAGGGAAGAATAGCTGGATTCCCTATATGAAGGATAAACTGATTCAATAACATGAAGACAGCACAACCGACGGTCACATAACCCATGATGACATTATATGGATAAGAAAAAAAGAATGATTTTTCCTTACTGAGGAAAAATCTAGCCAAATCCAGCAAAAGAGCTAAACCTACATCAGTGAGGTTGTGCTGACATCAACTAGGTCTTGCGGTTATCTGGACTATAGCCACTTGACCCACCTCATTCAATTCTCATCTATGTGACACTAGATTTCTCAGACAGAAAATCAAAACTGACTGTGCGTGACAACAGCTTCAATGATGTCAAACAATGAAACATGTTCAAATACCTTGTTAAAGAAATCTCTCTAATTTCATGAGCTGAAATTTCATGAGGTGTATCTGGTCATTTGAGACCTCGGAGTATTCCAAGTGAATAACTCTCTTGAGCCACTATGCAAGGGTACGAGGGGTTATATTCTCTTTCCGGCTTTTAGCATAAGAAATAGGTGTTGTTGGACCCCATGACCCTTCTCAGTGCATTTCAAGTAGTGCTCCATTGCACATACTGGGTCTTGCATCACCACCTCTCTCGATGTATCAACCAAGGAGAGGGAGCAGATGACCACTTTCTAGTTCCCCACTGATGGCAACCAATTCTAAACCATGAAGCCCCATTGCATCATTAGCAACACGGAACTATCTGATTCACCTGGAGATAGTTTGGGTCCACTGAAAGGGCATGCAACTCACTCACCCTGCATGTCGAAGCTAGAGCTATCAGAAAACATGTTTTAGATGATTGTAGCTTGAGCAAGGTTCTGGCTAAAGGCTCAAACTTATCTGAGTTAAACCAAGTCAAAACCCACGGAAGACTCCACTTAGGAAACAAGGTCAGTGACCTGGACCTATCCATGTCAAAATTGTCCAGTATGACAGGACCTTTTTGTGGCTTATATCCCCTCTACCATGATGCCTGAATGTGTTGGAAATTATGTTGTGGTAGCCCCTGATTGTACTAGGAGTTAAGCTTTTCTCCTCAAATCGCCAGAGAAAAAAGTTTACCAGCTCAAGGATCGAGACACTCAATGGGATGATGCTGTTGCTGGTGCACCAGTCCCAGAAACCCCACCACTTTCTTTCATAAGCCTTTAAAGTGGGGGCCTACTTGCTCACAAGAATCTCTCTATGAATAAAGGTTCAAATTTCCTTCTTTGCAAGGCTCTCCTGACAAGCTTCTGGATCCAGAATTGGAGACCTGAGAAAGGTTACAACAAGGTCTATCACTGGACGCTCCCAAAGTGCATAAACCTGCTGAAAGTCTGATGGATGAATGGGAGAGTATGGTCCCTTCTTGACAATAAGACAGCTAGGACATTGAGCATGCAGGGAATGTGTCTAATCTGGACCATGATCTTTAGCTGGGAACACCAGCATAGGAAGTCCCTAAACAGAATGCTGGTTGGAGGATATAGGTTAGCACCACCAAGTTGTCTGATATGGTGAGAATTATTGACCAGCAAAGTTAATCGTTCCTTAAATTAAATATGTTCACTATATCCTTAATTTCCATAGGTTTATATGGAGCTATTTCTCCTCTGGATTCAAGTTGCCACTGACCATAGTAAAGCGGGGCAACAGGTGAGCTCCCAAACCATACAAGCTGGCATCCATACAAACGATAATCTCTGGTTGAAGCCTCTCCTGAGGAATTCCTGCATAAGCCATAGATTGTCTAGCCACAGATGCAGGAATTGTTTTATCTCTATTGACATCATAACATGGGGATCCAGATAACTGGAAAAGAAAGCCACTGGGCCAGAACGGTCGTTTGCAAAGTGTGCATGAAAATATTGACAGAGAAGAATCAAATCTGACACCACACTGAACAAGACAAGGAGTTGCAAAACCTTTCTTGCTGAAATCCACTCCTTGCTGGATCTAAGCTTGATAATGTGCACTACATGCACAGTAGGGAGATTGCTCAAAAATTCCATACCAACATGGACAAAAACAAATGCTGGTATGGAGTAAGATCTGATTTTTCCTTCTCACTATAAAACCCAGCTGATAGAAGGGAAAGAAGGTTGTTCCTGCCCTAAAGAACTTACCATGTGTTTTTGAAGGATGTCTTCCAAACATGCTTCTGTTGCTGTTGACAAGGTCGAGCTGATCAGAGTGACAACAGAGTTGATGGCCTTCATGAATGACCAAGGACTGATGTTGAGACAGAATAGGAGTGCATAAAATTGGTATATGGTTCCTTGGAAGCCAAAGTGAAGGAACTTGCATGATGCTGGGTGGGTAGGGACATGAAAATCAGTTAGATCTAGGCTGATCACAGATTCGTCCTTCTTTACGGAAAGCCAGACTGCCTGTGCATTTTCCTTTTGAACCTCAGAGTGGCTATGTACTTGTTGAGCTGACTGAGGTCCATGACTGGCCCGACTTTTCCTGTGGTATTGGGTATCAGAAAAGGCTGGAATAAAATCCGGGAGAACTTGGTCTGCAAACTCCCTCCACTGTCTGCTTGTCGAGCAATAAACAGATCTTCTTCTGCAATATTTCTTTCTTCTCAAGATTAGATGGCATGTCCATCATGAAAAAAAAGACAAAATTTAGAGTGGGCTGGATAAACAAAAATCCAAAGATCCTCTGAAACAACTTGGCTTGCCCATTTGTTTTTCAAGACTGCTGAAAAATAAGTAATCTGGTGCCTACAGGCAGGTTGTTGGTGGGCCACTGGGGTGAGAAGTCAGCAATGACTTTTGGGAGACTTGGAGATGGTGAAACCTTGCTTCCAATACCCTTTATTGAATTGCCTCCAAACTTGAGGGACCTGTTGCTACCTGAAATTATACTGGTCAAAACAGCAGCATGTTGAGTAGTGTTTGACCTCCTCTCTTTTTGATGACAATCATCTCTTAGTTGTGGCTGAGAATGATTCAGCCTGAACACTGACACAGGCAGCAAGGCAAGCTGGTGAGGCTGTTCTTGTGCCGCCTGGTTCCATATATTCCCAATTCTACCACTAAGCAGCAATGGTGTACCAAAGGGCATATACAGGAGAGCCACGGCATGATGCGGCTTCTATGAAGATGAGTGGAGATATGCATCTTTTCTCACCAGATCCAAATTTGCCAAAGCTGTCATGGCATTAGCAATCAAATGATATATGGCCCTATTAAAATTAGCTTGGCAATATGGGTTGTGAACTCCCATGTATGATCACTGCCCAATTTTTCACAAAGTGAAAAATTGCTAGCAATGTCAAATCAAGCATCAAATAAGTTTCAAATAAGTTGCCACCATATTCCACACAAACTTGGAGATGGCATGGGAAACGTCCAGATCCACCTTATAAAACAGTAGGGTTGTCATGTTAACCACTGCAATGTTTTTGTCCAAGTTCTGTAACTTGGTACTATATGTGTCCAAGTGTGTGTGGTACCAGTGTGACAAGAATAATGATGGTAACTGGTTTCCCAAAAAGAAAGCCTTCAAGTTCCGTAGGTCAAAATCATGTCAGACAGCCGATCAGATATCTCTTTGATCTTTGCTGGGTGCAGCAGTATACAGAA
This sequence comes from Margaritifera margaritifera, assembly GCA_029931535.1. Classification (NCBI taxonomy): domain Eukaryota; kingdom Metazoa; phylum Mollusca; class Bivalvia; order Unionida; family Margaritiferidae; genus Margaritifera; species Margaritifera margaritifera. The sequence continues at coordinate 4,088,673 of JAQPZY010001582.1, read as the reverse complement.
AGAGGAATGTTTGTCCTCATCTTCCATGTCTACTGAAGCCTTAACCTGATAGGCTTGGCTTGCAGACAGATACAGTGGGCACAGAGAGATTAGCAAAACATGGTAAATTCTTCCACAACCTCTTTAAAGCTGAACTCTGTATACTCCATGTTGGGATTTGAGTATGCTAACTGATCAAAGTTGTCCACACACAACACTGTAGGTGTTGTCCTCCCAAGGCAGCACCATATCTACTTAATGGATAGGTCATGAATAACTGACTTGCTATTTGAACTGGTGGCCAGGCAAGTGATATGGCTTGTCTTGCCAGTATGGATGAACATAAGGTGTGCTGGGTGTGTGACTGGACAATTGGTGCCCCATATGACTCTGCATACCATGGAACAGCCGGCTGGTATGCAGCACGGCACGCTTATCTGATGAACCTTTGGTCACTAGTCAAATGGTATGGCTGGCTGGATTGGCTGGTTGACAAGCAGTGGCAATGTATGGCATGGATGTATGATCATCAATGTCCAAAAAATACCCTATACTCATGGACTTACAGGCCCGAAGGCAATGCTTGGACATGCAGGGAGACATGTGTCCACTGGGTTGCCAAAATAAGGGAGGACACTCTCCCCATAACTCCAAGCCACTATTGGAGATTTGTGATGGATGTAGGGACAAAAATTCCCCAAGGCCAGCAAGTGTGTCATCACTTGTTTGCTCTTTGCCAATGATAATTCAAGATTTTCTGCAAAAGTGTGGACCGTCTGATCCCATCACACGTACACTGTAGGTAAAAGATGAAAACTCTGTGCAAGACAGACATGTACCATGCATGGCCTCAGTGGCTATACATTCTTACACATGGCACATGCTGTCATTGTTCCAATGAAATGACAAGAATGACAAAAATATCTGAAAATAACAACCCAAAAGTGTTCACATATAACAGTAACAACACTTGTTACTTCAAAAAACAGGCAGTGTGTGCAAACAAACAACCAACAACAGGCATCAACAACACAATGTTGGAGCACAAGGTCAAAAAAAAGAAGTCCAAAACTACCAAAAAAATTCACACAAATACTGATCACAATTCAAAATAATGATTGCAACACTTAGCAAATACATTAATACATAATAACACCTTTCTAGAGGGATGGGTTGAAATAATGAAGATATCCTTGGATTCTGAAAGGCCAAGTCATACAATATTGATCATACCAAGCAAAAGCTTAAAGTGGTAAACATGTGGTTGATGGGTAACCACTTAGCTGTGGTAACAGTAAAGTGGTAAACATGTGGTTGATGGGTACCCACTTAGCTGTGATAAGAGGAGGTGATGGGTAAGAGTTTCTGCATTAAGGTATACAGATGGGAAAGACAACATTTTCATTTTTACAGAAGGGCTGTATTCAAGAGGTAGTGGAGTTATTTCCTAATGCTAATGATATTGGGGAATGTAGTCAATGGAGAAATGGTTTTATCCCTGCTGATAACCAACCTTTCTATACAGGATACATTCATGGTGTCCAGTCTCTCATACAGCATCTCTGTTGCCTGTGCAAGCTTGTTAGGGTAAAGGTCAACAATATTTCTATGAAAATTACAATACATCTGTAAAGCATTGACTGAGCTGAATGAATACTGTTTAAAATTTGTACTGAACAAAACTATATGGAGTACTCCCTAAATCTATATTCATTAATCTGTAATCTTATCATTTTTTTAAAACTGGATAACCTACATTTATTATTGTGCAATCATTTATCTGGACAACCTACATTTCAATCAAATTGGCATTCTGAATTACAGTAGAATGTCAAATACTCACAAAGCTGCAAGTTTTTGTTTGATTTTCAAGGTTGTAGGCTTTACTCCAGGATTGAGCAAATCATTTCGAGAGATGCAAAGTCTTTGAGTGTTCTACATTTGAGTCATTGGCTTTTTAATCTTCAAATATTTGCACATTATAAAATACAGTCACTGAAAACAAAATACAAAATAAAGTCCAAATGATGTACATTCTAGTTATTTTTTTCCTGTTTCAAATAATATTATATATATAAAACACTTTTCATTGGTCACTAAAACTTTGCTATAAATTGGTTCCACTGTGTGTCACTTCATTGCATGACATCAGTAATTAATATTTTAAAAAATTATTTTTTGCTAAATTATTTTACGTGTGTAACACAATAATGATGTTAAATAAGGTGTTATCATCATGTCTGAGGAATCCAAATGTATGTTTAATCATACTGCACTGTACAGTGATGTAGTCAATATAATTGTACCATGTTCTCATTTTGGAACAAATTTGTAAAACGTGCAGATTAATTTAAACACAATGCTTACCAAGGCTTGCAAACCATAGAAATGATTCAACCAAATTCATATCTCTTGCATGAAATGTGCACTCATTCAAGATTCTTTATGCATATTATCCCTTGTTAAGTCATCAATAAATTCATCAGCAAAAAAACATGCAAGCAAAAAAAGACAAGAAGTTTTCTATATCCTCAGCTCTGCCAAATGTCTGTACGGATGGAAAAATTTGTTGCAGGTTTCATATATAGGAATATCATATTTAGAAAGAATACATGGAAGTGATAGGCATCATGTGTGTGCACTTTTTTAATGCATTATTGGTATATTAGGTTCTTGTGACGTATGAATGGGTACCAACAAAAGTATGAATCAGCACGCATTTCTGTGTATCAGCTAAAGCATGAATCAGGCAACACAATAACAAAATGTACTGTTATTACTTGCTTATAAGTCAGGTCTGACTGCAAACAATATAGACCCTGATCTGCTGTTGTATAATGTGCCAGCAGATCAGGGTCTATGTTGTTTGTTCTACTAATTACTCCTAACAAACTGCATAGACCCAGATCTGTTGGAACATTGTGACAGAAGATCTGAGTCATGACAGTTTGCAGTTGGATCTAACTTATAAGTGAGTATATATGGTATTTACATATTTAGTCATACAATTATGACAGTGATGCATCATTCTAGTTTAAATGCAATCTTTTTTTGTAGGATTAGTAGGAAATGTCCATCTTGATCATGAATCTGATATGTATATCAAGTTTGGGATTTTTCCTAAAGAAACAAAAGTGTGCACGATGGATGGATCAATAGACAGATAGATGAAGAAAAAAAAAATAAAAATACTGAAGCTGAGAATTTCTCAAAAGCAAAAGCAAAAGCCACATCTAGATTTTACTAATCTTATATATATATGGATATATATATGGATATATTCAACGGTTTTGGAGTTTTACTCCAGAAACAAAAAGATGGATGGATGAAAAAACCAGTGGCCAAAAATGTAGAAATATTGAAAGTGAAGAAAATTCCTATAGTAAAAGGCACATCTAGACCACTAGTCTAATATGGTTACTACATTTCAAAGAGAACTCTAATTATTTTTAGTAAATTATGTTTCTCTGAGAATACTTACCCAATCACAGTAACGTTAGGAATATAAGCTCCACTTCCTCTCAAATCCTCTCAAATCAAGCAATTCCAGAAGACAAAAATTTTGTCTTTCACGTCTATATACCATACAAAGGGAAGAAAATCGCACCCATTACCACCCCTTCACCCCCGCTAGGTGACACTAGTTTAAGCTGAGCGATACAACGACAAGAATGCTCGCATTTGTAGGGTGGTGTGGGAGGGTTTTTTAGTAATATGATTGGGAAAGTATTCTCAGAGAAACATAATTTACTCTGAAAGACATTCCCCAATTACATTAACATTAGAAGAATAGGTAAAAGGAGGAGGAAATGCTTGAGCATCCAACCTCCACCACGGGTCTCCTTCAAGGGAAGAACGTCTGAATTACCTAAAAGAAGCATAAACCACTCTCCTAATATGACAGTAGCACAACCAATGGTCACATGACCTGCGACCAAAACACTCAGATAAGGATAAAGAATGACTTTCCCTTACTGAGCAAAAAAAATTTGGCAAATACAGCAAAAGTGCTGGACCCATACCTGTAAGGAGGTTGTGCTGACCTCAAAAGGGTCTGGTGGCCATCTGGGTTACAGCCACTGGACCGACCAGACTCAATTCACTTCTCTTGGAGATAAAAACTTGAGAAGGTTGATTGTGCATGCCAGCAAAGAGCTTCTGTTATATCTCAGAACGAAACTATGGCATTTCTCCATGCATTTCGTATGAATTTTGCGAGCTTAGATTGGATCTTGCTTAGCTGCCTCTGTCAACATGTCGATAGAGGAGAGAACCTGGATAATGACCTTCTGATTGCCCCTAGGCAGTAACCAGTTCTTAGCTATGAAACCTGGTTCAGTCATTAATACCATGGACCCATCTGATCTGAACTGGAGATAGTTCGGGTCCATTGAAAGGGCATGCAACTCACTCATCCTGCATGCTGAGGCTATCACTATCAGAAAGCATGTCCTGTAAGCTAGCAGCTTCAAAGAGTCTCTGTACAAGGGTTTGAACTTCTCTGAGTTGAGCCCCATGAAAGATTCCATTTTTGAAACAAGGTGCATGATTTATGCTTATTAAGGTCAAAGCTGGCCAGCAAGTCTGACAGATCTTTGTCATGACCTATATTCTCTCTACCATGATGCCTGAATGTGTCCGAAATCATGGAGCGATATTCCTTGATAGTAACCAGAGCTATCTTTCTCTCCTCAAAGAGCCAGAGAACAAAGTCAGCCACATGAGAGATTTAGGCATTTAAGGAAATGATGTTATCTTAGCACAGTCCCTGAATACCCACCATGTCCTTTGTAGGCTTTCAAAGTGGAGGGCCTTCTTGTTCATGAGATTCATTCCATGACTGAAGGTTGAAACTCCTTTATATGCAAGGCTCTCCTGACAAGAGCCAAGCATGAAGAAGCCTGTTTGGGCAGGGATGAAACACCTGTGAGCAGGGCTCTTTAAGCAGATTGACTTTCAACAGGGATCTTTCTGGGAACATCTATATCTATTTTATGCAGATCATTCATCCATGATTTATCCCATTTGAGTTGGGCTATCAGAATAACTTTGCAATTTTGGTCCCTGATTTTCTGAATGACTCTTGGAATCAGAATAGTTGGAGGTAAGGCACAGCCCCAAATCCCATCCCAATTGACTGCCAGAGCGTCAACGGTCCAAGCTTCGGCGTCCGGGACAGGAGAGATGGAGGTCAGCAGTTTGTGATTCCACCTTGTCACAAAGAGATTTATCATCACACTCCACCAAAGTGTACAAATCCACTCAGTGTCCAGAGTTTGACCCCCTTCTTGACAGACAATCTGCCAACACATTCAGTCTGCTGGGGGTATGTCTGATTTGGACCATTATCTTGTGCCAGAAGCACCAGTGTAGAAACTCCCTGACCATAATGCATAAGTCAGGTGACCATTACAGACCTGTCCGATGTTATGAGAATCACTTTCCTGTACTGATTCTTTCACCATGAGCAAAATGCATTCATTATAGCCTTCATTTCCAAGAGGTTTATATGAAGAGCTTTCTCCTGTGGGCTCTAGTTGCAGCTTACCATGGTAAAGTTAGGCAACATGTAAACCCCCATCTGAACAAAATGGCATCCATACAAATCATGACGTCTGGTTAGGGCTTCTACAGTGAAATTCCTGCTGTGAGCCATTGCTTGTCCCGCCAATCGAGATGTGCCAATCTAGATGACTGGAAAATGGGCGCAACTGAGTGAGCAATACTTTTTGCAGAGGGTGCATATAGAGGTGGACTGGGAGAATCAAATCTGCCACTGCATTTAGTATGCCAATGAGATACAGAAACTCCCTCACAGAAACCATAATTCTGTTTGAAATTGACCTAGAGAGCCCAATAATTCATGCAATTAGTAATGGATGATGATGCACATGATTGGGATGGATACGAAATTTCATTCTTAGATGGACAAAGTGTAGAGAATGGATAAGATCCGACTTTTCCCTATTCATTAGAAAACCCAGTGGGTGAAAAGAGCAATCAGGCTGTTCATTTTCTGTATCAAAACGGTACTTACCATGTGTTTTTGAAGGATGTCATCCAGATATGCCAAGTCGACAAGGAGGTCCTGAACAAGGAGATGCAGTTGACTAATTTTGTAAATGTCCATGGGCTGAGATTTAGTCTGAAAGGTAGAGCACAAAATTGGTAAATTGTTCCTCTGAATGCAGATCAAAGGAACTTGCGTGCAAATGGATGGATTGGGACATGAAAGTATGCATCAGTCAGATTGAGGATAATATTGAACTCATCCCTTTTGATGGTAAGGTATAATAATCACGACATTTCCATTTTGAATTTTGGTGCTAGTATGAACCTGTTTAGCTCGCTGAGGTCTATCACTGTCTGAGTTTGCCATTGGCTTTTGGTACCAGGCAAATCCTTGAATAAAATCCTGGAGTTTGGCTTGCGAACTCTCTCCACTGCCAGTTTAGACAGTAATAATGTGATTTCCTTCATTAAGATCTCCTCTTTCATGGGATCTGTTAGAATGTCCATTATAGAAGGGGAAACACCAGGGGAGGGGGCTGGATAAATGAAATCTGGAGCCCCTCTGTAACTACTTTGATCACCCATTCATTGTTTGGAAAAAGGTTAATCCATGTATGACTGAAATGGAGCAGTCTCGCACCAACAGAAAGATTCTCTGTGGGCGGTGAGGTTAAGGAGTCATTGGTGATTGTTAGGAGGCTTGGGGAATGAGAAACTTTGTTTCCTTCCACCATTTTTGAATTGCCTCCTAGGCTGAAATGTGGGCTGCCATCTGAAGCCTTGCTGTGGTTGAGATTGCTGTTGTTGTGAGGAATACCGTCGTCTATCCCTCTGACTCCTAATATCTCTCCTTTGTGGCAGAGACTGTTGGGACCTAAAAGGAAGAGTACGAAATGAGAGCTGGAGAGTTACCTCTTGCATCACCTGCTTCCATATATCCTCTATACAACCCCAAACAATAGTGGTGAGCTAAAGGGCAATGATCACAGAGTGGCTTCAAACATATCACATCTTATCAAATCTAGATTCACTGAAGCCATAAGGGCATTTTGCCATAGAGTGGTGCACTGCCTTATTGATCACTTTGGTTATGTGGGCTGTCGACTCCCATGCATGCTTAATCCCCACTTTTTTGGCTAGGTGAAAAATGTTGTCAAAGATACCAAGTCAAGAATCAATAACATTGTCGCCATATTCTGCATCATTTTTTAAGTTGCCTCATGTGCTTTGTAGTTGATGTTACAGAACAGTGAGTTGGACATTTGTACTGCTGCAATGTTTTTATCAACACTCAGAATGTCAGTACTGTACATGTCCAAGTGTGTGTGGTACCAGTGTGTTATATGAAACTGGTAGCCAGCTCACCAAAAAGAAAGCTCATGAATTCCTCAGGTCCCAGATTTTGTCTGAAAGATGGCCGGAGATCTTGCCAATTTTTGCAGACTGAGAAAGCAAACAAAAAGCTCGACTTTCTTCATCCTCAACATCTACTGAAGCCCCAGAAGACAGAAAAGGTGGGCAATCCAATGAGTTAAGATTCTATAAATTTCTTCCACCACAGCCTTAAAACTAAATTCTGTCCTTTCCATGGTGGGATTGGCATGACTCATCAAATCAGGGTTTTCCCCACAATCGCTTGGAGGGGGGGGACGGGATTGTCCTCGTCTGGCAACGCCTCCATACAACATGCCAAGTGGCACAAAAGTACTTGTAGCATTATTTCCCTATTGGGTAAGCCAATAATGTCGGTCGGTATTGGAGGTTGGGCAACTGATAATGCATGTTCTGCCTTGCCGGAAGGCTGTATGAAGGTTTGAAGGATGGATGGATGGCAGACTGGAAGGAAGGCTCGGCTGTCAGCTGGCAAAATAGATGGACCGGTTATCCTGGTCTCTGTAAGGTTCTGCATACAACAGAATGGACAGCCAGTATGTGGCATATTCACTTGAGACATTTTATTTCCTATCACCAGGCTGGATGAAAGGAACATAAGTACGTTTAACAACTGGTATGTTAATGTGCAGCAACAATGGCTGGAACACATCAACCATATCAGAATCAAACCCCATGTGTCCAGCCTTACAGGCCTGAAGGCCATGCTCTGTAAAGATATTGGTTTAGGGTCATTCGGGTTATAACGGAAACATTGCATTATCTGTCTCTAGCTGACCAGATGTGATGGTAGCTGATGGCTCTTTCCTGGGTATCTCTGGTCAGGAGAGGGGTGCCAACAAAGCATCCCCAACTACACTGATGAGGGAAGATGATTTCGGGTGAAGACTCAACACATCGCACTCTTGAAAAATTGTATCATGCTTCACTTTCGTCTTCCTCTCTTTCACCTTGATGTTTTTCTTGAGGACGAAAGACCATGTCCCATCCGACCAAGACTTCCAAATGTTACATGGTGTTGTAGAAGCACATTTTTTGTACTTGAGAGACAAGATTCAAGATTATCCTCACTGTCCTTGTATATCTGACTCTTATTACATTTCATTGCCATTGCTTCTGAAAAGACAAGAACGACTAAGAAAAAAACAGGAATTAAGAACCCAAAATATATCAACAACAACACCCATAATATCACAAAATATCATATTCAACCGTGTTTGCAATTAAAAAATACTGCATGCACGTATGTGACGCTATCATGTGCGACTCACCAGGTCGGAAAAACGAAGTCCACAAACTTCTACAAATATGAAAATATATCCACAAAAAATGTTACCAATCCTTTGCAGACACTTGAACACGTACAATTTCACCACAATTAAGGAAGGATGGTTCAAATTTATGAAGATTCTTGAAGGATTAGAAGATGCAATCAGGTATGATGTTACTCGTACCAAGTGAAAGCTGAAACTAGCACCACCTAGCAGGGGTGATGGGGATATAATGAGGAGGTAATGGGTAAGAATTTTTGTCTTTATGGAATGTCTGGATTTGAGAAGTAGTGGAGCTTTTATTCCTAATATTAATGTGATCAGGGAACATATTTGAAGGAGATATCTTGAACAATTTTGGAGTTTTGTTCCAGAAATGAAAGTGTGAATGATGGATGGATTGAGGAACAAATGGAAAACAAAAATTCAAATTATTTTAACTGAAGAACTGTGAATAGCAAAATGAACATCTGGACCAATAGTCTAATATGTGTACCAAGTTTCTCAGAGATATCTTGAATGGTTTTTAAATTAAGCTACAGAAAAAAAAGTGTGAATTATGGCTGGATGGATGAACAAATGGATGAAAGCAAAAAAATACTGAAACTGAAAAATTGTGAATAGCAAAAGGCACATCTAGACCACTGGTTTGATATGTGTACCAAGGCACATCTGGACCACTGGTCCGATATGTGTACCAAGGCACATCTGGACCACTGGTCTGATATGTGTACCAATTTTCACAGAGATATCTTAAACGGTTTTGGACTTGTGTTCTGGACACAACGTGAGATGGAAAGATGGATGGACAGATGGAACCAGTTTTTACACCCCCTACCAACATTGTTGGGTGGGCGATACTAAAACCATACAGGAGAAAACTATATTGTTAAGAGACAATCAAATAAACAAAGTCTTCCCATGTTACAAACACAATCAAAATAACAGGACACACACCATAATTTATTACATAATTTCTACACTTTAATTTAATAAAGATAACATTTGAAAGGATACAACTTGTGGCATTGATCCTGGTTGCAGTTTGCACAATTCTATTAGTTCTGATCCATAGAAAATCTCAAGGTATGGTGGCTGTGGCAGTTGGAACAACTGACCAAACATCACCTGAAGCATATAAAGCAAATGTGCATATACAATATTAGTGCAACTTGTAAAAAATACAGTTGCATTTCTTGACAACATATTTAAGTATCTGAATGTGTTTTTTTCTGCAGAGGTCTACTTCAGTACTTACAAGACTCATATATTAGACGTAAGGTCTGATCACTTTATTAGGGCCATGATCTAAGGCAGTCAACTAACTTCTTGAAAAAGTAAAATAAAAAAATTAATGTTATGCCGATATAAAAGTTCTAATTAAATACCTTTAATCTGAAGATGACTACAACCAAATAGAACAATTCCAAAAGCTACATCTAAATGTAATAAAAATTTTTTTTTTATATATTCATAACAATAATGGAAACAGAAGAAAATAATATGTCATACCTCCACTATCATGTAGTTAAGAGGTATTTTGTTCTTTGATGGAAAACTCAGCAAGGCTGCAGCACTGGAAAAGAAAACACGGTTTTTATCCTTTTTTATCCTGACTTAATTAAGTACTAACGGTACAGAGAACTTTACTGCATGTAATAAAATGCATTTCATACAGACATAAACTTTGACCTATGACCCTACACTGGGGCAGGTAGTCACAGGGAGAAAGAAAAGTAAGGGATGATGATTATATCCCAAATATTAAGCAAATTGGGTTATTAAAATATAAGTGATGAAAGAAGGGGTTCTTAAATATATGTGATAAAAAAAACTTTAGCAATACCCCATGGCCCCACCCAGGAACATAACTATGGGTCAGGAATGGTACAGGGAGAAAGGCTAGCAAAGTTATTGGGTGGTCATGCAAATGTTAACAAACAGATGGACAAATGGACAATGACATAATATAATATACCCAACTTTAAGACCAGGGTAAAAACAAGAGGCCTAACTGGGCCCGAGATCTGACATTTGTCAAATGCAAGAACAGATGGTCAAGAAATCAGGGTTGGTAAGATGTCTATTGTCAAAATTTCTAAAGATTCTGTTGATTGGTTAAGAAAACAGATGTTTGAAGGTTTCTTTATTTTTCTGTATGTTCATTCATATCTGACAACAGATTAGCATCATTTGTTCAAAACTGAAATGCCTTTATGCTTGGATGCTTTCTGTCAAAATTTGGTTAAATTCATTTCCAAAGTATTTTAAAGAAAAAAAAAGTAATTAACAGTCTTTTTTTATATATTTTTAGTAACAGTGACCATATTGAATCTCAGATTGACATCACCTGTAAAAATTTGAAAGGGCTACATCCTATGATGCTTTCTGTCAAATCTGGTCAAATTCTGTTGAGTGTCTTTTTTAGAAATCTTTCAAAGATTGTTCTATTTTTACTAATAGTCGCCATACTTGACAACTGGCATCATTCATAGAAAATCTAAAAGGCCTTCATACCAGTATGCTTTCTGTCAAATTTGGTCAAATTCAACTGAGTGGTTTTTGAGTTGTTGTTTCAAGTTCTATTTTGTTCTATTTTTACTAGTAGTGGCCATACTTGATAACTGGCATCATTCATAGAAAATCTAAAAGGCATTCATATCAGGATGCTTACTGTAAAATTTGGTCAAATTCTGTTGTGAAGGTTTTTTTACAAGAAGCCATTTAAAGGGTGTTCTACTTGTAGTAGTGGTGGCCATATTGGTTAGCAGACTAGATTTATTTGTATAAAATTGAAAGACATTCATACCAGGATGCTTTATATTAAATTTGGTTGAAAATTGTTGAGCAGTATTTGAGAAAAAAATTATTTTAAAGGTTTTCAATTTTTTTAACAGCGGCCATATCCGATGGTTGATTGGCATCACTAAAAGTATAAAAGGTCTTCATACAAGAATGCTTTCTGTTAAATGTGTGAATTCTGTGGTTTTTGAGAAGCCTATTCATTCTTTTGCTATTTTTAGTAATGGCAGCCATATTTGATGGTGGACCAGCATCATTTGTACAAGTCTGAAAGGCCTTTATAATATGATGCTTTCTGTTAAATTTGGTTACATTCTGTTGAAATACTTTGAAAAGATGTTGTTTATAGGTTTTTCGTTATTTAGTAAATGAGGCAATATTTAAAGATGGATCAGCGTTGTTTGCTCAAATCTGAAAGGCTTTCATCCCAGTAAGCTGTCAAATTTGTTCAGTTTCTGTTGAGCAGTTTTTGAGAAGTCATTCAAAAGCTTGTACAAAATTGAAAGATGCTGTCAAAATTTGGTAAATTTCTGTAACGCAGTTTTTGAGAAGGAATTCAATTTTTTAAAATATTTTTAGTAACATTTAGCTGAAAATGAACCGAGCAGTCCACACACACACACACACACACACAAACACAAACAACTTCCTACAACAATTACAAACCCTTTTACAGGTAATTTTACCATTGAAACCAAAACAATGTAGAATCAATGCAAATAAAATGTAGAATTAATGCAAACAAAACGCAGAATGAACACAAACAAATACAAAGTGGTGAACGATGAATGATGAACGAAAATGGAACAAAATTCTAATGCATTTCATCAATGGATTTGAAAATTGATTACTTTTAGGCTGCTGCTAAATTTCAACTATCAAAATTATTCTGCATGATAATCCTGTATCAGAATCTTTACACTGACAATGTTTCACTCCTTACAAGCCATGACATTGTTCTTGTTGAGGCAGACATATAAACAGCCACTGATGTAATGACATCAACACTAATTGTTGTATCTGTTCAATATTTAGTTTATTTTAACAAAATGAAATAAGAAGTAAAATTTTCTGACAAATGATCTACAACTATATTTTTACATTTATTGCATATGCAGTTATATATTTATTTATCCAAACTAAATGCTCTCCTTTGCATTTTATGAGTCTGCTATTTTATTAAAGCACACTTTTAATAAGACAAGATAGGAAAGCAATAGTTCTCTCCCTTTAACACTCTCAAAAATGGGAAATGTAACTTTAGTAAATGTATTTCCATTTCATTCCTAACTAATATAAATGAAAGAAAATGATGAATGGAAGCAATAAATGCAAAATCTAGATGAATTTCCGAGACAGCAAATGAAAAACAACAAGTGGATAGCTGAAATGAAAACCTGAATGGAATACAAACAGAATGCAAATAAAATGAATTCTGAATGCATTTCAAATGCAAATGAAGTGCAGATTCAGTAAAATTACTCATTTCAGGTTAATGCATGGGTTAAAGAGTATTTATGGACCTTTAGAATAACTTTTGATATCATGTGATAAAAGACAACTATCATATAATTAAAGAGCAAAAGCTTTCCAATGGAAGATAGAAAGATTCTACTTGGATGTTTGTAACATTTACTAAGTGTCCCACAAGATGTTGTTGTCTCATCTGTGAAGGAAAAGCAGAACTAGAACAAGAGTCCCTTGAAGGGACTGTTGCTCTACTGATGAAAAGAATTACCAGAAATCCAAGACTATTCCTTCATTTTTAACTGTGGAGTACAGAAATCATCTCTGATATTCTTGAGAAACTCCAATATACCAAATTTGGTAACAAAAAGTATTTTCTTAATTTGAGTTAAACCTGTAAGTGCAGTACAAAATTCTTTATTATGGCCTCTGACCTTGAACCAGATATCATGGATAGAGGGTCACTGAACTTGTCTCAGACAATGTCAAGACATATAGCTGTGTTATCATCCTTACAAGCCAGTACAGCTAAAAACCTAAATCAAGACCGCTGACCTTAAAATCAATGCAAGAGTGCTGACCATCAATTTGTTCACTGGATTGCAGCTAAATACAAAGTCTGGTCAAAATTCACTTGTATATGTACAAGTCACTGAGTTCATAAGATCAGTGAGGTAAAAAAAAAAACTGCATGCAATAACCCCAAGGTCAATTAAGTATGTTCACAAAAGGGCACCATTTTTTTTTCATAACCAATTTAAAATTGCAAGAAGCATTAAAACCCCATCACAATCCCACCATTCATGCAAATGGAGTGCTGAAAGAAGATTTTAGAGATGGCTATGGTACCATGTTGGAGGTCAGATTAGCACCATTTTCAGTAGAACTAGCTACATATTGCTATAGTGTTTAGTGAAAAACCAATGATGATATGACCATCACTTTAGGAGAAATAGGAACAGACAGATTTCAGGAGACCAGAAAGGAAGCCATTTTGGAGGTTGTAGCAGCATCATTATAATACAAGAACAGCTACATATTCCAAAAAAAGAAGTAAAAACAAAATGCTGATAAGGCCATCTCTTCTAGGGAAAAAGCTTTTGCAAGATTTGTCAGATTTTGGGAGGTCATGTTGGCATCATTTTAATTAGGACCAACAATATATAGTGAGACATGTTTTCGTGAAAACCACACATCAATACGACCATCCCTTAAAGAGGACAAGGGATAACAAGATTTTCAAAATGACCAACATAGCCATCATGCTGGAGGTCTGATGAACACCATTTTCATTTGGTGTCAAATAGATATTATAAGAAGTCTCTTACTTAAAAGGACATTTTTTGGTAAATTATGTTTCTCTGAAAATACATTAACAATCACATTAACATTAACAAATTACTCTCTGCTACCTCTGAATCCAGCCCTCCCTGAAAGATGAAATATGTCTTTTCGCCTGCATATCATATAGACAAAGGAATACCTCTTCCAGATTAACTCCCCTTGTTCCCACTAGGTGACCACCTATATCCCGGATGTTAACCACTTTAAGCTCGAGCGAAATGCTATAACAGGATGCTCGCATTTGCGGGGGAAGTGTGGGAAGGATTGATAGTAAAGTAATTGGGTAAGTATTTTCAAACAAACATAATTTACTACAAAATTTCCTTTCTCTGTCAAATACATTACCTGATCTCATTAACATTAGGAGAATAAGCAAGAGGAGGAGGAAATCCTTGAGCATCCAACCACTACCCACATCACCCTGTAGGCGCACAATGGCTGCTCTACTGGAAGGATGAAAGATTATGCATTTATACATGTGCGTGGGTGATCTCTGTAGAATCCCACACCTGGTTACTGCTTTACATTCAAAAGTTTCCCAGGTGAATCCAGCGAAAGTCACAAGGTCTTCCCCAGAGCTGAGGTTATGCTCTCATGAATGAAGCATAGTAACTGTCTGGGCAGCTATCACTGGCTTGTCGAGATTCAGCTCTCTCCTTTGCGAGGCCATGTCATGCAAATAAAAGCTGGAAAAAGACTGAGCATGCCAGTCAACAGTCTCCACTATGTCTCGAATTGAGACATTATATTTGAAGGCCAGGCTCATGGAAATCGTTAGTATTTCATGACTCAAAATCTTCATGAATCATAGCAGATCCTGTGAGAGTTCAGAGTATGCCGATCTAATAACCCCCTTGAACCAAGCACCCAGCGCTTGTGGGGTAATATCTTGCTTTTTACCTTAACTGGTACGAAGAACCATTGATGGCCGCCACTGATATTCTCCATGTGCCTCAGATACCGGGTCCTACAGCTTCAACTCTCTCAAGGAGAGAGAGTGGATAGTTATTTGTTGGTTGCCTATTGACAATAACCGGTTTTTATAAATAAAACCAGGTTCTGTCATTAGTATGACTGAGCAGTTGGACCAGAATTACATGTAGTTTGGATCCATGGACAGTGCATACAGCTCACTCACACTGCAAGCTGAAGCTAGTGCTATCAGGAAGCAATTCTTGTATGATAACTGCTTCAGCGAGGTGGAAGATGGGTTTGAACGTAGATGAGTTGAGCCACCTCAAGTCCAAGGAAAAGTTCCATATATGGCTTGGATATATTGAAGTTGGACAAGTCGCAAAGGTCTTTGTTGCAGCCAATATCATCTCTTCCATTATGTATGAATGTCATGGAACGGTATCCCTTGCTTGTGATAGTTCTAGCTTCTTGTCTTCAAAGTGGAAAAGAAAGAAGTTAGCGAGTTTGGGAATGGAGGCTGAGAGTAGTGTGACATTGCTAACATAACACCAGTCGTTGAAAACTTGCCACTTCCCCTCATATGCCTTTAAAGTGGAGGGTCGTCTAGCTGTTCTAATTCTCTCCACAATCAAAGCCTCGAACTCCTTTTCGTGCATGGCATCCCTGACAAGAGCCAGGTGTGAAGGAGGAGTTTATCTGGACATGGATGGAATAATGGCGACCTCGGCTGCCTGAGCAGGATAAGGGTCACTATGATTTTCCTGGGTATGTCTGTTGCCAATTCGAACATATCGTCGAATATGTCCCATCGGAGAAGGGCAACAAAAACTATTTTGGAAGATCTGCTGCTCATTTTCTGGATTAGTTCTGGTATTAGAACTGCTGGAGGGAAGGCATATGCCCACATTCCCTCCCAGCTGATTGAAAGGCATCGACAGTCCATGCCTGTGGGTCTGGGAATGGAGAAATGAAGGTGGGCAGTTTGTTGTTCCATCTTATCGCGAATAGGTCTAGCATCAGTCAGCCCCATAGGGCACAGACTTGATGGAAGATGCATGGATGGAGAGATCACTCCATAAGAAGCAACTGGTCTCTCCTTGATAATGAATCATTCAGGACACAGGCTGCCTGAGATGTGTCGGACTTGCATATTTATATGATAATGGGCACACCAACGAAGGTACTTCCATGCCATATAGCAAAGGCTCAGTGATTTTGCCCCCCTTGTTCGAAGGGGTAGTTCACTACAACCGAATTGTCTGACATTATCAGCACCATCTTCCTTTGGATGCGTTCTACCCAAGTGTGGGAGGCATTGAGAATGGCCTTCATTTCCAGGAGATTGAAGTGTACACTTGCTGCTGACCATCACAAAGTCTGGTAGCAAGTGTGCTCCCCAACCCAACAAACTGGTGTCTGAAGAGATTCTTATTTCTGGTTGTTGCACTTCTAAAGGTATTCCCACAGCTAGCCACTCCCTGTCTTGCCAATGAAGCAGGACATGTTTGATTTTGGTCAAGATCGAAATCTGTTAACAGGTCTGCCACATGATACTGCTGATGTGTTTGGGAGGAAGACGAACCAGTCTGATATAAGTTAGAAACTCCATAACTAAGATAACAAAATGTTGGGAAGCAACAAGATCAGACTTCTCCACAATGACTGTTGTTTATATCGTACACCAAAACCAACCATGCCAAATATTTTTGCAGTATATTGTCCAGGCATGCTGCCATTGCTGTGGAGGACATCCTGAAGTTGGTTATGGCACAGTCCAATGTCTTGCTGAAGGCCTAAGGGCTAAGACTACAGCCAAATGGAAGGGTGCACAATTGGTACACTACCCTGTGGTAGCTGAAGCGAAGATATTTGCATGATACCGTGTGAATAGGTATATGGAAATATGCGTTGGACATGTTGAGACTGATCGCATATTCTTCATGTTGCACAGGCAGGAGGACAGACCTTGCTGTCTGCAGCTTTGAAACTTCTGCGCAGTAATAAACTGATGGAGTCTTTTCAAGTCTATGACATGTCACAGTCTTCCATTAGCTTTCGTAACCAGGAAAAATCTGGAATAGAAGCTTGGGGAGTCCAGTTCTCAGACTATCTACACTGCCCACTTTACGAGCAAAAGCCCTATCTCCATCTGTAAAATGTTTGCCTTTGTGGAATTACTTGGGATCTCCCTCATGAAGGGGGATAATGAAAGTGGAGGGAGCTGGATGAATGGGATCTGGAGCCCCAATCACCCAATCCTTGTTAGAAATAGGCTGATCCAAGTGTGGTGACACAGGAGTCTGAAGAAAGTTGCAGCCAACTGACTCATCAAGAAGAAGGCCCTTGAGTTACCGGGGTCGCAAATTTTATATGAGACATGCCTCTGTAATTTCTGCAATATCTGATAACAGTGGTAAAATTCTGAAGAACGGATTTTCATTGTCATCATCAATGTCCACTGAAGCCTTGACCTTGTAGGTAGTATTGACTACTGATGGAGGAGGGAATTCCAACAGAGGCCAAATTCTGTATATCTCTTCAATAGCTGCCTTAAAACTGAATTCTGTCCTTTCCATGGTTGGATCAGAATATTCAGGCAAGTCAGTGTCGCCTCCTCATCTACCTGGGTATTGTCCTCCTCCTGTATGCTCTGCAACCGAGGTATAGCATTCTGTATGGCAACGATAACGCCGAATCGTCATGATGTGTAAAAAAAGGTTCTACCTGTCAGATGGGCTAGTAGGGCCAGCCGAGTCCTGTCCAGCATGGTCCGGCTGGGAAATGCTAATCCAATGCAGTCATTTGGGCTGGGACAGACAGAGTTCAAAATGTGATGCCGTTTCACAATGTACTGGTATCATGGATATGGTCGGTCCAGCTGGTCAGCTGACCATTCTGGGTGGTCTGCCAAGCCTAGGCTGCCACCGAGCTGTTCGCCAGTTCAAGATGACAGATTCATGACTGCCATAACTGTACATTGATTGTCCACATGGCTGTACTGATTGATCAGCAGTTGAGATGGTGTACGGTGAATGATATGTGACTTGTGAGCTGGTCTGACCGGCAAAGTCAGATGGTAATCCCACATGCCCAACTTCAACATTCAAATGTCCATGCATTGGCAGAGATAGGGACTTATGGCCACTGGGCTGCCAATTTGTGTTAAAAATGTTCCTAGTTTCGTCCAACTCGCTCATCAATTTTCTAGATGACAGAGCTTGCTGTGGAATGCATATTATATGCAATTAAAATACAGCTTGAGTGGAATTGCTTGGCTTGGTTTCAACTGGATATGAATTGATTGTCACCATTGGTACAGTTTTTGGTATCTTCATGGGGGGTGGGGATGGCATCTTAATGTCCCCCATAAAACTGATTCCAAATTCAGATGAATGCTAAGTACTTCATTCATGTTCCGAAGATTCTGAGTGTGCCCTTTTTTTGCAGCCCTTAAATTACATTTTTTTAAAGAGGTTCGACCTAATGCATTCAGCCCATATTGCACATATGCTACATGGGTGTGAGGAGGAGCATTTTATGCATGCCAGGCATGTCTCATGGTGTCCACCACAACTTTAAAGCATTTGCATTTCTTGCACTTGATTGACATCTCTGTAATGAAAGATAGAAGAAAAAAACAAATAAGTGCAAAGAAAAATATACAATCTGCTCAATTAGGCAAACTCACATTACCAAGACGACCTAAGAAGTTTAATAATAAACCAGAATTGAACAGCACAATACAATTACACCAGTGAAAAATTTTGTGTTACAGATCAATATCACAGGGACAATAATGACTGGTAAAAATATGCAAAAATATGAATAAAATAACCATGAATGAAGCAAATGTTGTATACACCAGGTATATCGATCTTTTCACTTACTAGGCAAGAGTTGCTTTGCATTTGGCCAATAACTTAACTGCCAAAATGATACCTATAATTCCCTGCTTTTACATACAAAGCAACCAGGGACATGAACTTGTGAGAATGTGTTGAAAATATAAGCAAATTACCAGTCTTTTCTCTCCATGTGGTTGGAGTGGATGATTCTATTCAGATGATCTTCTATCAAATATCTCTCTATGGCATGACTCCCTGGTAAAACTGGACCCTGGTTATACCAAATAAGATACAAAATTATTATATATCACTATCTGTGTTGAATAATCCATTTTATGACTGTGATTAAGTACTTTTGCACACCTGAGATTTTGAGGATTAACAGCTGATGATGAGAAAATATGGAAGAAAGGTTCAAAGAATACCAATTCAAGTTTTTTATTATTTTTATTGACAGGTTTAGCAAGAATCTGACAGCCTATGTCACAATACTTCTGGCTTTATACGAAAAGGCAACTGCAACAATTGGTTGAAGAATTTGAAGAAATTAGATCTGCACAAACACCAGCAGAGGTAAATAGCTACTACTTTAGTTTCTACGGTGAGCTACATAATTATTGTGAAACACTGCTTGTAATAAATTACAGGCAAAAACTTACTTCAAAATTGGATCCTAGCATCTTGAAAAACATGCTCAATTTGGGGTAACTTTTTGTCTCTAATGTTGCTCAATGCAATGTTTTTTGAAAATGATGTTTTGCACCAGAGACACTGAATTAGTTGCTATTTACCTCAGTTGGTTTTACCATGGTGGCTCAGTTGCTAAAGCACTTGACTCATGACCAGAAGGATGCAAGTTTGATTCCCACCAATGAATCAGCCTGGATCAGCTACTGTGGTGTACCCTTAGACAAGGCTCTTTACATGCCTCAGCACAAAATAACCTTCAAAGTGCTGTTGTGTCATAACAACACCCAAACCAAATTATTTTCTTGTCTGAGCATCTGATTTTTTTCAAAGACTTGGACCAATTGTTAACTGGCTGAGAGGGGTAAGTATAAAAACAAAAGCATAAAATGCCTACAGTGATCCAAAAATGCCTGTGATGTAGGAAGATAAGACTGATAAAATGTTGATAACTTCTGCCTTTTTGGGATGTATTTTCCTGGACCATCAATAAATTTACTATTTACATGAACATGCTACATTATATAGTACATGACAGAACAAGTAATACTGTTCTACAAAATCTGTAAAGAAGAAATAGAGTGACTGACAGAGAGTCACACAGGGAAAGAAAAGTCCATACCTCTGTTAAAAATGCAGACTAAACCCATAAAAGGTACATCTAAGTCTATGAAACAATGTTCATACCAAATTTAAATATGTTACCTGGTCATAATACATTAGAAAAAAGGTAAAAGGTGGAGAAGTTACATCCCCTTAGCCAAGAGTAGGCCCAATCTCCATGCTATGGGTCCAAGCAATTCAAACTGAACCCTTTGGAATGAAAGGTCTCCAAGGTTAAAGCTAGAGAAAGTCATCTCTGACCTCATTCCTCGGTTTGGACGATGTCAGTTAGGGAAAAGTTATGCTAAAATTCAATGTTGTGGTTACTGCCCAAACCCCATCAGCTGATCTGCGCAAAAAACTCTTATGGTCTTGGGTTAGTTCTCTATACACAGAGCGGATAACCCATCAGAACCAAAATGATAGAACTTGAGCCGAGATATTGTCCTTCCCTTCTTTAACAGTAAAAATAAGAAATATCCATCTTCTAACTGGCCCAGTTCACTTGGGGTACCACCTCAAAGCCTTAACAGTAGCCTTTGAAAGTGATGGAGGTTAACTTCTTCACTTTGAAGTACCAAAGGAGGAAGTTAGCTATTTGTTGTATCAAGACTTCGAGGTGTTTCTGTTTTACCTCTGGAAGAAAACTCTCCACTTCCCTTTGTCTGCTTTCAAGGTGGTGGGCCTTCTTGCCTGAGGGAATCTGTCCATCCCTTAGTCTGAGAAATATTTCCCCTGAGTGACTGCTTGATATTAGCCAGGCATACAGTTTCAACAATTCCAGGTTCAGATGGAACACCTGCAATTGCAGTTGCTTCAGTAGGTGAAAAAAGACCAGGAATTTTCTGGGAATATCCACTGCTAAGTTTAATAGCTGTTATCTGTAAGTTTTCCCACTTAAGGGGAGCTTCCAGGACCAGACAGCATTGATTCCCTCACTTTCGGCAAGACTTTGGGGTTCAGAGGAGTTGGAGGAAAGGCATATGCATCTATACCATTTAAATTCATGGAAGGAGTGTTGACTGCCCAGGCTTTTGAATCTGGGACTGGCAAGACAGAGGTTAGTAGCTTTCCACTCCACCTTATCACAAACAGATCCACAAGTGGTCAACTCCAGCAAGCGTAAATTTGTCTGAATACTGAGCAGTGAATGGACCATTCAGTCTGAACTGACTGACATCATCAGGACAGTGAGTCTACTAGAACAAAGAATCTGCCTGGGATGTGGATGTGTCGATGATGACTCCACCTGAGAAAATCCCAAACCAGGAGGCAGAGGTATGGAGATTTGCATCCCCCTTGCCTTCTAATCTAATTTACCACAAAGGAGCTGTCAGATAAGATGAGAACGCTCTTTCCTACCACAACTGAAAGGCATTCACAATGACCTTCATCTCCAAGAGACTGTTTAATAAATGCTCCTGAAGAGGCCACACCCCACTGATTTCCTGAAACGAGGGCAGATGGGCACTGCAGCCTGCTGCGCTGGCATCCATGCAGATTGTTAATTCCAGGGAGCTGAACCTGCATGGAAATACCCACTGTGAGCCAGATGAGGTTTAACCATTTGCTGAGATGGACCTAATGTATCCCAAAATTGGAATCTCTTGGTACAGTGGGTACAGCTTCGATTACAACTGGGATCAGATAATTATCTGCACTGGAAAAGCAGGTGAAATGACACTGGCTGTGATCCAAGTGCGACCTTATGGTATTCCTTAAGAAAGACGAACATGGAGAGAAAGGCATCATTGACACTGTTATGTAACTGGCAATTATGTGTTGTGCTGTGCTGATCATAACATGCACCATCCATGAGATTGACTCCAAAGTGTGACCAGCAGGATTATCAATGGAAGAGACAAGGCTGTGTTTAGACTGCTGAAACATAGCCATGGATACTAGACTGAACATGGATCCTATCACAACAACATTTCAAACCAGTTGTTGTGTGTCATGGAAGGACTTTTGGTCCAGACAAACAGGAAGGTATTGACATTCCCATTCCCACAACATTTCTGTCATTGGCAGAGTCCTGTGAAAAACAGGCATACAAGTCTTGTAAAAAGCCTTGTTAAAATTTGATCCCAGTTGTCGCTGCAAAAAGAAAGATCTGTTGACACTTGGGTCTTGACGCTACCTCTCTAAACAATCTAATAAATCATCAACTTCACCAGACTTCGGTAGCTGCTCTTTCTGGGCCAATAGATTAATAGATGCAGGAACTTTGTAAGTTGGCAATGATGAAATAGGAAGATGGGGGCAAAACTCAAGTGGCAGAAACCAGAAAACTTCTTCAATCGATGCGTGGAAGGCTGAGTCTTTTCTGGAGAAGAAATACAAGGAAAATGGTGCTTGTGAGCACAAGTCCTTAATTTGATATGTGCGACTAAGTTGGCCATGATGGATGGTGAATACGACTGGGAATCCAGTAAAGTTGTTAAGACTTTTATCTCAAGATGTTCACTGGGCAAATCATTGATGATCTGGGAGTTGTACTGTGCATCCAACAAGACTGGAGCTTTGCCAAAGACGGTGCCAGGTCATGACGGAGCAGGACCAGTGCTGGAGCTGTCCAGTGTTGGTCCACAATACTACCAGGAGTATGGTACTGGATGGAGGAAGTTCATTCTTCTATGCCAGTACTGGGAATACAAGGTGTCTGAGTCAGAGCCAGTGCGAAGACTTGAAATTCTGGTTGTTGGGAACTATCTGTGACATATAGTAGGGACTGGGTATACTGGAAAAATAGATCACCATACTGGTCCTGGGAGGTGCAGGCATAGGTCAAGGCTGTGATGGAGAAGTTATTAGCCAATTGACATCTGATGTAAAAGTCTGCTACAAGCTTTACTGAGAAAGATCACCGTAACCAGTACCTGGATGTTCTGGTATGTTTATCGCTGGTCCAGATGGATCACTGTACCAAGACTGGCCTTAGAAGTACTGCTAAGACCTGTTACAGTCATGGAGGTGAGAGCAGAACTTGCACTGTATGGGTTTCCCATGATGGCCTGTTTAATTTTCTTCTGGACGGGTGAGCTTTCTGCTGCCTTCAACGTCTCTGCTAACAGGAAGCTGTCAACTGAGGCAGTGGTGATGGCAATACTGATGAAGCCCATGTCTTTGCTGGAGTGTTTCATCACTCTCTCGATTGCCTGATTAATTTGTTTGGCCAAAACAGTTGCCAATACATTTTCAGGCCATCATCTGTATATGTTGCAAGTATGGCCCAAATCGCACCCCATACAAACAAGACAGGTATCATGGTCATCTTTCACCAGCTTAAAACACTTGCACCCGTGCATTCAGTCCTGCCTACTATTTTGACACCTGTAATTATAGAGAGCAAAACAAACACATATACAGGTGAAATTAGTCAAGCGTTGCATGAACTTGATGTGAAGAGGAAGCAAATGAAAAATATAACTGCCTAAAATAATTACATGAACAATTTTAAGGCATGTAATAATAGACAATTACTTGACAGAATTCATATACCTGGTCGAGTACTGAGATGAAATGAAGTAATATACACCTTAGGACAGGTAATTAAAATGGTGGTGACATAAATATCATAAGACAACGTTAGACAAATAAACTGTGAATTTTTCATCTATGATAGAAGTAGAGCGAGAAATAGAAATATAGCTGTATATTGTGAGAAAACTCCACAGAATCACTCAAATACGTTAAGGCAGGAGTAGATTTGCTTTTGCGAGGTCTCAAAAAAGAGCACTAATGGAAGTAGTAACATATGGACAGAATTTGGTGCCAATTCCAAGGAAAGATCACACTTGTCCAACTTTTCCACCTAGGTGGGCAGACATCTTTTAGCGCTTCTGTTCCTAAAATATACTTGGGAGGGATGGATTTGCTAGATATGCTTGTACTCTTAATGTATTATGATTGGGTAACATATCTGAATAAGAAATCAGCATGAATCCCACAATCATTTTAGAACAGACTCTGGATCCACTGAAACTTATCTATAAACAAAACTCAAGGAACCACAAGAATCTTTTCTTTTGGGGCAGGTATCCTTTATACAAAGATAAAAATTATATGAAAATGAAAGGGACCCATAAACATTGTCCTTTATTAGCAGGTTTCCTTAACATGGAGGTGTCTGCTAAGGCAGACTCAAAGTATTTAGATATTTAACTCCATAAGTTGCTGATGTACAATGCTCACCTCTGGGACATCAGTGTAATCAAACATCCTGTAGATAACCCTGGGAAGGGGATAGCTGGTCTCTTCATTGTGTGAGGGGGGTATGATTTGTGGTAGAGCATGTTGTAAGGCCTCACAAAGAACTCCATCAAAAGCCAGATACGGTCTCAAGATGTGCTTCTCCACCCACTTGTTATTCTTCAGATTCATAATCTGCGCCCACAGGCAGTCAAGGTACTAGGTTAAAAAAAAAAGCAAAATATGTTTAAGAAATGTGCTTGATTACTAAAAACAAGA
Organism: Margaritifera margaritifera; assembly: GCA_029931535.1. NCBI lineage: Eukaryota > Metazoa > Mollusca > Bivalvia > Unionida > Margaritiferidae > Margaritifera > Margaritifera margaritifera. Next base: position 4,063,886 of record JAQPZY010001582.1, on the reverse strand, counting down.
AGGCCTTGGCCAGCATATCAAGCCCATGCTAAAAAAAAAAAATAAAAAAAAATAACTTCAATCAAAACATCAATAAATATGTTGACACTGATATAGCTGTTGCTGCTGCCACTGTTAGAAATGTTCCCACAAAGTCTCTTTTCCATAAATATGGCCTCAACAAAAATAAAAAAGTGCTTGTAAATAAATACAGCAAAAACATCCTGTCTGATCCAGATTAGCATACATTATCTGTGATAAATTTTTATTCAATTGAAAAAATATATGAATTCTGAAAAAGGACATCTTTTTAGTAAATTATGTTTCTCTGAACAAAATACTTACCATATCAAATTAATATTAGGAAATTTCACTCTGCTACCTCTGAATCCAGTCCTTCCTCAATGGGAAAAAAGTCTTTCCACCTATATATCATATAGACGAAGGGAAGCAAATCTTGTGGATTAACTCCCCTTCTTCCAGCTCAATGGTCACCTGTATCACAGATGTTTACTAATTTAAGCTTGAGCGAAATCTGTGACAAGAAGCTCGCATTTGTGGAGAAGAGTTGGAGGGATTGATAGTAATCAGTATTTTTGGTGAAACAGAATTTATTTGATTTCCTTTCTCCTTCAAATACAATAAGAAGATTTTCAAGATTGCTGCTGTGGCTGCCATATTGGATAATCAGATTGGCACCATTTTCATTTAGGACCATCTAGACATCATAAGAAGTTTTCTGGTGAAAACTCCATGTCAATATCACTTTCCATTCAGCATAAGTAGCGATAACAAGATTTTCAAGATCGCTGCTGTGGTGGTCATATTGGACATCAGATTGGCACCATTTTCAATTGAAACCAACTAGATATCATTAAAAGTCTTTTAGAAAAAGCCCATTTTGATACAACCATCCATTTAGGAGTAGCAATAACAACATTTTCAAGATGGACATTAGATTAGCACCATTTTCATTCTGGACAAACAAGACATCATAAGAAGTCTTCTGGTGAAAACCCCATCTCAATACGACTCCATTTAGGAGGAGTAGTGATAACAAGATTTTCAAGATGGCCACTGTGGTGGCCATATTGGACATCAGATTGGCACCATTTTCATTTAGGGCCAACAAGACATCATACAAAGTCTTTTAGAATTTTATTATGACTACACATTCATGAGAAGCAATAACAAGATTTTCAAGATGGCCACTGTGGTGGCCATATTTGACATTAGATTAGCACCATTTTCTTTTAAGACCAGCTAGACATGATAAGAAGTCTACTGATGAAAACCCCATGTCAATATGACTTTCTGTTCAGGAGTTTGCGATAACAAGATTTTAAAGATAGCTACTGTGGCAGCCATACTGGATATCAGATCAGCACCATTTTCATTTTGGACAAACTAGACTTCATAAGAAGTCTTTATTGAAAATCCCATGTTGATAGCACCATCCATTCACGAGTATTGATAACAAGATTTTCAAGATGCTGGATGTCAAAGTGGAACCATTTCATTAAGACCAACTAGACCATGGGATGAATGTGTGTGTAAAGTTTCATTGCAATCCTCCAAGTAGTTTAGGAAGAGTAGTGATAACAAAATTGTGCTAGCAGATGGACGGACGACAGACAACAGACCAAAAACTCTATGACCAGTAGAGCTAAAGATAAAACAAGTGCATTACAACAAATATACAAACTTTTAAATTAGGTAACTCTCGTTACCAAGATGACCTAAGAAGTGCATAATAATTCAAAGTTTAAAAGTGCATTACGAATACAATGGTCGAAACTTGATTGTTACCAGTCGATATCACATAAACAATAATGACCACGAAAAAATTGGATAAATATGAATGAATTCATCAGAAAAAACACAAATGTTGTATACACCAGGCATATTAATATTTTGATTTATTATACCACTGAAAAATATTGGATGGTCAAAAATGGTAAACATCCGGAATACAGGTGGTCACCTAGCAGGAACAAGGGGAGTTAATCTGTGAAAGTTACTTCCTTTCTTCCGTATGACATATGGATGGGAAGACATTTTGTCATCTTTCAGGGAGGGCTGGATTTAAAGGTAGCAGAGATTAATGTCCAAATGTATTTGATGGAGATATGGTAATAAAACAATTGATGGGACTAACCATAGAATATACATGTCATATAAGTTACCTGGTTTCTTTGTGACCTAATATTCAATGATACCAAGTCAGAAGGAAACTTACCAGGCAAAGTGCTTGCATGAAGCCCAGGTAAGATTTCTACTGACTCAGCATCATTTCATTATGTGTCAAAAACAAACCACGTAATGAATTTTCCCCCACTAATAAAAACCCTATTCCAATTATTTTAATATAATTTTGTTGTGGAGGCCATACTGACAAACAATGAGTGACTTAATGACACCACATTACACTGATCATGTATTTTTCCTAATTACTGCATATGGTGTCATACCAGGTGTCCAGACAATTTGACCAATGAAGACACAAGAAAGTTGTCAGATGTGGGGTATTATTATCATACAAACAATTTCTTTCTATAATTAATAGTTTTTAAGATGGCACATTCAACATTCAGCCTCAAATTTCTGTGCTGGGGAAACTATCCTGCTTTGTAGCTGAAGAGGTTATTAGACCTGTAAATATAATAAGTAATTAAAAAATAGTTTTTACCAATGATAAGAAAATGGTCTGTTGGACAAAATAATATGTAACATTCACAAACATCAACATAGTGTGATATGTAGGTTTTAGTGAGCTCAGGCTGGCAGATGGGTAACTCTAAATGTAATGTATACTAACATTCATATAGTATTACCAACAAGGCAAAAGTATCTCAAAACTACATTTCTTCCCAAACAAATCAATTTAAATATGATGATCATGTTTTTTTTAGCTCTTAACTATTTAAAATGACCGCCTTACCATCAAAATCCTCCTAGACTGTCCAGTTAAGCTTTTTGAAGTTCTGGGTAACCACAATGATGTGGACTAAAAATAGGACTGATTACAGTCAGTGACATAGAGGTTTTGAAAACAAGACTTTCTTTATCCATATTGTAAACATGCTATGTATTCAGATGTTTAGTTTGGTTTTTCATTGGATCTATTATACTTTCCGAGGCAGAAGAGGTTTTAGATCGGTCACAAAATCATCTGATATTGACACTCTGTGACACTGACAGCATGTGCTTTGCACTTTGTTTTGCCAAATGTCAAGATAATGATGAGATGGTTGTGTCCATTTGCATAAGCCTCATTGACCTTTTCTTGGCATGTTTGAATATGCATGTGTGATGTGCAACATACTGGTTGTCACCTTAGTCCTACAATGTAAGACATCCACCCTGATATTTATGTTGTTTGGGTGTGATGTCTCACTTCCAGCACAAACAGTGTTGTGTAGCGTGTTCCCGGTCAACTGAGAAGGAAACTAGAGGCCAAATTTTCAAGAATATCTCACACAGTTGGCAGCCTATATTGACACTTTTCTACATATTAAAGTCTAATTGCTTTAGTCAGACTATACTTACTCTGATGTCCTTTTCCTGATGGAATAAAATGCCTGACACAAGCAAGTGGACATATTATCAAGTTAAATTGACCTACATTTCTGTCGGTTGAAATGTGATGGCAGACAAGGAATGCTGAAAGTCGGTTGAAGTAGGGAAAAGTTTCTTAAACGAAACGAAGCTATCTAATTGCTGTCATCAACATTAGTATATTTTTCTTCTTTTCATTCAAGAAACTTACTCCTACGTCAACTTACTTCACCTGTCCTTGGCTAACATTGCATTTCAACCAAATGAAATGGATATAAATGGAACCTGAAAAGGCGTCCACTTTTGCTGGTGTCAGGCTTTTATTCCAGAAGTGACCACTATGCAATGCTGATAGCACAGGCAAAATTTACAGCTTAATAATACAAAAATTTTAAAACATTCATGCAACACTAACCTCTTCTTGTGGGTGAGGATAATCAGTTGTCCAGACTCTCAAGGCAGGAGCGTGGATTTTTTGTCTCTTGCTGTCATAAATTATAAGCAAGAAATCCATTAATAACAATTCACAATCACATGGCACACATATGCTTCAGAATCAGCAAAAATATGGCATGAAACCATTTATTATAAAATCCCCCCATTTTCATCTCTCCAATCCTCATTTCAAATTACTGAAATTGATTCTCATCTCAAATGATATTTCAGATCATAAGCTGCTTTCATGGTGTGAAATGTAAAAGAGAAGTAGGGATAACAAACACAAAGAATATAAACTGCATATACTACTGTTTTTGCTTAAATTCATCTTTTAATAATATAGTGCTCCCCCACTATAAAGCCACTCAGTATACTTCTGATCTTCTTATAATGCCAGTATGTACATGTATCACATTAAATTGGTCAAATTTTGCTTTACAATTGCTGCATAATTTATTTCACTTTATTTTAGTTCCTGGTTCATGAGAACGCATTATATGGGCTGTTCCAGTAAAATACACTTGAGACCAGCGAAGATGCTTTTAATGTGGAGTAGTCACTCACTGATGCAATTTAGAATTTTGTATCAATTTCATACAAACTCTTTGAGTAATCAGAGTACCCTGGCATATCTTTTTTTTAAAGTGCTTTCCCTGGGTACCATGTATGTTTAAATGGAACAGTTCTAATGTGATTTCACATCATGAAATACTCTTAAAGCATTATCAGGCCTCCTATCCCTCAGTATAAAGCTACCTCACTTACAATGCAGGTCACATTTATGGCTCCCATGAACAGTGTTATAATGAGGGAGTACTGTAATTTTTATCCTTTTGATTTTCCATATGCACACACAGATGATAAGAAGAAATCTGTAACGATTACAAGTTAAAATTTCTACTTTTGAAAAAATCAGGTCTTGCTTAACTTTTCTTCTTTTAATTAAATGTCTTTTAACATAACTACAGATAAATAATAAAGTATCTTTGTCAAATTCTTCACAGATTCTCCTCACCTGATGTAGCTGTCTATAGACAAATGCATTTTGTTGAACTCTGTTTCCTTCTTTTCATACAACTCGCGGCCAACCTAAATGGAAAACAAAGGTAATATGTTCATCAAAATCTTTAAAATGACAGAGATCTAACTTAAAAATTCCAAGTTATGGGATATTAGGTTCTACTATGGAGCTAACAAAACTTCTATACATATATTTTATTGTAAAACCAATAGTATAACCGATCGAGTACTACAGGAGATTAACAACATACACAAACCCCCAATCTCCTCCAAATGTATGTAACTACAAAAGTAGGATGTTTTATGAGCTTTATATTAATTACCCCATAACAAATTTCAAATTTCTTAAATTGGGCTCTGATGATAAATAATAATAAGGAATCAACATAAATGCAGCACTGACTCCATGATTTCCTTATGTAAACATTACACTTGAAGCTCCTTTACATCCCTAATAACTAGCCATGTTTGTAGTAGTTAGAGGAAATTTATATGACTACTGTACACATCTACAAACTATCCTAAATTAAATTTTTATAAGTTTATTAATTTTTACAATATTTCAGATGTGTTTTGACAGGTATACAACCACTCTGTTGTAACTGATAAAGGACAGATTTTCAAAATGAAAAAAAAATCAGTGAAATGTTAAAACTTTAATTTGAACTTCCATTTTTTGGAAGAAATATATGTAGCAAAATATCCACAATTTTATCAAAAAGTTTGAAATCTCTACATTAAAACTGAGTTTTGCAACATGAAGCACACATGCATGCACTCTTGCTCATATAAGGCTATGATCATACAGTTTTATGAGTCATATATCCAAGGTCCCAGTCTGTGATGTCTAGCAAAATAGTGTGATATTTGGGCATTTGACTCCAAGATTGTTTTTTTCCACAAGCACTGATCCAAAATGCACAAAACTGTTATATAGGCTTTTATGAGAAGACACAATTGATCCTTGATACTATTACCATGAACAGAATATTTTATGGACAGGTTACTAAAGCATTAATCAAGCTAGAAATGGTTATTAAAACACATCAAGGATTGCAAAGTAGGTTTTTACTTAGATTTACTTTAGAAAGCCAATCAATTTAATGTAAATTTCCAACTAGACATGTGTCCACACAACACGGATTCCCCGGCCAATATAGTGCAGTTCAACAAAGCTTATCTCAATATACAAAGTTTTAGGTTAAATAGGGGCCATAACTGTCAAATTTTGTCAGACAATGTTGAAAATCTGACTTGCCTTAGGTCCTCTTAATATAAAACCTCATACCAGACTTGATTTCATTTAATGTGAAATTCCTGATGGACATAGTATGAGAAAATATGATGGATCTGACTAACAAATTATATGCCCAATCCATAGAATATAGCAGACACATACAAATGTGATCATGGAAAATATTAGCATAATAAAAAAATTGTTGTGGGAAATTAGACAAACAAAGTGCGACTCTGAGATAATTCTGTGTGATCATATCTCATTAAAGTGATATATCAAAGTATGACAATGTCAAAGCAATTTTTTTGAGAAAGCATGGAAACAAAAACCTTACAGTCTAATCTTGTTTTTGTGACAAAAATCATTGTCAATAAAACAGTAGGAGAAAGGTGACTGTCACATAAACAAATTCAATTTATGACCAACTTATAAGAAATTGTTCCCATTTGTAGCTTGATATAAAATACACTTTTGGTTAATGATGCAAAATAAACAAGACAATACTTTATGGTCTCACCCCCTTTATATATTACCAAAGTATCAAATGGAAGGGCACAATATATCACAGCAAAAGTAAAATAAGTGACCTAGTTATTGGATTTCAAGAGTATCTTCTAATTAATAATCCCCTTATAACTGAAATAAATACAAAAGATAACTCACCCATGGTAGAGCTGACAGGACGGCATAGACATACCAATCTGATCGAACCTGAAATGTTAAAAATAAGACATGACAAGCTTAATGAACATAAGGAATTCGTGAAACACTATGTTTTGTCTGTTAACACAGGTAAGTGGTTCCATGAATTTCACAAGTACACCTCTCCCTCGATAACTCGCGCACAATGGGGTCCAAAAACATAGACCGCACTATAAGAGAGGGCGCGATTTACCGAGGGACCACAAAAAAATCAAGAAGTGGATGCCATCCCCGCTGGACAGCGAGAAAACCGCAGTGGGCCTGGGTAACGGGGCTGTTTAATGGCTGAATACTCGTTTTATAATTACATTGGGAATAATTATCAATAAAGAGCTTTTTCTAATGTAGTTGTTTGCTTTTCCGTATAAATTACCATTATTTTCAAGATAACGAACCTCTGAAAGATTGTTAACAACATTAGTCCAAGTGGTTTCAACAACACATGTACACGAATACATTGTGTATTACGTCACTGCTTTTTGTTGTTGGTTGTCGATTCACAGCTAAACAAGATTCCTTTTTTCAAAAACCAGGGACATTTAGTGAAACAACCATCAACGTCGAAACTCGATTTATTTATTGTTCTATTAATAAAATATGGATGCCGTGATTTCATATCAAGTAACAGTGAAACTTTTTCTCATCCTTGAGGAAATCCCTGAGTAGCAAGTTAGAAATTTTATGTTCAATACAAACTCTGGAACTCGCTTCTCAATAATGAACCGTATCTGTAAAACAAAGCTTTTTATTCACCAAGTACTCATTTGGCTTGGTTGCCTTACTATCTTTGATCACATTTGTGAATGAGTAGGCTAATTTAAGGTAGATTAATTATATTACTTACATAATAATATCTAGAACAGTGTTCGATTGATCAATTGAAATGAGTTGACCTGACACACGGCCGTGACCTCTAGCTCTTACACAAGCAGGATTTGCACGCCTTTTAACTTTTCTGTTATTCCACCCCCTTGGTTTGATTTGATACAAAAGACGTAATTAACGTGATAATACAAAGCAGGTCTGCTATTAATTGAGTGTAACAACACAACAAATACTTCCGCAAGTCGGAGATAAAAAACAAACGGTCGGCACTTAATTAGATTCTCACGGAAACGCTTGCGGCGATAACTGGGTCGGTTGAACTATATTTTTCACGTTTGAATACAAGAGGGCATATTGCATTTATGATGATTACACTGAAACCGAATTAAAAGATAGAACTACAACACGTATTTTACTTGAAAAAACTTATTTAATTGGTATTTATTTTTAAAGTGTTGCCACCAGTAGGTTTTAGTGACGTTTTCATTGATTGAAATTTCGTTGAATATTGTTATTTATAGTGTACTGAGAATGTTGTTTGGATAGAAAATTGAACAAAATATATGACTTCTTATTAAAAGCTGAAAATTTCATGATGTTGATTGAAATTTCCGGGTACTAACCACTGGTTTTGACGATAAAAAGAGCGATATATCAAGGTTTTATTTACTAATTTTGATCGCGATTTTTGTCACCTTCAACAAATAGGGTCCTTTTTTTTTTTCTTTTTCTTCTTTTCTTTCTAGTTTAAAAAAAATGGGATCCACGTCTGACTCGTGTTATAAGTGGGTTCACGAGTTATCCGGGCACAAGTTATCGAGGAGCAGTGTAGTAAGATAACATCCTAGCACTCTTGACAATGCCATTGGAATTGGAAAACTGATACAGATGTCAAGCTATCTATTAATATAGGCAGGAAAATACAAATGTCAACCTACATTTTTAAGGTTGCAAAATTTCATGGTCCCTTGGATCTTCCTATTTTGTCCCTACTGTACTTTATGTGAAAATTTGGAAGTTATAATAAAACAGAATTTAATATAATGTTTCTAACATCGTTGTGAGGAAAACCTTTCGCTTTTTTAAGTGCATAAGAATATCTAAAATCTATGCCAAATTGTCATTCCCTAGAAATAAAAGAGATTTACTTTAATTTCATGGATATGAATATGTATAAATAAACATTCATATATAAATAAATAGCACCCAAAGTCCTAACAACTTGAACTAAAGGGTATACAGATAATGCATTCACAGATTATTTACTTAGAATACTAAACTTTTATAAGTATTTGATTTATGAATGCATCAGTATGCAATCTTTGACAAAGCCTATTATTTATTGCTTTTTTCACTTGTATATACAGTTTCTAAATATTTAAATACATTACAACTAGAATACCAATACACCTGTCCACCCCATCTCCGATAGGGACAGGAGTTATGTCCCTTTCCTATAGCTCCAAGGCAGATGTTGGCAATCTATGTCACACCAGACTCTTTGGAAAGTGCCAAGTCTTTGGAATATGACTTGCATCATGGCATGCAGCACTCTACACAGCACTATACAATTGAGCGGACCTGGCAGAGCAGTTCTCAAAGGTTGCTGATGCCTGTTCTAAGGTCATTTAGGTAAAGTTTATGCTAATTCTTTTTGCTGATATTTTCTAAATTCATTAGAAACTCATGAAATTAATTAAATATACATGAATTTGGTCTCAGTTTGAAGTAAAATTAATTTTTTCCTTTAAGATTTTAGAAAAAGTGCTGTATTTTACACATAATTTTTGAACTCTCTTAGAACTGTAGATTTTTTTTTCTCCCAATGACCTCAAACCTTCAAGCTCTTCATAAAAAACACAACCATTTGCAATGTGCCGATTCAGTTATTATTTGGCATTTCAACTCATTTTTGTCTAAAAATGACGTGCCTGGTGATTAACATGCATCAAGTTTAGCAAGGGTTCAATCAAGCATGGAACATGGCATCTCACCTGCAACTTGTGCATTGATGTAAACTTCCACCTCTTATATATGACATAAACACTAAACTATAACACAGAAACTTAACACTGATGATGAAAACTAAATGTCAACCCCTACCAAAGATAAATAAATCATGAACATAAAATTTGGAATGCTTGAAATTTTTATCCAACAATTTATTTTAAGGATGTAACCATATTTATTGAATTAGCACTATTTTTTGGTTGAAACCTGCTTCCTACAGTCTTTTTTCCTGTGATGTGCCACATTTAAGTCTCCTGAGAAGACTGCAAAGGTATGCTATTCATCTAGTGCAGATGTCTTACGTATCAGGTTTTCAATTTCTGTAGCATGTTTTTTCATTGTGGTATAATCCTTATTAGCCGCCTTTGTTTCATGATCTTTCTCAAGTGATTCAGGGCACTAAGCTGACACGATTTTTGATTGGTCAATATTCAATTGCTTTTGTGATGCAAGAACTTATGTATGCTTTCACTAATGCATTACAATCAGATATTACCACAGTTTCAGTGATCTAGATATACAGGTGTTTAAGTTGCAGATTTCACCTATATAAAATTTTATTGTACCAGAAAATTGGAACCCGACAGATGTGACTGTAATGGTGTAATGTGTGGTTAAAAATAGGATTGATTTCACGAAAAACTGGAATGGTTGGCATCTCTGGAAAAGTGATCACAATGTCTCACCAAGCTGTCTTAGATGGAACAAAAATAAACAGGCCTAACACTGTTGCCACTAGCATATTCATGAAGGGAGCATACAAATTGCAAATATAAACAGATCACACTGTACAAGTTCCTGGGGGATGTTAATTGATCATGAAGGAAGATCTAGATGACAAACCTGTGGAATACTGTCTTCTAGTGTCACCTCAATGAAGTTATCAAACATAGCAAGCAGTGATCCAGCCACTATTACATGACAATTCACCAGGTCTGCCAAGAAACGTACCTGGTAATAAAAGAATTGATTGTTTTAGATGCTTTGTTTCAGATAAGAACTACAATGTATTAAATATTTAATCTGACATAAACTTTCAACCCTGCCTTGCCGCCATAACCATTTAAATAACAATTTAGGTTGAATTACCAAAAAAATAAGACCCTTTTTGCTGAATCAGCCTCACATTTATTTAAGTAAAAAAACTGTGACACTGAGGTTAATCTAAACTTTAACACTGAGGTCAATTTAGGGGATCTACTGACATATAAACATGCACAATGCTGGTTAGTTTGATTGTTTTTAACAGCAATTTCAACACATTATTGGCTATATCATGCAGAGGAAATGAGAGCTAAGTTCCTTTACCAAGGACACACATAGGCAGCCAACCTGGGCTAGCCTGGGTAGATACCTAACCTGCAACCCTTGGATTACATTTACATGGACACCAAAGTGGGCTTGACTAAAAGACCCTAGCTTTAAACACCAATGACAATTACAATTATCATGTTTTGTTTAGAAAGTGCTGAAAGGGTTAGTAAATTCCTTAACTGGTTACCTGTGATATATTACCTGAGCTGTAACCAGTTAATCAGAGTCAGAAACACATCATGTACTGATCGAGAATTTTAAAGAGGCACAACGTAATCAAACTTTGCAGTTCTGAAATATGGTGAAACTTACATGTTACACTTGCTGACATGCATGTATTAATATATTTTCAACTTGCTTTTGCATGAGCTCTATGTATACATTCCATCTTCAATTATTTTGTCACATTCTCTGCCATTTCATGCATTAATCAGTACCAAGCATGCCGATTGTCAGGATCACTCAGATGCCAAGTGCTGAACCTGTGTGTTGCTTGGGTTACACCGACTTAGATGCAAAAAGATAAGTCAACATAACTTTGAAAGGAAGAAAATAAGGTTTGTCTATGTTTGAATGTGTGTGCGTGTGTATTTTAGTAAAATTTTAATTCAATCCATGTGGGTAAGCCCATTTGCTGGATTGTGGAAACTGATTGTGATGGATGTGAGTAAACCAAACACTGAGTGTGCAGATCAGGAGTGAAACTGCTTGGATACACTATCTGTGGCTAAAGTATGTTACAAACTTCCACATACAACATAACTCGTCATTATGATATTGACTAAATATAGCCTGCAAGTTAAATTAATTAATTTGCCAATATGATACACTTTTTCTAATGACAAGGACATTGGGTGTTACAACAAGCCATCTGTGTCTGAGGTTCACCCAATTTAAGGACCACTTGACTTTATCATACCTGCACTCAGCTGAGTTACAATATACTGTATTTTTGGCTTGTACTCCAAATTGACTTATATATGGATTATGTCAATGAAATTGCTTTAAGTACCGGTAATACCATGATTTTGAGATGTAATCAGCACAATCGAAAACAGGTCACATAGCTGTACGAATTCTTGTTCAATTACCATGTCAATATATTTTTATAAACTAATATGACTGCTTTTATATTATAATTTTGATCTATGTTTTGTATGCATTTATATGTGCGTGTATTTCTGATTTATCCAACATGCAATGAAAGAAAACAATTAAACAGTCCACAATTTATGGGATGCATAATACTATGGTCTATATTCTAGTGTACTGTACTTTTGCAAAGCATATTGTTTGTCCTTGAAAAAAAAAAAGGATTTTGCTTTATTCATCCATTATTTTTTTACCATACCTCTTTCTTCCTGATCACATTTTACCCATATGTCCATTGACATTTGATTGACCAGTATTTTATTTGACACACCTGAGTGATTACCATCTTTTTCATTGATATAATTGATCCTACAAAGGGATGTAATCCATATTAATGACTTGAATGTTTGCTGAATATTTATAAAACACCATAGATTAAGCACATAAGTATCATATATTCACTAAAGAATGTCCATAATATAGGTTAAAATTCAGAATAAAGGTGAACTACTCATAGATCATCAACAATCCATTTTAAGTTTTGCATTTCAGTTTAGGCAAAATGTAATGTCAACACATTACTTGTATTCATTCTTAACAAGCTGTTGTTTTGGCATCTCTGCTTGATTATAATTGATGGATTAGTCTCTGGTTTTCAACAACAATCCAAGCCAGTAAACTGTTTAAACCCCGATACTGGCCTTGGGTAATAGGCAATGCCAGTACCCCTTTGTTCTCTATCATTAATCCACATAAATTACTGGTTTTGTGATCTCAAGTGGATTGAGAACCACAAGAAATGATGCTCTCTCTCTTCTCTGGATGTAAATAATGAACATTAGCCAAAGGCACAGTTTTCATTGTTGTAATATTGGTACATTTTAATAAGATCGGCATGTTCTGATCAATCTTTCAGTCCTAATCATTTGTTTAAATATCGCCCAAAAATGAAACTCTTTGTTTGTGTAAACTTGCTATGGTATTTCATAGATATATTAAAGAATTATAAAAAAACGTATTTTATTTATTCTTTTTATATGACTTTTCTGTTTTTCTGTCTCTATCTTTAATTTCATTTACATTTCTCTCTATTTTGTCTTCCTCTGCTTTACATGATCAATTCCAATACTGGTAATTTATCTGGAGGTGTGTACCATTTTATCCAATCAGAGAATAGCTTACACCACGTGTTGAAGTAAATGTGAAACCCATATGTCGATGAATTTTGAACCACGCAAAATGTCGACTAGAGATATAAAAAATAAAAATGTGGATTGAATTTTGCATTTATGCATGCTGAAATATCTCGGTATCACATAAAAGTGCATACAACAGACATACTTGTGGAATTTGACTCTTTAATTCTAAGTGACAAAGTACACTGCAAACGAAACTGGGGAAAAAGCATGTTAGCGTCAGCGACTGCAATTTTCCAAGTAATCTGGAATAGCATACATTGATACCATTAATATTCATGAAACAGTAAGTTACTTGCAAAAAAGACTAAGCAAAGGTGTTGATCTGGCTTTGTCTTATACTCCACATTGATTTAAACATGGATGAAGGATGGAAAATTTACGAAATTAGCGAATTCGACTCATGCTCCACATCGACTTATAGACCAAATAATATGGTACTTGAGATTAGTCATAAGAAAGTACAAATATGCACACTAGAGGTTAAAATAAAGAGTGAAACTTCAACAATAAAACAAATTTAGTTATCAGGGCTATATCAGCTTGTTTTTAAAGAAAAGTTTGAGGGTGAGAAAGTTTCTACAGTTAATCAGCTTATTACATACACTAGGTGTTATAAACGGAGGCAAATGTGTGGAGGGGGGTGAGGGTTTAATGATTAACCGGTTACCAATTTTGTTTTCCGTTACCAATAATATGCGAACTGTCAACAGTTATCTGGGTAATCATTTCAGCCCTAGTAAAGATTTTTTTTAATGACTAAAAACAATACAGACTGAGCTGTATGCTGTTCTTACCTCTGATTTGTGAATGTGGTAAATTGAGCCAATTATTAAATACATTCATGAATTACAGACTCTGAAATGGGTCATTTTACAAAATCTGCATTTTGTTTGCATTTCATCTGCACTTCATTTGCATCTGAAATGTATTCAAAATTCATTTAGTCTGCAGTACATTCACCTTTGCATTTCACCTATCATCTCTGTGCTCCATTCACATTTGCATTTCATCTATTATCTCATCATTTTATGTTTAGTCTCACAAATACATTCCTGATTTCCATTCACCTATTCCTTTCATTTACTTCATTTGGAACAAAATGAAAATGTATTTACCAAAGCTGGGTTTCTGTTTTCGAATGTTAAAGCGAAAGAACTATTGTTTCGTATCTTGTCTTATTAAAAGTGTGCTTTAATAAAATAAAAACAACCACATAAAATGCAAAAGACACCGATGATGACCAATAAAAGCCTAAATGTCCCAGCATAGTTGAAGATTATGTCAGCAAAATTTAGTTTCATACAAATAAAAATTATACAAATACAATCACATAAATGGCAGTTTTTACGTCTGCCATGACAAAAACAATGCGATGTAAGGAGTGAAAATTTGTTAGTGTAAGAATATGATCCTGGATTATCATATGAAAGAACTTTTGAAGGTGGAAATTTAGCACAGCCTGAAATTTTCCAACCCATTCATGAAATGCATTTGCATTTCATTCCATTTTCATTTACTATTCATCATCCTGTGTTCAATGCTTAGCATTTGTGCTCTCCATTTTCTTCAAACTTTTTTTTTTTGCGCTTCATTCCATTTTCATTTATCATTCATCTTTTCGTGTTCTGTGCTTAGCATTTGCACTCTCCATTTTCTTCAAATTTTCTTCCATTTTCTATCACTTGTAAAATTACCCATTTCAGGGTTTGTACCTTCAGGTTGTTGCAAAATTAATTAACATCTGTGCATTATGTAGCAAAAATTAATCATCAAATTATTTTTGTACCCAAAAGATGTGTAGGTTTAAACACTGATTGGTAAGAAAATGAGACCTTTGGATATGTAAAAATAACCAGTTCTGTTTGTAATTATATTCTGTTTCATTATTTTTTAAAGTCTCTTTTAAGTGTAGCTTTGTGTGTCACTAGTCACTTAGTTCCTTGGCTCACTGGAAACATACTATAAAAATCCTGTAACAAATACATTCAAGATGAATACCATTATAAGTGTAGCTTTGTGTGTCACCAGTCACTCAGTCCCTAGGTTCACTGGAAATATACTCTAAAAATCTTGTAACCAATACATTCAAGATGAATATCATTATAAGTGTAGCTTTGTGTGTCACTAAAGAGTCACTCAGTCCCTAGGCTCACTGGATAAATACCATAAACACCATGCAACCAATACATTCAATATAAATACCATGATAAGTGCAGATTCATACTCCCCCGTCTTTAAGGCCTCCTTTAGGTGTCTGACAAGGAGCTCCACAAACTGAAATTAAAAGCATCTTTTGAGAAAACAATACAAACACCCGATGACTTTATTTACCTGCATTTATTTTATATTACATGTACATTATTTATCAACAATACTGACACATGCAGGAGATTTTTTACAAAACTGCCTGGGCATGACATGAGCTGCTGTATTTGCAATGAGAAAGATCTTAGTGATAAGATGATAGTGTAACAAGCCAGGTTACTCTAGCGTGTAAATTTCTACCAGTAAAATGGCATTCTAACATCTATGCAAATGTAATATTCTTTCTGATTTATAGAATGTAACACCATTTCTAATTTGCAGAATACAATGCCCTTTGTGACTGGTCAACTAAATATTTCCATCATTAAAATCTACTAACAAAAAATGTCAAGACATATCTTGTAAACTGTGATAATTTTGTGGAATAAAATGTTTGCATATAAAGTATTTGTAAATTTGACATATTTGTGGCATACAATTTTCATGAATTTACAACTGGCCAAATACATACTTTATTCATTTATATGCTGAAATACATACTCTAACATTAACCATATCTTCCTATTATTTTCTCAGCTTAATTCATGGCAATTTCATGCTTTTTACATTCTGTCAACAAAGGAATTCATTTGATGAAAAAATAAATGTTTTCCACACCTCACCCCCACAGTTGTAATTCTTGGCATTAAGCAGACCCACAAGGGTTGTGTAAACAGTCAACTTCTCTGGCAACTTTATGACACTGAAATAAAAACAATATTTTTTAAAGAAATGTTATAGCAGAGATAAGCAAATACATATATCCCAATAATAAACCACAGATTAAAAAAATTATATAAACCATTTCATCTCATGTGCACTCTATGTATTGACAATCTGAACAAATGCAAAGGTTCAAATGATGCTTAATGTTTCAGTGAACCATTATCAGTCAGTATGATAGTTTACTAGACACAAGCTATAACATCACAGGCAATAAATTATTTTATGAGCTACAGAACCAGACTATATGCGGTGGTATATTAAATATAATATTTAAAAGAATGAAGGTCACCAATTGGTTGAGAATAATTACTGGATTAACATAATTTTTCATCAGAAGCCTACTTATGCATAAACTGAATGGAACAGAACACTTAAACCTAAAACCATTTTCATTTTATTGCTGTCACTACACAGGTACTACTAGATGTAAATGGGGAGATCTCACCAGGCCAGAATTTTTACAGTGGGCACATGGAAGAGAACTTTTATCAAAAACGAGCCATACAGCTTACAATTTTAAAAGTTTTCTCTTGGATATATTATTCATATACCAGTCAAACTATGAAAGTAGAGTAATTTGACTCAACATTAACATTACGGTCCATGGGAACTGAATTAATTGTCTGTGCCCATATATGAATAAACTGTCATATCTTTCAAAGCAAAAGTATTTTAAGCATTCATCAACAAGTAAAACTTATTTGCAATAACAAATCTATTTCATCTATTGCAATCACTTAAGCGTAACAAATCTTTTTCATCAAAGGCATAGTTGTGCAGCACTGATTAGCACACCAACTGTTCTTTTTTTTTTACTCAAAGTTGCAGAATTATTGATAGTGCTTAATGTTAAGCAAGCAATTTTAGATTAAACATAGGCATCATAAACTTTATTGTGACATGGAACAAGGTTATAGGGTGACCTCACAGATTAGGCAAAAAAAAAACCCTTACTTTTCTCTGCATTCGAAGACTATCCATATTTAAAGGAAATCAATTAAGAAATTGAAGGAAATAGCTCAAAAAATTGAGAAACCTATTATTTTTATGTCATTTTTCCATTATTTATTTCTCAGCTTACAATATTTTCAATATTGTCAAAGATATTTATTTAAAAATGATCATGAAGTAGATGCAATAATTAGAAAGAAAGAGGTTCGTTTAAGGATGTCATTTTCTCTTTTTAAAAAAGTCCTCACTTTTAGTTACTACATCCATATTTCCGCACCTATGACAAAATATACCATTTATACTCGCATACAAGTCGAGTCCAACTGCAAATAACATAGACCCTGATCACCATTGGCAGGAATGAAAACGGACACTCAAATTTTCAAGTAGGTTGCCTATGGCTAAAGTTTGATATTTGGAGTGCTGATAATGTGGAGAAATATGTTGATAAATTTTGTACATACAAACAAGGAAAGACATTTTTTTTAAAATTATGTTTTACCAAGAATATTTACCGGATCATATTAACACTGGGAATTAACTTCTGATACTTACCAATCCAGCCCTCCTGGAAAGATGAAAAAATGTCTTTTCCATTTATATGTCCTATAGATCTAAACACTATCTATGCAAAGAAACTGTTCCAAAATACTATATAATTACCTCCCCTTGCCACCGCTAGGTTGCCACCCATTTACAAAGATATTCTTCAGATTAAGCTTGGACAAAACATCATTGAGGATGTTCATATTTGCAAGGAGGTGTGGGATGGATTCATTGTAATGTGACCATGCAAGTATTCTCAGAGTAACATAGTTTACATAAAAAATTTCCTTTCTTTGTCAAATGCAATATCCAATCACATTAAAGGTAGGAGAACAGGTAATACAAGGTAAAAGAACACGAGCATCCAACCTCTACCAAGGTTTTCCTTTGGAGGATATTCTGACTGGAGTCCCCATGCAATGGATAAAAACTACTGCTTAACAAGAGGCAACACAATCAAGGGATAGGGTAGTAACATGAATATTGTGAGGCCTTGCACAAAAGGTAAAGAAAAATGACACCCATGATGAGGTTATGCTGCTTTTAATGGGGTCTGGCGATTGCTTGGGCAGCTGCAAGCAGACCTGCCAGACTCAGTGATGCCTGATCACGAAGGTAGAAGCTTGAGAAAGTCTAATGTGTACGTTAGCTGTCAGCCTCGATGTATTGAATAAAAACTGTGCATTTTAAAGCAAGGCTTGCAGAAATGGTTTCAATCTCATGAGCAGAAATTTTAATAAAGCATATCTGATCCTGTAAGATGTCATAGTACACTTAATAGATGACCCGACTGAGCCAAAAAGATAAGGATTTGGGAGTTATTTCACGATTCCCAGCCTTCACTGGGAGAAGAAATTGTTGCTGGGCCCCACAAGTGTTTTCGGTGCATTTGAAAGCAAAGACTGGGTCTTGCCAAGTTGCTTCTCTCAAAGGATCTATTAAAGAGAGCAAATAATCAGTGTAGATGAAAATCTGTTCTTGCCTATGAAACCTAGTTGTGTCATCAGAACAACTGAGTAAAACAGGACAACAAACAGGGCATGCAAATCAACCTAGATGCCAAAGCTAAGGCTATCAAAACACATGTCTCATATGATAGTAGCTTCAGCAATGTTCTGGACGAGGGCTTGATCTTAGGGGAATGGAGTCATGTCAAAATCCAAGAGAGGTTCCACCTGGGGGATAAGGTGAGTGACGGGGGCTGAAACAGACTGAAATTGGCTAGCAAATCCAAAAGGTCCTTGTCGTGGCCTATGTCCTCTCTCTCCCCATGATGTATGCATGTGTCAGAAATCATCGATCAGTGACCCTTAATTTGGATTGGGAGGCTTGGAGGAGGATAAACTAGGCTTCCCATTCCCTTTATTAGGTTGTTTCACAAACTGAGAGGCTTGATGCCACCTAGAATGCGACTAAAGGGAAAATGAATAAAGCAGATCAGGGTTTGACCTCTTCTGTCAACATTCATCTCTGTATTGAAGCTGAGACTGACATGAGTGAAAACTAGATGGTTGCATGCGCTGCAACCATGGATCTTTTACATTTAGTCATCATTTTGTACCTGAACCAACAATGAAAAAAATGACTAATTAATGAGACAGAAGAACAAAAATTTATAAATTATGTCAAGTAAAACACCAAAGTATAATACATGTAGAAATAACAGCAGTGTAAGCAAAATAAACAGTATTAAAGCAAGTACTGATGATACCATATGCAACTATAAGGTCAGAGACAAAGTTCACAATAAGGAAAAAATATGCAAAATACCAGTGAAAATTAAAAATGAAAGCTATCAATGACTGAAGTAATGCTATTATTATAATTTTATATGACTTAGCAGGTGACTGGTTGAAAAGAAAGGGGAAATCTGATGAATTTTAGAGGCATAACAATACATTTCTGCCATTATCACAATGAAGCTTAAATTAAAAAACATCCTGTATAACGGTTACTGCTAAGTGATTTCAAGGGGATGTAATCGTATAGTATCTTTGAAGAATTACTTCCCATAGATACTATTTTGACAGGAAAATGTTGTCATCTTTCCTGAAGAGCAGTATTCAGGAGGTATCAGAAGTTAATTTCCAACAGTAATGTGATTCAATTATGTATTTGATGGAGAAACTGAAATTAATATAAAGCAAAAATATATATGATATCACTCTTTTTCCAGGGCATTACAAATCCACCAGTTTGACACCTGGGACAAGCTCAAATTTTGCTTGGACATTTTCCAAAACTTTTATCTATCCATTTATCTGTTTCTCTATATACATTTTTTTCTTCTCATCTACATTTACTATTTACATAATATCTTGTTTGATAACTTTAATTATTGGCATATGGTTTTAAGGTGCTATCAAAAATAAATAGAATACAAGACTTCTTTATTTGTAAAATAAATATAACGTGATGTCCAGAAAAGATCCTATATTTTATTTTACCTTATTTATTAACTT
Source organism: Margaritifera margaritifera (assembly GCA_029931535.1). Lineage (NCBI taxonomy): Eukaryota > Metazoa > Mollusca > Bivalvia > Unionida > Margaritiferidae > Margaritifera > Margaritifera margaritifera. The sequence continues at coordinate 4,043,523 of JAQPZY010001582.1, read as the reverse complement.
TCGTTGGGATATTATGTTGTCATATTTTGGGGCAAGCACAAATCTTCCAAGGGCAACTTCAATTTTCCAGTCAGCTTACCCTGGAGCAAGCTGACTTTTATAAAAGTCATAAAGCTCTATTTTTCATAGAACACCTTCAAAAAGGCTTCCAATTAAAGAAAAAAAATCATAAGTTTCCCCCATTAAATGGTCTATGGGGAATCACAGTTCTACACTTGTGCCAACTCAAATAGTCTAAATCAAAATGTTATGGTCTTTTTTATGAAAACCTACGGAAAAATGTAAGATAAATAAAAGTATCACAGCAAATATACTAGCATAAGAATAATGAAATGAGGACACCACCAATAATATGTTTAAACATTTTGGGGATAAAACTTTGCTGTTGAAAATATTGTGTCAACAAAGTACAGCATTCAATTTCAATACCATTCTAAAAGAATTTTTAGAATCTTCTGCTTGTAGTTGGGTAAGTCTGCTTCCAGCACACTGGCAAGACCCTCCAGGTTACTCTCAAGAGAAGATGTACTCTAGTAATAGAAAAAAACAGATATAGATTTGGACTAACAAGCACATGATGTTGCTACATACAACATGATTTCCCAATTAGAGAGTTTTTATTCTTAGAAAGGTTTTATCAAGACTAATTCTCTTTCAAAAGGACAAAATTTACAATTTCTTTTTTTGTATGGAATTTATCAAAATATGATTTCATGGGTTCACTTTCATCTGATACTGACACATTTGAAAGACATTTTACGTAATACCACCAGAGTAATATTCAGATACTGAGCATAACATTTACTTAGTCAAACAGCAAATTTAATGCATCCAGCTGATTATCTGCAAATGGTCTATTTAAAAAAATTATGATTATGAAATTAGAAGATAGAATGCAATATTTCAATTTCAGGTGATATTTCCAGTGAAAATTTATGTGCTGTTAATCTTTCTTGATACAATTTAATACTCACCTTTTCACCAACTCTTGTAATCAGGGATTCTAAACGATCTTCAATGTCAATATTTTCTGATACCCGCCTGTGTTTCCTTGCTGGTCCTGTAAACATTAAAAATCTAGTTTTAGTATCTTTCATGCCAAATCATGCTTAATATTTATTTAACTGCACAGATCAGGGTTCAACATTTATACCAGTCCAGTCAACTATGGCAAGTAAAAATGTGTGGGACTAGTAGAATTTTGCTTGTAACTAGTCCATGGGACTAATGAAATTTGCTTGTAGCTAGTCCATGGGACTAATGAATTTTGCTTGTAGCTAGTCCATGGTCTAATGATCTTAACCAAAAAACAAAACATGAAAAAAAAATTAAAAAGAAATGAATACAATCTGGTCCATTCAGTCGCAACAAGAAGCTGTAAAAACAACAAAATTCATAATGAAATTCTGTCAATATGATCATCCATCCAGGTGGAGATGGCTGATGTGGCTGACAGTTTGGCACCATTTTCATTTAGGCACCAATTGGATATCATAAAAAGTCTTTTTTTTTTTTTAAACCTGCAGCTATAGTGGATGTCAGATCGGCACCATTTTCATTTAGGACCAACTAGACCTTGGGATAAACATGTGTAAAGTTTTATTGCAATCCTCCAAGTATTTTAGGAGTAGTAATAACAAACTTGTGCTAATGGACCTACAGATGATGGACAACATGTCATCCCAAAAGCTCTTCTGGTATGTATGTATGTATGTATGTATGTATGTATGTATGTATGTATGTATGTATGTATGTATGTATGTATGTATGTATGTATGTATGTATGTATGTATGTATGTATGTATGTATGTATGTATGTATGTATGTATGTATGTATGTATGTATGTATGTATGTATGTATGTATGTATGTATGTATGTATGTATGTATGTATGTATGTATGTATGTATGTATGTATGTATGTATGTATGTATGTATGTATGTATGTATGTATGTATGTATGTATGTATGTATGTATGTATGTATGTATGTATGTATGTATGTATGTATGTATGTATGTATGTATGTATGTATGTATGTATGTATGTATGTATGTATGTATGTATGTATGTATGTATGTATGTATGTATGTATGTATGTATGTATGTATGTATGTATGTATGTATGTATGTATGTATGTATGTATGTATGTATGTATGTATGTATGTATGTATGTATGTATGTATGTATGTATGTATGTATGTATGTATGTATGTATGTATGTATGTATGTATGTATGTATGTATGTATGTATGTATGTATGTATGTATGTATGTATGTATGTATGTATGTATGTATGTATGTATGTATGTATGTATGTATGTATGTATGTATGTATGTATGTATGTATGTATGTATGTATGTATGTATGTATGTATGTATGTATGTATGTATGTATGTATGTATGTATGTATGTATGTATGTATGTATGTATGTATGTATGTATGTATGTATGTATGTATGTATGTATGTATGTATGTATGTATGTATGTATGTATGTATGTATGTATGTATGTATGTATGTATGTATGTATGTATGTATGTATGTATGTATGTATGTATGTATGTATGTATGTATGTATGTATGTATGTATGTATGTATGTATGTATGTATGTATGTATGTATGTATGTATGTATGTATGTATGTATGTATGTATGTATGTATGTATGTATGTATGTATGTATGTATGTATGTATGTATGTATGTATGTATGTATGTATGTATGTATGTATGTATGTATGTATGTATGTATGTATGTATGTATGTATGTATGTATGTATGTATGTATGTATGTATGTATGTATGTATGTATGTATGTATGTATGTATGTATGTATGTATGTATGTATGTATGTATGTATGTATGTATGTATGTGTACATGTATGTATGTATATGTATGTATGTATGTATGTATGTATGTATGTATGTATGTATGTATGTATGTATGTATGTATGTAACTGTGTTTTACAGCACCTCAGCACGAAAGTGGCTATGTAGTGCCAACCAAAGGGCAAGTTAAAAATATGACCAGTATAGTAACAAATAAATTTGACATGCCCAGCTGCAAAATCAACTTGCCCAAAAAATATATTTCAACAAAAAGAATGGCTTTTTTCAATGCAATAAAAACATCACATAATTATCCTCATATAACTCCCTTTTAAAATGCAAACTTTAAATTTGGGACTGTCTTTATATTAACAGGGCTGAGCAAATCCCATAGTCCGACGTCCCAGACTATTCAATTTTGAAGTCGGGCAAGTAAAATTTTCTAGGTCGCTAGTAAGGGACAAGTGCTTTTTAAAAAAGTTGGGCAAGTCCTTATTTTTGTGCTTTAATCACTATATCTACCGTTATTTGGCCAATCACGCCCTCCGGGCATACTGAATATTTGATTCTACCCCTCTTCATGTATACATTTACATTCAGTATAACATATAAATGTAGTCAGTGATAATTTTCGCATATGCGCACGTTCTATTACCACATGACTGCACATTGAGCTAAGCGACCAAATTATCGGCAAATCAAAACACGTCAAACAAAAGAAAGCCAGTATGATCAATTAGTAGTGTTTTAAGTGACTTTGTTGCATTGTGTTTACTCAAGCCAGATCCTCACGAGCGGCTCACTATGATTTTATTCCAGCAATTCAGTGTAATTAAATTAATGAAAGGTACTTTACCGACATCAGTGTTGGTTTCCTTTATGAACTGATTAAATGACAGTAATGATTCTTTAATTTTTAATTGATTATACAGATGATTAACTTCCACGTGCGATATTGCATTTGAAGCGAAACAATTACGCTAATTAATGAGCCGTCTCTGTTCGTATTTAAAAGAAAAAATGTATGTTATGATCACTTTAGAAGTAGTTGTCAAGCAAGCTGATAGTTACTCTGTGGATAAAATGAGTTTGCTAAATTATTTTCGCAAAGAAGGTAATAAGGGCGATTCGAAGAAGGAAATTTTTTTGTGAAAGTGGAGGGATAAAACGTAAGACTGCTAATGAATGTGCGGTAGCTATTTCTCCACAGAGACATAAGCAGAACCTTTGAGATGCTTTAGAGCATTTGACTACAGGCACTTTCCTCATGAGAGGGCAGCTCTGTTGAAATATGAGAGGGCAGACTTGCAGGTTCTTCTTAATCATCTTCAGGGCTGAGCAAATCCCATAGCCCGACATCCGGACTATTCATTTTTGAAGTCGGGCAAGTAAAATTTTCCAAGTCTCTAGTCCGGGACTAGTGGATGAAATATTTTTTTTTGCTCAGCCCTGATTAAGTACATTTTACAAGGCTTCATACGATTTCAAGATTTTGAAAAAAGTGCAATTGTTTATGTGCAATAAGAAAGAGGACTATACATTTTTCTTTGTTCTTAATATGTTAATAGTATGGATAAATGCATTGATGATTACTAACCCCTGATTTTGGTCCACTGGTGGTAATTGCTATTATTTTCATTGCTGCCATTTATCCATCAACTTACTGTTCTAGCTGAGAAGATCTTGGACATTTTGAGAAAGTGTGGTTTATATCAAAATTTTCAGGATTTTACCATTTTTTGCCTTTATTCTGTGTAATAGACACTATATAGCTAGCTGTGATGATGTGCTGTTAAACTGTATACTTTCACACATGCATATGTCATTTTTGTAATTTTGTTTGTGTTCCTAAAACAGAACAAGGCCAGGAGAATATGTTTGTGTACATAATCATGAGGATGCCTATTTCATCTACCATAGAAAAACTCTGGCAAGAGATAATCTCAACTTTAATTGAACAATCCTTTAGATTATCCATATTGAACAATCTTTTAGATTATCCATTTGTTCTTCACTCACTGATTCAACTGTCAGGTGCAGATTGCCAACACTGTGCAAGAGTGTTGTTTACTTTCTGTTTGCAACAATATGCGATAGCATAAAGCAGATGTTTCCAGTTCACCTAAATATTGCTTAACTAATGAACCAATCTCATTTCCGGCTGTCTGGAACTGAAATTTATATCAACCAAATCATTCAAAGAATCATATTAAAGTGTCTTTATATTTAAAATAATGTAAAGTAAACAATAAATAAGTGTACATTTCATGTTTACATTTTATAAACAACTAAAAAATTCTCAATGCATTGGTTTTTATTTGACTGTAACTAACGCATAACTGTAGCACTTTCATATGACTTCACATTGAACAGAATGACTAAGATCATTTACACAAATGAAATGGATTTTCTACCAAATGAATGATTCATCAAATATTCAATTGCTGAAATTGTCTTGCCAGAATACCATAAGTACTGTAAACAAATATCTATAAATTTTTTTCTTTTCAGTATTAACAATGTGATAAAGAGTTATATTTTTTACTTCCAATTCTTGACAGCTTGGACGTGGGAACTGAACATAAGCTTATTGATTACATCAATCGCTGAGATTAATTTATTGTAATCCTGAGAGAAATCACAGTGTCATATGTTGTCTAGAAACAAAACACATATAAATATTTACCCAGAAAAAAACACTTGCCCAGAAGGGCATGCCCATGGTAAAGTGCACTTGCCCTGTTGTTTTTTCAATTTGTCCTGGGCATCCAGGCATGGATTTTTCTAGTGCTGCACTAGTTCCCTGGACTAGTGAACAAATCTGACATGCATAGATCCCTTCAGATACATAAAACCACAATGGGCTAACCAATCAAATATATTTTAATAATAATTCCACTCTGTAGTTTCTTTTAAGAGCTGATACATCTGCCAGTACATTGCCGTACACTGCAAATAGAGCTGGTACACCTTTCCCTCGATAACTCGTGCACAATGAGGTCCAAAAACATAGACCGCACTAAAAGCGAGGGCACGAGTTACTGAGGCACCAAAAAAAAAATGTAAGAAGGGGATGCCATGCCCACTGCCAGCGGCACTGGACATAGAGAAAACCACAGTGTGCGTGTGTGTGTGTGTGGGGGGGGGTAAATGGGGCTGTTTAATGGCTGAATACTCGTTTTATAATTGCATTGGGAATAATTGTCAATAAAGAGCTTTTTTCTAATGTAGTTGTTCGTTTTTTTTATAAATTACCTTTATTTTCAAGATACCCAACTGCTGAAAGATCGTTAACAACATTAGTCCATGCAGTTTCAACAACACGTGTATGCGAATACATTGTGTATTACGTCACTGCTTTTTGTTGTTGTTGATTCACAACAAAACAAGATTCTTTTTTTTTTTACAAAACTAGGGACATGTATTTCGCAAAACAACTGTTAATGTCGAAACTCAATTTATTTATTGTTCTATTAATAAAATATGGATGCCGTGATTTCGTTGCAAGTAATATTGAAACATTTTCTCATCCCTGAGGAAATCTCTGAGTGGCAATTTAGAAATTTTAAGTTCACTACAAACACTGGAACTCACTTCTTCTCGAATGAGCCATATTTGTGAAACAAAGCTTTTTATTCACCAAGTACTCATTTTGCTTGGTTGCCTTACTATCTTTGATCACATTTATGAATGAGTAGGCTAATTTAAGGTACTTGAATTAAATTGCTTACATAATAATATTTATAACAGTGTTCGACTGATTAATTGAAATGAGTTGACCTGACACATTGCGGGGACCGCTAGCTCTTACACAGGTAGGATTTGCACGCCTTTTAACTTTTCTTTTATTCCACCCAGTTTATTTTATTTCATTTGATACAAAAAACTTAATTAATGTGATAATACAAAGCAGGCCTGCTTTTAATTGAGTGTAACAACAACAAATACTTCCGCAAGTTGGAGATTAAAAAAACAGTCAGCACTTAATTAGGTTCTCATGGAAACGCTCGCACACATAGCTGTGACGATTGAATGATATTTTTCACATTTGAATACAAGAGGGCATATTGCATTTACGATGATTACACTGAAACCGAATTACAAGATAGAACTAAAACACAAATTTCATTTGACAAAACTTATTTAATTGGTATTTATTTTTTAAGTGCTGCCACCAGTAGGCATTAGTGACATTTTCATTGATCGAAATTTCGTCGAATATTGTTATTTACAGTGTACTGAGAATGTTGTCTGGAAAGAAAATTGAACAAAATATGACTTCTTATTAAAAGTTGAGAATTTCAGGACATTGATTAAAATTTCCGGGTACTAACCACTGTTTTTTTATGATAAAACGAGCGATATATCAAGGTTGCATTTACCAATTTTGATCGAGATTTTTTTTCACGTTGAACAAATAGAGGCTAATGTTTTGGGCATTTTCTAGTATAAAAAAAATGGGACCCACGCATGACCCCGCGTTATAAGAGGGTTCGCAAGTTATCCGGGCGCGAGTTATCGAGGGAGTGGTGTAGTATGTTTCAGACCCTCAGCCTGTAATTAAAGTCAGATTTCTCCAAAACTACATCAAACATCACATTCATCTTTCATAAGAGGGAAAAGTCAAAAGAATGTATGTCACAAAATGTAATACTAAAAAGAAGTACATCATTTTTTTTTAGAAAACTTTTGTAATATCACTAAAAATGGGGTGGGGTGGGTGGGGTGAGAGTGTTGATGTAAAGGGGTTTGGAAGTGTATTTTAGATGCAACTAAGCTGAAATGTTTTCACATGTAAACAGCTTAGTTTAGTTTACTGCCTGTAAATGATTACAAAATCGGTCAACATGTAAACGAACATGTTTGTGCCTGTCAATGACGTATGAACTACCTATTCTAATAAAATCTATACATTTTCACATCTCTGCTTATGAGAATGTTTAGTACTATTTTTCTGTTAATTCATTTCTTAAAATATGTATCTATGATTTTCACATCAATTGTGGCATCGTTAGGAAAAAAATGAAGTTGACACGAATTGGTTATCGCGCACAATACACAACATTACACATCAGTACTGAAAATGCTAATAAAAATTTCTTTAAACTAGAGACTTTACCTTTGATCTACATACTTTACCTTTGAACAACATGTTTGTTAACAGAACCTTTGATTAAAAACATTTTATTTTAAAGAAACAGTTTTAATTTTATAAGACACTATATAGTTTCTTAGTCATTAGAGTTTCTACAAAAGCATCCCATGCACATGTCCAGGCAATACACCCAGTTCCATTATCAATATTTTCATCATGTACAAATATGTAGCACAAGGGACCAATATCACAATGATCCCATGGATGTCTTACTGAAACTGTAAGATATATTCAATGAAGATGTGTCTATTAAACCAAATCCTATCATAGTATGTAGTAAAAGACATAAAACAAAAGAAACAATTGTAAGTTAAATGGGGTATGGCATGCACATCATAATAGCTGTCTGCTTTATGCCTAATAACTAGAAAGGGTGAAAGGCTTAGTTTCTAATCATTTCAATGAAATGGCTTCATTTCAGTTATTGTAAACTGTGTAAACATTTAGAAATTTTTGTAATCATCTCAGTCTTTTTCTTCTTAAAAAATACATTTACACTGAAACTTCTGAAAACTTGACTGTCCCCAATCCGGAATTCTCTATAAACTGACCAATTTAGTTTGGAATGGAGTTTTTTCTTATAAATTCTGTTGTAAAAATCGATATAAACAGGTAACTCTGAATTTTGAATACCAGAGACATTCTTGGAACCATTCTTGCAAATTTAATGTAAACCTACCTCATAAAAATGGACATGTTTACCTTGCTACCTGTAAAAATCTTGGCGTGAGAAGTGTCAACCTCTTAATCTGATAACTGACAAATGATGCACAATGTGTTGTGTACATTTGGGTATAACAGTTAAATATTTGCACATGAGTGACCTGTCAAATGAAGTCATTTAATACAGATGCAAAATAAATGATCTCAAAGACAATTGTTTGTTTATAAACTGAAACCTTCCCAATAGGTGTATTAAACAAGATATTACAGATGTGCTATTAGGTTCAATTGCTTTCATGTTACAGAGACAACAAAACGAAAATTGTTCAAATGCAATCATGACTATCAAAACTATTTGAAAACTCATTTTTTGGGGCAAAGACCTCCAAGTGTACATGTAGAGTATTAAAGTAATGAAAATTGCAATCAGGTACAATACAGATACATGAATTTTCAGAAAACATCGTACTATGTGTATCTGCTTTCATTTTTTGCACCTTGTGTCTTTTTTTAAAAATCTTATGATATGCAGACTCAATAACAAAAAAAATTATATAAAAAAACAACTGTATTAATTCCTTCTTGTATAGGCACAGATTTAAAAAGGCACCAGAATGCACTCTCATCTGTTTCTGCACTTCTAAAAACTGAACCCTCTGAAAACCATCTCATGGGTGTCCAGTTTTCAGATGTTTCACTGTAGCAATCACACAAAATATTGGCCCATCAGAGTCTCACATGGCCCCTTTAACTAATATCAAGGGGGCCCCATGGCCTTATTCCTTAAATCCTAGGCTGAACTTGTTGCCTTTGAGATACGTGTTTACCACATGATTATTCTCAGACAGGTTCTCAAAGACATCAATTACAATACCATGGTATTTAGCAGGTGCTGGGTCCAACCAAGTAATAAATTTTGGGAGGAATCAGCCCTCCGTTTGAATATGGGGGGAGGGTTCTAATATAGGATGGATTGAACAAAGAAATAAAGGTAGGGCTTGCAAATTAGATGAACAACTTTTGTGATTTGGTTTTGTTTTCAGCACAAATTTCTAGGAAACATGCAATCACATGTCTTAGAATAGACCCCTAGGTGTTTTTAGTTTCACACATAGAAGGAGGTAATGTTCTGGAATTTTATTTTAGCCATGAAGCTGAAGTTGTTCTCGATGAACTTAAACATTAAGGAGACTGAAATTTATCCTAACCCATCCACTTGTTTTTTTACCACTGTTCCAGCATTGCAAGGTCACAGGTTATTTTGAAAATGTCTAATTTATCCAAAAGTGAGTTTAAATGCTTCATAATGAAGTTCAAAACTTAATTTGAGCCCAGCAATTCATACAAAACCAGTACACGAAGGTCACTGCAAAAATGGTGTCTATCATTTTAAAACCTCATATAGATGATCAAAAGCCTTTAAGTAGCACTAAATTTTGCATTTACATGTTTTTACTTCAGGAATAGAAACTGACAACTTATTTGACAGATGTATGTCTTGTTTATTACACATTACCATATGAACAAAATAATCATAGGAAAAATGACAGCATTAGCTATTCTTGTGTATATTGTTGTGTCATGTGTTTCTGCCAATAATATGTTTTTGTCAGTTATGATATTTACCAGCTATCTTGCTATATTTTTGCATTACCTAGCTGGAAATATAAAGTTCAGTACCCTGACCACTCATCTTCATATCCTAAGACCAAATAACGGAATTCTGACTGGTAAGTAATTTAAATAATCTTCCTATCAACATAAACCTACTGGACAATGACAAATTTTCAGTCTCGTAAATGCTCTCATTTTTTATTTAGAACAAGTCCAGTCTCTACAATCTCTCACTTGCCTGTCTGCTCCAGTTCAGACAGACAGCAAATGTTATGTGATCAAGCTGCTATCTTTTTATACTGTTGAAAAAAGTTTACCATCATCAGTGCTGGTCCTTGTGAACTTTTTAATTTTTCCATTTGTAGACCAAGCCTACTGTTAGGGGTAAACACAGAAGTGACAGATGCCTTTAATATGGTAACTGAAATGAAAATTAATGTAGAAAAAGCAGAAAAGTTGTTTCATGTACCAATTAATACCCTGAAGTCCTTAGAAGGGGATACTGTTTCATTTGCCTTCTCTGTTGAAAAAATTCCGATTAAATTTCATTCTTTTGCAAAACTCATAAAAAAATGCTTAAATATTTAACTGTAAATAAGTATATTATTACCCAACTTAGTAGAATAAAAATGTGTAAAATGTTATATTCAATGATTGGAGACAGTGCTTAACTTGAGTGACATTCATGCTGTTATGTGCTGAGCAATTCTCAAGCATATCAACAACCGTATATTCTCGCGAATAATCCAATATGAACTGCAAACTGCATGGACCCAGATCTGCTATTGCATAATGCGCCGGCAGATCTGGGTCTATGCAGTTTGTAAGGACTAATCGGTAGAACAAACAAACATAGACCCTGATCTGCCGGTGCATTATGCGACAGCAGATCAGGGTCTATGTTGTTTGCATTTGGACTCCGATTATATGCGAGTATATACGGTACTTCTGTAATGAAAAGTGTAGGATACAATGTGACCACTGAAAATAGGATACAATGAAACCTGTGAAAACTAATGATGTGTTTTACATAAAACTAAATGTCAATACCCTCTATTTTTTCACTGAGGTATCGTGTTTATGGTTAGCATAAAATTTCCATCCTCAAGCCAAATGTTCGACACAGTGAGGTAACCATTAATTGAACATGAAGTTAAAATGTGGCCCATTTAGGGAAATAATTGTATGCGAGTTCATACACTGGTGAAAACACGACACCAGAATACTTTAGTTATATCAAATGAGTTTCATATGACCTTTCAGGTGATTAATGTTGCAAGTCACAAAGAGTGAAACTTCTCAAAACCAAAACCTCAGTATACCGGAATCCCCTCAACACCGAAATGTTTTTGGTGTCCCAAATCTTTCCTTCTCTAGTAATTTTTCCCCCCAGTAAACTAAAACCCCTCAACTCTGAATACTGTAACAAATTTTGATCCTAAATTTCAATGTTACGCTACCCCCCTCCTTTTAAAAAAATATGAAACTCACTTTAAACTTGTAAATGTATTTTAGTAGCTAAATTCCTGACACACACTGGAACAGATTAATTATGGTTAGCAAGTACTGTAGTAGGCTTATATGTGAGACAAAGACCCCGAAATGTTCCATGGGCCCAGGAGGTTAAAATAATACTTGACACACGTAGCGACACAGATTAGGGATGACAATAGGCTAATCTGAAGTCTTTGCACCATAAAAAAGAGCAAGCTTTTAAGGCAAATTATTAATAACTAAATGCTTGCAGGTAAGCCATTTAAGAAAGATGTTCATCTATTTATTATCTAATTGTGATTGAAGCTATTCATTTGTATCCATGATCAACAGAACATTTGTAAAAAAAAAAAAATTTAAAATTAAAAATCATTGCTTTAATAACCAGGCATGTTGGCCTTGCTCTTGATGCTTTGCCAACTAAGACAGACAAAACAATCTTCTAAAATCCAGACTCACTCAACTGATTTTCAATGGAGAAAAATCAATACATACATGTATTTAAGTAGCCATAACTGTCATTTGTCTTCACTCACATGTCAAGATATCAGAATGTCCAACTAAGTGTTGTAGGATTGAACTATCCTTACTGGGTAAAATTAGTCTGATGAATGAGTATGAATCTGTGCCAAAATCTACATTGTAGAAACTAGGGGGAAAATTTGGCACGGAATGAAATTCTAGAAAGAATGAATTTGAAAACAACAGTGATGTAAACAAGCATTGCTTCAGCAATGCCTGCAAATCTGACAAACTGAACGATCTTGTGTGGCAATGGTTTGGCCAAGCTAGGACCAAAAACATTCCAATCTCAGGCTCTATAACCTCTCTTTATCTCTCTTTTCTTACGTAATCGCTTAGAAAAACCAAACATGTTTTTCACATCTGTGAAAACCTTAGTAAACTGAAAACCTCTCAAAACCAAACATTTTTTGGGGTCCCAAGGGTGTTTTGTTTTTAGGGGTTTCACTGTGGTATAGTTTCTAGAAATGCTTAATTTTTAAGTTAGATACTGCTATATATGTCCTAAAACTTTACATCAAATGCATACAAGCAAAACAGGTATGTTGTTTCCTGCTTTGCTTTTATTACATTTTTTTAACCAAATGGCAAACATTTGTTTTGGATCCATCTGTAAGAATTTGACCTGAATGTATGGATTTTTGGCATATAATCTGAGGAATGGGCATTATTTCATGTCTGAATTGCTTTAATACTACTAGTTTTATCAAATCAGAGCCAGTTGCTTTTTGAGGGTCAAGATTTGTTTGCAATTTAAGTATGCCATTTAAAAGCAACAGATGCTGGTGATCAAGATTAACATTTTCTCAAAATTGCAACCTCATTAGACCTGGTACTTTCTCCACTTTCATATGTAAAAAACCAACATTATTACATCTGAATGTATTCATGGTTGAAAGGTCAACTGTCAATATCTGGCATATATGACATTGGGGATTATCCACAACATATTAGGTAGAAATAATTGACAACTGAAGTTTTCAAAACACAGAAGAACTTATAAAACACATACACTCAACTATGCCTAGTTTTTAATTACTTTGGAATACTTTTAGAAGAATAATGGTAAAATGTTTGGGAATATTTGTGTAAAAACCTCTAATTATGTCTTTTTTATAGGTCACCCATTACAGCAAGAACCGCATCGCTTCTCGGCATGTGGCTACATAAAATATGTAAACAGTGACAACAGTACAACATAAATTGGTTTAAACACGAAAACTTCATTTTATGAAAAAGCAGACGTTTATACCAAGGAAACAGATTATACAAAAACATAATATGTGTCATTATACTAAATTTATTAAACATTTTAAGTAAAACTTTTGTTGTGTAATGTATTTTCGAGGTTAGACTCGACATGTGACTGTGAGAGAGATGTTATAGCTGTCAGGTCATCTACTCTGGGAAAGATTTTTATCTAGAGACACTGGTGTTCATATTAAAATTTTCATATTTAGTATAGGTAAAAAAGAGGTAAAAGTTACACCATTTTGCAGAATTCGGAAGAAAAGAAAACCAATTCATGTCATTTTTTTTTAATATCAATATGAATATTGTCATAATGAAGAACAGAAAATCGATCTACAGCATTTCTCTATTTAACAAACATAATCATAAATATTTCTTGAAAACCAATTCAGTGCCAGTTCCTTCTTTCTCCAATTCCACATTTAAACACTTACCTCTACTTCGTGAACTGTAATATTGCTAAAAATTTGTTGGTCAATTGATTTTATTTTAAATTTATGAAAACTGACCAAAAATATCTTATTATAACATAATTTTAAAATGGCAATTTATCAGATTGTGACTTCAGATCAATGTATATACATACAAGAACACTGTAATGTATATGCACTATTGGTTAAGAGTAACATATAATTTCAACTTGTGTATGTCTCACGAATATGGTATTTTATGCAAAAATGTTGGGAGGGGGAGGCACTTGGTAAAAAAGCATAGAAAGGCTTCAGAAGTACATGGAACATAGAAAAAGTCTATTTATTCTTAAAGCTGAATGTTCACATAACATTTCTAGATAACCAAATGCAAGAAATATGCAAATTTCAACATGAAATAACATGAGGTCAATTTGCAAAAAGTTACCAAAGACCAATATTAAAAATGGTGTATGGGCATGTGTTTGAATGCTTCCTGTGAATTTATTTTAAAAAATATCAGAAAGGAGTTCATTTTTTAATTATGCAGAAAATCCATTTTTATATATTCTATAATTCTGAAAAAAAAGCATCCCCTGTTGCTGCATTTAATGAGATCTGTGTCGAATTGTTGGTTGCATTTGCAGTCTCCTCACAAAGAAAGAACTGAAATAGTATCAAATTCAACTTTTTCAGTGGTTAACTATCTTGTGTGCACTTAAAATTGTGGTTGTATAGGTGACACACTATAAAATGGTTTGAAATATACTAAAACAAGTGACACACTATAAAATGGTTTGAAAAATACTGAAATAATCAGACAACTATGGTATTTCATCGAAATTAGGGATCATATGAATTTTACCCAGTTATGCCCTTTCCTTTCATGAAACTGATTTCATAAACAGGTCAGAATGATAAATACCTTCATCTTCATCGTCACTGTATGACTCTCGTCTTCTTCTCGACATTTTGACATAAGATAATGACTTCAAAACAAAACGAAATAAGATACCCGGCCTCGCAGTTATGTTATGGAGCGCGCATCCAAAAATGTTATGTAGTGCGCATCCGTGACAAAAACCGGAAGTCAACGGCAAGAATCACTGATAACATCCACGCTGTTAATTCCCTTTACTTTCAATTATTGTAGAATTGTAAAACAAAACAACTAGTAATAACTGTTACTTCTGTCTCGCCAAGTAATATTAAAGTTTCCAAGGGATTTAAAGTCTTTTTTTTCTTCTTCTTCTCACTGCTGAAACGAAGCTAGTTATATGAAAAACACGCGTGCGTCTCTCTCTCCCTCCCTGTCTCTCTCATTAAATTGCATCCGCGCAGCGCCAAATATATCGTAATATTAAAGTTTCTGTGTGATCAGAAGATTGTGAACATACATCTGCGTCACACACACGTTTCCTAATCTTACAGAGTAAATTTGACTGCACAAAACTGAATTGAAATAATCTACAATGTTCATGTTAAATCTTCCACTGATAAAGAAAAACTGATTTTCTGCTAATAACTCCACGTAAGGATAGATTATGTTACAACTTTCTCCACAACATCCGCGACTGGAATCAACACCTCACAGTGCAGAATATTGACAAAATTTATCGATACCTCTCACATATATCTGTGAGAACAAGTTAAAACGTGGAAATAAGTTTATAGTCCAAAACAAATTCACGTTCTTTTCTACATTTCCTGCTGAAAACAAGAAATTAAAACTCGTTTACATCATCGCTCACAGCATTTGAGCTGGCATCCAAAAAGAAGTTCGTATATTATCTTCCCAACTTGTAGATTTGTGTTTGTAAACACTCTAGTAAGAAATATTGGGTTCCATTTGTGACCGTAGAAGTAAAAATATGTTCATGCAGATCGTGTAGCTACTCTTGCTCTTTTATGTATCATCATTTAACATCTTTATTGGGTGTATTATACCGCACAAGAGCTTGTTCTCATGCAAGGTGCCGATACTTGTATGTTTCAAGAGATGCATTAAAAAAAAAAAAAGTATGATATGGAATTTAGACAAAAACGTATTGATAAGAGAATATACAAGGATACACACACACACACACACACACACACACACATATATATATATATATATATATATATATATATATATATATATATATATATATATATATATATAAACCACTATTCTATAAGCATTGCAATGAGATTTTAATAGAACTACTACGTAGAATCGATTTTTTCTATAACAAAACTGCTGACCGCTCCAATATTAAATCAACAGTGATCCTGAAAGTCCTAACATATGCTCTCTCTCTCTCTCTCTCTCTCTCTCTCTCTCTCTCTCTCTCTCTCATATCAACGGTGAATACATAAAACCCTTAATAGCCGCCGTTTGATATTTCTCTCTCTCTCTATCTGTCTGTCTTTCTGTCTCTCTTATTTAAATAATCCGAGCTGTGAATTCGATAATCACACGCATTACCGCATCTTACAGAGTACACTTGTTTGCACAAAATTAAGGTGAAATCAGTGGCTACTTTTTTTTTTTTAAATCCTCGATAGATATGGATAAAAACCAACATCCTACTCGCAACTCCACGTAACAATCGACGTAAGTCTATTTGGTATTGCAGGTTCCCTTACAGCATCCGCGCCTGGAAGCAACACCTTGGTTACAGAATATTTACAAAATGTATACGTCCGTCTCACATACAGATGTCAGAATCATTGACACAGTAGAAAGATTGTAATAGCCCCATACCAAATCTGGTACCGATAACATGTGGAATAAGGGCATTTACGTCTTGAAAGTAATATGGGGCGATATAGAGCGGTACGGGAATTAACATTACGGCGTAGTTTTATATTGGGAGTCTTTATAGAGACATACGGAAATTTAACATTTAGGGTACATTGTATAGATTGTTAGAAGTGGTTAACCTCAATACTTGAGAGCCGTACGGGAATTAAAATTACGTCATAGGTTTAAAATGATGGCCGTTATAGAGCCGCACTTGAATGATAATGTTGAAAATGAAATGTCCATGGCTCTATAACGCCCCCTCCCCCCCCCCACCGCATGTAAATGGGCCTAGGTTTAGGTTTAAAATGCTGGTCCGTTATTGAGCCGTACGGGAATGCTAATGTTAGAACTACACTTACTATCCAACACCCACGTTTATATTACCATTTTTTAGTACTATATAAGACCCACTTTTTAATTACTATCCAACATCCGATTTTTGTTATTACTATCCAACACTCTACTTTTTGATCATTATCCAAGACCCACTGTTTAATCACTATCCAACACCCACATTTTGATTACCACCCAACACCCACTTTTTAATATCCTATACAAAACTCACCCTTTGAGTACTATCCAACACCCGATTTTTTATCACTATCCAACATCCCACTTTTTGATTACTATCCTACACACACTTTGTTATTACTATCTAACACCCACATTGGAGTACTATCCAACAGCAACATATACTATCCAAGACGCCGTGTGTAGTAACCAATACTAGGTCATCTACTATTCAACAATCCGCACTATGCTGTCCAATACCTGACATATACTATCAGACGAAAGGGTAGGATGTAAAAGAAGGGTGATGAAATCACACACTATCACACACAAGCAAGAAAATGAGTGTTTATAGACAAACTCTACCCACAAACACAAGAGGGGCTTTTAAGTTTTGGTTGGTTGTGAACAGACATAGACATAGTCATACACAAATATACAAACAAAAAGCCCATAGAGTTGCGATGACTTTGAGTAGTATCTCTCTTTGCGAAGCGATTTGAGTGGCCCTGAAAAGGGCCGTTGTGTGTGATCTTGGATTATGGGTGTTCATCAATATCCAGGACATCTGCACCTCCCGGGTCGGGCTCTACAACAAGAGTAGTAGTATGAGCCACTTGGAAACGGGAATCCTATGCTAAAAAGGTCCAAAACATTTATAGCCTCAAACAGGAATTTAAATAGGCGTCATGCTGGTTCATAGGTAAATGATAACAGTGTAGGAAGTGATTGACCTCAATGGGAGGTAGTATTGTAACAGTGGTATTAGTGGTTGACCAACATTGGGTGTATTACTTATAGCCCTCTACCGGAAATCCTTTTTAAAATTGTCCATAGATTTAACATGTGTGTGTGTGGGGGGGGGGGGAGGGGCGTTATAGCCCTCTAAAGGAAATGTAATGTTAACTTGAAGAATGTTATAGTCCGTTTGCATGTTGAAAAATGCATAGCCCTCTACGGGAATGGTAATGTTAAGAAATTTTTTATTACAATCCAACACACACCCCGACTATCAAACGAAAAGGATAGGAGTGTTTATACACACACGTTATACTTACATACATACAAACATACTATCACACACAAGAGGGAGGTAGCATGTAAAAGAAGGGAAATGAAATATTCCCATTCTCACACAAACATGCTATACTATCAGAAAAGGGTAGGATTGTTTATAAAAACACTATATCCTCCCACACAAGCATACTATACCCTCACACAAGGGTAGGAATATTTATAGACACACTATACCCTCACATTCAAACATACTATCACACATACGAGAGAAGGGGTAATGGGTTATAAGTTTTAGTTGTAGACATAGACATAAACAAAACATACACAAATTGGCACATGATTAGTATCAATCTTTTCTTGAGGTCTGTGTGGCCCTGAAAAGGGCCGTTGGGTTTCTTCCACTCCTCTCCCTCAGTGGTCGCAACTCCCGGGTGTGGGGCATCGCAGGCCGTTCATCTTTGTCTCCATTAGTTGTGATTCCTCCTCCAAGATGTTTCGGTGGAGACCACGAGCCTAAAACTAGGTTCATTGGTCTCCATCTCCCAATCCTCTGTCTGGGGAATCATCGGTTGTTGTTGCTGCTGCGGTTGCTCCTCATCAATTATCCAATCTTTATAACCCCTTTTCCGCAATTTCTCCTGCACCCTCGTCCGATTCTCACTCAGCCGCTGGAATTCCCTCTCACTTTTCTCTTGCTCCTTGGACCTCTTCTCCTCCGTCCACGCCGCCTTGATCTTCACTACTTCCTCATCCATCACCTCTCTCACAAACTCCTTTCCGATTCTCAGATAGGTGATCGCCCTCTTCAAGTGCCTCTTGTAGGGGTAACACTACATCTCCTCCACCCGACCCAGGAGGTTCTGCACTCTCTCCATCAAGCTAATGGCTTCCATCAACTTACCCACCTTGCAATGTTCTGCCATTCTTCTTTACACAGGAAAGACGATGAATAACACAACTGTCTGACTGATTTTGAATTTAATACATGTTTGGCCTTTCGGCCATGTATGCCTGATTAATAAGTTTGTGCACAGCGCACTATTTAATTATTTCTTGTCTGGTGTTGAGGAAAAGAATATCGGCAGGTGGCGCCTAGACGTCTCCGGAGGGCTTCATTTTGTCCTGGATGAATTTTGATTTTAGTTGCCAGATATAAAAATGTTTCGTCCTGCACTCTTATCTATTTTGCTTTAGTAATTTTGAAAATACACTCTGTACTTGTGGCTATAGTTATGAGGTAGGTTTAGATAAGATTCCGAAGAAAGTATTTTAGACCCGACTCTGTCCAAGGAGTGGAGTTTTTATTGCGTACTAAATTTGTAATCATCTGCACCCATTTTTTTTTCTTTGCTAATCTTAGTGGGTGGCCATAGCAGTAAGGCCCTGATGATCTGGGCTTAGGACCACCTTATAATTCCACTGTATTCAGGTCAGTTCAAAGGGTCATATATCAAGTTGTTCCGTAGTTGCTATCTTGTGTAGCTGGGCCTGATGGTCGGGGTTTAGGGCCGCCTTATATACTTAAATATGTGTGGGCCAGGTCAATGGGGCTTGTTGATAATTTATCCAGTAGTTGCCACCTTGTGCAGCTGGGCCTGATGGTCTAGACTTAGTGACCACCTTATATTGTACGAGTTTTTATTTGAAGGGTCAATGCATTCGATATCTCTGATTGTTACTCCTTGGGCTTTCACCAGGTGCCACCACGAAAAGGAGTGAGAGAGAGAGGTTTTTCTTAATCTGCATTCTAACACTTCTTTTTTTGTCATCTACATATCTATCTACATGTACTATTTACATAGTTTTAAAGTGCACAGAAAGATAAAAAGAAAACAAAAGTTCTATATTAGTAAAATAATGTAATTTCCTTAAAACATGATATTTTACCATATTTGTTCACTTTAGTTGTGATATTTAGGGGCAAGCTCAAACACTAGGGCAAGTTTATAACATTTGTAAACCCTGATGTGAGAGCATAATTCATGTTGAAGGCTTCCCATAGTAATAAGTTTATACTTCCCATATCAGTGAATTTACATATAATAAAATATGTATAAAAAGAACACAAGAATTTATATTGGTATATTACAAAGCTTACAGATTTTGACATAAAAACTGTAAAGATTTGCTATCTGCACACTCTAGTGCTGGGGCCATGGTAAAACCCTCTTCCTGTTGGACCATACTTTTGTCTGTTCATCTCTGTCAGAACCTCACCATACCTGATAAATCAGTTGTCCATATGGGAACCATCAGCATGAAGGTGTTTCTTCCTTCCCCATGGTCGCTGGGTGTGGTCAAAGTAGTTTCAATTCCAGATATATTTTTTTAATATTTTTAAATCAAACTATACATGCAGCCATAACATATGGATACATTATGTATGTGATGGATTTTGTGTTGTGATACCTGGTTAACAGTGTGAGGGAAATGTGTAATCAAAGGTGTCCAGACATACCAT
Organism: Margaritifera margaritifera; assembly: GCA_029931535.1. Taxonomy (NCBI): domain Eukaryota; kingdom Metazoa; phylum Mollusca; class Bivalvia; order Unionida; family Margaritiferidae; genus Margaritifera; species Margaritifera margaritifera. The sequence continues at coordinate 4,022,804 of JAQPZY010001582.1, read as the reverse complement.
GCTGAGCCACATGAAAGTACCAAATAGTTACAATTAAACTGAACAATGCACAAAAAATTATTTATACAGGACAGTGGTGATTTTGCTCCACTTGAAATAAGAAAATTAAAATAGTGGTCCTAATTTCTATATTTTATATACTTCAAGAACAAATTTGACTGAATATAAGTGTTGACACCTGGTATAATAAGTATGCATATCTGTAATATTTTCAGAGCACAAGACTGATAGTTTGCCATATTAAAATTTGGCAATATTTTATTGTTTTTCCCAAGGGTCATCCATGTGCACTGATATGAAATGCAAAGAAACTGCTCTGGGGTTTCCTGTTACCATTAATAAGTTGCGGAATGTATGGAATTATGCACATACTCATAAATGAAATGACTATTTTCCTCACACTCACAAGTTGACTAAAATATGCAACTAATTATGAAAACAGTTTTAAAGTACAGTAGGACCCCGCTATAACACGATGGTCGGGGTCCACAAAACGAGATCCTGCTATGTCCCGAACCGTGCTATAACCAACCTAGACAAAACCAAGTCATTTAGCTGAAGAAAATTATGCATGCACCAAAAAAAATGGGGGGGGGGGGATTGTGGGCTTAAAACAACGTGCTTCATTGGCACAGTTACCATCTTAAATCAATGCATATTAAACGAGAAATACACATGCAGCGAAAACAGAGATTGCACATATAATATTTTACTTTATTCAGAGAACCATGCATTGGTACATTTATATGTACATGTCTATTGTATAGCATGAATAGTTAAAGGATCAACACTTGTACTCACCAACCGATCTCATAGCATGCGTAGGAGTGAGTCCATAATAATTCCATCGAAAATATGCACACAGAAGTATAATATCATTATCTGATAAAGTTCTGAAATCCTACATCATCGTCTAGTCATTGTAAATCGTCGTCGTCTAGTCATCGTAAATCAGGTCAGACTCTGATTCCTCAGCTTTACTGTCGTATGCGGGTGCTTATGCAGAGACTGAACTTGGGCTCAGCAAGTAACACTTTGATCATAAAGTCAGAAATCAGTTAAAGGATGCAACTGGACACATGTCAATTGTGCGGCAAGATCACAGGGAGTTCAAATAACCACCCTCTGTTACTTGGCACTGAACAAGTATCTAACTCGCGGCCTGATCAAAGGGTTGTCATGTGGGAAAACAACTTGAAAACAAAGGCTTGTCGGACCACGTGCACTGGCAGATAACTTGGGAAATATCACTTGGGAATTAAATCTGACTTGTGCAAAACACCGCACTTAATCCTGTCCATGGCTTCAAGCTTCTCTTTAACAGTAAAAGCTTTACGTTTCCGTGTACTGTTATCCTTTGTAAATAACTACTAATTAAAACTCTGACACCTATTTGTTTGAACAACTACAGCAAGAATAATTGTTAATCAACAATGGGGTCATTTTTATAGGGAATGTACAATATTATTCACTGGTCAACTGATTGCGTGGCGATTGTCTAACAACACCACCAAGCCACGTGTGCGCATTGGCGGCTTTCGTTTTTTGATGTTTTATAATTCATTGCCACATGGTTTGAACAACCTTTAGCTTTGAGATTGACTTTGATGATTGTCAATGACTTAAATTAATTGATTTATAAATTCAGGTGCGAATCTTTTATCAACCACCACATTGTTTGGTGCTTGGCTGTGTATGCAGTTGAATGAGCAAACATATGTCGGCTATTGTTTGAGCAACGATTGTACACAGAATGAATTGAAGTCAAACACAATGAAGACTTAATGACTTTATTGTTCATGTATCAGTAATAATAAGATTAACACTTATCAGCTTTAAAATGAGCTGACATCTTTCAAAAATAAACTAAGATCAAAGTGCCGTGATTGACTACTGACACATTTGAAATGAACATTCACAAATAGAAATGTTCAGCATCTTTATTCATATAAAGAAAGATGCAATCATAAGACACTTTTTCTTCAAGAACACAATACAGCTTACCAAATTATTAAATCAAACTCTTGTTTATTTTGGCACAAGACTTTGCAGTAGTTCAAGAAATTGATGAAATTATTGTAAAATTTCGGTAGCCACGACATGATTGTATTATATCCAAATTTATACACGATCTCTTCCCCAAAATGATAATTAATTTTTTACACATTATTTTTCGTACTTTGAAAAAAAAAAATTATTTCATGTACGAAAAAATAGATGAAATTTCGGGAGCCATGCCACGATCGTGTTATATCTGAATTCGTGCTATAACGAAGCGTGCTATAGCGGGGTTCTACTGGTACAGCATCGTCATTTGGGGAAAATATCACCAGAAAAGAATCTTAGTATAAGAATTTGTTTTATTGTGAGAAATGGAACTCAAGGAGTGAGACTGCATTGGCTTTAGATTATGTGAGATGTTTCCTCTCACTATGAGATATCATAGGTATAAATAAACATAGTGTGTTGTATAAAGATGGGTCTCGAAAATCTCATGAGAATAGTCTTTTACAAATTTAAAAAAACATGGTGAATAAACTGTAGATGGGTCATAGTGAATCTGGATGTTAGGACAGTTGTAAATAATTATATACTACTAATATTGTAAAATGTACCAGAACTTGTGTCATGTATGAAAACATAATAGGAAATCTTTGAAAAGTGGAGACTTGAATCCTTGAGACTTACTAGTCCTATATAAGGGTTTCTTGAACTATCATGGACTAGCATTAATGACTTATAAGTTGCAATAACCTCGGTCAAAATGGTTTAGGACAAAATGGTGCGGACAAAAAGGTACAGGCAAAATGGGCGAAGGACAAAATGCTATGGACTAATTGGTGTAGTCAAAATGGTACGGACAAAATTGTATGGTCAAATTGGTATCGTCAAAATAGTATATTGATCAAAGTAGTATGGTAAAATTAGTTTTTGACCTTGTTGTTTATAGTATATATGCTTAAATGTTAAAAAAAAAGATTTCTTGATCATGTATTATTGTTTTCATCTAGACGTTCGTGTCATTTCACAACATGCTTAAGCATGAATTGGATTCATTTTAAATTGTTTTATTTTCACTTAAGACTAACTGACTTGAGCATGAATTGGTTTCATGTAGATTCTTTTTATCATTTTTAGAATATATGGCTTGAGTATGAATTTTTTCCAATTGGATTGCTTTCTTGTTATTGTTAAACTTAATTGTCTCTAATAGTAATTATCTATTGATCTGTGACCATGCAGCTGTTTTTTGTATGTAGAAGCATATATAAAAACAAGATGATTCTATACAAATGTAAATGTGCCATGAACACATTAAAGCTCTGTCTTCTTCTTCTTTCCATTCCTGTTGTATCCAGTTAGTCCATTTGTTGATTCTTTAGCAACAAACGTTAGAAGCTGGTCAATCTCAAGTAGATCCTGGTAGAAAAAAGAGAATGTTGTATTTTGCTTATCTAAGCAGGCATTTTTCTTTCTCTTACTTATTAGAAAAAAAGACCACATAATGTTAAATTGTAACATTTGCCTTTGACGGACCTTACAGTGTGTCCATTGTAGCCTGAAATATAAGTCATATTAAAGAATTCCCCCCTGGAAAGTCCTTTGATTAAAATGGTTTCTAATATAGTACACCGTGTTGTCTTTTAGCTATTAAATAAGGCAGGATGCAATTTCCCTAAATGGGCACTTTCAAGAGCAAAACTGCTAAGTGATTGTGCAATAACTGCACAACACAGATTTTTGTATTGTTATTTTGTCACGGAACAATAATATATGCTTGAATTCCATCCATTTTTAAGCCCAGAAATGCATGATGTAGAATTGTTATGATTAAAAAGGGTGATTTGTTGATTAAAAAAATCCGCTTAAACAAACTTAAAGTTTTGTGGATGAACTTCCACAGAGCTATTTCATAATCAGGCAACAAAGTTCCATCTAATCATGGCAGGGTGTACCTCAATGTTATTTCCTACAAGAGACAACACTTGTACCACTTGACACAAGTGGGTCTAGTTTTATGTACCCACCATATTCTTAGCCATGACAATTTGTGACTCGTATTATTTCTCTTTCTTATATGGCTTTCTTTAGTGAACTGTTAACACAAGATTTCAACAAAGTCACCTAAGGATGCAATATAGGTCACATAGACTTTCGCTTTTGACACAAAACATTATTTACAAAGTCAGTAAAAATGTTAAAATTTAAACTTCTCCTTGATTGTACAACTACAGTAATTCTCGTCGCAGGTTATACACCCTTTACAGCTCCGCTGGCAAATTGAGATTGTTTTTTATGTCGAAAATCAGAACAAGATTCACTTAAAGGGTTTAAAACAATCATATTGTTTTATATGATATCAAAGTAGAGGTACTATAATGAGCTGATAAAAATCTGAGATTAATTTTATTTTGTATTCTATTCTTAAAAATTGTTGTTTATAAAGTTTGCTCGACTAGCTATTATCATTGACCACCGCAAGAAGTTATATGTTACTGGGTGAAAGTCACAAGCTTGAGTAACCTTGGAGTCACAGGCATAGTATAAATATAGTTCATACATCAATAATTATCCTGATTGGCTATTACAGGTGAGGCTTCACATGAAAAACATGTAGCACTCATTTCACGCGTCTAAATCCTATACTCATTCACATGTACAATCATTGTAAACCCGTTGATGGTAACATAGTACAGTATACAATGTATATTCCTTAATACGGAAAGTTTAGCATTGAACAGACATATTTAAAACATAGGCCCTAGTGTCCTTTGGTTTTAAGGTGGTAGTATTAACAGAGATGCATCCATTATTGATCAAGTTTCATGATTGGAACATAAACAACACCCAGTAAATGAACTGTTAACACAAGATTTCAACAAAGTCACCTAAGGATGAAATATAGGTCACATAGACTTTTGTTTTGCAAAAAGGATGTAGATGCATCCTCTCACCATGTTTATTTATTCTATGTACGATAGTATTTTTGTAACCTGCCAAAAACTCATGTGTTTTTGAAATAAGTGCAAAATCTTAACCAAAAGCTAGTTAAGGAAGACGTATAGGTCATGGCGAATCTCTTTTGTTGCAAGGGCGTGGTAATAATAGAGATGTATATGATCATCAATGAAATCATTCTAGTATAAACAGTAGTAATAGTAGACCAAGGGACTGGGACTTTGCTTTTTTGTCGACATAGGCGGCTTGTCAACATAAGTGATGTCGATATAAGTGGGTAGGACTGTAGCACTCATCAAGATGCATCCTCTGACCATGTTTCATAATTTCCGATATAACAGTAATATACTCTAGATAAAAACCCGATGCGGCTATGAGCTAAATGCAAGAACTTAACATATGCCAGTAAAATGTGAAATGCAGGTCACAATGGACTTTTGTTGTAAGGGTGCGGTACTAATGTAAATGCATACAATCATCTAGTTTGATGATTTTGGCATGAACAGTGCCTGGGACTGAATCTAAATCATTGAAGTATGAAATATTGACCACAGTTACTTAGTTTTGTGACGATGGTGTAGTACTCATCAAAGTACATCCCCTCACGAAGTTTCATGAATCTTGGTATAGCAGTAAGTATACAGGGTGCTAATAAGCTATCTGGTCATAAGCTAAATGTAGACCTATGCTAAGCCAGCAAAATTGGAAATGTAGGTTACAATGATTTTTTGTTGTAAAGGTGTGGTACTAAAAGAAGATGCATACAATAATATAGTTTGATGATTTTACCATGTACAGAGCTTAAGAAATAAACTTAAAACACAAAATTTAACCAAAGTCAGTGAAACATAAAATGTGGTCACAGTGACCTACTTTTACAATTAGGGCTCATCAAGATGCATCCCCTTAACCAATTTTATGATTCTAGGTGTAATATTATAAAGACAGTGTGCTGAAAACATTTGGTCATGAGCTAAACGCAAAAACGTGACCTAAGCCAGTAAAATGTGAAATATAGGACACAGTAAAATTCTTTTGTGGTAAGGGTGTGGTACTCATAGAGATGCATACAACCATCTAGGTTGATGATTTTATCATGAACAGAGCTTGAGAAAAAAAAAAAAAAAAAACAGAAAATTTAACGAAAGTAAGCGTAGTGTGAAATATAGGTCATAATAATCTACTTTTCTGACGAGTATGCAGTACTCATCAAGATGCTTCCCCTCACCAAGTTTAATGAGTCCAGGTATAACAGTGTTTATATAATGTGTGAAAAACCTGAGCTAAACGCAGAAACCTAACCAAAAATGTACAACTATTGTACATGTATGTAATCAGTTAGCTCCTTCAATCCCATCCCTACGGGTTAGGTGCTATGAAACCCACTCCAAAGTGTTGCCTAGGACCTAGGAAGAAAGAATGGCTGACATTCATTGAGGGTGTACATATGTATATACTTTGATCAGTGCAAATGCCCAATGGGGGGGGGGGGGTACAATAGCTTAAGAAGTGTGCAACTTCATGACAATTCATGTAGCCATTTAAGTTGAGTAGCAATACAAAAATTTCAAAATGGTTACATGGAGAGTAATGTTGGAGATAGATCGAAACCATTTTAATTATGCTTGGTTGGTTTCGTTTTTTACATCATATAAACACAAGTAGGTTATTTAATGATGCGGCAATTGGACTAAAATGCCTTGCCAAGGACACACCACAGTATCCGAACTGGGTAGAATTCAAACCCGCACCCTTTCAGTCGTGAATCCAGCATGCTAACCACTAGAACCAACAACATATCAGAAGCAGTTATTTTAGTGAAAGCCTCATGCAAAAATAACCATCTGTTGAGAAGAAGTAATGATACACAATATTTCAAGATGGCAGCCATCACGGATATGTTGGATGTCACAGCTCTATTATTATTTAGGACAAAGTAAATATCATAAGAAGTCTTTTAGTGAAAACCTCATGTCAATATGACCATCTATCCAGTGGGAATATCAATAAGGTTTTACAAGATTGCTGTGACCATATTTGATGTTGGATGGACACTGTTTTCATTTAGGACCAAAATAAACCTCAGGTTGATACTGCATGTCAAGTTTTATGACTCCTCCAAGTGGTTTAGCAGTAGCAATATCAAACAGATGCTAATGGACACCAGATTGCAGATGTCTTATGCTAGATGTCAGTTGTAGGACAATCACATAAGGTCTTCTAGTCTTTTACCAGCGGAGCCAAATCAGAAACAAACTTGTTCATGGAGCAGAGCCACTATTACTTCAAACTGCCTGTACAAGGGACTGAACCTGCAAAACATGTTGCTTAGGGTTGAGGAAAGGAACTTTTTGAAAACTCTATCATCCATCAGTTGTAATTGAACTAGTCAACATTAAACAGTTAGAAGCAATCTAGAACTGCCTCACCACCCATATTTAACCAGGGCGGCATTGGGATGTATGATTCCGGTGGATCTCTCCCCCTTCAAACAAAAAGAGAATGACTGCGACCGGAACGTTTCCTTCAGTAAATTTCTTTACAGTTAGATATTAAAAATTATGCACTGGTAACGCTTCAAATGCTGAAATTTCTGGGGAGCTTTGCCCCATGGGTCCCCACTGGAAGTTCCGTCTCACAGACCGAATACTCGTTTACGCCCCCCCCCAAACCGCCAATACTAAACGATATTTCTGGATCCGCTGCTGCTAACTCTTTACTTTCTGCTAACACATCCATTCATCGCTAAAAATAGTCTTTATTCCACACAACCGCCTATGGGCGTCCTTGGGCAAGACACGAGAACAAGATTCTTGACCCGAGTACAATGGTCTTGTTGTTCTTCTCATCCTAACGCCAAGAAGATTGTTCTAGAACCGCAAAGAACCTCGTTTTGGGGTTGAGGACCCACACCACCTCTCAGGCGGGAGTAGACAAGAACAAAAATGGCCCAACATGTCATTACCTTTCATCATCAAATTTAAGATGAAGTATCGGACAATTATATAACTCCTGGTTTGACACCTGACATTAGGGATTTATCCGATTATGAGCATGAAGGAAACAATGATCTATATTTGATAGTCAGAACACGCAAGGCAAATACACATTGACTTCACAGCCGATTCAATTAAAAGCAAGGGAAGTAGATTTGCTTTTAGTAAAATTCCCATGTCTTTAGCGACAAACTAACTGTATGCCAAAATATCAGCTGCTAGAGTAACATAAACAAAGGCCTTTCTAGGAATACATGACACTCAGGGGTTCTTCATAGCAGCAGCTGCTGCAAGGCAGGTTCATTAGTAGGCTCAGCAACCAGGGTACTTAGTACTTGCAGAAGGTAAAGAGGTAAATACATTAAGTGCCTTCCCACACACCCACATGAGCATAACTTTAATTCTAAAACTACCACAAACAAGTGTGCTATCCAGACCTTAACAACATCAGGGAAGGGTAAGGTAGAAGTTCTTTTGTGCTTAATAAACAATACAAGAATTCCACAGAATGATATATCTTGTCTGTTCCACCAAGGCATATTTAGAATACTCAGGAAAGTCACTGGAGCTTGAAAATAAGGTAACTGTGACCTCTTGTCTGAGATGTGCAGTACCATCCACAACAAATACTCCTATGAAGTTTCATGATTGTATATGTAACAGTGTCACAGAAACTAAACTCAGTATAAAGACTTAATGTTGATGCCTAATATATTGACAATGACATCGGAAGAGCAATACCTATGTCCCACCTATACTTCATAGGATAGACAAAAGGAAAACTCAGATATTAATACAATCTATGAAAAATACTTACAAGGTATAACTTAGGATTTTTCTTATTTCCCTTAGGAGCAAAATAAATCATTGGGAACCTGAAATAGAATTGAGATGAGAGATGTTGAAATCAAAGCAAACTGTTGACAGGTATTTAAAGTTTGAACTAAATTCAACCACTATAAAAAACAAAATCTTAACAAAAATCGGATTCCCTTTCCACATGGAAAGTCCAGCAAAACTTAAATATAACAACCCATTAGTATCCTAAATCTCACAGAAACGTGAGGTGCTCATACGATCTGGATAAAATATTCTGTACTGTTGGCTGCTGAGTCACATTAGTTTCAAGTGTAATGAAACAGTTTAGAAAGTAACCAAAGCTGATCTGGATTCACCTTTTCTGAATGGAAGATTTCATATACTTACTGCAAAACTTTACATCAATCAGTATGTTCTTCAAATCTGGCAAAATATATAGAACGAAAAGCTAGAGAACATCAAATCCATGATTGGAGAGTGGCATCCCCCATATAGAACAAATTGCAGAGATGAGGTGGTGTTGTGCCAATCACGTATAGGACACACATACTCGACTCAAGTATATTTCCTGATGGGTGAACCTTGACCAGAGTGCATACCCTGCCAGTGTTCACTGACAGTGAAACATACTCTTGTCAAGTGTGTTGACTTCTGCCCTATGAGACTGAAGTATTTTGACAAGAACTGAATGACGAAACTTTATGATGATATGCCACATACAGTATATCATCACTGGAACTAATGAAATAACAACAAAATCTTTACTGAAGCTCCGCAAGTTAAAATGATGCCAATGCAGTAATGAACCTATATTCTTGAACCCTCCCCCCCCAAACCCAAACAAACAAAACAACATCAATTACATTTTTGCACTGTAAAAACCACAAATATATAGCATTTCTTGTTCAAAATTCATTTATTAAAAAGTTTCACAAAGAGATGAACATTTACGAAATTTCGTACAAAATACTCAGAGTACTGTAAATCATAACATAGTTTGTAGATAGTTATTTCTATTCCTTTACAGAGGAAATTTAATTCATGAAATTGATAAAATCACGTTGAACAGTTTTTGTAAAGAAATTATGTAAAGGTTTTTATATTTTTAGTAATGGTGGCCATATTTGATGGCACATTATCACCAATTATAGCAATTTACATAAAATGTAAAGTGCAACACAGTACATATGATATACATATTGTTAAGCAGGAACTAAACAATTGTTCCAAATATGATTTATTTTCTAAATTTACTTAAATTGTTTAATGTTTGAATATTTGTTGTCTCATGATCTCATAACATTTTCAGTTGTCAAAGCTATTACTCACTTTGAGAATTGATATGGCTTGGGTAACTCATTAGCTGTTACATCCATCTTGGCAACAGTCACCTCTGGCTCATCTTTCAACTGTAAGCAAGGTGTAATCAATACAAATTAGAAATTGTCATGTTTGTTAATCATGTAGGAAACATTGTTATGGAATCCAAATTATGCAAATTTCTGTGACCAAAAAAGTACTTGTAATTTAGTGTATTTTCCCTGGAAAAATAGTAAACAAGAAGGGCTTGCATGTCGACCCCATGATCAAAACAGTGCTGTAAAATATATACCCTTGACCCCAATGAATTGCCTTAGCCTCATAATCATCCATCCAATGCATGAACTAAATCCATCAAGGGGGTTAGGAAAGATAAGTAAATGAAACCAGAGGAATGTTGAACAGTTCGCTCACGTAAATATATTCCTCCCATCCCGCATCCCACCTCTCCCCGATGATGCATATTTGTCTGTAGGAAAGCAAAGGTCCGAAGTGGGCCTGATATCACTAATCGGTGTAATTGACACATGTAGTCTTGTAAAAGCAGATTTATACTTGTATCGATTTGTGGATTGGAAAGAAACGTTTAGAACACTAAGATGCAACATTGTTTACTAGGTCTAGAAATATAGTATGTGTGTTTCCGGTTTCATGCTAATTAAAATTGGGTTGGTTCCTCAAATAAGATGTCGTTTCTACTAATTTTTCTCCCCTCCATAAACCGAGAGTAAACCATGGTTGGATTAACTATGTATTGCTTTGAGAAAAGACCTTGCCATTATTATTTAACAACATGATGTTATACAATAGTTTCTATAATTACTTAAATAATTTATGACCAATATAACTTTCTGTAAATTTGAAGCAACTACGATTAACAAACAGCACAGAATGTTATCCATTAATGAATCATGCTTTCTAGTCTATATTCAGTAGGCACTAAAACATATTGGGAGAAATAATTAGAGTGTTGATTAGTGTAATGTCTAATACTAACATCAATAAAAGAAATTATATGCTCTCTGATCACAACATTCAGAAAAGCTGGAATTCCTTTGTTGGGAGGGAGGTTAGTTCCTTTTATATGGATGGAAAATTTCTAGTGGGTGACTGGAAAATTCGATCCTGATATCTGGAATAATATTGGTAAGTAAATATGGATGTGGTTCAGGAGAAAAGCATATTATTGCTCTTTAACATTTTGCTAAAAATAGAAAATATAAATTTAAAATAATTTGTGATTAATGGTATTTAATATAACATTAAAATAACAAAATATTTCAGGAATGTAATTATAGCAATACCATTCTAAGGTATTTAGTTGTTTGGTTAGTTATTGTTTGGCAATGAGACTAAACAGTCTTACGTACACAATGCAGCAACTCCATTCCCAACTTTGCATACAATTCATTGTTTCCCAAGCTAATCTTTTTCATCATTTATTTCATCTACTTGGAGTGTTACTTGCTATTCTTTTAATTTTTCTACTGCTTGAAATTACAGATTATTAAATTTATTCCCTCAATTGTATTATTTTCTTAATTTAAATAACTTGTTTTATTCAAATTTATGAATCCTGTATTCTGAAATTATTCTTTAAAATCTGTTTAAATTTATTTCTGCAATGGTGAAAAACTGTGATTCTCAATATTTCTCATCACAGGTACCTCTCGTGCTTTAACAGGGAAAGTGGGAACTACCATAGTTGTTTTCTTTTTAGTAAATGCAGACATATTCTATTATGGATCAACATCATTTGTTTAAACTTGAAGGATGCTTTCTGTTAAATATGGTCAGATTTAGTGTGGCGTCTATTTTTGACAAAGAAATCATTTAAAGATTTCTCTATTTTTTGAAGCAGTGGTCATGTTTGATATCCAATTGGCATCATTTGTACAAACTTTAAATGTCTTCCTGCAGAATGCCTTCTGTTAAATTTGGTGAAATTCTGTTCAGTGATTTTTGAGAAGATGTATTCATGTGTATGTATTAGCATTTAACAGCACCTCGGACCAACAATAGCCATATAATGCCAATTAAATGCAAAGTTCTAAAAATGTAAACATGAAGAACTGCACAAAAATATTAGGAAGATAAACCCTTCAAAATAAATTTAAACGTGAAGGACGTTAATATAAGACGTAAAAGATAAAGATAGTTTAAAAGGGTTTTTACTATTTTTTTAGTAATGGTGGCCATATTTGACGGACAATTGGCATCATTTTCTACAAAGTTTAAAGCTCTTCATCCTAGAATGCTCTTTAAAAAAAATTGATCTGAGAATTTTAAAGCAGCAATTGCTAAAACATGCACAGCGAACAATGGAGGAATGATGCAGGATCATGCCATTCATTCACTTGACCTTACGGCCAGATGAGCTATACAAGCACATAACTCTTCTAAAATACAGGAAGTACAATGGTTAGTCAACATTCAAATCTTCTGATGATAACCATAATATGTACTAAGTTTCAGAGGAATCCACTAAAAACAGCTAGAGCGGTTGCATTCACAAAATTATGTCATATATTGCATCCTGTCTTAAGGCAAAAGAGCAATAACTCAAAAGTCATGGAAGCACAAAGATTTGTCAATATGTGCATATTTAGAAGATGACCATAATATGTACCAACTTTCAAAGTAATATATAACAAACTGCAAGAAAAAATGCGAGACTTGTAGCACTAACAATTGTGTCGTACACTGCAGTAAGCTACAAAATTACAAAGGCCAGTAACTCTAATAAAAATTGTGGGAGTAAAAGTTTCTTGATATATGCATCACCAGGTAATGACCATATTACTGACCAAGTTTCATAAAATCCATCAACACGAGGCCCATGTGGGCCTGATATCGCTCACCTGCCTTCCACAACTTCACGGTTGAAAAATTATCTAAGCAGGCTTATGTAGTATTGTAAGAACAAAACCAAAGTAAACTATTTCCCAAACTTTATATCATGTTAATTTTAATTATTTTACTTCATCTTGATTAGATTATTTCTAAATATAAAGACATAATTAATATGCACAGTCTATTGCTCGTAAACAGAATCATTCAAGATCTTGATGATATAAACCCATTCAGCAAGTTTTCTAGATCTAGAGTACCCCAAGCACAGTCAATTAGATGCAAGGTATTTCATTAACATGCACTGATTTCACTTTTATTTACAACCTGACTATGACAATGATGATATAATGTTAAAGTAGGGCAAAGTCCGATTGGAATTTGGTCTCCTGAGTGGTAACAAACTCTGCCAATCAGATACAAGATTGCTTACTAATATGTGTAGATCTTGCTGACAACCATTTATCCAACATCTTGATAATATAAGACAATTTAACAAGTTTGATCAAAATCTTATCAGAAATATGGTTGGTAGATTGTCGGCAAGCTAAGCAAATCAGATGGAATGTCACGTTGTTAATATGCATGAATTTCACTCATAATTATACTCAACCAAAATATTTATGGCATAGGTCTAATTACAAAGTTATATTAAAATGCTATAAAAAAATATAGTCCTTAGTGTATTAAAATAACCCTGTACCAAATACAAAATAAACTCATAGTTATGTATAGGTCATGCGTATAATAAACAGAATGCAACATCTTGATGATATTAGCATATTTACCAGGTTTGATTACAGTCTGGTCTGGGAACACAGTTTCTCCAGTAATAGGAAGCTCAGCCAATCATATAGAAGATCACTTCACTCATATGTGTAGATCTTGTTCATAATAACCATTTTATATCTTGAGTATATATTTAACAAGGTTTATAAAAAAATATAAACAGAAATAGAATTGCTAAAGTGTTGACAAACTCAACCAATTAGATGCAAAATCACCTAATTGATATGCATGGTTCTTGCGCATAATTGTACTCATCCAAGATCTTAACAGTTTAAGCCTATTGATGAAGTTTCATCATAATGGGATTATGATGAAATAAGAGTCACAAGAGTGGTAACAAGCCCAGCTATTCACATGGAAGATCATCTCATTAATATGCATGGCTTCTGTGCATTATTAAACTTATGCACGATCGTAATCATATAAGCCTACATTTGAGATTGGATCAAAAAGACGGCTTTAAGAGTGTTACCAAGCTCAGCCAATCTGATGCAAGATCACTTCATTTTTATGTGTGGATCCTACTCGCTTTCAAAACTGTTCAAGCTCTTGATGACATAAGTCCATATTCCAATTTTAATCAACATCTGATGAAAATTATGGCTTCAAAGGTGGTAATGAGCTCAGCCAAAAGGATGCAAGATCACCTCATTAGTATGCATAGATCTCATTCATTATTGAACTGTCCAAGATCTTGATGATGTAAAGATATATTCCAAGTTTGATCAAAATCGGATTATAAAAATATGGCATACAGAGTGGTAGCAGGGTCAACCAAGCAGATGCAAGATTACCTCATTAATATGTGTTGATCTCGCAAGTTATTGAACCCATTTAATATCTTGATGATGTAAGCCCATATTTAATGTTTCATCACCACTGGATCATAAATATGGTTTCCAGAGGCGTAAAAGGCTCAGCCAATCAAATGCAAGATCATTTCATTGCACTTTATGCCTCTCGCTCATTATTGAACTTGTCTGAGATCCAATGATATAAACATATATTTTAAGTTTGATCTGATCAAATACATACTGACGTATAAGCCGGATCCAAATGCAAACAACATAGACCCTGATCTGCCGTCGCATATGCTCATAATGCGCCGGCAGATCTAGGTCTATGCAGTTTGTAAGGACTAATCAGGAGAACAAACAACATAGACCCTGATCTGCAGGAGCATTATGCGATGGCAGATCAGGGTCTATGTTGTTTGCAAAATATATACGGTAACTAATTGTGCTCGTTTTATGTTATTTTTATCAATAGTGCAAACTGCGTGTACTCTGCATATAGTTTGACCAAATATGTTGCATGAAAGTAAATTTTGTCAAGATTTGATTACGTGCCTTATAAACTTTCCATAACATTTGCAACAATAATGCCCTCCTCCGCCCATTATGTACTATGACTCTAGAGATTTTATATCACTCAACTTTCACAAATTCTGCACATGCAGGATATCCTTAAAACCTATTGCATAATTTTTCATATGTAAAAGAAACTTGTATAACTAAATTTCTATAACACGTACAAATTTAACAAATATTAGCTGTCTCGATTAATTTTCACAAACTGCATGCTTGCAAAAAGATTTTCTGGTTATGGTGTATTCAATAGCTCCATACCTTTTCTGGTTATGGTTTATTCAATAGCTCCATACCTTTTCTGGATATGGTGTATTCAATAGGTCCATACCTTTTCTGGTTATGGTTTATTCAATAGCTCCATACCTTTTCTGGTTATGGTGTATTCAATAGCTCCATACCTTTTCTGGTTATGGTTTTTTCAATAGTTCCATACCTTTTCTGGTTATGGTGTATTCAATAGCTCCATACCTTTTCTGGTTATGGTGTATTCAATAGCTCCATACCTTTTCTGGTTATGATTTATTCAATAGCTCCATACCTTTTCTGGTTATGGTTTATTCAATAGCTCCATACCTTTTCTGGTTATGGTGTATTCAATAGGTCCATACCTTTTCTGGTTATGGTTTATTCAATAGCTCCATACCTTTTCTGGTTATGGTGTATTCAATAGCTCCATACCTTTTCTGGTTATGGTGTAATTTTTCATATGTAAAAGAAACTTGTAGAACTAAATTTCTATTGCCAGATACAAATTTAACAAATGTTAGATGTCTCACTTAATTTTCACAAACTGTATGCTTGCAAAAAGATTTTCTGGTTATGGTTTATTCAATAGCTCCATACCTTTTCGGCCAGTTCCTTGTATTTAGGCTCCAAGGACTTGCAATGGTGACACCATGGGGAATAAAACTCTATCAGAACATCTTTTTCCTCATTATTTACAATTTCATCAAAGTTTTTGGCAACTGCCACCTGGAAATAAAGCATTGGGCATTAAGAATATTGTGCCATAAAAAGACTACCCTAATGTATTTTGTATATTTGTGGTAATCAGTGTGTACAAAGCTCAACCTGCTGTCTTACGAGTGAAATATTCTTGTATTCTGGCATGAAATAAAATTATAAATACAAATATAAAATGGTTATTAAGGAGATAAAGGCACAATTCATATTAAAGTATATCCATTTAGGTTTTGATTTTCTCTTCCCATTATTTTACCTCCCATTTTAGAGCCACCTCCATCATACACCTAAAATTATTAAAACCCATGCATAACTACTTAATAGAGGTTGGACTTTTTCTGGGTCTTATTTACTAAATAAGGAGCAGGGCGGCACTAAAACTAATCTCTCAAAATTGGATAATACCAGGTTGAACCTGATATGACACCCACGCCGATAAAACCGATACAAAAAAAAAAAAAAAAAAAAAAAAAATGGTGTCTATCATTATGTCGCACTTTTATTTATATGCAAGACAAAAACATAGCTCGAGTATTAACAAGGAAAGTGATGTAACAAATTTGGTTAACATGTTTCAAATGTTTTTGAAGGTGTGCCGTGTAAGGCTTCTGGGTCTGAGTGGCAGACAAGTTTTCTCCAACAAGTTCCCAACTTGATGTACAATCCCTAGAGACCAGTAAAGTTTAGACTTATATTCAACAATTTAGATTTTCAATACTTTTAATTAGAATGGATACAACTATCAAAACTGAAAAATAAGCTTTGATTGTGTGTGCTGTTTAAAATTTTACAATTTCACTTCTTTTAAAGGATTGAAATCTTCACCATGAGTTACAATTCTGTTTTGTTACTATGGTGTCAGACATGACACTCATCATCTAAATTTCATTCTCTCTGTGAGCTCAAATTGTCCCCACCACAAAGACCAACTCCCAGTGCATTTAAAAAGACCCTGTTTAATTGAATTTGCTGAACAATCCAAGTAAACACATTGGTAGTTTAGTTCGAAATACGTAAATGTATCATCATGCCTGCGATGCAGCCACAGTAACATGACTAAACAACGACCATGAATTTGACATCTGAGGTTTTAAACCAACCCATTCCTCAGCTAATGTGTGACAAATCTGATAAAAATACATGGATGGAAACTAAAGATATGACCCCTTCAACCTGCTTTAAAGAATTTGTCCCGAAACAGTAAACAACAATTCACTCTATGACCTTGATCTTTGAGGCCTGGTTCCATCATCCCGAAGTATGTGCCATGTACACAGGAAAATCCATTTGAAAGTCTAACACCTTTAATTAGATTCATAATACAAGTTTTTGTTTCCCCCAAAATATATAAGAAACTAAGAACCTGTGGCTTTGAACTTTGACCTTTTCACCTCTGCACCAGTAGCAATATTTATATCATATGGTAAGCACATCTTTACTTTATCTGAAGTCGATTCATCTATGGTGATAAGAGATACGAGTAACTCTGCCAGATACAAAAACATTAACTACTGACCACCTACCTAAAAATTTAAACAATTGCTCCCTGTGACCTTGACTTTCAAGCTCCTTGGCCTTCATTTAGTAAGGATATTCCTTAACTCATGATGATCCCCTGATGAAAAAAAAAGTCTGATGATGATCCCCTGATGAAGACAGGTGATACTGCCCTTTAAAAAAACTTTGAGCAAAAGTTTATACAGGAAGGATGGATGGACATTATAACCACTATGTATTGCCTTCAGATGATACGAAAAATATATCGGTACAGAAATGCCAAGATGGCAAGAAATAACTCAAGATATCAGTGTGATATGGCCCTGCTCACTACAATTTGCTTGGCAGGACATAAAACAAAGGAGCATGTTAGGAGAAAAGGAATCTTGGGGCAATAAAATACAAGGATCATTGGTAAAGTTATGGTGCTAAAAACCTAAGCAAGAACGATGGGCAATCAGGGGAATAACTTCTGTAAATGTCATGAAATGCTGGAAGTCAAACTCATTTAAGGTCTCATCAGTATTAAGCGGCATGCCAAATATGGTTGAAATCAAACCATCTTGGTAACGTTCTCCTGCAGATACCAAAGTCAGAAGGACTGGCAATCAAGGGGCAAAATTTATGTCAGAAGTATTCTGAAATGTTGAAACTCAGCCTCATTTAAGATCTCATCCGCACAGAGCTGCATACCAAATTTGGTTGAAATCAAACAATCCTTGGTAAAGATGGGCTGCATAAACCAAAGTTGGTAGGATGGGCAAATCAGGGTCCATTACTCCACTAAATGATGCCCTAGAAGGCCGAAAACAAACTCTTTTCATTATCAATATAAATGTGTATTGTATACCACATGCGGACAAAGTGCAATCATTTCCAGTAAAGCTATCTTGTAAAATCCAAGCTGATAATGGATGGATCAACAAGCAACATGATAACTATGGGGGTGAGGTGAATTTGTTGAGCAAGGCCCTAATAACAGTTGTGAAAGATAGCTCCATCTTCTCATAAGCAATGCAATTTACTGTATATACTCGTGAATAAGCCAATACCAATGCCAAAACTGCATAGACCCAGATCTGCTGTCGCATAATGTGCTGGCAGATCTGGGTCTATGCAGTTTGTAGGGACTAATCAGTAGAACAAACAACACAGACCCTGATCTGCTGGCACATTATGCAATGGCAGATCAGGATCTATGTTGTTTGCATTTGGACTTGACTTATACACGAGTATATACGGTAAGCAAAATTTATAGTCTTTATTACAGCAAAAACTACAATGAAAGTGCAATGAAATATCAGTATAATCTGCACAGTGCATGCAAACTGGATGAGAAATTTTAAAGATATGACCATCTGGATTTGTATGTGTTATGCAGTGGCAATCTCGAAGGTGTAGCAGCTGTTTGGTGACAAGTTTTCAGCCTTGCTGTTAATAGGTGACCCTCACACATTGCCAAAGATTGCAATGGTCAATTGGCCACGGTTAGTTGGAAATGTGTGAACATTTAACAGCTGGGTGGAGTTGGAAATCCATCAACTGATAATTAGAAGCTTAATACAAAATAATACACTATACACCTGGAAAAAATGCTTTTTAGGGTACAGAGCATGATTTTAATTGTTTTTTTGTACCTTGACAAGTTCATCATTTGCCGCAGGAACTGGCTCTGATTTCAAGTAGGGTTCTAATTTGTCATCCAGCAAATCATTTACAAACTTCTCCAGATTCAATTCACTGTAATAATTGAAATAATAATAATAATAATAATAATAATAATAATAATAATAATACACGTGTATTAATATTAATAAAACAGCAATTAAAACAACAATGACAAAAGTGTTACTATAACAGGCAATAAATATTCTTTGAGTGATTCTTGGCCTATCAACTCCAAGATCTTTCCTTTTTCTGCTGGAAAACTTTGAATGATTAAAACATTCACAAGAACTAATGCTAAATGCACAATGTACAAGCATAAGTGTGAATATTATGCATTATTGTCACTTTTTACATCAATCATAATAGGAAACAGAAATATCATTGTTAATCTATGTCAATGTAACTACAGTAGCAATAATTGTCATGCAGCATACAATATTATCTCTTATGTTTCTAGAGAAAACTGCAGGAAGAAAACTTGAGGCACATATAATTTTTTTAAACTCGTCAATTTGCTCCTAGAAGCTTTGAGTTAGATTTTTTTAGATACTTCTTTTTAATTACAATTGCACATATGAATCTTCCACAAACAAGTGTTCTGCTGAATACAGTGTTTCACCTACAAAAAGCAATATAATTACATACAGTTATGTTAATACAGGCAAGAGAGGAATGCTAGCTAATCAGGGTACAAACTTTAGGCAGACAGTAATATTATACTAAAGTTTTAGTTGAATACTGCCACTGATGTAGAAGTTACATGATTGTCCATAAACTTTAACACGGAAATGTTAAAATTGTTCAAGGCACTGTCGCTGCCCAAAGAATGAACATATCTCGCTAATCACAGATGAGACAAATATGCTCACAAAATCTGGTACTATTTTAGCAAATTCAAATAATGTTGGTGTAATCACTTTGAAAATGTCGACAAAATGGTTCCTCAATAATGATCTCAAAGATAAACTAGAGCTATTAGCAATTGGTGCATCTAGGTCCAAGAAGTAATTTTCACATCAAACTGCATCAGAATATGTTAAATGGTTCTTGATCCATGCTAATTACAAGCAACATCAGATGTGAAGGTATGAAGTTGATTGACAAGGGTCATAACTCTGTCCAAAATGATGTAGATGAGGCAAAACCCACAAAAACCATACTCAGATCTATGAGACAATGTTATTACAGAATACCATCAAAATAGGTTAAATGGTTCTTCAGCTATGCTTATTGCAAGCAACAGTCCAAGTTCCCATATGAACACAAGAATTAGCTTGACAAAGGCATAACTCCGTTCAAAATTAAATAGACGAATCTAAACCCATAAAAGACATTGAGACAATATTCATTTAAAATTGCATTATCTAATTACATAAGACATTGTTCATATCACATTCTATCAGAATATATTGAATGGTTCTTGAGCTGTACAGGTTACAAGCAACATTCCAAGTGAGCATTTAAGGTTAATTTTCAAGGGCTATAACTCTATCCAAAATAGAGTTGACGAGACAAACCCGATTCAAAACACATCTAGGGCAATGAGAGAATGTACACATCAAACGCATCTAACTATGCTGAATGGTTCATGAGCTTTGCTGGTTACAACGACCTTCTTTAGTGAAAATTAAAATTGATGGTAAAAGGGCAATAGCTCTGTCAAAATTGGACCTGAAAAGATGAAACCACTAAAAGACACATCTTAGCGTCACAGGCAATTCACCTACTAAATTACATCTAGTTATGTGTAAGGCTTGCTGAACTCCTGGTTACAAGAAGTGTGAATAGATGGAGGGATTGATGGAGAGAAAAAGTGATTACTATAGGGCTTTTGCATCTTGATGCAGAGCTCTAACTACAGATATATGTTAAAATAACAGTGGCAATTTCATTCTCTCTCGTCCCACCCCCAAAAAACGACTTTTAGTGCATAAAATTCTTGAGCGATTTGTATTGGTTTATATCAAAATAATACAGTACAACACTGATTATCTTGACTAATCCATTCCAATGATTTTGTCCAGAAAAGAAAGACATGCAAGCTCAGTGTTTCGCACCCCAGATTCATGACCAGAAGGGTTCACGTTTGAATCCTACCATCAGATCATCGCAGGTTTCTACAATGGTGTCTTGGGAAAGTATTTTACTCTATTTGACTAGACACGATGTAAGTTTCACGTGTTGCTGTGCAACAAAACCATAAACTAAAGGAAACCAAATATTGTCAGGGCAATTAGTTGTCTGGATAATTGATTTTAATCAATTGGTGATTTAAATTTATTGTGGGTGGGATGAGGTCCATACAATTGAATGATCTGTAAATTCAGTGTCTAGATAATCAGTGTTCTACTGTATAAAACTCAAGAAATCTTCAAATGCTAGCTTCATAAATGCAAACTAGATTCCAATAATGAGAAAAATACTCACGAGAATTCATCAGACATGACAAATGTACTGTCTCTGGTATCTCTAGCAGTAACAACCGGCTTTTCTCTGGGAGTAAAAACTGGCCTATTGTCCTTTAACTCGGTGAGTCCAAATGTCCCAAGCTCATGGAACCAAACATTATGGTTACTGATGGCAAAATGAACCTCTGTCCCTGCATCCCGGAACTTCTTCGCCACCTTCATTACTCTTTAAGTTCAGAAAAGCAAATTAAACTTTTGGAATATTCTAGCATGTTCCGCTGTACAATTAGCAAGTTCCATTTTAGACCTGTTTGAATGTTGTAATAAAATTAATTGTGAATCATAGACAATGATTATTTATTTAGACAGTTTTGCAAACTAAGAAAAATGTATGTATGTATGTATGTATGTATGTATGTATGTATGCATGTATGTATGTATGTATGTATGTATGTATGTACGAAGGTGTAACAGTACATCAGCATAATAATGACTATATGGTTTCGATTGAAGGTAGATTACTAAACATGTAAATATAAAGAGCTGTAGGAAAACTTTAGAAGCATAAACCCTTCAAAATAACTCCAAGCATGATGTACTACAAGATAAAAGACAAGAGGAAAAAAATAAGTAAATATAAGCAATTGCAACATAATTTAGGAAGATAAATCCTGAGAAAATAACGAAACAATAGGTCAAAGGCCTGAGACTGGGCAACTGCCCAACATCTAACTAATAGTCAAATGCAAGAGCAGTTGTCTAAGAAATCTGGGTCAATAGGATACTTTCTGTAGATGTTACTGCCTATGATGATGACTGCATGTGTTCTGGAAACAATTGTTTCAAGGTTTCTCTGTATTTTGTATCTTCACTTATAATTGATGGCACATCAGCACCATTTATCTAAATGCATGTACTGTAAGGATTTCATGCCAGAATGTTTTCTGTAAAAGTTGGTTACATTTTTATAAGGTGTCTTTGCGAAGTTGTTTAAAGGCTTTTCTATTTTTGGTAAGGGAAGCCATATTTGACGGTGGATTTACACCACTAGTACAAACTTTAAAACCCTTTTTGACTCAATGCTTTCTTTGTAATCTGCTCAAAATATGCTGAGAAAACTTTGAGAAGAAGTTGATTCAAGGTTATTTTTTTATTAGGAATAGCGGACATAACTGATAGTGGGTCAGCATCTATTTTACAAGCTAAAAAGACCTTTATGCAATGATTCTCCCTGTCATTTTTGGTCATTTTCTGCGAATCAGGTTTTGAGAAGAAGTCATTTGCAGGTTTCGTTTATTTTTAATAGCAGTGTTGAGCTGCTTTTGAGAAGAAGACTCATTTAAGAGTTGCCAATTTTAGTAATGGTGTCAATATTTGATCACTGATCAGCATCATTTGTACAAATTTGAAAGCCCTTTATGCCAGAATGTTCAATGCTAGAAACACCAGAAAAGTCTAATAATGGTCCCCATATGTACTTATGTCTTGTGGGCAAATGTGTCTGCAATAACTGTACTGTTATATGAATTGGTGGGATCAAACCTCAAACAGTCAACATAATTATATAGATGTTAGGACTTTGATTTATCAGCCTAAAACCGTCTTGGTTTTAAAAAATTCATAACAGTTAAAACTGTGATATTCTGATGTGCCCGTGCAGTACTGACTTAAATACAATGGTAGAAAATGATACATCAAAAGTAAGAATTTTCCAGATTTAAAGATTTTCCTATTTTGAAAAGGCCAAATGTTCAAAACCATGCAAGCAATCCTATTCTAATATGTTTCATGCTGTATAAAACGTCCTTGGTATGGCACCCATACACACTCTGAAAAATCTTGAGATTTGTTTATGATAGAAAAGTGGCAATGCTGGGGCTCTTGATCACCAAAATTGCCAATGGTGATCAATAGTTTCAGACAGCAATTCGTTGAAATAAAACGACATATTTGTTAACTGAAAATATAGAAGTTGTGCTGTTGTCCACCTAATTGTTGCTTTTAAGTCGCTAACATCCACTGTTGTTAACATATTTTCATTGTTGTATAAATGATGTACATAACAAAATTTCTTGACAAAGGAACATGCAGACATACAAGATTCAGTGAGAAATTAAGCTTTATTAGTTTGAAAAGAAACAATTCATAGAAAGAGGGTAATTCTGATAGAAAAATGCTAGTTAATAATGGATAATGGCTCAAGTTGATTAGGAGCTAAATCATAAAGTGGAAAATTGCTGGTGCAGCCATTTCCTTATCATTAGATAATTGAACATGTCATTCGGACTTGGGAAAGGAAAGTTTTATCGTAAAAAAATATGTTCCGTTAAGAATACTTACCTAATAATATTAACATTAGGAAATTAATTTCCACTACCTCCCGATTCCAGCATTCCCAGAAAGACCAAAAATGTGTCTTTCCTGTACACCTATCATATAGATCATGTTTACATACCATACAGATCATAATAAAAGCATCAATGGGAAGAAACTTTTCAGATATACATCTATAATTACCTCCCCTATCTCCAATATGTGGCTAGTTTTTTTTTTTTTCATTGATACTATTATTATAGTTTCTATTATACATATATGGGAAAGACCAACTATTTTCGGCTTTACGAAAGAACTAGATTTGGGGGGTCAGAAGTTAATTCCCCTAACGTAAATGTGGTCGTGTTATGAAACTCTAGCGCCAATGAAGAAGTGGGTTATTATTCAAATAGTTGCTTAAACATTCTAAGGTCTCATATGTGTTTGAGCAATAACATTACAAACAGCAAACAAACATTTATACAAACCTGTTTCTCCAGTAGTTAGTCTCCTTTTCCTTCTTAGAGTAGTCCACATCATAATATGTCACAACAAGAGGTTTCTTAAACTTTTTAGCATTTTCCTCAGTACGCTCAGAACAAAGACCAAGGCTGCAAGAGAAGTAAATAAACTACAGCTATTTCCAGTGGGTGCATCATAAAGGATCATGCTTGCTAAGGTTGTCTTAGCAGAGTCTGAAACAGAGGATTTTATGAAGAGTACATTAATTGGGAAGGGCAATAAATCTGTCCATAATGGAGGTGATGAGACAAAGCCCATACTATAGACATATCTAGTTCTAAGAGACAATGTTCTTTCCAAATTCATCATAATATGTTGAATGGTTCTTGAGCAATGATGATTGCAAAGAACATTCCAAGTTTCCTTGTGTAGACAACAATTGACTCAAAAAAGCTATGCCTCTGTCCGAAATAAAGTGGACAACACTAACACATAAAAGTAACTGTAAGCCTACGACACAACATATATACCATCTTGCATCACAATATGCTGAATGGTTCTTGAGCTATGCTGATTGCAAAGAACATTCCAAGTTTCCTTGTGTAGACATGAATTGACTCAAAAAATCTATACCTCTGTCCGAAATGAAGTGGACAACACTAACACATAAAAGTAACTGTAAGTCTACGAGACAACATTTACACCATCTTGCTGAATGGTTCTTGAGCTATTCCATTCACAAGCATCATCCGATGTGAATATATTCAGTTAATTTGCAAGATTCATGACTCTATTTAAAGTGGAAGGAAGATAAACCCTTCAAAATAAATGTAAAGATGAAGTACTACAATACAAAAGATAAAAGGTAAAATGATAAATTATGTAAAATTTGACCCAAAAATAAAATATAATGGCAAACAATATAAAAGCCTTAAAATATATCTTCAATGTGTTTCTTGTCTCTGAAGAAAGTTTGGAGATTTCTTCAAAATTGAGGAATTCATCAACACATTTTCCAAGAATAAAAAGATTTCCATGCGTAAAACTGTAAAACTAAAAAGTGATTTTGCATTCTTGTCACCATCTTCAGTAGACAAAGTTTGTCAATCCACTTCATTCCACATCAACCCTTGGCCCATGCAGCTAGCCAAAACTGTTGTGAAAAAATTCCCTTTTGCGTATGAAGGAGTTACTGTCTACAGCATATGAAAGCAATAGACCAATGAGAAAGATCGTATGAAGGAGTTACTGCCTGTAGCATATGAAAGCAATAGACCAATGAGAAAGATCGTATGAAGGAGTTACTTCCTGTAGCATATGAAAGCAATAGACCAATGAGAAAGATCGTTACATCTCTTAGGTATTCAGTTTGGTGAACTCCAGGACGTCCACATCTCTTGACTCAAAGGAAAACCTTTTGTGAGATTGATTTGAACAGGAACAATTGACTGCTATGTAGATTGACTACTCTGATTTCAATGTCATGGTGCTGATGCATGATTATTCCCAACTAACATCCTAAGTAAATGTAACAAGCAATCTAATTGATAATTTTTTTCGGTTACATCAAATCAGATAGTTGAGCACTATATACTATTTCAGCTAGCTACGTATCCAAAGGGTTGATGTGATACAAGTGGATCGACGACCCTTGGCTAGCAAAGATGCCTTTCCAATATCTCTACAATTGACAAAGATATTGCTATTGTTTGAGTATCATAAGCAGGATAAGGTCAAATCTCAATTTGAGGAAAAATTTTGAGAATATATGTGAAACTATGGCCAGATCATGGTGTATGCAATTTACAATGATTTCTTGATGCAATGTCATGGCAGGTCTGGGTCTATGCTGTTTAGTTAGTTATCCATACCTAAAGTTTTAGATTTTCTCTTTATCTCTGATATGCACAAACAGAAATAACACAGAAACATACAGGCATGCATACAATCACACAACATACCATTCCAACACCTTTAACCTATATATATATCAAATGAACCCCTTGGAGGATATGAGTGGGAAATTTCTGTTTGTTAGGACTCTAGGAGTGTAATGACCCCTAATAATCAGTTCCCTGTCAAAAACCATTTGCCATCTAAGTAAAATATCCATTATTAGACCCACAGCTGTGTTTCCTTTAGTATCTTTTAAAACTCTTTAACTGGAGTGTGCACTCAAATTCAAACACCATGTCTGTAAAATTCCATAATATTTGTAAAGTTTTCATAAGGTAAGCAATTTTTTCTTTTTACAATGGTCGTCAAACATGTTAATAGCACTTTTTTTTTTAGCATAGTCTGTGTGTTAATGATTATCCAACAGCTGAGTTTGAGTGTGCACACAAGATGCAAAAAGCTTATAGGAAAAGGGTCTGGACAATTGTCTTATCACTCTTGTCACCTGCAACATGACATGGTTTTGATCCTTTTCAGCGGAGAAAAGACAGTGTAAATGCAGAGTTACTTGCAAAAGAATTCATAACATATATATAGTACTTTCCAAATAAACTGTTAATGTCTGAGAAGCAGTACGCAATCAAAGTACTGAGAATACAGCAGACTTGTAGGGTTCAAGTAATACTACAATAAACAGGATAAAGGGATTAAAATAACTTGTGAGGTCTTGATAATTATGTTCCTTTTTATGATAATAAGCAAGCACCAATATCCCTCTAAATACATGTAATCCTAATTATAAACGTTTCAAGCCTTTTCCTTTATCTCTTAACAGAAAATTGATTGACAAAATTTCTAAACGTTTTGAGCAAAATATTTAAACAATTACCTTTGATGAATATTTTCTGTTGAATGATTCTGTATTGCTTGATATAGTACATACAAGCTGTCAATATCAAGAAAGGTAAGCACTCTGACCAATCATTTTCATTTCGCGATTAGGATTCACGAGTAATGACCATTTACATATCTTTACTAACCGTTCGAGGTCAAAAGGGCACAAGAAATAATAGAAAGTGTCTTATCCCTCCAAGCCAAAAATATCCAGACAAGATATTTTGATTTTGCTACTGAAGTGACAATTTTTACAACTGAATACCTATGCATCTGAATCCAAGTCTTAATCTTGTCCACTGATGCATCATCATTATATTTGTTGGCAGGTTCTTCAAACTTGTTTTGGTATCTCTTTGGCTGGAACAATACAATATCACTGAAAAACAGAGTAGTGTCAGTTACAAAAAGTAATGGGTTGTATGGAATGTGCTAGTTAAATATATGTCTCAATAAATGATAATATAGGCGAGAGGAAACGTATTGTGGTAAATATTGTATGCAAGCCAAAATTTAAAGTAAGAATTATCATCGATTTGAGGCAAATTGTTTACCAAATCAGGGTTCGAAATGTTTAAAAATCCAATCTCTAGTCAGGCAAATACTAAAAAGTTTTTACTCGACCAAAACGAATTCTTACTCAACCAGCTTCTATGGAAATATAAAAGCTGACGATGTTAACAAACTAAATTTCATCGTGTGAAAGGTTTAATTTGTCTTCTTTTTCCAGAACTTATAATGTGACCATTCTAATACCAGCTTTAAGGAGTTGCTAAATGAGACCAGTCTGCTCTCCCTCTGGTAAGCAATTAATAGTATTGAGGATTGAAAGCAAATCACTTGTATGAGCTTAATCAAAACAAATAGAAAGGAAAAACAAACTTCAGAAAGAAAGTAGGGACCTTAATGAACAAAGTTTGCAATATTCTCAAAAGGACATAATTTCCAGTAAGGAGAAACTCTGGCCAGTGCTGAATCAGCACATGCCTGATCGGGAGAGTGATTGGAAAAGTCACTTGACCGCCAGAAAGTTTCACTCGCCATTTCGAGTCGAGCAAGTGAACTTTCAACCCCTTCAAATACAATCTTGGATTTTTTAAAATTCTGTTTCAACTCGTTTCACTCAAGCAGGTAATGAAAGTAATAACAAATCCTATTCAACTATGCAAAATTGTTTCATCTATTACTAAAAACAATAATTCCAATTCTGGGAGCCAATAAAGGCTCCAGTTTATTGTTTTGCATTTCTGTCAATACTTTATGAATTTATCAAAGCAAATTTGATTATGAAATGTAAATTGCTCTTTGCATTGCTTATATAATCTTTGCCAACATAGTTAGTCACAACGAATGTGAATATTTTTGCTAGTAATACAACAAAAGATATACATGTATAGGTATGCAGCACACATCACCAAACAATTTAAGCAACTCAGAATATTTTAAAGCCTTTATCTGATATAAATGCTCAGTTTACATAACACTTGTTCCATATTATCTGCCTTTTTTAAACAAGCACCTATGCCAGAGTTATTTCTCATTGTTCAAACTGATGAAACTCTCTCCATCAGTTTAATTTCTCTAAACTAGCTGCTCCGTAACCTGGCATCTTCTGTTGAGCGACAACATATCTTGGTCCCCAAAAGTCCAGCCTGATACTAATCAAATTTCTTTATACTGGCAACCCCATTAAAAGCCCTTAATTATGTCCGTACAGTATCCTCATCCAGTCAAAGGAAGTTTGACTGGAGTTGTTGATTTCCCTGCTATAAAACTGTTAAATAAGAGATCTCTGAGGGCATTTGACACTGAAAGTCTTGAATCGTCAGTGAGATATCATTTACATTGTCCATTTTACATATAAATTGTATGGAAAACCAAATAAATAACTTTCTTTACTTTAAGATTCTCCTCTTCGATGCCTCTGACCATCTGACAGTGTCAGAAAAGACGCCGTCTACAATATTTTGCCTCTCCAACATTATAATCATCAGTCACTGCAAAATTTTAGCTTTCAAGTGGATTCTTGAGGGAGTGATAATGCTTTGCTTCTTTCATTCCGCCAATTTGAAATCCAATTCTTTGTCAGAAGTTGTATTTTTCTTTTTTACTTTAGTCTTCAATTTTGTCAGCGAGTCTTGTTCACTGGATGCATCATATCTACGGTCATTCTTATCACTTTCGTGATCTAAGTGTGATATTGGCGCATAGAAATCAGTTATTTGTCTTTCCATATCTACCGCTTAGTGAGCTTCTTTAGTAAAAAATGTAAATAAAACAGGGATTGATAGCTCAATAAGTTCCTTGAATATTGTTTTATATTTTCATATTACAGTTCGGATACATGCCCAGCTTACTCATAGCCTTGCAACCAATAAATGTTACTGGATATACTGATTACACGAGTATTTCCTGATGATCCAGAGTTTTGACGTATTTGGAAATTGGAGAATGGGGGAAAATAGATGTTCCGAGGATAGCGACCAGTGCAATCAGAAAAGAGTACTTGAGGAATTTTGTTTATTTTCATTTTTTAAAAAAAAACAACCATTGACAATTCAGACATTAATGATTGGCTCTCACATGTACATCAGATTGAATGCAAAAAAAAAAAAAAAAAAGAAATACATGTACAAACAAATAAACAAACGTGTCTTGTTCATTGTTGTAAACCACTTTTGGAGCTTAATCTTTTTTTTTGCATGACTTGTTGTCTATTTTGCGCAAATCCCACAAGGGCGCATTTTGGCTGAAACACTGCTGGTGGTCCAGTCGAGAAAAGAGGGAATCCATCAGTAGGCCAAAAAACATTATTTGTAAAACAAATTAATAAATCTTGATTAGAATAAACTGATTGCTTAATTAGCTTCTGGTTTCAGTTTAGTTTTTGCAGTATCTTTAAAACTGAAAATACTGTATTAGGAATTTTTTCCTGTTATTTACGTTTTCTTGCCAACAAAGGCCTTTTTATGATCTGTTGGCAAATTTACATCAACAGGAATCCCAGTGTGAATAACCTGAGAGTCCCAGATTAGTTATTCGGGGTTCAATGAGATACACAGTCCTGGAACACTGAAGGCTTTTGTGGATCCTGCATGCACTTATATCAATCTCCGGAATGCTGCCAAATTTAGCTTGATCAGCTATGCTGGCAACTGAGTCAAATACCTTCAACATTATGAAATGGAGCTATATGTACTTTTGCAGGAATGAGACAATTAATTAATGTTGCATTGATGCACCAACACAGTTGTGTATTGTTCACTTATAACCTGTTATTTCACAGACTAAATGGGAGACAACTATATAGATCAATAGACAGGCAGGTGGCTAATGAAGAAAAAGGTTGTTCTATAAGGGCCCCAAAATCATTTAGTGAAAAGTTTTACACTTACTCGTTGTAACTATACTTGTCTCTGACAGCTTGCTCTGTTGTATAGGCAAACAGCATCTCAATCCTTAAAGCATCTGCTACCTTCTGGTAGGTCTTTGCCAATTCACTCTCAGCATTGCTGAAGAATCCTGAAACAATAAAATTTGACAACATGACCTATATTTATGTCAGATACATTTCAATGACTTTGTTTTGTTATCTAGGTTGTTGTAAATATTACAGAAATATGTTCAGATATGTTATGATAAACCTATGTAAATAACAGGCCCAAAAAAATGATAAACATCTGAATTTTGCACTTTGCCTCTGTCCAGAAAAGGCCACTTTAAAGAAATCAGCAGTCTTTTACATTTTGTCCATATCTGACAAAATGAATGGAAAAGAGTACAAGTACTATATGTTAACTGAAACTGCACAAGTTTCTTGGCAAGTTAAATATAGTTATCATTTGTAACTGGAGAGAACTATGGTTTAATGTCATAATAAAAAAAATATAAAAAAAACTGAAATGTGTCAAATTGGCACAGTTGCCCTGGCAATATGATGCAGTTGAAGGCAAAAGTTCCAAGTAAAGAAAGAAAAAATAAAATAAAATAAAATAAAAAAATAAATAAAAATAAAATAAAATAAAATAAAAAAAAATCCAAACTGCCCTAGTTCTTTTTAATATAAAGCCTGATACTAAATTTGGTTTCAGTCCCTGTAGTCCTTCAGTCCCTGTAGTCCTTCAGTCCCTGTAGTCCTTCAGTCCCTGTAGTCCTTCAGAAGTTACTGAGTAGAAACAAAATTTAAGGATGACACGATGTGTCGTGTCAGACGTTGGTAACACGATAAGCTCCCCTCCCCCTTCATAGATATAACAGGACCAAACAACTCTAAGTATTCATAGAACACAAATGTCTGACCCTGCAGATAATTACCGTATCGCAATCGCACTATGTCACTCAAGCCCTAACACGTGGTGATACGTATGCACCACCAACCAATAATATCGCTGTTAAACATGTGAGCATCGCGTCCTTTATGAGCACACTGGTAGCTTCACGGTCTTTCAGGCCTAACTTTCAGCAAGTAATGTCCGTTGTGATATGCTATGCTATACTAATGAGTAGAATGTGGTTACGTCTGCTCTGAAGATAGGCCAATTGTGGATGAGAAATTGATGCAGAAGCAAAACTTAAACAGACATACATGTTATACAGATGAACATATACGGTAAAAACTATATGTGCCTTCCATATTCGTAGTAGGGCATAACAAGAATACCGTGAATGGCACATTATATATGGCTGTCCCGTGTTTAATAGTCCTCTCTGTATAGATGAAGTACATCTGTATGATCTTTTGCTTAAAGTACTGTCCATAAAGTGAACAAAACGTGTGACCGGCTGTCTCTTGCTCAATTCAATGAAATTAGCAGGTAGTGGCAATATTTTACGTGTTTAGACCCCACCACAATTTGTTTGCTCCATTAACAACTATAGGATCACTTTGTAGCCTCAAGACATAGGTACTGAAAACCATACTGTAGTCTGGCTGTATAAAAACTGACTCAAAGCATATAATGCTTCTAAACTGAATATTTATTGCATTAATTATTAATTTATTAATTAATCCACAATGCAAGTACCTATGATACTGATGTACGTTTGAATTTCTTTAATAATCAAGAAAGAGGCAAGGGTATTTGCAACCTATTTTTTTCTAAATTACCCCCCATTTTGACCATGTAGGGTCAGTGCATCCCACTTTTTCCATTTCTGGAATGCACACTGCAAATAAGGGACCAACCATTTCATTTTGGGGTTTTGGGCGGGTTGGGTCCTGGAAGGCCTGGAAATTTCTTTCTGGTCAGGATATTTTTTGTTCTTTTACCTCTAGATAATTGTTGTCAACTAATGTAATGGATGTAAAAAGGATTTTTTGCTATAATTCAGAGGAAGAATATTTTTTAGCTATTTGAGAGCCAGAATTTTTTCCAACAAAATCCCAAGTCCCTCTCCTTGCTTCAAACTTAAATAGTCAGTCCCTAGTCCATGAAACTTGAACTTGTAGCTTGTGAACAACAATAATACTTAATGAAAGATAATTCAGGGAATTTACAGAATTGGAAGTTGCTGACTAAAAGAAGGACCTGGAGATACTGTTTGACAACAATCTATAATTTTCTGGCCATATTTCAGACTCTGTGAAAAAGGTAAATCTGCTTCTTGGTCTGATCTATGAATCTTTTAGTACTAATATGAAATTTTATTGCAGAAACCACTTTTTATCTTTTAGTCACAGTGACACTGACCTTTGACCTTTTGATCCTAATTTAAGAGGCTTCTTCCTTACCCCAATTTGAAGCCATACAAATGATTAATACAGGTATGGGATATTGGATTAGTGTTATTGTGCATATTAATCCAGGTATGGGATATTGGACTAGTGTTATTGTGCACATACCATTTTTCTTCTTTAAGTCAAAGTGACCTTGACATTCAAACTTTTGACCCCAAAATCGAAGGGATTATTTCGTACCCCAAGTGGAAGCCATCCACATGGTTTGGTAAATGTAGATTGTATGCCACTTAAATTATTGTGCAGATTCGATATTAATAACATAGACAGACAATATCATAACATAATACGTTCTGCCTTATGGAGTGCGTAAACAAAATGGATAGAGTTATTCCATGGTGGCCATTTAGAATTTGATTCAATTAAAAGTCTCAGATTTAACACCTGTTTTCATTAAATATAGGTAGAATTCACTATTACAGATACCAAGCATTACTATGTACATACCTATCACACTATACTCTGCATGTGACAAGAATTTCTCGACATCCTCAACAGTTTTCAGTTCTTTAGAGGCGGGACCTGCCCTGTATTTCATGTACTTCACAATAACATCTAATAATAGAACGGAAATGTAAACACTGTTGCAACATTTTCTAATATGCTGAAATTAAATATCAGTTGAAAAAATAATTGTTATTAAGACTATAATCTGAGAAAGTATAGTATATGACTTGTGGTTGAAACATATTTAGTTCTCTGTCTCTCTCTCTCTCTATCTCTCAAAAAAAAATTAGTTCAAAAAAGTAACAATCATTGCATGAATAATGCTTTTCCTTCTCACCAGAATTTATTGAAATCTTTTTATCATATGATACAAGCATGTAGTCAGCATAAATCTTTAAAACATTTTACAAGGAACTTGGTATAAAATATCAGCCTTTATAAAGTAAAAAAGTCCATGCAGATTTAAGATGCTATAGTTCTTTTACTTGCATGTGAAAAGACAATGTAAGCAAAAGTATGCGATCCTATGTATGTTCCATTTAAATATCAAAAAGGAGATATAATAATTTAGCCTGAACATGGGAACACCGGCAATTATTGTTGAAAGGAAGGGAACACTGACACTCTATTAGCGGGCCTAAATACTATTAACAGTTGTTTGCACATGGACTTTTTATTCTTTCATTAATTGCATTCAAAAGAGGACAGTCTAATGACAATTAGCTGAAATATCAAAAATGAATGTTTTTGTTGGAATATTAAGTCTCAGGGCTTGAGACACGTATTTATTCAAATTAATCACCATCGTAAAATTTTGATTGCCACTGACAATTTTGGCAATCACTAGCGCCAGCATAGTATTATACAGAGTATCTCAATTTACCTGAACAACGTGAAAAAAGAGGTGTGACTAAAACATGAAAATCTAGCAATCCAATCAAACAAAAAATGTGATGTTTGAACATTAAAACCTATTAATCCACGAAGATGTGAAAGTATACAAAACTTGCAGAAACAACTGATAGTTTCTACACATTTGACAAATGAGGCAGGTCAAGAGGAAAGTATATTTGCTACCTGCTTGTCTTTTTCCACCATATTCCTCAAACACAGACCCTTGTTTCAAACCTTTAAGTGTAGTAATTGTGCAATAAAAATGGACTTAGAAAGAATTCACAATCTATAGACAATGCATGGCTAAAATATAATCATTTATAGTATGATCCAAACGCATTTAACAAATTGTATATAAAAATAAGTTTTAGTGTAATTAAAGAAATGATTATCCTCATTTTATTCCAGTCTCTTTTTGATCATGTTATTTTGAGAGAGAGAGAGAGAGAGAGAGAGAGAGAGAGAGAGAGAGAGAGAGAGAGAGAGAGAGAGAAAAGAATAGCCATATTGAGATTTGTATTACTAATGCATACAGTTCTGAATGAAATAAAGTATTCATAAAGAAATGATGGAAACCAAATGTGAACATATTCTAAACAAATTGGAACATATTTTACGAAAAAGAAAATGTATGACAAGCTGGAAAGTTATAACAATATGGCTTTTCCTTCTTTTTTTCTAAGCTTCAAAATTAATAATAAATGTGCAATGTGTCCTTAGTCCAGTATTTTACCACTGATATGGTCAACAGTAGTACAGTCTATTCAATCATTTTATATGTAAATATGCATGGGAAATTCGATTAAGTTCTTCTGCATAAAAAGTAGGACAAAACAAGAAAATCTTTCCCAGAGATAAATCATTAAAATTAGAAAAATGCTCATAAAGGCATATGGCATAAATCTGAAAAAATGCACATATCAATTAATAAAAATTTGCTATTATCATCTTTTGTTAACAGGAAGTTGATCGCTGCATTTTTTAATCTATACTTTGCTGACTGGTTAATATAATTTGGGAAAATACTGTTCTTTTTTTTGTGTAATAAAGCTGCTGTTTATACAGCATTTTAAACAGTTTTAGCATTACAAGTGCACATACACTAGACAGGTTACAATCAGCACACAGAGAAACGGTTAACAAACTTGATGTTCCTACCTGCGTTAGTTGCACCATTATAATCCTCTGCTACTTCACCATTTCTAAACACTTTGAAAGTGGGATAGTCTTGTGCATCATAATCTACGCAGGTTAATGTATTGACAGTACAATCCACCTATAGAATAATGATTAAACATGTGATGATATATTCCGGTATATGCAACTAAACATCGAAAATATAATTACAGACCAATCCTCGTGCTCGTAGTTAGACTTCACATGAACAAGTTTGGGTTATTATCAGTAATCAAGTTTGGTAAGCAAAAAGACATAGTTCAGAGAACTTGAACATTTGGATTAGCAACAACAGGAGTTAGGGGTTCTACTGTAGACAGTGCTTTAAATTACTGTATATTACTGAATTAACCAGATTGGTTACCTTCTGAATCGAAGCAGAAGCCAGATTTATATATTTTTTTAGTCCAATAAATTTAGTATATTGAATTAGGCAAAAGTTACCAGCATACTAGGTCTAGTCTACCAGACAGGCCAGGGCTACTACCAAAATGCCCAGAATGCCCAGTCTGGTCTATCACCCAGAGCTGACGAGTGTGATGTTATGAAATGTCATGATGTGGGCTACATCTTTTGTCAAGACAAAACATTATCAATCAGAAAGAATAACTAATAATCATTCATAACAAATCAAATGTACGACAGTTAACATTTCCACATTCAAGAACGTTCTCTTTGCTACTGAATTTAGGATGTACTGTATTACACTGTTCAGGCCAAGTGGGCTATGGAATTGTTGTTGCCTGGATAATATGATTCAGCTTTCTGCTTATGTTGGCAAGACAGAAACTCCTGTCATATCTGATAACAAACTTTAGACATAAAGTAATATTTTACCAAAGATTGAGTTAAATACAGCAACTGATGTAAAATAGATTTAACAAGTCGATGCTAAATTTAATTTCCTCAAAGTCTTTATAACAATTGTCTCAAAATTATCACTTTTCCATGGATTATTACTGTGGTTTGGTTATACACCCTTGATTATTTGCCAAAGATAAATCACATGAATAGACAAACATTTGTTTTGTGGAACTAAGTGTTTTCACCTGTGACAATGTACTGATGCATCCCCATACCCCACTCCATATCTAACTTGATAAAAACAAAATAACAACAGCAAAAAAAATTAAAAAATTCTTAAACGCTGACGACGACATCTTTACTGTCCCTGGCTCTAGCCGAAAAATTATGCCTATGTCTCAACATGCTTACATGTTGAGATGAAGCTTTTCTGTTTACATGTAGGATACCGGTAGCATTATATGATGCCCTGTATTTAATAGACTTCAGATAACTGAACTGCAGATGGTGGAAAACTAGAGTTATTGTGCTGGCACTAAATTTTTAACAGACAGATGGAGAGACAACATTTTAACATAACACAATCCACCTTATGGCAGACGCATACAAAAGGAGTTCACATACAAGGGTTGAACTACTAGACTTCCACTTGTCCAACAAAGCGAACAAATTCTGCAGTTTCACTGTATGTATGGTATCGTAGCTTGTCTCAGCACCACAACCTCCACCCCACCCCCCACCAACCCCAAAAAATTAATGAAAAAGCCTACTCCGCTACAAATCGATCAAAACTGTTATAAACACCTCAGTGGAACACAAAAGCACATGTCTGAATGGTGATGGTAATGTAAAGGACTAAAATG
Organism: Margaritifera margaritifera; assembly: GCA_029931535.1. Classification (NCBI taxonomy): domain Eukaryota; kingdom Metazoa; phylum Mollusca; class Bivalvia; order Unionida; family Margaritiferidae; genus Margaritifera; species Margaritifera margaritifera. Next base: position 3,985,679 of record JAQPZY010001582.1, on the reverse strand, counting down.
ATGACGACTATAAGTGCTGCAATATAAGACAGTACAAGGAAAAGTGTTAAAGAGATCCATTATTACATGTTCTTAATGTTGTTATATTCAAGAACACATATCTAACCTTGATGAGAGGAACTGGTGGGTCATTCTCTTTCAGTACTGTTGCGGCTTTTTCAAAGTCTGGAGCGAGTTGTTGACATTGCTCACACCTATGGAAGACAAAGATCAGATTGTAGAGATGGAAACAATTTAGAGTCAGTAAGAGTCGCACATGTCAGTAAATGTCAAAGTGACAGAAATAGTTTTTGAAATTTAGTGGCTTTTTTTCTCCCTGGTTAATAATGTAATATGACATTGGCTGGTGACTAATATAATGCCTATATACGATTAAATTATCAGTAAAGTACATAAATCGCACACTGGGGAAAAGTTTCGAATGTGTCCTTTAGTTTAATATAAGTAACATGTGGCTAAATGCATCCACAGTGTAAGACACTTAGCATGTAAAAGGTGAGGGGGCAGATTTCGAACGGCGCAAGTTCGTCACCTTGTATTCATTGGTAGAAAGAGAAAGGGTGCTGTCAACAGTTCTTCTGTTTTTGACTATGCCTAATTAGAGGGGGATGATAATTCTAAAAACCTTTCTGAAAATAAGATTGGTCCCAATATTTTATAGGTCTATTTCTGCACCATTAGTTTCAGTCTCATGACTGCTTCTAGAATAAAATTGTGGGTATTTATGCAAAGTGAAAAGCTCAAATTTTGCGTATCTGGCCTGGCGATTATGCTAACACTCATTTTAGGTCAGTAAACAAGTGACGCGGAATTCAAATTGCGCTGGATCCTCTTAATCTGCAACGCATCAATATTTTGAAAAGGCAACCTTTGACCTTTGAAACCTTTATCAAGTTATATTTGAAACTTTTATCTGATGTACTTTGCCTGAAATTGCGTGTCGCATTAATTTAATCATTCTTGTCATCCACACCAGAAAAAAAAATTGCCAACATGGCAGCTAACCATGCATGTCAATGGCAGCAAGCAAATTAATCGGTACAGTTTAAGGCCACAATCTACAGATAACATTACTATTTCTCAACTTTAATGTTGCCAAATATGTTGTTTCCATAGAAATAGGTGCCAACTTAATAGTCATCAACTTTTAAGCTGCATCATTTGTATGCGTTAGTGTCACCTATTCAGCTTTGAACACAGATTCACCATTCTGTCATATTTAGCAAGTGTTGTGAAGTATCCTCACCATTTTTAATTTTGTACTGTGTTTTCAGGATCAATAACGCTTTACATTGCAAAACTGAATATTACACAGGGCTGAGCAAATCCCATAACCCAGCATCCCGGACTATTCATTTTCGAAGTCGGACAAGTAAAATTTTCCAAGTCGCTAGTCCGGGACAAGTGCTTTTTTCAGAATTTAAAACAAGTCGGACAAATGTCTGGCCGGTGCTTAATTTCACGCAATAATTACTTTATCTACCTTTATCGGGCCATTCATACCCTTTTTATTTTTGGTCTAATCCTACTCCTTCCCAGCATATATGGTTGGTTAGAGCATTGGAAAAGCCCCCTCATAAATTTCCAAATACCAAAAGGTTTTGATACTATTTTAAAGTTAATTTTGGTGTTAAAATTTTGAAAAGAAACTTTTTTGAGTGAGGTTCCTCTTTTTTGTTTTTCCTATATTTTCCAAATTTTCTTGTTCTAGGGGTCCAGGTTTGTACTCACCTCCCTTCAGGTATTGCCCGTTGGTCAGGTTTCCGTTCCCCGAAGTAAATTGTTGAAAATAGTGACCTTTGCCTAGAGGTATTGTTTTAGTTTCTCTAAATTTTTCCTCTTTTTTGTTTTTCCTATATTTTCCAAGTTTTCTTGTTCTAGGGATCCAGGTTTGTACTCACCTCCCTTCAGGTATTGCCCGTTGGTCAGGTTTCCGTTCCCCTAAGTAAATTGTTGAAAATAGTGACCTTTGCCTAGAGGTATTCTTTTAGTTTCTCTAATTTTTCTAGTCCCTTGTATTTTCCGTGTGTATGATTGTTGTTGTGTTTCGTATCTGTTGTCTTGGGACAGGCGCTATATGGATCAAATTTTCATTTTCAGTTTTATGTTAGATCTCAGAGTTTGTTTTCTTGTATCTTGCGTGCACGTATGTTCATCTTTCTCTCTCTTCTCTTTCACTATTAGTTCATATGTTAAAATTATTGTAAGGTTATATTTATATTAGGTTATAGTTTATTAGTGCATATTATATTTTATTATATGTTAGGATTTTGTCTATACAGTTTTGTTTATATTATTCAATATTTAATTAGTACATATAATTGTAGATATTAGTATATCAGGTCACATGGACAGGCATTTTTTTTCACTTTCTGTGCTGTTCATTTTAGGTTTGTTGCTTCTGTTTTTCCCTTTCTCTCTGGGCTTTTCCTATTTGTTTTGTTCTTTTCAGTTGTGGCTGTTTTGGGGATGTGTCTTCGTCATTCATGTCTATTCCCAAGAAGTCCAGTTTGTAGTATTCTTTTCCATCTGTTTTCGGTCTTGTTTGCTTTTCTCTTTGTCTTTTCCCTGACGTTTCCTTTTATTTGTGTTTTCTTTGGATTCTTCAAGAAGATTTGTATTTCCCTTTTGTTGATAATTACTTCTGTTGTTGCAGTTTTTGTTGTTTGTTTGTCTTCTGCTGTGCTCCTCCATGTTGGTAATTCTTTTCTGTTGGGTGGTGGAGCTACAGTCAGTTGGTTCTTATTTGTTGTGCCTGACTGTTGCTTCTGACTGTGCTAGGTATTTTCCTGCGATGTCACTCATGGCCATTTCAAATGTAGGCAGCAAATTTACTTCTTGTTCTGGGGTTCGGGGCCTGTTCTCTGGTGTTTCCATTCCAAGAGAGTTTTCCTTTGATTCTATCATCATTTCGGTGTAGTTGGCACATTTTCTTCCTGTTCCGAGGTTTGAGGCTTTGGTGTTTCCATTCTAAGAGGGTTTCCCTTTGGTACTTGTATCATTTGAGTACATTTTCTTGGGTCATGTCCTGTTTGCTTGCATTTGGAGCATTTTCTGTGGTATATACAGCTTCTATACCAAGTTTTTACGAGGAAACCGTGAATAAGGAAGAATGTTGTCATTTTCTTTGCTTCTTCTTGCAGTATTTGCATAATTCTGGCTTCTGTTTATACGGTTGGGAAAGTTTTGTATGTTGCCATTTTTGTGTCCTCTATTCTCAGGTTGAATTTTTGTTCCAGTCTTTCCACTGTGACTCTCAGTGGTATTTCCACCCTGCGGGCGTACTGAATGCTTGATTCTATCCCTCTCAGTGTATTTATTTACATCCTGTATCTCACCTGCCAGTGGTCATTTATAACTTGTTGCATGTGCGCACGTCCTTCGTTCGTTGGATTAACGACGTGTTCGGCCATTCGACCATTTACGTCGAAACGCACGTCCTATTACCGCTTGACTGTATATTGGGCGAAGCGACCAAAATTATTGACTAATCAAAACACGTGAAACAAAGCAAAGCCGGTATAATTGATTTTTAAACGGCTTCGTTGTATTGTATAAACCAGATCGTCATGAACTATTCACCCATTGATTTCAATCTAGCGAGTAAATCCAATTAAATTAATGAAAGACACTTTACCAACATTAGTGTCGGTTCCCTTTATGAACTGATTATATGGCAGTAATGATTCTTTAATTTTTAATTGATTATACAGAGGAGTAACTTCCACGTCAGACATTGCGTTTGAAGCTAACCAATTACGCTAATTAAGGAGCTGTCTCTGTTCATATTTAAAGGACAAAATGTAGCTTATGATTGCTTTAGAAGTGGTTGTCAAGCAAGGTGATATTTACTACGTGGATAAAATGAGTTTACTAAACTATTTTCGCATGGAAGTTAATAAGGAAGATTCAAAGAACGAAAATCCATATCAAGGTGGAGGGGTAAAACGTAAGACTGCCACTGAGTGTGAGGTAACTACTTCTCCAAAGAGACATGAGCCGGACTCTGTGTCAACAAAATATTTAAAATATGACACTACTAAGAGACATACATTTTCAGACGCATTAGGTTCATAATGCTTGAATTAATTGATTCAGAAGGAAAACTGTTATGCAGTTATTGCAAACAATATCCCAAACTGGCAAAGGTTGGAAAATTCAACCAGTGTATTTGTCAATGGAACTGTCAAATTCAGGATAGAACCAATCAAGTCTCATGACAATTTTGGACCTCACAAGGCACAGTATATACATGACAATAGCCAGTATGTGCAGAACATCCATGAGGTTATAGTTGCTGACACTTCACTAGGAAAGGCCCTTTCAGAACTAAATGATACTGAAATGAAAATAAAATGAGAGCTCTCTTTAACAGAGGCTACAATCTAGCCCGTTATGGAAAACCATTTTCTGATATGAATATGCTGTGTGCAATCCAGGAGAAGAACGCTGTTGAACTTGGTGCCAATTATAAGAACAAATTCAGGACAAAAGACTTCGTTCTATCAATCGATCAAGTCTTGAGAGAAGAAGTTAGGAAAAGTCTGAATTCCAGTAAATTCATTTGCATTCTTGCTGATAGAAGTACTGGTGCTACCGTATCAGAGCAACAAATAATGCATATAAGATACATGGACAGTGGAAAACTGAAAACCTCTGATGTAACAAAATGTATATCAACCTATGTTTTTGAAAAATTTAATTCTTTTAAGAAATAAATATGTTGTACATTATTTCGTTTATTCCTTCTATAGGATTAAAGTACATATGTTACGACTAAGGGTAAGGTAACAAAAGAAAAGACTCAAAGAAGCTTTCAATATTTAAAACACAAATATTTAATTTCCTAAAATATAAAAATATTTCAACAAACAATCAAAGTGAAAGAATCAAAATAACTTACAGTATAGAATATCCTTAAAAGTCCTAAATTCTAAAGTTCACTGATTTGGAAGTTAATCCAAATTATTCCGAATGGAGAATATTCCGAATGACAATACCAATGTGCTGATGTACTAATAAGAATCAGTTATATCCAAATATTATTAATTCCAAGTAATCCTTGTGAATATGGAATATTACACAAGTTCTAGAAATGTTTCCCATAATTCCAACGGAGCTGAATAATTCTTAAAGTTTAAGTAGCAGTACTAAATCCAAAATGTACTGTATAATAATATCACTGAAGCAGAATATCACACACAAAATGAACCAATCTCGTTTATGACCTCTCAGGCTGACGAACTATATAGAAGAATGACGAACGCTGCTATACATCTTATTATATAGCTTTCTTTATACTGCGTCTTACAAACAAACGAAACCCATTTCTTATTCCGTTTCAAATCAACAACTCACTATTACGATCTTATTCTAACTTCTGGTCAACAAAATGAATCACTCTTGGATTGCGAAATCCAGGTCAGGTCAAGGGTACAAACTCACGCGCTGCATCACGTGACATGACTCATGCTTTAACCGACAATACTAATTTTCCCAGGACCAATGTACTGGGTCACATTGAAATTACCGTATATGTGCACTCTGCAAAACAACTTCTATTAGACTATTATACAGAGGTTATAAACTAATAAAACTATACCATTATTTAAAAGAAATGACACATAACTCCGTAACACATACATCTCATCAAATCTTGACCAGTGATTAAAATTTGGGACAAGTGAAAAGATAGGTTGGACAAGTGAGTTTTCTGAAACCACTTGTCCTGGACAAGTGGATGGGAAAAAAGTTGCTCAGCCCTGTTACATCACATTGTAATATTTTGATCGTGTCGAATTATACTTATATCTAGGAGTAAATCAAAATGAGGTGATTTATAATGTACCATCAATAACGATTGGTCATACATAGAAGGAAATGTTTTCATTACCTTTTTAATCACTTTTAAAAATGCCTGAATGACATGGTTTCTTTATTTTAATGTATTTAAGAAACAAAAATTTTTATTTTAACGTGTGAAATTTTCCCTTTTGCTAACAAGAAAACCATTGATTTCGGAAATTAATCTGTGCCATGTTTACATATTGACTTTTAGGAGAGAGAGAGAGAGAGAGAGAGAGAGAGAGAGAGAGAGAGAGAGAGAGAGAGAGAGAGAGAGAGAGAGAGAGTAAAGTAAAGTGACATAACCCCAATTCGCAATCGGATTTTGTTCCATGGATGCGATGATTTAACCCTCGTTTGGGTGGTCTCGTGTTATGTTCTTGCGAGCAGCAGTGACATGATACAGTTCCGAAAATAATTCATGAATATTCATGATACATTTGTACCTGTGTATATGCTTCTTTTATGAAAACTAAAGCTGAATTAAAGCCAAAAATAGTTTAAATAATGTTGGAAACATTGATCTATCATAAATATGTTGCACTATTTTACAGATTACTTTTAAATTTTGTTAAGTCTCTCTACGTTGATAAAATTTTGTTAATTTAAAAAAAAAAAAAAATGTATTCATGCGAAAATATGGTATTTATAGTTTTAGAAACGCAGGGAAAAATAGGTCAAGAGTAACTTCCCCTAATTTAAACTTTTCACACAAATAGCAGCGCCTTGTAAAATTGATTTCATCAACTGATCAATCAAAGTGCTTTTGGTTCACCTTTTTGCATCTGACAGATTGTACTATACCAACTTTTTACTTGTCGAAATACTTAATTAAATGCCTATTGGTAATCAATATAACTTTTTAGTCGTTTAATACAATAATCACCTTAAAACTAGTGGGAGACATAAATTATTATTATCTTAAAAAACACTCAAATCTTCTATTTACATTATTTCTCTTTAAAAGGAAAATAGGTTAAAAACGGAATAATTTTTGAAAATGACCATTCACGCCTTCAAATTGATATATAGGTTATATATGCGAGTTGTTGTTTTTTTCTTTTTGTTCAAACAGTCATGTTCAGTATCTACTTATGTGCTCCTCTTGCTAGTAGTACAGGGAATTGGAGGACAAATATAAATATGCAATACTGAAGCTTAAATAAACCCCAAAGGTACATAGTGCTCATTGAAGCCAAATATTTCAAAATACCTTGGGCATACTTACTGTTTAACTGATTTAAAAGAGTTCCCGTGTAGTTACATACACAATTCTGTAATAGTTTTGAGCAAGCAGTATAGTAACCAATACATGCACATAACTTATAGCGACTGCGTTCTACAGGTGATTGCATACAGATAAAGTGGCATAACTATTTGACTTAAAAAAATAAAGTTTTGCTGGTGAAATACAATAAAACAAACTATCTTTACAACGAAGTGGTGCGCTTACCAAGGTGCGAAGAATTCAACCAGTGCCAAGTCATGTGTCGGAACTTTGGATTCAAACTCACTGTTGGAATACTCTAAAACATCACTAGCAAATGCTAGCGATATAAAACTTGTTAAACAAAGTAAAAAATTCATGCTTGTATGCCGGTGTCTCCAAGTTTGTGACAGCTTCTATGCCCTTAAATATGATCCAAACGTGGCAGGTATCAGTGCGTTGTCGATTTCTGATTTGTACACGTGGTAGCCGAAGAATCACTTCCTACTGAGTCGTAAAGTCTCGTCTGAGTATTACATAGAATGGGTCTCAGGCGAGAGACAAAATTTAAAAAAAGGGATATTCCTACACGTTATTATGACTCACAAATGCCCCGACACGGTCTTCTTTAGAAAAGCACGAATTTATGTAATCTTAGAAAAGAAAAGAAAAGAACAACAGAGAGAGAGAGAGAGAGAGAGAGAGAGACAGAGACAGAGCATTGTTGACTACCACTATACATGATCGTAGCCTAAAGCCTGTATAATCAGTAATAACTCTGCTTAGTACTCATTTAAAACTATCCTCGGGGCAGTTTAAACAGCTGATTATCATAGAAGAAATTAAAAGGAAAGGCGGTCTGAAATAAACAACCAACATTCTACATATTACTAATTGCGTGAAAATAACTAGGCTGATGTCGTGTCAAGTCCTACTGTGGGCGAGCCCATGAGGCTAAGTTGTATAGGTAAAGTACACTAAGTGGAACAATCTAATTTTTTTCAGTTAGGTAAATCAATGAGACGCGTGTTGAATAACAAAAGTCATTATACATCATTAGCTTGAATGCAATGTTTAAGCCATCTTTGATAAAAATTATTGGCAAGTTCGTGATCAGCGGCAACGTTTCTTCGATGGCAAATTTGACTCCATATATAAAACACTAAACACAATTAGTTCGGTAGTCAGAATAGTGTACAAGCGCGATTTGTTCTTAAGGGAAAAATGTCGAAACGTATCTGTGACTTAATGAAGGTTGTTCCATTTTCAAAGTGCGCAAAGTCCAGCAAAACTAAATTGCAGAACTCCTGGTTGACGGAGTTTGAGTTTGTAAAGCACAGAAGCAAGCGGAAGCATTGCACATACTGCACATAACACCATATCGACATAATCATTGTGGACCGTGCGAGATCAGTCGACACAGCAACACCACCCAGAATCGGGAGAAGGCATGAATGCAGAACTCAGTTATAAAAGTAACTAAAATGTTTAACCAATTAACGACACACCATGTCACAAGAGCTGAGGTACATTGTTGCAATTTCTTTAAAGAGCACAATCTATCGTTTGAAGGTGCAGATAATTTTTCAGGTTTAACACACCCTCACAGCAATGATGATGCAGAAAAATCATTTTTTATGCCGATAAAAATTAAAGAAGATCTTTCGGGAAGTTTGAACAGCAGTACTATCACGTTTATAATGAGTGCAAAGCTGAACACAAATGACACTTGCAATACCTTCAAACTCCCTACTGAACAATTAAGAGCAGCAAAGACTGCATCTAATTAGGACTGGATTCTACCGTCCAATGGATTTTAAAAACAGAAACCTGCTGTATTTTTTTAGTTTATTTACTAAAAAAAAAAGAGGATACAAAGATGAACATACAACAGAATCTTTGTTTGAAGAGAGTTCGTTACAAAATGCAAGCTACAGGATAGTATCTGGTATGTTTCAAGCGAGAGAGAGAGAGAGAGAGAGAGAGAGATGGCCCTATAAGATGCGTTTAAAATGTGGATTGATCACAAAAAAAGGAGTGAAGAATTAATTTTTATCTCTATATGTGGTAGACTAGGATACTCGAAGAGGCATCTGCTTCTTTTCTACTTTACTCAGTGTTTTGTTTTGAACCTATTTTTTTTTCAATTTGATAGTAATCAGCAAAAATAGGGTTGTATAGACGGGATCTCTTTTTGCAAATTTGCATGCATTGATGAATTGCTTAGCAAATATTATTATACAATTGATCAACTCCCTATTATTCCCACTCGCTCCGGAACAGACATTGTAATTATTCATCTTGAATTCCAGCTGTTTTTCACCAAGATAAGCATTAAGTTTTCCGTTAAAATATTGTACATAAATACAATCCAAAAATAAATGCAGCATACTTTATCATTCATTTAGCAAAAATCACATATCGAAGAGCCAATGATTTTACATTTAAATAAAAATATATTGGTTGATATAACACGCATAAGAAATTTATATTGAAACGTTCTCAATTTAGTATCCATGATGCATTTGATTGGAATTTCGTGTATTTATTCCCAATTAAAGTTGTGATTTTAAAACATTTTTCCAAGCTTTGTGAGGAGTTATTTCTGTATTTATTTGGCCAAGTTTATAGCTATATAAGAAATTACATCCTATTTTACCGTTCATATGTTGATCTATTAAACATTCTGTTTCAAAATGATTTACTCGAGGGCCTTTATTTAGGACAGTGGTTCCCAAACTTTTTTGATCGCGACCCTCAATACCATCCTTTGCGACCCAAAATGCAGAACCAGTAAGAATGTCGCGAGGGTCCTTGCGACCCGGGGTTTGGGAACCACTGATTTAGAACGTTGACCCAATCCTTCGGAATTGAGGACACGTGTGTATAATACTTTAGAAAGTCGGACGCATTGATGGAGTAACGATCACATATTTCTTTAAAATTGAAACAAAAATTATAAATATAAGCTACAAATCTAATATCCTTTTCTATCCATCCGAGATATAGTAGCGTTGACTTTTTATTTGTAACTTTTTCAATATTCCAGAGAGTCTGATCCTGGATTAGTGGAATATTATCTGAGTAGGTAAAAAAGCACCTTGCTTCCAGTATTTGCTTTTAAAAGATGTTAACTTTTAATCCCTGAATTTTACGCACTGTACAATTTCCTTCAAAGAAAGTATCACCTCCAGCTTTCTTCATTGTTTCTAACGCGGAAGTTTTCCAGATGTTACCATTATCTTGATTCAAAACTCTTTGTACCCAGCTTGCTTTTAATGCTTGGAAGAATATATCTATATCTATCATTGTCAACGCTCATTCAGTAAACTTCTTCACAATGATCTTCCTTGATACGTTATCTGATTTAGATTCCCATCCAAATTGGAAGATTTTTTATTTTAATTCTTTCATAGTTTCAAGGGAAAGATTTAGTAAGACGATCAGAGGGAATACTAGTTTGGTAGTGCAAAATCTGTAACTACTACTATATTTCCGATCAAAGAAAGTTTCCGTAACTTCTATTTTTTTTAAGCCATATATAAAAGTCTTTCAAATTATTGTTGAGGTTTAATTCATATAGGAGATATAAATTGGTGTGAAATGTAATTCCCAAAGTTTTAACACTTTCGTAAGTCCACTTGAAGGGTTTACTAGATAGTATGCCAAATTGACATTTTCCTGAGTGACCCTATTCTAAGCACTGTACATTTTTTATAATTTAATGAAAGACCTGAAATTTTCATAAAATCATCAAATAGGTTAACAGTTAAAATAAAGCTTCTTTCTGAACCATTGAGAATTATCTTAGTATCGTCAGCAAATAATGTTTGCTTGGCTTCATTTTCGTAAAGGTTATATACTTTGATATCACACTGTTTTATAACAGTGTAAGATAAAAGTTTCATTGCCATTATAAATAAATAAGGAGATAACGGGCTACCTTGTCTTACATCGGGTTCTGAGTGGAAAAGTTCTGATAAATTAACCTTGCTTGGTATACATATTTTTGGCATTATTGCAGAAAAAACGGATCCAGTTTACGAGATTTGGGCAAAAATTAAGAAAATGTAACGTTGCATAAAGAAAGGAGTGATATATACTATCGAAAGCCTTTCCAAAATCGGCAAATAAAAGAAGACCTGGGGAATCGGAATTTTCTGTGTGTTCAATAATATCCAACAAAAACCTAATATTTTGTAACCTATATATCTGGGGGGGGGGGTTGTTTGTTTGTTTTTTTAAATCGGTTTGATTATGGTGGATGATCCTGGGAAGAATGTTTTTAATCCTCTCGGCTATCATTAGACAGGCAATTTTATAATCCGTATTCAAAGGTATATGGGCCGCCAGTTAGAAAGCTCAATCAAATCTTTGTTCCATTAGGAATTAAAGATATTATGCCAAGATTTTGTAAACTAGGTAGTCTGCCTGTATGAAAACAAAAATTGAATGTTTCAATAAAAAATGTCATTAAATCTTGCCAGAATATCTTATAAAACTAGCAAGTTATACCATCAGGCCCTGGAGTTTTATTATTTTGGATACTCTTTAATACTGTTGTACATTCTTCAATCAGTAGTAAACCGCCACAAGCTTGTTTTTCTTCCTCAAAACAATTTGTTTTCGTAATTGACTGGGAAAAAAATCACAATTAGATGGGGAAGTTAATCTCTTTTGATATAGGTTTTGGTAACACTCCTTTTCTTTTTCAAACTAATCTGTGTGTGAATAATTTCTTCTCCATTGATTTTTTAATTTCCTGATTACTTTGCTTTTCAAAATTTCGTTTTACTAGGTTGGCAAAATATTTACTATATTTGTCTCCCCCTCTACCCATCTCGCTTTTGATCTTTAAATATCACCCCTAATTTTTCATTATATAAGTTTTCTAAATCTCAGTGACTTTTGCTAATTTTCTCTTTATTTCGATATCGTTTGGATTATTCTCCAACTCTGCCTTTAAAACAAGTCTGTCTCTTTCCAAAGCTTTCTCCTTTTCCAATATAGTTTTCTTTTTCCTCGATGCATAATATATAGTTTCATTTCGAACAGTACTTTTTATCAATTACCCATTTCACATTAGGATCGGCAGCCACATTGATTTCCATCATGCTATTAATACTATCTCTTATTACCTTTTGATATTCTTTATCAACTAAGAAACTGTTATTGAGTTTGAAATATCATGGATTCCGTTTTTCTCTATAAAGCTCAATATCACACAGGACTAGAGGGAAATCTGAGCAAATAGAGGGGTTAATTTCACTCTTAAAAATAATATTTATCAATCTGTCTGAGACTAAAAAAAATAGTCTAGCCTGCAAAATATGGGCGCAGAATGGTTAGGATGAAGATTGCGCCAGATATCAACAAGATCATACTTCACTATAAACTTGAATAAACTTTCTCTGGTATTTGGTTTTTGGTTAATATTTCCCCGTTGTTTATCTAATGTGGGATCTAAAAGGTATTAATATCCCCACCTGTTATAAGTAATTCTGGATTATTATCAAATTATATATTCTTCCACCTTTCAAATAAAACCGGGATCATCAATATTAGGCCCATAGATATTTACAACGGTAATCTTCCATATTTCCTTCCACAATAACAACTGCCATTTAAAAGTTCAGGAGTATTTTTTATCTTCAGTTGAAACGTAGAGTCGAACAGAATTCTTATTCCAGTACTGTTTTTTTTCAATTCCACTGAAACATGCTTCGAATCCCCATTCATTTTTCCATAAGACCGCAACTTCTATCTATTTGTTTGTCACGAATCCATTTGAAAATTGTGCGTCTCTTCTTAGTTTTACCTAATCCTTTTACATTAAAAGTAGCTATCCTAATTTTGTTCGGATACATTTGTGTAAACTATATATTTCCTTAAACGGCCAAGAGTGTCGGAGCTACAGAAAGTATCATAAAAGCTGAAGATAAGGAGACAGCGGAAGAAACGTAGAGTGAAAAGACAAACTTACAGTTTACAAAGTAAAAAAATTAAATATACAACACTTAGATAAAACCTATCCATCTTCCTTCACAGCATAACAAATCTCGTGCGGAAAAGATAGGTGAATGCAAGTGTTTGACCTAACAGAGTATTTTTTATGCAGAAAAAAGATGTAAAAACCGCGTATACAAGTACTAATCATATATACACGAAACATTTAATTACTTCACTAAATTGTTTCTAGTGTTTGATGTTGTATGAATACATACACATATGAACTGAGAGAACATACTACAGGGCAGTAAAGAGGATACCTAGATTGCCCGGAATTGAGAGAGAGAGAGAGAGAGAGAGAGAGAGAGAGAGAGAGAGAGAGAGAGAGAGAGAGAGTTTTTACACTTTCACGATTAAATAAGATTATTATAATATATCTCTTACAACAGTATCGATTATAAACAGCTCCATATATTAATCCGGTCTAAAAGATGTCAAGCAGAGAGAGAGAGAGAGAGAGAGAGAGAGAGAGAGAGAGAGAGAGAGAGAGAGAGAGAGAGAGAGAGAGAGAGAGAGAATAGATGTGTATAGAGTTGTCAGAAAGAAAACAATATATCAGAAATTCTAGTATATGTCGCTGCATTGCTCACCGACAACGTGAATTACAGGAGAAGTTTAATCACACCTTTGACCTGAGTTATGTTGCATGTCCACTCCGCTCAGGTCAACTTGTATAGTTTACCATGATAAGTTACGGCATTGGCAGACAAATGGAATTAGTGGAATAGTGAGAGGTGCTGCTCACTTTGTCGATATTATTCACTATGTATAAAAAAGCACCCTGTCTTTGCCCACACAACTTTTGTTCTTCGACATATTCTCCCGTTGAAGGACCAAGCTGCCTCATTATTTTCATGCTTGCGCAAATCCGACAGCAGCTGTGTGTTACCATAAATTAGATCCTCGGTTATCTTAGAATCTGATTTCCAAGACTTCATTTTCTTCTTCTGTTTCATGATGGTATCCCTCATTCGCCTGGCTTTGAATTTCACAATTAACGGGTCTGGACCTTTGTAGTCTTTGTTCCTCCTGGGCACATGTGTGCTACATTTACATCCTCCACACTGAGTGTGATGTTGAGTGCCTGAAATATGACATCCGCAATTACCTGCACAGTATCTTGGCTTTTTTTCTTTTTCGTAACAGTAACTTTAATATTATTTCTGCGGTAGTGTTGCTAATTTTTATTGGCGTGCTTGAGCGCTGCCTTGACTTTACTGACGAGACCTTCGTTTTCTGTCCTCATTTCTACATAAAATTTTTTCCAGCACCGTCACTCTGCTTTTTAACTTTCTGCACTGATTTTCAATATCCAAAATGCGACCATCGTACTGCTCTGACACTTTTTCTACCGAATCTTTATCACGTCATGAATAAATTGTTTAAGTTCAGTCATGAGAGAAGTCATCAGCGCTTTGAGTTTTTAATTCAGGGAATCCAGTAATTTATCTTGCAAAGATTCTAAAACAGTTTTTAATTCAGGGAATCCTGCAATTTATCTTGCAAGGATTCTAAAACAGTTTTTAATTCAGGGAATCCTGCAATTTATCTTGCAAGGATTCTAAAACAGTTTTTAATTCAGGGAATCCTGCAATTTATCTTGCAAGGATTATAAAAGAGTTTTTAATTCAGGGAATCCTGCAATTTATCTTGCAAGGATTCTAAAACAGTTTTGGTTGGTACATTTTCAATATGCATCTTCACCTTCTCTATCTCGTCAATAACTTGAGACTTTTGGGATCTTGGCGTTTGCGGGCTCATTTTCACGAGAAGATCCTAGTTTATTTCTCAGCACTATAGTTTATGATCAGCGCAGCGCAGAGGAATAGGTGTGCAAGTCTCACTATCCAACATGAACAATTTTATGTAATAATAATAATAATAATAATAATAATACTAATAATAATAATAATAATAAAACTTCATAAAAATCACATGCTCTGATATTGCATTCCTCGAATATTTCACCGTTTGTAGTCCTGCGTATTCAAAATGCCATAAATGACGCTATTTTACCTCATATTTCTCTATACCTGCATAACATCGATTTTTCCCACTGGACCTATTCGGTATTTTTTATTGAACGTCTGTGTGGCTATGTTTATGTGAGTATATACATATATATATATATATATATATATATATATATATATATATATATATATATATATATATATATATATATATGTGTGTGTGTGTGTGTGTGTGTGTGTGTGTGTGTATGTGTGTGTGTGCGTGTGCGCGAGCTCGCGCATGTGTTGTGATGATATTTTACAATGCCCTAGCAAGTATTTTTTGTTTGTAAGTGTATTAGCTACTTCAAAGAAAACAGGTATGCTATCTTCTTTCATTCCAGTTTGAATCTCCAGTCATTTTCTATAGGCATAGCTATTCATCGACATGTAAAGAACAAAGGGATGGATTATATCTAGTATGGCAACGTTAAGTCGAAAAGTTCGTACATAACCTTTACGGTTATGAGCGAAATATTGTTCACTACATAGTCTTGTAGATATACCTGCAATTGGGTTTAAAACTATAGATGATGCGCCGCATTTTAGAATTCGATCAAAGTTCATGGATCAAATCTTACATCAATATCAAAATGGGAAACGGAAAAAATCAAAGAACAAATTTGAAGAAAAAAAAAAAAATATTTTTTTGACATCAATGAATAGCGATATATTTGGTAAATGCATTCAAAAACCTCAGAAACTATGCAGATGTCACAACCGCACATAAAAAGAGTTACAATAATTGGTGCCGAAACTGTCATTTGATGTTTGCAGGATATTCATCATCAAAGATCTAGCCTGAGTGAACATTAAAAATGCCGAACTCAAACTCAGTCGCCCTGTATACGCCGAAAAATGTTTATTCTAGACCTAGCTAAATTGTTGCTACAGCTTTATCAAAAGAAAAACTCTACGAAGAAAAAGTACAAGTACTCTACACGGATACCGACATCTTCATTGATTCCACTCAAACCAAGGACAAATATAAAGACATGATGCAACACAAGAAGGAGTTCAACACGTCTAATTACCCAAGAGAAGATTGACTCGACGCCCAACCTACGCCAACGTTTTCAGGAAATATGAAAGACGAATGTGCAGGTAAATGATTCGTTAAACCCAGGCAATATAAATTGCAACAGAAAATGTTGCATTACTTATCAACGAATATCTTTGTTTTCCAACTAGCATTTTGTCTTTCATATCAACAATTTTTCAGAAAAGCTCAATCACGCTTGTCTGTATGCACGGACTGAAATACACAGACGAGTCTAAATATTTAAAAATACTGCCTTACGTTTGCTTTAATATAACTCCAAGAATACGGGTAGCCAATTAATAACAATTCCAACTTGACCCATTTATTTGACGGTTTTATCGACAACGGTGAAAGCTGGATTAACAAGGGAGTAGACTGTAACTCTTCCTGCACCGTTACAGATAGAAACTCAAAACCTTGAGGTGTAGTTAAAATAGGAAAGACAGTTTGGAAGAGGAAGTGAAATTATAACCGTGGGCGGACGACAAAGCCGTCTCACCGGTGGACGTAAACGCGGGTTTAAGAAAACTTGGCGGTGGTGATATCGCTGCTGCGTTAACGAAGCTAACCGGGTCACCGTGGAGTAAATATCCTGACGAAAAGCAAATCCCTGGATACAACTACTGTGGGCCTAGGACAGGGCTGGATATACGAATGGACTCTAATAACCGACCGAGGCCCGGAGAAGAACCTAAACACCGCGTCGATGCTACATGTTACCGACATGATCTCGCGTACAAAGCATCAAGTGATATCCGTGCACACCAAAGCGCCGATGTGGATCTCATCCATGACTTGAACGCGATCAGTCCTACACTCGGAGAAAAAATCGCCAGATGGATCATCAAAGCAAGTATGAAGGCTAAGATTCTCATTGGAGGTAAAACCGTAATATAACAAACATGGACGCAGTATACTATATTCCCCGCCGTTATTGGAAGAGCGAAGCAGCCGTTGAAAAGTTAGCTAGCGCGCTAGAAGTTAACCAATGGGTCGCTCGAACATGGTTGGCCAAATAAGCGTTGTGGCAGATTTACCTACCCACGCCAAGGAACATTTTCCTTGGATGGTTTGATGTGAGAACGGCCAACGAAGTTCATCAGACTGATCTTTTATTTCTCCCACACGATCGTGTACGTGGACGGAAATAAAAGTACGTATTAACTGTCGTGCATGTTGCCAGCAGATGCAAAGAAGCCGAGCCGTTTCCGTCCAAAGATTCATCTAGTGTCGCAGACGCACTGAATCGTATCTACACACGTTCACCAATAACATACAGGTGGACCAGGAGCAAAGAATTTCTCAATGCCGTTGCTGAATTGTTAGCAAAATATAATGTGCTGGTTCGTCTCGGACATGTTGGCATACATCGTGATTAAGCTATTGTGGAACGATTCAAGCGTACACTTCCGGAACAGTTATTAGGACACCAGTATGCGCACGAATTGTTAATTCATGGTCGGTCTCGCGAGTGGTTGACACGGCTTCGATAAATCATAGCAACAGTGAATAATGAAACCGCACGCACGATTGGGTTAAAACCCGCTGAGGCGATTTGGCAGAAGACTCTCATCACTGCCCACAAAGCGGTTTTACAACCACCCCTATTAGACCAACTTGGAAACAATTTCGTTCCGTATCTGTATGCACCGGGGGAGTTCGAAGGCAGGTAACGTCGTGCTACTGATCCGGTACGGTCCGTCGATGCATTTACGAGCTCAGACCGGATTAACATTCCGGGCAACCAACACGCAACCATTTGGCGCCGGTCAAACCATGGGAGGCCAAGCCTCCTAGTAGAGCATTTGTGCGAGAGGAATTACAAGTCATTCCCGCAGATACGGAACTACCACCAAGATTTTTGGGGGAATATGCGTGTCTCCGTTCGCGTAAGTAGTGATATCATCAGGGAAAATCTATCGACTGGATTCCAGCATGGACAAACCTAATTTGGTGCAACACCCATACGATGTTTCTTTGACCGAATGAGATTGGCCGCGTGCGCGAATTCGCACACCACATACATATTATGTTTGAGATCGTTTTGCACAACCACGCGTGGAACTCCTTTAGCCTTTTTGATGTTCCTGTTGGATCCTACTACAATCGAATCGAGTACATTTTAGGTCTCAGTCCCACGTATTCCTCGATTGGTTTGCCCGCGCACTCGTCCTTGAATTTTCCCACGACTTTCTTTTTACCGTTACTGAACAGTGAATGATCCTTCGAATACTCGCTGGTGTCTCATTTACCAACGACGCCTTGCTAATGTCCGCATAGACATCGTTGGTAGTTAAATGCATTAACAATGAATCCGTATCCATGTACAACATCTTAATGTTGTCGCTGCACAACGGCTTGATTTTATCGTGGTAGAACTCCAGCTTGGACAAGTCTTGTAATGTCGCGCCAACATAAATAGGTTTGTCAACTTTAGCTTAGCTTTCTTGCTGTAGATGGCTACGAGTCCATCATCAAAGATTTTGCGTGATTCAAACGCCGGGTCCGCAATCAATGGGTTGAGTTTGTCTTGCTCGCTGTCCCGAACAAGATCAACACGGATTCACTTGCGCAGATTTTCATCTTCTTGCCGAATAAGGTTCATTAATGAACTTGATAAAGTCCTTCCAATACTCATCAGAATCCGTATTCATTTGTATATACGGCGCCATCCAGGCGCGCTGGCGAAATCCAAGCACCCGGTGGACTCGCAGCACAAGCATCTCCAACCGCAGATACAACTGTATGTTTCGTACGTGGACTACATAGTTGCTTTTAGTTCTCAGGTTCGAGACAAGTTTGACGCATTCTGTAAACTTGCGTCCGGAATCAACCACGATTACACACTGATATGGTGACAGCCACTCGCGGGACCAGCGGATAATCATTGTGGGCGCAATTAAGCTCGTCTGGAGTCTGGATACTCCAGATCAACTTCAAGGCAGTATTCATAGTCGCTGTTGCTGTCTTACTCTTGTATGTTCACGTGCGCGGGATCGACCCATGCGAACTCGCCTACAGGCATTGGTTGCGTGTAGGCTTTGGCTGAAATACCTTCGCGAGACAGCGATGAATGGAAGGCCTCGATGGGTTGCAAATGAGTTTCAGTACACTTATCGCAGTCGCTCATGTACTCGTAGGGACAGTTTCCTTTACGAGTGAGCAAGGTGATCTTGGAACTTTCATCAGTGGCGCTACAGTATCAAAGAGTGATTGTAAAGCGATCGTTGCCATTCGCTACAAGCTTGCTTACTAGTTTATCCAGGCCGGAATTTTGGAACTGCAGTGAGTCAATAGTCAATGAAATGCAGCTGGCCCAGTCTAAATGTCATTTATATTTCCATATTGTTGGGGATGACGCTTATGTCTTGTGCTATGTGACATTTTGCTAATTCCACCGCAGTAAAAGTCATTGCCGTCAAGCAGCTGTTGGGTGCTAAATACATGCATGCAACGTCTGCATGGAAACTTTCTCCCATGGCGCTTACTGTGCCGGCAAACGATTCGTGCCTCTGGGCCATGCAATAATAACAAATCGATATTAAACCGCCTGCATGAATGTGTGGATAGTCGAATCGGCTGCAGACTTTTATTCCAAACAAACACATCAATGTCAGGGTTGAGTCGCTCAAACTTAATGATGTCAGTAACTTGTACAGAAAATTCGATATTTCCAAACCTAAGTTCGCCCAGGTGCTGTTTGTATTTTCGAGGTTGGTCTGTGTGATCGTTTACAGGATGCAGCGCAGCCAAGAGCGCCCATTCAAAACACTGGTTGTCAACATTTTCACATTGATTACTGCTCGCCGTGGAATACACGCTGGTGTTGGAATGTAACTCTATCAGCGAAAAGGCTTGTATGGAGAAATATGAAGCTGAACTTCCGAGCATCTGGAAAGCATCTATCCTGAACCTCCTCTGGAGAATTTTTCAAATTTCTCGAGGATCTTTGCATAACCTTTATCAATTTCATCATTGATGGTTTCGGTGTCTTTATGGTTCA
This sequence comes from Margaritifera margaritifera, assembly GCA_029931535.1. Lineage (NCBI taxonomy): Eukaryota > Metazoa > Mollusca > Bivalvia > Unionida > Margaritiferidae > Margaritifera > Margaritifera margaritifera. The sequence goes on along the minus strand of JAQPZY010001582.1, from coordinate 3,965,562 downwards.
GGACAACAAGGGCACCACTATGAAACCATGGCTGTAATGACGTGGTTAAATGACCAGGCATGGTAAATTCCATATTGAGAACAATGTCCACCTTGAATCTGGACAACACCACGTGCTGCAACGTTGATACAGTTACGAGACGCATATTCGAGAGGAGTTTCACAGCGTCCCTGCTTGGTTTGTATACGCATGGAATGATTGCCCGGTAATATTGAAGATCACGAGAACGCTTGTGTAATTTGAATTCTGGAACTTTCATTATTTCAGGGCCATACACAACAGCCTCTTTAGCAATAATACATGCGATACGACGAAGGTCTTGTTCGTCAGCGACCATGCGTGCAATATCAGTCCGCGTAGCCCGTGGAGGAATCTTAATATGTAACTGTACAAAACTGTCTCACGGTCTGACGCGGTTCGACCGTGAGTCCTAATAACCCAAGTATCTCGGCTTTTCTTGCGCCTCTCGGTATTTTTATTCCTCGTTCTTGCGCGGACTGTTTCAGTTGATTTACAGTTGCTGTTCCAGGTCTCGGTTCATCTGCGATTCCTAATAATGTTAGAATGTAAGCTTTTCTAAAACTGCTTGGAATCGTTATTCCACGCTCTCAAACGGATTGTTTGAGTTGATTCACAGTCGGCATGCCGGTATATAAAGGAAAATCATTGTGTAATTGATAAATGTTTGTAGCATTGTTTTTCTTGACCAGGATCAGAAACCGCAATCGCTTCAATCTTGGCTAATATTTCATTGACTTCAGTATCGTTTTCAATAGCGTTGACGTCGTCGGGTTTTTCCACGACGACAGTGTTGGTGAACTCGCGAACAGACCCACATGGTCGAAATTTTATTCCAATACCACATTTTAAGCATGGTCGAGCACTGAGGCCAACACGTAACGCGAGCAAATGTGATTTACAATATTTATAATGGCATATTCTGCCGCAGAGTTCACGCTTCCCAAGGCATACGTCTTTACATTGATTGCGTCCCAATGCCATTGAGCTTCTTATATATATATATATATATATATATATATATATATATATATATATATATATATATATATATATATATATATATATATATATTACCAGTCGCCGCCGTTTTATCTCGTGATAGGCATGCGGTGGTATCTGAATCAGGAGGATAAAATGTAGCTTATATATTAGAATTTTACCGAGTCCATCAAGCGACAAATCATATTTTTGTGTTACAGTAATTAGAATTTGTAAATCGACCCATTGAACATAAACAGGCTTGTTCTTTCCGGGATCATAAAACTGGCTTGCAAGCATAAATAGAATATTTTCCAACATGGTGTCGGCCCAAACGAGCTCAAGTGATCCATCACTGAGTATTGCACCAACTCGAATACGACCAGACTTTGTACGATTGTATCCAACAATGTCAAATGTCTGGGAATGCTTATTTAACTCAGCTATAGGTTTTGCTTCATTAGAACTGGAAATTGATTCTGAGATTGCTCCCATTGTTGGCGCTGTTCTGCTTCTGCGGCGTTGTAGATCGATTCAAAATATACCTCATGGAAGTCGGGTGTGGATGCCATTGCTATATTATTGTCAAAAGTATCTTTTCAATTGATTTGCTCATTACTGCCTTCGCTGTCATTGTCACTGCTTATTTCACTATCTTCGCTGCATTCACTCTCTTTGGTTAACGTTAGCGACCTAAACTTTTCTTGCACAATATCTGTTATGTATATTGAATTTATAATATGTGTCATGAGGTAAGTTGTATTTTAGTAATTTTGTAAACAACATATTTACTGCATTTGAGTTCAAGGTCAGTCTTGTTTACATAACATTTAACAATTAGATTGGAATTTTCCATGGCTTATGTGAGAAAAGTCACGTATGCACCGGAAATTTCCATTAGAGTTACTCATATTCTAGAATATTCTGTCAGGTGACTTATCCTTATATTTAAACACGATTTCATTCCTATATACTAAACTTCATATTATTAAGATCAGTCTATTAAGGAATTTATTTTAATAATCGGATGTTACAGTTGTGAAAATCAGAGCAAATTCAGAGAGAGGAATTTTTTATTTAAAATATTAATTGGAATTACTAAAAGTGCTCATTCTCATATTGGATTAATACTTGACTTTGGGATTTATGTGAATTTATTCAAAGATATTCTGGATTACATCATTCAGGCATATAAGAACATTCAAGATTAATAACATATCAGGACATTCAAGGCTACTGGAATTAATTCGGAACAATCTATATTTAGGAATTGTGATTAGGACACTTAGGATTATTGGATTATTTGGATTTTAATTCACGTTACTGTGTCTTTCTGAATTTTCACTTCAATTGTCTAGAAATAAATTGCTAGTTGATTTTACTTACATTATTGGTTTCACTTTCTTTCTGTTACATTATTGTAAGACCTAGAGTCGTAACATATCATACGATGACTTTTCACGCTTTTTGTTGTATGCTTCGCCAAGTTTTCGTCGTTTTTGTTCCAAGACCATCCCTATCTCGATTAATTTATCAAGATGCTCCTGATACGTATTTGAAAAATAGTGCAAAATATTCTGAGCCTCTTTGACAAATCGTTATGACGCATTTAGGCAAAATAATGGTTTCATCTTTTCTGTAACATTACACACATGCCATTGCGCAGACATGGTAATTCCAGCATTAGCTACGCTCATGAATCCTTTCAAAATGCTATACGTATCAATCGGTGAAGCTTTCAACATTGTATATATACCTGTTGTGATTGCTTAATAAAATATTCCCACACAAAAGGAAACAGTCCCCGTTCGGGTTGTGCTTGTCAATCAGTATTTCTTTGATATTATAAGCACGCTGTTGTCTTAAGCTGTTGCACACTAATTTCTTACACTCAACAGACGTGTTTTGTCAGTGTTAATTACGGCGGTTTGAATTTGTAACCCCAGACGAGCCCCTAGCGTGCCAAACGACATACTAGAAGGCTCCGGGGTTGTTTCAAACCTGATTACGTCTCAAAGAATTATGCGTGCCTCTTAATTATAATTGACAACAACCGTACATCTTTAGATTTGACTTTCAATTTCATATACAACCTACTTAAGATCGACTTTTCCTCAATTAATAAAGAAAAATATCATTTTTTGCAAGTGTGAATCGAACCTGAAATGTCTCGATCAAGAGCATGACACGGTAACCAATTAGGCAACTAAGAACTTTTAAGATGCAAGAGAAAAGAACTCATATATAAACTTAGCATCGCTGTCGAAAAACAACGTGATGCAGCCTCCCTATTTGTGGATGTGAAAAACAAAGCCATTTGAATTACCATTCCATGCCTATTATGTACATATCTCATGTTATCACATACATGGTCTTGTGAATGATAAATATAAAAGATCACATACAGTTCCGGAATGGTAACTCTATGGCTCAAATATTGACTAACACTTCTACCAACAATAATTTGAGTCGTTTTTCACATCGACGGTTGTCAATCTAACCGTCACTTGTATAATACATGAAATGCTCGATTCCGCTTTGAAAATTATAGGCATGGCAAAATACTTCATTTCTTGCTTAAAGCAAGAAATCCTTATTTCCTCCTTGAGAATTAAAGACACGCAGAAATATACTATTTTCTTGATGTATACGTCTTATACAAGAGACGGTACTACGTTTCACTGCGACAGAGAGGTCAGCAACTCTATTTATCTAACACTTGCTATATTGGTCGGCCTGCCCGCTGCACCAGTGTATCGATCTGTCTACAGAGGCACCTCGTGGTAACTTCGCTTGGGAAACTCACGCGGGCTACACGCGTGTGCAAAAATCCTCAATGCGGAAAAGTCACAAGGATTTATAGAAGGGGTTATGGATCAGGAACTGAGTAGTATCATAATGGGCGTGTAGAGACCTCACTTACCTATCACGTCTCCCAATCCCTGAACCCCTGGCAAGCCAAGCTTGCACGCGAATGTATGCGTGCGCAAAAATTCCCAGTGGGGAAAAGTCACGGGGAATATAGAAAGAGGTTCAGGGATTGGTAGACTTGATAGATAAGTGTGGTCTCGAATACCCATTATGATACTACTAATCCTATGAACAATTGTCAGAAAAATATAAAGCAAATGTTACTTGTGTCAGAATTGCGATTAATTATCATCACAAGAAAAAAGAAGGTAAAGAATCAAATTTTGTTTTGTATATAATGTTAATGTTACGCCTTGACAAATTATAGTAGTACATACAACAAATAACAATTATCTATACTGCCCATGTGACTAAAATTATGAAATGAAATGTATGATGTATCAAAGACTAATTTAAGGTTAAAGCAGCGACACAAATGGAAGTTTGGGTTCATTGTTGTATATGTTTGTGAGTGTGTGTGTGTGTGTGTGTGTGTGTGTGTGTGTGTGTGTGTGTGTGAGAGAGAGAGAGAGAGAGAGAGAGAGAGAGAGAGAATATCCAACCGCATATATGATTTCCTTGAATTTGGATAGATCTCGCCTGAAAGATATCAAAGCTCAACATGAACATGTAGATCAAAGACCATTAGGTTTTCTTAGGAACTAAAATATTTATTCAAATAAAAATTTGTATTTAACCTTTTTCATATATTTATAGCAATTTTAGGAAAGCAAAATGTAATGTCATATACCCAGCGACTTTAAAGTCTCATTGAAAAAATGATGGAACCGAAATATGTCTGAGGAAGAAAAAAAAATCTATGTCACTATCCTAATTACATATTACCGAAAAGGAAATAGACACAAATGGTAATTATATTTATTCCAATCACGCGTTGAAACAATTAATGAAGTTATTAACATGTCAGTATTTGAAATATATTTACTGACAAGTTAAGCCATGAAAACAGGTAATCAGTTAGAAAAAATACTTTTGTGAGAAAAGTGTATCTCATATAGATTTAAGCAAATGGAATTCTCCAAAAGATTTATTATAACAGAACAAAATATTAATTATTCATATGTATGGCTACATTATCCAAAAATAATTATATGTGAAAAGATACAAATTATAGTCATCTAGAAAAGTACACATCTAAAATGAGATAAATTATAACAGGAGAAAAGTAACAAACAAAGAAACACAAACTTGGGAATTATAATAAATCTTATGAACATATTTTTAATTTCATTGCTCCACAAACAAATCTAATGAACATATTTGTAATATCATTGCTCTACTGACTAGTAATTGTAATCTCATTGCTCCACTGACTAGTAATTGTAATCTCATTGCTCCACTGACTAGTAATTGTAATCTCATTGCTCCACTGACTAGTACTTGTCGTTTTACTGTAAACATACTTTTAACTATAATCATTAATAGCATTGTTACTATATTTTTTAGCACCAAATAACAATCCTATGGATAATTATCAAATATACAACATATTAATAAGGAAACTTGTGTTAAAATTAGATCAATTATCATCGCATGATAAATTAGGGCAAACAGTAAAATAAATTTTGTAGTTAAAATAATCTTTGACATGTTGCGTAATAAATACAACAGAATGTCAATTATCTATACTGCACATGTGACTAAAATAATGAAATGAAATTCATACTGATCAAAATTCTTATTAAATAAAAGACGCATCATTGTTTCATGTGTCATAAAACAAATTTACCCCTAATTATGTGTTATATATTCCTGGAGAGTATCTTTGCTCTATTATACAAATTTCTTCTTTCATTTCAAAACGAAACGATAAATATGGCATAGCTAATCATAGCTGAATGTTGACCAACAAAACGTAAGATACTCAAATTATCTGAATTTCGACAAACATATTTTACATGCGAAGATAAAAGACACAAACTTCTAAGATATCTTTTGCATTAAATACAGTAGTTTAGCATCATTTTAATATACTAGAACAGGACAAAATTGAGTCTGTTGGTTGTAAATTTTATCTATAACTATATCAATTTAAAAATATTGTTTTATTTCCTATCCATCATAATGAGCATTATTTTCTCATGTTAAGTACAGGAAGCAGCAGGTCCATGACAGTATGCAGCAAATCCCCAAAAGATCAGTCATGCTGTTTTGCTTGCAAGTAATATTACAATTTGAATGTAACCTAAGGTAGCTTTTGATGGCAGTGAGTAGTTGGCGTTCCTTTGTTTCCTCGTATTGTAAGATATGTGCAAACGCTATATCATCCGTACTAGAGACAGCCTTTATTAAACAGAACTACACAATTGAACTATATATATATATATATATATATATATATATATATATATATATATATATATATATATATATATATATATATATATATATATATATATATATATATATACACGAATAAATAAAAATAATATTATCATGCAGGTTAGAGAATTTTAATTCGTACACTACGGAGATTCGAACCTGGATCCGCGGGATAACGGCACCCATCGCCTTGCCTGTAAGCACTCCTATACCATTTCGACCATGCACACATCGCCAAAAAATGATGCTACAAAGTCGGTGGTATAGGCTCCGGGTTCGAATCTCCGTAGAGAACGAATTAAAATTCTCTAACCTGTATGATAATATTATTTATTCGTATTTAAAAATTCTGTTAATATTATCAAGCATTCTCCTGCAGGATCCAGGGATAGCACTTTCCGCTCTGTTTGGTGTATATTTGTAATTTCTTCTCTCTCTCTCTCTCTCTCTCTCTCTCTCTCTCTCTCTATATATATATATATATATATATATATATATATATATATATATATATATATATATATATATATAACTTTCGAGCTTGCAGGATGACAATTAAACTCTTTTGTACCAACTTTTGTATTTTTGTATCTTCCTTTCGAAGATGTTGGTATCCGTGTTGAGTACTTGTACTTTTCTTCGTAGAGTTCTTTTCATGAAGTTGTAGCAACAATTTCGCTAGATCTAGAACAAACCTTTCGGCGTACACATGGCGTTGAGTTTGAGTTTTACTTGTATTAACGCTCACCCCTACAAGAGCTTTGATGAATATCCCGCATACACTACTCTTTGTTCCATTTACCAAATACAGCGCTATTCATTAATTTGAACAAATCTTTTTTTTTTTCTCAATTCAAATTCGTTCTTTGACTCTTTCCATTTTGTGGTGTTGATACTGATGTACGGTTTGACCCGCGGACTTTGATCACGTTCTAAAATGCTGCGCTTCAGTTCAAGTTTTAAACCCAATTGCAGGTATAACTGCAAGGTTGTGTAGTTAACAATATTTCGCCTCTTACCAAAAAGGTTAGGCAAAAACTATTCGACTTTCATGTTGTCCTACTATGTATAATACATCCCTTTATTTTATGCTAGGCAGTGAAATACTGGATTTTCCGAGAGATATAATTGTGATGTTTCAATAGCTCGCGTGGTGTAGTGGTAAAGATGGCCACTTCGCATCCCAGCGAATCACGTTCAAATCCAGTAACAGACATAAAAAAAATTTGTTTCATTTTCTTTTTATCTGATATTTTACCTTGAATTGGGAAGAAGCATTATGTAACTACTGATATTTTATGTGCAAATATACACAAAACAGAGCAAATCATAAACGATAAACCGCTGATATTATCGCGCGGGATGCAGTAAGAAATCAGCTACTTCAGTGTGTTATACAAATTGCTAGACAATACGCTTGAGCATAAAATAAAAAGAATATTTGCTTTCTCCGAGTGAATAACGGATATATTTCATCTCGTGGGTGAAAAACTTAAGTATTTTCACTCGTGGCTTAGCCACTCGTGAAAATACTGAGTTTTTCACCCACTCGATGAAATATATCCGTTATTCACTCGTTTCAAGCAAATATCCTCTAAATATCCTCTCTTTATTCATCACATGTTGATGAATATCTCATGGTTTTCTATAGCTTCCTATCTACTCATATAAGCCTATAGAAAATGACTGGAATTTCAAATTTGAATGAAAGAAGATAACATATCTATTTTCTTTGAAGTATCTAATACACTTACAAACAAAAATAGTTGGTAGAGCAATGTAAAATATCATCACAACACATGCACACATTTATGCCTACACTCATAGAACCACAACCACACAAACATTAAATAAAAAATACGCCAATTTTCTGTCTTTAAGTTCCACGAAACAGTGGAATCCAGTCCTAATTAGATGCAGTCTTTGCTGCTGTTGATTGTTCAGTAGGGAGTTTGAAGGTAATGCAAGTGTTATTTGTGTTCATCTTTGCATTCATTAGAGACTTGGTGGTACTATTGTAAAAATTACCCTGAAGATTTGTCTCGTCATAGGAAATGATCGTTTTACATCAGCATTGCTAAGAGGAAGCGTCAAACCTGAAACATGATCTGCAAATGCAAACGGCAGATTTTGTTCTGCAATGAAATTGCAGAAAAGTACTAAGCTCTGCATTCGTGCATTGTCCCGACGCTGGGTGGTGTTCCTATGTCGACGGATGTCGCACAGTCCGGAATGACTATGTCGATATGTTCTTAGCAGTATGTGCAAAGAATAAAATGCTCCCCATTGCAAAGTCAAACTCCGTCAACCAAGAGTTCTGAAATTTAATTTTCCTGGGGTTTGCTCGATTCGCGAAATGGCTAATCTGAGTCGCATCTACGTTTCGACATTTTACTTTTAAAAAAAGAGTCACACTTACACACTCATGTACACACTCATGTACACACTCATGTACACACTCATGTCTAGCGTTTTATATACGAGTTAATATTCGCATTCAAGGAAACGTTTCCGCTGATAACGATTGCCAATAATCTTTAATAAAGACGGGTTAAACCTCCTCATTCATCGTAATTATATATAATAACTTTTGTTCTTTAACACACATGTATTTGATTTAGCCAACTCAAACGAATTGGGTTGTTCAACTTAGTATACGTTACCTATACAAATTAGCCCCATTGGTTATTCCACGGAAGTGCTCAAAGGACCTACACGACATAATCCTAGCTATTGTCAGGCAATTAAGTAAATATGAAATAGTGTTTGCTGATCTCTGACAACTTTTCCTTTTCATTTCCTCTATGACAATGAACTGTTTAAACTGCCCTGAGGATAGTTTTACATGAGCAATAAGCAGGATTGTTTAGCGTTTATACAGGCTACGGGTTAGTTGCATATATGGTGGTGGTAAAGATATATATATCTCTCTCTCTCTTTCTCTCTCTCTCTCTCTTTTATTTCTAAGGTTACTGAAAATCGCTTTTTTCCAAGCAAGACCGCGTTGGGCGTTGGAGAGTTAAAAAGTCGTGTTTATAGCGTGACGCGTCGTGTTATAGCAGATATTATTTTTTTTTTTTCATTTTGTCTCTCCCATTAGGCCCAGCGTATGTATCACTCAGTCTAGGCTTTCTGGATCAATAGGAAGTGATTCTTCTGCTACCGCGTGGACCAATTAGAAGCCGACAACGCACTGATACAGGCCTCACTGGGTCAGATTTAAGCATTAAGTGCATAGAAGCTGTCACAAACTCGGAGACGCTGGCATACAAGCATGACTCTTTTACTTTGTTTAACAAGTTTTATATCGCTAGTATTTGCTAGTGATGTTTTACAGTATTCCGACAGTGACTTTGAATCCAAAGTTGCGACGCATGTCTTGGCACTGGTTGAATTCTTCGACTCTCGGCAAACTCGCCATCCGCATTGTAACGATATTTTGTTTTATTTTATTCACCACCTAAAAGGTGATAGTTGAGAGTCACTCACACCTACCTATGGAGAAACAAACACACATCTTTAATATCCATTACCCACCCACATGCATACAAACTCACTTGAAAGGGACAAAGGGTATGTAGTAATATCACTCATAATTACAATTAAAGAGAGTTTATTTATTATCCAACACCACACACGTACAAAGTCATGTGAAAGGGATATATATATATATATATATATATATATATATATATATATATATATATATATATATATAACAGAAAGAAAGTGAAACCAACAAATCAAGTAAAAATCAACAAGCAATTTATTTCTAGATAATTAAGATGAAAAATCAAAAAGACACTTACAGTAATGTGTATTAAAATCCAAATAATCCAATAAGAATTAGTGTTCTAATCACAAGTCCTAAATATAGAATGTTCCGAATTCACAGCTGTATCCTTGAATGTTATGATGTGCCAATGGTCTTCAAAGTCCTGATGTACTAGTAGTCTTTAATGTGCTGATGTCAAAATGAAGTACTCCAAAATATCTCTGAATAAGTTCACATAAATTCCAAAATCATTAATTAAAAATCCAAAATCCAAAAGTCTATGAGCACTGTTATAATCCAATGAATATTTTAAATAATTCCTCTCTTAGAATTTGGAATGACTTTCCACAACTGTAATAGCTCTTTACAAGACTGATAGTAATGTCGAAACTCCTAAACTGTCCACTAAACATGGTATATATAAAGATTGGTCACATGACAGAACATTCTAAATATATGTGTGTCCATTTACAGGTAACTCCTAAGGTATTTCCAGTTTTATCTCTAAACAAAATCAACCTTGACCTCAAAAAGGAAAAACATTTTGTTTATCAAAACTATCCTTTAGCTCAAATCTGAAGTAAACAACCTAATTCAAGGACACTAATTAAACATGTTCTTTCTCATAAACAACATTATGATTTAAGCAAATATTAAAGTCAAGAAACATTTATAATTTCCTAAAATATCTATAATATTATATAAACATCATACATAACTATATATATATATATATATATATATATATATATATATATATATATATATATATATATTATATATAGTTAAGTAGTACTAGCACACATAATTACAATTCAACACACGTTATTTACTATCCAATACCTATATACTTACATACAAACTCGCGTGAAAGTTGATGTAAGATATTTAATGGGCAGAATCACTAACATTCGTCCTTACAAACAAATAAATATTTTTATCATCCAATATTCATCTGTGCAAACAAATAAGATCAGGGTAGAGAATGTGCGTATGTGATGATTACTAACACGCATTTTTTACATACATCAAATTCAAATGACCTCAAAGAGACGAGAGCGTTATACAAAACATCTTTGGCAAAGTCCAGGAGGTAAAAACCAGCCCTACTCCCCCCAAAAATCAAACCATGATCATCATTATCATCATCAGTTGCTGCAGCAAGTACAAAAAGAAAGATGGTGCCAGCGGCGGTGGACTCGAACAAGAATTTTTTTAAGACCATTACAACTGGTGATGAAAGATGCACAATTTGTGTGTGTGTGTCGACTGTTTTCAAAGCAACGGCCCTTTTTCAGAGCCACCATATCTCTCAGAAAAGAGATACAACTAAATTATTGCCAGATAAGAAAAATAACCTTCCAAAATATGTGTATCTATATTATAATAATAATAATAAATAAAAGCAACAACAACAACAACAATAATAATAATAATAATAATAATAATAATAATAATAAACAAATTAAGAATAGTTTTGATTTTCACTTACGTTTGGTATATTCTCGTGAATAAGAATCATAATGAAATTAAAACGTCATAAAAGTCCATTTTTCTTGCGAGTGTCTTGATTTGAATTTAGTATTTTTTCTCCTGCTTCTGAAATCTATTTTTCTCTCTTCTCTCTTTCTTCATATGGTTGTGTGTGGTGGACACTCTGTAGGCCCGTCTCCTTGCACGCGACACACACAACATTTGTCTTGGCTTTTGTTTAAGTTGTGGTTTTATGAGGGTCCAAAGAGCTATATTCCTGTCTGGATCAACACAATGATCCAGCTTTCATTAACGCTTGTTTGGGACGCGGTTTGTCGATGATCAATTTTGAATGAAATTCTTTTCCTTACACCAAGTCAGCATTTTTTTAAAGCATGCAGTATCTGGGAAATAATAGGTTTCAAGATGGGTGTCATAGGACGAAAGACCGCTCTGAACATACTCCCCAAACCACGTCCTCGTTGTCGATTTACTCCTCGGTACACGCGATACATTTGTAACAACTCAGTCGAGAATCGTTTTCGAAAATATAGTTTCACTGTGTTTTCTCCTACATCGTTAGCACTACTTGCATAATCCGCTTTAAAGGGAATGACTTCCAGCAACGGAGCAACTTTGTTTTCCAACATGTTGCACTCGATGACATCGAAGTACACAAATATCAAATTGAGTCCCTCGTTCAATTCGATAGGGTATCAAAAATACTTAAAGAATGTGTTGCTGTTGATGATGTTTTTTGTTGGAGTGAGGGCTGTGTTTCCGAACGGGAATAACAAACAAACTTGGCGAAAATTTTTATTGACAACGTTTTACTGTCGGAAAAATCAATTTTAGGACAATACGAGGGTGGATGGTACTCGATCAGTACACGTCTGTTGGTTTTCTCAAGTGCCTTGCGAAACTGATCGTTGGAAACATTCCAGATCGTATCGACGAGATGTCGAGCATTCAAATAACATCCTGCAGTTATTCTCATGTCATACACGTTCAATCGGGAATTGACTGCCGCTGGTGCTTTATTTACATAATAGCAAGGATCATTTTTGTCCACGTGTCCTTGTATTTCTTCATTGAGTATTCTATCCTCGGTGATATTTAAGACGAGTTGAATGAATGATTTCTACTGGAGCCACTTCCCAATGAGCTTCGTGGTTCATTTGTATGGTTTGGGGTAATTTTACCGTGTAACAACACAAAATATTATTGGGAAATACACCCAGAGAACTGTCACTGGGGTGTTTTTAGGGACACGTTCTCTACACCACACACAATGTTGTTGTTGTTTGACTTTACCTAGTGACAATTCTGGTAGAAATCATTCATCCCTCGCAAGTCTGAAATATCACCGAGGGTCAAGTCACTTTCTTCGTAGAAATAGTACAAGAACACTTGAACAAAAATTATCCTCGCTTTTACGAAGGTAAAACACCAGCGTCAGTCAGTTCCCAGTAGAATGTGAATAGCATGAGAAAATTCCCCGCAGGATATTATTTTAATGCTCGACATCAGTTTCGCAAGGCATACCTCCGATCCGTTTTTTTAATCAAACTTGGAATATGGGCTTATATCATCAAGTTCAACAGATATTTCGATAATGAGCGGAATTCACGCATATTAATAAGTTGATCTTGCATCTGATTACTGAGTTTGTTACCTCTCTGAAGCCCATATTTCTAATCCGACTTTGATCAAACTTAGAATATATGCTTTTATGATCAAGATTTTGCACGATTTCCATAATGAGCGAGAATCGCACATATTAATGAGGTGATCTTGCATTTGACTGGGTAAACTTAATATGACTATAGAGACTGTGTCTCTGATCTGCTTTGAAGTCAAGTTGGTAAATAGACTTAAATCATCAGCATCTTAGATGGATACAATTATGAGCAAGATCAAAATCATATTAATGATGTTATTTTGCATGCGATTAACTGAGCTTGTCAGTACTTTGGTGACTATTTCTGATCAGAGTTTTATCAAACTTAGTAAATAGGCTTATGTCATCAATATGTTAAACGAGTTATAATAATAATAATAATAATAATAATAATAATAATAATAATAATGAGGACTTAGTACAGCGCTTAATCTTTAGAAGCTCTAAGCGTTTTACAATATTGGTTAACATATAAGGACACACACACACACACACACACACACACATATATATATATATATATATATATATATATATATATATATATATATATATATATATATATATATATATATATATATATAAGATTGCAAAAACAAATACAGTAAAATTACAAACAAAAACATGCTGAAAATAATTAAGGCAAGGAAACACTGTAAAGTCTTAAATCTGTTTTTGGTCGAAATATGTGAGTTTTAAGAGCACTCTTGAATGACACCACAGTATCATTTTGTCTAAGTTCAACAGGTAATTCGTTCCAGGTCGCTGGGCCCTGGTACGCAAAAGAACGTTGTCCGTATGACTTCGTTTTGATAGTGGGAATGATGAGAATATAGTGTCGGAAGAGGAGCGTAAGTAACCAGAAGGGGTGTACACATGGGTGAGGTCAAGTATTTAGGACTGGAGGCAGTCAACGCAATGTAGCATAGAGAACAGATTCTGCGTTTGATTCTGGGCGAACGGGTAGCCAGTGGAAGGTGCATAGCAGGGTGAGGAGTGCTCGGTTCTTGGTACTCTACAGACGATCCGAGCAGTTGTGTTTTTAACTTTTTAAAGTTTCTATAGTAGATGTGAGACGAACCAGATAGAAGAGAATTACAATAGTCAAGTCTAGAAAGTACTAAGGAAGACACAAATGTTTAGTAGCATCAACAGAAAGAAAACTCAGCTCCTTATAGCCTTGCATATGTTCATGACATGTTGATGTGATGAGAGAGTACTGTCGAGAGTGGCACCAAGGTTTCGTCCTGATTGTGTGAACTTAATGCTGGTATTGCTTATAATTATTGTTCGAGGTAAAGAATAAAAATGAGAAAGTATTTGTGTGTTGATCAGAATGGCTTCAGTTTTATCATCATTCATTTGCAACTTGTTACATGTCATCCATGACGTCACATCGGAAATGCACCTCTCTACGCCTTGGATGGTAGGATCAACTTCATTTGGGTGGCTAGATTTGTATATTTGGGTGTCATCAGCGTACAAGTGGAGAGCCACCGGATGATGATCTATGACAATTGAGAGGGAGCGCGTGTATAGAAGAAACAGAACGGGTCCACGAACAGAACCCGGTGGAACACCAAAACATAGATCAACTGGGCTGGAATTGTTTTCCATTTACGGACATAATGTGTGTCTTGTTGACTAAAACTATGACTTGAACCATAGTAAGGCTGTATCGCGAATGCCAAATGCATGCTGCTGGAGACGGTGGAGTAATATATCATGGTCTTTTGTGTCAAATGCTCCAGATAAGTCAAGCAGGGTGAGGACTGTAATCGTTCCACTATCCAAAGCAGAGAGAAGGTCTTTAACTACTTTCAGAAGGGCAATTTCGGTACTGTGTCGAGGGCGATATGCAGACTGTAAACAAATTGCTAAAAAGACTATTTAACTTCAGATGAGATATAAATTGGGACAGAACAACTTTTCTACGATTTTTGACATGAATGGGAGGTTAGAAACAGGGCGGTAGTTTGTTTAAATCGTAAGGTGGCAAGCATTGGTTTCTTCAACAGAGGCATTACAATGGCAGTTTTGAACAATTTTGGGAATTCCCCGGATGAGAGAGAAGTATTAATAACATCGGTTAGTGAAGGCAATATTGAATCTAAGCACTCAAGCAGCAGTAATGTCAACATCGGATCAAGTTAACATGATGTTGGGGTGCTCTGCAACAGGATTGTACGTAAGAAATCCGTAGAGACAGGCTCAAATGCTGTTAAAGGTTGCCTTTGAAATTCTGTATCACAACTGTGTTGTGACGATGAGTCGATTGAAATTGTGTTGTCAAGTTGATCTCTAATGGTTTGCACTTTGTCACGGAAGAAATTTGCAAACAGATCTGGAAGGTCTACCGGTGAGAAGGTCGTTGGAAGTGGTGTACATTTGTCCCTTGACATTAGCT
This sequence comes from Margaritifera margaritifera, assembly GCA_029931535.1. Taxonomy (NCBI): domain Eukaryota; kingdom Metazoa; phylum Mollusca; class Bivalvia; order Unionida; family Margaritiferidae; genus Margaritifera; species Margaritifera margaritifera. Next base: position 3,949,974 of record JAQPZY010001582.1, on the reverse strand, counting down.
TGTTAGTAATATCAAAGAGTTTTTTGCAGCTGGAACTTTCAGTGATCATAGTACTGAAGTTGGTTGATATCGCTGCATGAACTATGTTTGTGACATTATTCTTAGCGGCTTCATAGATTTGTTTATAAAGCGTAAGACCCGATGAAAGCCAAAGCCTCTGTACCTTACGGCGTTCTCTCTTAGCAGTGCGAAGCTGGTCCTTGACACTACTATACCATGGAGAACACTTTTGAATTGATACTCTGCACTTGGTTGCTGGGGCATGCTTGTCAAGCAATGAATGCAAGCACTTATCAAGTTGTTCTAATGTAGCAGGTAACAAAATTGTTAGGTTTGCTTGGATGTCAAGCATTAGTTGGGTTCTATTTATCATAAGGAGGTTTCTCTTAGTAGCAAACAAAGATGGAGGATTATGGACTGACAGGTCAAGATGGCATATGAAGAGGAATTTGAATTAAATTGTTCGAATTGACGGTCTAGTTTTCAAATCACTGTGAAGGAATGGGCAAAATGGAGATAATTGAATTTTGTCTTCCGCTTCTACCCTGACTGGCTTTGAAACAACGTTTCTTTTTTCGCTGCCGTTTACATTTAAGTGAAGATGAATGTAGTCCAAGGCCGTTTAGTCTAGTGCACAATGTAGTATGGAGGAATGGTTATTTAATGCAATTAATTGGGTTCTATCATAGCATAAACGGGTAGACTGGCCAGTATCACGTGATGGCGGTATGTTCAACAACAATGGCGGTTGTAGCAGTGGGGCTAGACGGCTGAAAAAGAAAATCTAACAGTTCTCGTTTCCAAATGAAGTAGATAGAGAAACACATTCCAACAGAACAGCCAATGCATGATGAATACAATAAACAAGATCTGTGTATATAAGTGAAATTCTGTGCAGGTTAAAATAGTTCTCAATTAGTGTGATATGCAGGGCTGATACCCCCCCCCCCATAAAAAAATTAGATATATATATATATATATATATATATATATATATATATATATATATATATATATATATATATATATATCCACATGTCTAGGAGAAGTAGTCTGATAAAATTCATGTGTCTTACATACCTTTTCACTTGTCTCAAAATTTCAACAACTGGCCTATATTCGATTAGATGATTGCACTCTAATCCATAGCAAGAAATAATGAACATGTATAACATATTAATTTCAACAAAGGTTTTCCTTTTCCAAAAACTTAGCTCGATTAATAACTGCTTTCGAAGAGTTAAGTATACTTATATACATGTAAACATTGATACTAGCGATGTTTCATATGAAAGAGTGACAATCGTTAGGGACGGGCACTTGATTATTTTTCAGCTAAAGTCTTTTATAAATATTCTTCCGAATAACTATGCACTAGGTCAAAAATTAACAGGATCATATTTGGTAAACTTAATGTTCTCTAACCATGTAGTAGTTGCCACAAGGATGAACAGAGCGGGAGGTGGATTTGGATTAGTAAAAGGGACGAAGTCCACGTATAAAACAAATTTATTCACATAGAATTAGCGATAAAATAGAAGAGAAATGCAAGTATACCTTCCATTTAACCCAAGGACAATTTTAAAATGTTACATCTTGAACTTGTACATTATGTAATCAGATTCAAGATTTTGTCGTAGTGGTTTAGTCATCTATACATGCCGCTGCTAGAACAATCATTATATTTTGTGTTTTTAAATCCAGAATAAGGATACGAGAACATTAAAACTAAAAAAAATCCCCAAAAAATCACAAGACCAACACGAGTTTCCACCAAACTGCTTTCACAAACATACTACAACGTATCTCAAAATTAGCAATGATTCATTCCCAATTATTCCATGGTAAAAATCATCCACTGTCATGAATATTTCACAGGGAAAGGCACAGTCAAACAAAACCTCTAAATTTAGATATGAACTATTTAGGTGGAGTCATTTTATCCTGGTCTGACTCCAGCAGTGGAGAGTCGCCATTTTAAAGGATAGCGTGATCTTAGTGCAAACTAGGCAGTCATACAGGGACACATCTGCGTATTTAAATATTTGTAAAATTCGTCATAAATTATATTGCGATGAAGCTATGAGATTTATTTACCCAACAGTTGTGTTTCAGATTACCAGAGCAGGTTAATAATTAGAAACGTGAAATTACTAGAGGCAATGAAGGTTGTAAACTGTGATTCCAAAATCATCACTTTTATTTGCGGAAAACGAGTGTTGTGCCATTCTTAGATCGTGGCAGAAATACGGTACCTGAATATTGTATTACAATTTACTCCAAATTAACAGGAATATATGGAAATAATCCATTATATCCTCTCGAGATGCCGATCAATTTCCAGAGCAAGACAGGACGTTTAACTTTTAATTTATTTAATTATTTGATGTCTAAAGCCAAACATAAGTGAGTTTACTATCTGCATATATATATATATATATATATATATATATATATATATATATATATATATATATATATATATATATATATGTGTGTGTGTGTGTGTGTGTGTGTGTGTGTGTGTGTTATCGCAAGGGTTACATTGTAATTATCTTTGGAATTTAAAATGTTTCAAGTTTAAGCTTCAAAAGTGAGTTGTTCAGTACACTGATAACGTATAAAGCAGTGTTAAAGCAGCACCCGTTCACTGATTACTTGCCGGTGTTACCTTACATCTTGAAGGATCTACGGTAATAATCCAATGGATTTCCTTGCGTTGTGGTCAGATTATCACACTATTTGCGTTTGTGTTATTATTTCAGAATTAATACTAATTGTGGGCTTAGACCAGGTCTGCTGTTAATAACAATTATCAGATTAATGATAATTTATTTTAATGCAGCATAGACAATATAAATATTGTAAGTTCTGGAGAACACTTACTAGCTTACAAGTAAAACATTTTGTATTTGATGAATTCGTGGTAGAAGGGAGGTAACCCAGTAAAATGTACAATGTAAACGTCTGCAGCCGTGGCCATGCAATATCTAAACCGGCCTATTCCAACTCAGTTTCCAGTGATAAACATAATGTGAAAGACATGTACAAATTTCCCACTCACCACCCCATAACAGTATAAGTAACATTGTTCAATGCTTCGGTGAAACCTTGTCCGCTGTTTGTTTCTATTTACTAATTTCAGTCACTTGTCATACAATGTCGCAGAGCAGATTAATGCTTTGAGCTGCAGATTGTGACAGTGCAGTCTGGGCTATAGGATAAATTACGCATCAACTGATTCCTGTAGCTAGTGGTGTATATGCACGAAAATACTGTCCCATTGTTTTGCGCGTTTAAAAAATATGTCATAAGACCTGCATTAGCTGATAGAAAGGGGATTCAGTTAGAATCAGCCCCTTCTCCATATTAATTTAAATAATCCAGTTTGAGCCGGTTTCGCGTGGCGGTCTCAGCCGGCCAGGCAGAAAACGTGTTGGACCCACGTTTTGTGGTTTCTCGGGATCAGCATATTTTAGGTCCACTTTTTGTGGTCTCGTGTGATCAGTATATTTTTGGGTCATGCCATGACCGACGGTGGGGTGGGGTGGGGGTGGGTGGGGGGCTGTCCGGGGCGAAAGAGGGGTTACAATCGCTAAACTTTTGGTTGTTCGTCTTCTGCATTCACAAACAATCAAGCATCGCATGGTATGATGGGAAATCTTGTATTAATACATGTGAAAGTAGAAGGATATATTTTTCACGTGTGAAAATATAGAAATGAAAAAATATGAAAAATATTTTGCCAATAATTTCCTATATTTCACTTTTAAGCAGTGGCAAAGCGGGGGGGGGGGGGGCAATTCCTTAGCGTAACGGGGGCAATTCTTCACAAAACATATTTAGATGGGGGGAGGGGGATGGAGATTGGCAACTGACATACAACCTGTTCTTTGTGGCAAAGGAGGGGCGCCACTAAAGAACATTGCCCTCAGCGTCTCAGTAGTGGCGCCACTAAAAAACATTGCCACAGGGCGCCTCTAACCCTCGCTCCGCCACCGCTCTTAAGTATATAATAAAAATGTTGCAATTATTATTATTTATCCAACGGGTTTACCACTCCACAACCTTAACATTATTATTATCTATCCAACGGGTTAACCACTAAACAACCTTAACAACCCATAAAGGTGATTAAAACTCTTAAGGCCATTGTAATTGTCCACAAAACACACGAAATCACATAAACATTCCGAAAGCTATATTTACGATGTAAGGGGGAGCTGGTAACTCAACAAAGCCAACATCAAACCTTATATAAAGGATATTACATTTAAACTAGGAGAGTACCTCTTCACTAATAACTCACTCATGGTACACAAGAGTAAAAGGTTTAGTTTGAGCCTTTGTGACCAAAGTTTCCTTTAAACGCATGGGGATATATTTTCCAAGAACAACTGTCAAAATAGATCCACGTATGCATCCTTCCTTCTTTCTCTCCTTTTTGCATCCTTCCTTACTGTCTAATTTTCTTTCTTTGAAGCTAATACTCTTTACGAAGCATTATTTAAGATAGCAAAAAAACAAAAACAAAAAAAAAAACAACAAACAAACTTGAAGAACCCCGTATAGTAATGTGAAGGATTAGTATTTATGAAATAGATGCAAACCAAATTAGGCCATTTTGTTACTTTCCCTTCGCCTTTCCCACTTGCGCCTCAAATATTCATCTATAATTGTCGTTCGGTTCACTGCTTCGCATCAGTCCTGTGTCAGGGGACAAAGCAAACCAGGACAACATGGGGAGTCTCTTTGTCTTTCCTATAATTGCTACTGCAGGTAAGTTTTTTTATTTTCAATTTATTTGTTCTTTATTTCGTATTCTAGTGCCAGTACCATATCTCCTCCCACCCATCACCCACCCCCGCCCCTACCGGCCCCCATCCCATCCCAACTGTCACATATTCAGATACTTTTTTTTCCATATTTATCAAGCAATAAAACTGTAATAGATTAGATTTCATTGTTTCATAGTGGGTATGAGAGAGTTAGAGAGAGAGAGAGAGAGAGAGAGAGAGAGAGAGAGAGAGAGACTGCACCTTAAATTAGATACTCAGGCCGCACAATTATTAAACCCATCCCAATACCTTTTCAATTATATATATAATTCTACGAAGCCGAAAACCGAATCGCAGATCAATTTATTATTTTTTTCTTTGTAATGATTTAAAATAATTTACGATATTTAAGTCAGATTAATGGATGTTTTATACTGTTATTACAGTCTGAAATACAGTTTATATTGTAAAGACTATCAGTAACTAAATATCAGGGGGAAATATATTTCACGACATTTTTTATTAGTATTTGTTCATTTTTGGTGGCACTCGATGGCTGAGACCACCTCTATATAATGTATATAGGACGATATCTGGCTGTAGGTGATCTCGCAATACAACTGCAACAACAAAGATGGATAGGAGCCGGTTGAGAAATTATAAAATTGACATTGTGCCCCTAGCGTGGTTTCTAGAGCATATGTTCAAATCATTGGGGAAAAAATAATTTGATCAATTCACAACCGTGTTTGAACATCACACTGCACTATAGTTGATATAATAACGAAAGGGAAGACAAGTTTAGAAGGAGCGGTGAAAACGGCAAGACGATTTCTGATATAAAACCTGAATAATTTTGATTAAAAGATATTAACATGCTTGTTGAAAGTAAGACTCATAAATGCGTGATACAAATATGCAAATGTAAACACCAGTCACGAAATATATATCGGACAATGAAATTCTAACTGGGCTTTGTCATGCATAAAACTGTGATTTATCATTTGTTGACATTCTAGCAAGGGCAATGACAAAACACCGACCTACTTAAAGTACCTTATGCAAAGCGAAGCAGTTGTTTGTTTGTTTCTTTCTTTGTTTATTTTTGTTCTTTTTCATTTTTTCTAATTCCTCGAAAGTAAAGAAATGCAGATATATTAATATTTCTGATCTTTGTATTACAAAACAAAAATCTTGACCTTTCTCTGATTAGATCCTGAGAATGCAATCAATCAAAATTCTTCTTTTATGGTATGAGAGGAATGTGCTAATAATAATAATAATAATAATAATAATTAATAGTAGTAGTAGATGCAGTAGTAGCAGTAATATTATAATAATAATAATAATTAATAGTAGTAGTAGTAGTAGCAGCAGCAGACGTAGTAGTAGTAACAGAAGTAGTAGTAGTAAATATGAACTCTGGAAACTTGTGTGATGATTACTGGGTCAGAAATAATCAACTTTGTATTTTTATCGTATATCACCAGAGCTAATTTACAGAAATGTTCTTAATGTAATTATTGCTCACTAAGACAATTTATTTCCCATATTTGTATCTAAAGTTTGTATTCATACACCTAAAGAATTGTTTTTTTCTTTTTTCATGTAGTCACATTTCAAAACATGACATGTACTCCTGTAAGAATCATCTTTAACAATGAAAATTGTGATTATTTTAATTTGTTTATTTATTTTTTTTTTATTTATTTATTTATTTATTTATTTTTTTTTTTTTTGGGGGGGGGGACTTTTATGGTACGCTTAACCTGATGAACTGACTTTCATTTATTTCTATTGCAGTCATCCAGACAGTGCTCGGCCTTACCCAGGTTGGCTTGGATTACATAGGTCGTCACCTCGATGTACGCGTCAAGGTCATGGACAACGTTCTCCACGATGGCGAGAAACATCGACTTGAAATCCGGCTGACCAATAAGGGACCTTTTACCATTAGCACGCAAGATTGGCAGTTATATTTCCACAGCTTCTTTATGATAGAGCCTGATTTCCTCCCCAATTTAAATGGACACATACTTGAAAACGAAGATGTCAAAGTCATCCATGTCAACGGAATGTTGTTCCGATTGGAGTTTCTGCCAACTTTTGGTTTTTTTAGGCCGGGAATCTCACGTACGATTAATCTAATGGCGGAGGATTGGGCTGTGTCTAAAACCGACATTCCGGGCAACTGGTACGTGACGGCCCCGAACCTATTGCCACACGTGCTTAACGCCACAGATCTGGATCCGGACCCGTTTGTTGATCCCTTCGTGGAGCCAAACCAGTGGAAGCGATATAAAGCTGACCGATATGACCCTTTTTCTCCCAGTGATAGGTATGAGAGATACAATGCGTCTGATCTGGGTCATGAAATTGCCAAATACATAGTCATTCCAAGCCCAGAAAGCCTGACACTCACCTTAGACGGTTATGTGACAGTTGACAGCACTTGGGTGATTGCAGCCTCTGAGCAGCTGGCGTTTGAAGCGTCTTACCTGGGAGGTTTGTGAAATTTCATCTTCATAGTGAACAATTTTATCTCTCAACATCGCCAGCCCAAAAAATGTATTACCTATACTAGTAAAGACAACAGATAAAAGTCTTTGATAAAAGGGCAAGCACCATTTAAATCAGTGGTTCCCAAACTTGTTGATCGCGACCCTAAATACTATCTTTTGCGACCCAAAATGCAGTACCAGTATTTGGGTCGCGACCTGGGGTTTGGGAACCACTAATTTAAATGATGAAAGACTGACGAATTATTTGTGAGCACATGGCAAACTGATAAATTTTGTTAGAGCGGAATTATTAAATATATATATATATATATCTTTTTAAATTTACTTTTGTAACGGATAAAATAGTTGATCTTATTTTGTTCTTAAAATCAGGGGACGAACTATGAGTAGATAGTACTGCTAATGAGGAGAGAGTTCGAAACAAGCTTATGTTTGTTGCTTAATCCTCCATTTCTCTTGTTCAATTTTATGTTCTTTCCACGATGACTTCTGTACATATATACTGTTTAAACCAACTATGAATAGAAGCTAATGGGAAGATCCAGTGGTCCATTGCCTATAGCCGATAGTAGGATTCAAGGATTCCTCTTGCTTATCCCGTCCGTTATGGTGATTAATAATTTGTTGTTAGCGATTCAACTTCAAATAACTTTCAAAAATCTTTGAAGTTTTTTTCATCTGTTTATATCCAGACAAACTAGGTCTGTACACATCACGTATACCGAAATCTTCCAAAGTCATTGTCCTGGAACTGGATGAGACTAAACCAGGAATAGACAATGACGAGTCTTACGTTATAAAGTGCATCCCATGTGCAAATATTGTGTCCGTCAAAGCCAAGAGGCATGCGGGTGTTTTCTATGGTGTCCAAACCCTTCTGCAGCTAATAGCCTCTCAAGATGGCGGCCGCCTTGATGGATTGGTTATCACTGACAAGCCTCGCTTTGGGTACAGAGGACTCCACATTGACGTGGCGCGAAACTTCCAGTCGAAGAAGGACGTAATGAAAATAATGGAGGCGATGGTCATGTACAAGCTGAACAAACTTCACCTGCATCTGTCCGACGACGAAGGGTGGAGACTGGAGATACCAGAGCTTCCTGAACTCACTGAAGTAAGTGATATCTCAAGTGATTTTTTTCCCCAATAGTATCGTGAATTAGAAATAGTGCTGCCAAAAATATTTTGATGCCAACGGAATGAAAAAATGGACGAAGAGAGTTCCTTTAAACGTGGTTCAATAACTTATGACATTCTTTCTTCCGTTAAGGTGAACAGTATGCACTCGATTCACCTTTTTAATGCCATCGAAATTGTAATTTGTCGGCCCCAAGAAGAGATACCAGAGATTCGTATATCCCTGCAGTGTCGATCGCCCTTGAATGGTCACGTACTACTGTTGTCTATGTTATGATTTGCAAATATAATTTGATAATCGATAAAACCTTTATATAAATTTTTAAACTTTTAAAAAATGAAATCACACAAAACCTTAAAGACAAATATTGAAATAGTAACTAAGAGGGGGTCAGCCGGGTCGTTGGAGCATTCGCACACTTGCATAAAATAAATTTTAAAAAGTTTGATAATATGGCGGCAGTTTTAACAGTACGAGCGTCTTAACCTTTCGAGGGTGAATTGACTGCATACTGTTTATGTTGACAGAGAAAAGAATGGTATGAAATTATTGAAGTCCATTCAAACGAAACTTTCTTTATTCATTTTTCAGGTTGTTTGCATAAATACATTTTTAGATTCTGCACCAGGTACCATTTGAAAATAACTATCTGGACTTGAAGTTAATGTCTTTATTTATATGATTATCATATATTTAAAAAATCACAAGGGAGGGGGGTACTGGAGGGCACTCTTGGTGGGTGTTTAGTTCTAAAATTGGGCTATCCAAACGAATTGTTTTCTAATAAATATCATCAGAATGTTTTATAGTATACTTACATCTCCCTTCAGTAGCGGCTGTATCGCGTCGTTCCATTTTATAGTAAAAATTTGCTTTGAATCTATCTGAATCTATGCCATACATTATTGTTTTAATCGTACTTCTTGTCCCAGTCGAGTTGAATATGTCCCTTCCTTTTTTATTTGGGTAATATAAATTTACCGGTACCAGCCTGGAACGTAAATCTGGTATTGTGCCCCTTTGAAAACATCGAGCCTGATTTCCTTAGTGAACGAAAAGTCATTGTATTTCTCGGAAAATGTCAGAACATACTTTTTATATTTTGACCAATAAAACTTTGGCGGATGCATTCAGCTTGATTGTGACCGGAAGTAGGAATGAAACAAGCATGTATTGCATTGATTCGGAAGTTTCAAAGACATTTTTCATCCATTAAACGGAACGACGCGATACAGTCGTTATACAGTGGTCATGTAAGTGAACTACACAACATCCTGACAGCATTTATTATTCAAAAATGCAAATAGCGTCATCCTTGTGATATTTTTAAAAATAGTATAATCATATAAGGAACCGATCATTTAAGGTTTTTTTTAGGGGTTTTTTTTTGGGGGGGGGGGAATAGGATTTTCTTCCGAACCAAGATAGTTTTTTCTTTTACCTCAAGATTTTTTTCAGCTAATATAATTGATATAATTAATTCTGTTTTTAATACAAAATAGAGCAATAAACAGTTCCACATGTAACATCGCAGGATACCTTTTCCCTTACGGGCTAAATCAATGATTCCCATTTCATTGCATTTTATTGGTTTTCTTGGATTTAACCTTCTTTCTTGTAATCCCTGTACTGGTTTCTTTTTAATGCAGAGATGACACTCACAACATAAAAGAACTAGGTTATCAACATATACTAATGCGACGAGGTATTGGAATACGCATGCGTCGGGCAACAAACACTACTTTCTCAAGCCGACTTTAATCGTAACAACAAATGTTTATAGCTTTTTCGAGCATACTTTCAATTCATCGTTTGCATGTTTTTTCTGAGATCTTTGTAAATCAAATATACTATTACTGGGTGAATTCACTCACAGTGAAATTAGCGCGAGTTGCGGATAAAGACTTCGGGTCTGGTCTCATGAAAGATTCATAATATTTTAGCAAAAATGCTAATAGGTATTTTGTTCACCATAATAATTTTTATTTCAATTAACTCAGTCCTTAGACCTATTTCCATCAAGGCACTTCAACATGTTCATTATCAGTACGACATTTTCGATCCGACGACGCCAATAAGGCAGTCGAAGCATCTGGAGTTTTTACACAAGTTGCAAAGTCTTTAAGCATCTTCAACCAATACCGTTAAAAATTCAAACCTGATATACCTAAACTTGTTGTTAATTACATTGTCTCATGGTGTGCATACAAATCCTGGTCCTAGAAGCATTAAATACCCATGCGTAACTTGTGAAAAAACTGTGAACGGTATAGAATGTGATGCATGTCATGTCTGGTTTAACATCCAGTGTCAAAATCTCAGTTCCCATATCTTTGACATTCTTACAAAGCATGAAAATTACTCTTGGGCACATCTTCAGTGTCATATGCTAAACAGGCCTGTTTGATACTCCATTATCCTTCTTGTTCACCCCAGCAGATTCGGCACTCTGGATGATTCAAACACTTCATGTTCAGGAAATGCTTTCCCAAAGACTTCAACTCCTATTAGAACCAATTTAGTTTTAAAAATTAAGCTTAAAAGGTGGATATCAAGGTCTGAAGGTGTGAAATGTAAATTATCAATCAATTGTCAACAAAAAGACAGAATACCTGGCATTACCAGATACTGAAAAACCTGATATTTTGATTGGCACAGAATCAAGGCTTTTACCAGACATTGCAGATAATGCGGTATTTCTACCAGGATACACTCTCCACAGACAAGAGAGGTCCTGCAAAAGAAAGCGAAGTGGATGGGGTATCAATATTCATCTTTGTGTAGCTGTTGAAGTGTCAATGACCACATATCATTAAGTTCGGTTCATCCTTTTTCTTTTCATACTATACATCAACCCCAAAGAGGATTGGAAGCCATGAAATTATCAATAGTTTGGACCCTGAATTTGCTCCAAAGGCAATTCCACAACATTGAAACAGGGATCTTGATAAGGAATGGTAGAGTTAATGCAGTCCACAACTGTCCGAGGAATGAATAATCTCTCTCCAAAACTCATAATAAAACAAAACAGTTAGTAAAATCATCCAATTAGATGCTATATGTTCTGTTTTCTGGGTGACTGAACACTTACTGACATGGACCGGTCAAAGGTTAACAGTCCAAGTAATATGTAAGATACAAGATTCTTATCTCGTGATCTAAGATGCAATCCCATAATACAATCATATATATAAAGACAAAATCCATCAACTCAAGCGCACATATACATTTTGTGTTAATACTAAATATATGTTTTATTTTCTGGTCTACGCAGCAAATGGTAGATAAATAATGCAACTCTGTGAATAGCAAAGGGAACTTGTATTGACATAAAGCCATACAATTATTTTCTAGAGATAGAATATTATACCAAGGTTTGTCTAAATATTTTTCTTTAAGATCTTGATAACGTTTACAAATATAAAAATGCACGATATTCATCTTCATTAATTGACAAATTAAACGATAAAAATATTACACAAACGATAGAAAGCAGTAAACCCATAATGTATATAAAGTTTGCGACTTGAACATCTGAATCGCTAGAGAGCTTTACAGATATAAAATGGTAAGATAGTTTTAAAAATTTAATAGTGTTTTATAATGTTAATAATACCTACACTTTGAAGACTCCATCATGCCAATTTTGACTCCTGCAATCCTTCACTGTTTGAGAAAATGCTAATACAAATACGCTAACATGTCTAATATCTTGTGTTGCCCATGTAACTCGTCCGTTATATCTAATATCTTGTGTTGCCCATGTAACTCGTCCGTTATATCTAATATCTTGTGATGCCCATGTAACTCGTCCGTTATATCTAATATCTTGTGATGGCCATGTAACTCGTCCGTTATATCTAATATCTTGTGATGGCCATGTAACTCGTCCGTTATATCTAATAATTTAAGCATTCTGGATATCTGCGCCTATCCATATGTAACAATTTGCACCAGTATTTGACACACTTATGTAACACACAATTGTAGTCTGCCACATTCACCAAGGGCAACATAATTACTCACATTACTTGAGACACACACATAGTATTTACAGAAGCGACTTCGAACACTTTCAATACATTATGAATATGTGTGATCTCAGAATTATAACATAATATATAGGTTTAACAATAGTATCAAGTATTTTAAAAACATCTACACAACTAAAGTACCAAAATCTCCTTTCGTAATGAAAATTAGACACAACAGATGTTATACTCTGTGCTACTAATGTTTCTTTAGCCATGGTCCCAAATAATGTGGGTGTATACTCAAGCCCTGTATATTTACAGAAATGAAACTGTAGCAATCTGTGCCCCATTAAAACAAATCAAAACACTTGTCATAATTTCTAAAAGGCCCTTCGTTGAGAAATATAAATTACTTTTGTCTTATCCAAATTAACCACCAATACAGTGATACTACAAAAGCGTTCTATTATGAGTGTCTGCTGTTGCAATGCTATCGCTGTATCAGCGCAATTAGCTGCATCATCAGAGAATAATAATACTAAGACATCAGGGAAATTTTCTGTTATAAATACACCTCTGCCACAATTTTCCCTCATTAACCGAATCAAAGTGTTAATACACACAAACAATAATAGTGTGCTCAAAAGAGATACTTGTCTAGTCCACACAGTACAATACAAGTATTCAGTTACATCTTCGCTTGAATTTACACATGGTCTCAAGTTAGACTATATTTGATTTGAAATGGCTACAAATCTTCCACTGATACCTTTTGAAGCAAGACACCTCCACAATTCGACGTTGTCAAACGATTTAGAAACATTTACATACATACAAACAATACAGCCTTTCTCTTTCATATATATATATATATATATATATATATATATATATATATATATATATATATATATATATATATATATATATATATATATATATTGTTTATGACGGATTGAAAAGTGAATATGTTATTTGTAGTATGCCGCTACATAACCTGGCTTGTGCTTCATCAATAATGCAAATTGCTTTCAGTCCATTCATATAAATACCTGTTTAAATTAGAGGTAAAGATCTTATAGATAACATTAATCAACGATAAACCCCTACAATTATTAGGATCGTCTAAAGAGCCTTGCTATGCAATAACCATATAATGCTTTCTCTACATGAACCAGAGACACTGTCAGTATTAAAAACTTTGTTAAACAGTGTTACTAACAATGGTGTGAAATGTGGCATAGTACACTTGAAAAAAGTAAATTCCTATCCCATCTTGCCGCAAGTTTTAAATTTTCAGACTTATGTCTCATTATAATGTGTGCATCTTCCTGTTAAGATATAGGTTCATTTAGAATTTATCACAATCTACATGATGTATATCCAATCATTTAGAATTTATCACAATCTATATGATGTATATCCAATCATTTAGAAGTTACCACAATCTACATGATGTATATCCAAAAAGTCTCCTCCTCATGACTATCAGCAACAAATCCGTCTGAATATAGTAGGTTCTTAAAACAATTATACCGCACTGAGACATATATGTTATATTTGCTAATGTAAGCCCAATTACCGCAGGATCTTAGTATTCTCCAAACCTTTTGTGGATTATCTCTAACAGAGGCAAGTTAGCTCCTCTGAATATATTGATACTTTTGTTTCTTTACTTTACAAACACATCTTATTTTTTGTGTGTTTATATTTTTAAAACTCAAGATTTATTGGATGATTCGTTGCCCTGAAATTACGCAATAGCTTTTGTTTCTCGATTTTACTATTTTGGCATTCATTATCCCACTAAAAAGGTTGAGATTATTGGGGTTTTTTTAAGGAAGAAACCGTGTCGAACTTTAAAAGTCTGCATATGTATGAAACATATTCAAATAAGGCACTTACAGACTCATCAATTATTTGGGTTGATCAATGGCCATATATAGGGATAAACCCGTCTGAACCTATCCTTAAACTTAGAAGAAAAAAAAAAGAAAAAAAAGCTCCTTAAACTCGTCTTTTAAAATAAATTTTCCATGTTTAGAATAAGTACCCTCTATTAAATCATTGTTCGTATTGACCTCTGAAATATTACAAGAGAAACTTAAGGTGCACTTTAACGGAGAAGTAACGCTTTCATCTCGTTTCTCAACATGGAAGAATGATATAAACCGGAAAAGTCCAAAAGAAGCAACCATAGTCTGCAATGCTCACACCTTCGTTAGCTAAGTATGTAAAAGTTTCATATAAATCATTATGAAACCTGCCAATAAGATGTGTATTCCAAGTAAACAACACATTTGTACAAAAGATTGTTATATCTCTGACAATCTTTACTTTTTCTTGAAACTGAAAACAAATCATTTTCACGCAGTACATCACCAAAAACAAAATCTAACATATCATCAGGGATAAAGTCTTAGAAATCTCTAATTCTTGCGATAAAATCTCCTGTCCAAAACAGCACTGTATCAGGAAAAGGCAATCCAATTCTCACCAATTGTGATTGGAACAACTTGTCACCATCTTTCTCTTCATTTTTGTTTCATGTACAGGAGACCCTCCTAGAGAAAATGTGTATCCAACATATAATTTTATTTTTACCAACATGAAAAACACTAGATTAAGCAAGTACCATCACCCAATTTTCAAATCAGTAAATATGCGTCTCACACCACTAGAGTTCAATAGCTTATCTTTAACCATCGCTGTTTTTTACCCCTAACAGAACGCTTTGTTATTATACTATTATAATGTGTATATGCGGTAAGAAAGTTATCAGATTCACCCTTACTACTCTCGGTGTTTCACATAAACCCACAATGTCAAGTTTAGAACAATATTAAAAAACATTAAATGATTGTTTATATTTCAATAAACCTTCAATGGTACATGAAAAAAAGAATGTTTATTGTATTTGATGTATCAGAAGTTTCCTTGTCTACTTTAGATAGGCCTCAGCCGACGTCCTATGAATTTTAATCACTCTCACCGCCAGCTTCCCCGCCCTTGGTAACATCGTCCAATGGTGTCGCTACTTTTGTGCCTCAAAGTGTACTGGCAGATAATGTCCTGTATCTACATGGGTGATCACCATCATCGTTTACTCCTCTCATAGCATTGTGTACGAGGAACAATTAGCTGTTTTAGAGTTTGACCTTCTGACTCTAAAAATCGAGAGAGGGCCCCGTCCATCAACCTCAGCCGGCAAAAGGTCTTACAGTAGGCATTTTTCTCTATGGAGTGAGGCAGTTGCTCTCACACAGGACTTGTTTGACTATCACTATTTTGATCCACGCCTTCAGTATTTGGCCTGACATCTGTGCCACTTTCAAATATTCCTCGCACATAGTATCAACTATGGATCCAGTATGTCCCATCTGATCTTCTACTACTTCCTAAGAGATTGATAGGTACTCAACCTAAGACGGAGAAGCGGCGACAGACCGCTTTTACAAAATTACTGGAGACCTGAGCATATGAATCATTCACAAATTCTATTTCAACTCAAGACCATAGATACAGACAATCCTTATCCTTGTTCCTGGTACCCGGTCTGTAAATGACCTTCAAATCATATGAGGCCAAGGTCACCAACCACCTATATCATGTGGTATCTTGTTTGCTTAATGTTAATACATAGAATAGGTTTGTGAGAACTGTGTAGGAATGACCATATAAATAATCATTAATTATTTGCGTGACGCCCCATTTCAGAGCTAAAGATCCAGTTTATGCGCTGACCCTATTTTGTCCACCTTTAGCCTGATAGAGAACAGCTCCAAGACCTTTAGTACTCACGTCTGTGTGGAGCTCAAATGTCAGGGGAAAATCTGCATATCTAAAATAGGTGAGGATGAGAGCAACCCTTTAAGTAATTAAAGACTGTCTCTTGCTCTAGTTTTCATTTCCAGGAACTGTCAGGAGAGACTTGCTTTCGTTCTTTGTTTTAGCCGTCCTCTGGACCGCTGCCTTTAAGTCGAAAACTGATTTAGATATCTGGGAAATGTTCCGCACAACCTAACGATTATATCCTACAAAACCAAGGAACGGGCGCACATCATATGCACTGGTGGGTGTTGACCAATTGAGATTTTTTTCAATCTTCTAAGGATCGGCGTGAATTTCATTGGTTGAAATAATATGGCCGACATAGCGTATTATCTGTTGCAGGAAACTCCATTTATTTGGTGCCAGTTTTATTCCACATTGACGCAGGCGATCGAAGATCATTCTGAGACGCCACAAATGTTCTAGATACGTGGATGAAAATATGATAAAGATCATCGAGATAGATGAAACATAGTTTCACATGAAAATTCCCAAGACGTTACTTAATGATTTGTTGATAAAGCGCCAAGGGTGAATACTGTGCGCTATTTGTGTTGTTCTTCTACTTCTATCTGATGATAGCCACTCTTCAAATCTAATACTGTGAAGCATTTATTTCCTGCCAGGGAATCAAGGATCTCCTCAATTCTTGGGAGTGCGTGGGCATTCTTGATTGTCTTCTGGTTTAGTTAGTAGTCCACACACATGCGCAATAATCCGTCCTTCTTTCTGGTGAAGACAATATTCGAAGCCCAAGGCAAATGTTGAGGCTGAATTACCCCACCTGAGGGGGCTTGCTGCAAATATTCTCTCAGCTCATACTGGGCGATATGTACCTGTGTCGCTGCTTAAAGGGGATATTATATGTTAACTCGATCCTGTGTTTGACATGGTGTCATGTCCAACACATGTATCATCATGTAAGAACGCATTTTCATACTGTTTAATCAAGTCCTTTAATCCCTAGAACTCATCTGCCGGAAATCCCTAATGTGAATCTGCATCTTCTCCATGATTGATGCTACGTCTGATGTAGTTTTCTTTAATTCATCACCGACTGATTCATGAATGGATACTGGTTAAAGCTCACACAAACCAGCTTTTAGGGGTATAATGACAGTTTTGTGCTGATATTTGACAGGTAAACTTCAATTATCCCAGTACTCATTGTATGGTATGTAACAAGGGTAGGTGCTATGTCAACGTCATCGGGCAAGGTTGTAATACTCAAAGGTTGTAACGAGCACAGGTCGTGTGATACTCTATGTCCGTGTATAGATAAACGTCTACCACTATTGTGGAATTCGACGGTAGAATAACATTTTTTCCTCAGCACAGTAGACTACGCCAATGCTGTTTTTATTCCTGGCAAATTCCTGTTAGCGTAAAGTCAAGCAGCGAAAGGCTAAGTACCAAGGTGTTAACAAGTGCGCAGTTTATAAAAGCTTTTACCAATGCTGACCCTTGCACAACTGCATGTAGTGTTAAAGTACATTTGTATCTAGCAAAAGGTGGTACAGATGCATTATACCAGCTGTTGGGAACGACAAGTAATAAACAGTTATGGACTTGATTGTAGGCCATGAGGGTCCTTAACCACTTATGCGTATCCCAAATAGGGCAAACACTGGCCACCTGTACATTATATGTCATGAATATTATTCAGGGGTTTAATAGGTAAATCTGACAATGCCTCATACAATTCTTGACTAACTGTGCTCACGTTTGAGCCAGCATCATGAGTTTTACTTATTTTTTTAAATATTTTTTTCTGAATACCATTGAGTTCTTTATCCACCTTCTTGCTATGGCCCATTAACCCATCAGGTACATTCTTGTTAATGCCATTTTCATACACGTTCTTACAAGGGCCTTTGTGAACTGGAAAGCCTATGGGTATCCCCTCCAACAGACTGATTGGCGTTTAAATTTCTGGAGTGATCCAAACAGACATGGCAGCCATATTGCAGATGGTCTATATGGCCACAGCAAATCGGCTCTATGTCATTACCACCTTGGCTCTGATTTTCAAGAGTTTCTAGTGTTTAAATTTCAGCTGAGAGTTGGGCAATCATTACTTTTAACTCCAACTTCTCGCTATTGTACTCAACTCTCATTCGTTTGTATGGTTCTGGCATCTTTAAAGACTGCCGCTGGTTTCGCTACTGTACCTTGTGCTCACGTCTCCTAACTCCCACTCGTAGTTTGACTTTGTATCTTTTCCCGTTACATTTAAATGCCCGACTGGACTTTGCAGCAGATGGTAGCCCAGCTGAGAATGGGTTTCGACTACACTAAGAAGTGAATCTGGCTGACGTTTGAGGACGAATGTCAAGTTAAGGAATGTAGGGGGTATTGGCTGAGTTATATAAGGCCACTTACTAACCAGCCTACGAACTTTGATCACTCAAAGGTTATGTCAATGGTCAGTAAACAGTCCAGCTGATGTTTGTGTAATGATAGGGTCACAAACGGGCTCCCCATGGAGTATCATGAAAACGGCTATAGAAATAACATTTAAACTTAATATCCATATATACATTTTATTTACAAAATTCATGCCTGTCACACTGGTAAATGACTCTTTTATCTGTATTGAAAAACCTGTGTTCAAAATGAATTGTGAAACAGTTTGTGTTAAGTTAGAAAGCGTGTGTGCTATTATTTCCTTACATATGATCTTATTACAAACCTAAAAAGAGGGTGATCAGGAGAGTCTTGTAGAGTTTTAAAAATCTATGAAAATGAAAAGTAAATAAAAAGGTACATATATAGTCTTGGGCGATTTCGATTAATTTGACATGAGGAAAATAATAAACCAAATATTAAAAACCAGATTGTAAATTAATATCAGTGGACGACACTTGTATTGAAATTTTGCACCAGTTCAGTTTCATTCAAATGGAACAGAGCAAACACGATTTACAAATTATTTAGACCTTTTCCTTACAACTAATGAACTCTTGTATCTATTATACCCGGTATCAGTGATCATTATATTGTTTAGTTCATATTGACACAGAAGCAACGCTTTCAAAGTAATTCACCCGCAAAATTCATTTGTATAGAAAAGTAGACTGGGAAAAGTTGAAATAAAACATGAAACGCTATCAAACATTATGTCTTATAAATCACCAATTGAAGACAGTTAATAAGCTTTGCAATGACTTTAAAAATACACTGATATCTGCTGTTAATGAGTGTGTCCCAAGTAAATTATTCAGAAGAAGGGGTTCCCTAACATGGATGGCACGAGATAAGGCGTCTAATGAGGAAAAGGGACAAACTGCAGCAAGATTAGAAAAAGACAAATTACCATGAAAATGGAAAACAAAAGTTATCAATGAGGAACCTTGTCAAACGCAAAAAAAACAACAAAAAACAACAAAAAAACAACAACAAAAAACAGGCATATAAATCTTCATAGATGAATTATTTGGCAATTTAGGCAATTCTGGTAGTAAAAAGAGTAAAAACATAGACACTAATAAACTGTTTACCTATCTTTAAAACAAAATCAAGACAGGATTCACAAGGCATTGCTCCCCTTAATAAAAATGGTACGTTACATACAGAGAATATTGACAAAGTTAACATTTTACATTTACAGTTCCAGTCTGTGTTTCTTAGGCAAACTTGTCAGCAAAAAGTACAAGAACAGTTAGATAATAGCCTTCCGGATCCAAAATCATTACCTGACCATTTTATCAGTACCCATCCCATCATGCCCAATATTCAGATCTCAACCAAACGTTTGAAAAGCAGTCTGTACAAAATTAGACCAATAATTCTAAACCAGTTAAGCTAGGAAATAGCCACAGTTACACAGGTAATATTGGAACGCTCCCTTCTGAAAGGAAAATAACCAAAAGAATGGTCGACAGCAAATGTCTCTCTCTTGTTCAAAAAAGGTGAGCGGTTATCCCCATTCAACTATCGCCCTATTGCTCTTTTTTGTTTTCTCTGTAAAGTCATGGAACATATAGTAGCTTCATATCTTGTAAAGCTCTGAAGTGATAGTGAAATAATGTATTACCTCTAACATGGTTTTCGCGAAATAAAAATCATTCGAAACATAACTTGCCATACTGGTTGAAGGCCTATCAAGGAATCTGCTAATGGTAAGCAAACAAACTTGATACTCCTTGATTTTTGCCTTCCAGAAAATAAACCATGAAACATTTATTCACAAGCCCCAGTTCTATAGAATCAGAAACAACATTCTTAAATGAATTCAAACTTTTCTAAATAGGAGGTTGCAGAAGGCTGTGCTGGAAGATGAGGAGTCATCTGAAGTTGACTTCTGGTGTTCCGCAAGGATCAGTCCTTGGTCTTATGCTATTTCTGGTCTATATAAATGATCTGCCTAATAAAATTTTGGAAAAGAAGTGGGATATTTAATTTAATTTGGAAAATGTCAAGTCTTCCAAGTCACTACAGCAAGAAACTATATAAGCCAGAATTGTATAGCTGTTTTACATGTTTTCATAACCTAATATCTTAACCTTGTAAGTCTTAACACGAATATTTTAACATTTAAAAAAAAAAAGATCGTTCTCTTCAACATTTCTCAAACTTTGTTTTTCACTTTTAAACTAACAAGCCCGGATGTTCAAGTTTCTCGGAATCACTGCGGGGTGGGGAGGGGAATATGTAGATACATTTAAAAGAATAAAAGATTAAGACCGGTCGGTGTTTCTGTCTGACATATGGCCTCTACAGATACTGAAAGTGTTCCGTGGTGGTAGGATTTTATTGCCTGAAACGGAAAAGATAGACTTGCTCAGACTCCCAGGACTGAGTAACACAAAAATCCTGAATAAAAATTGTAAAAGACCTAATCTCATAACCTAAATTGAGTGAAAGATAACTGAAGAATCTAAAAAAAAAATCCAAATATAAACAAAAAAAACCCAAAAAATAACCATCAAAACTCTTATTTACTCAGGCAGGAAAAATGGATGGTTGTTTCAGATCTTTTTGGTGTCTGTTTTCCTCATAACTCTGTGAGTTGAGAGATCAATTACGGTTCCTAAATTTTATTAACACTGATTTGATGAGAAATTTTAATGTGGGTTAAAAATGCCTTTTTAGGTTGGAGTAGGAATATGCAATTCGTCTAGCATAGGTGAGGTCTGAGCTAAAATGCTTGAATTACATGTCATAAAACGTGATTCTATCATCCTTTGCAAAATATAAAGCATCGAATATGTGTGTTTAACTATTTAATGAATGTTCATAGTAGTACAATGAAATAGAATTTAGGCTAACCTACACAGACATATATATATATATATATATATATATATATATATATATATATATATATATATATATATATATATATATATATATATGTTTTTTTTAAAAATCCTATCAGCTTGGAGGTAAGCGATGTCATAACTTTGAAGAGACGGAGTGTGTCCTTCCTCAGCTTGGATCGGGCCCAGACACATTAACACAAGGAAGCGGATTTTACACCGTGCAGGACTACAAGGACATTCTGGCGCGTGCAGCCCAGCTTCACATAGAGGTAATTCCGGAACTTGCCATGCCAAGTCACGCGCACGCTGCCATCAAAGCCATGGAGAAGAGATACCGCCAGGGTTTAAAAAACAGAAACGTTACAGATGCTAACCTATACTACCTTACAGATACAAATGATGACTCCATATACCTTTCAGTGCAAATGTTCAACGACAACACTATGAACCCTTGCATCGAGTCTACATACAGGTTCGTGAAGCATGTAGTGAGTGCAGTAAAGGCTATGCATCAGGGAATCAATGAGTTGAAGATCTTCCACTTTGGCGGCAGCAACGTGCCTGACGGAGCGTGGGCAAACTCCAGTGCATGCAGAGAGTTGTTTTCTGACTACGGATTTAATAATACGCTGCAAGAGGAACTAGCAAAGGGCTATTTCCTGAATCGAGTGTCGGACTTGATATTACAGAAAAACCTTAAGATGGGAGGATACGAGGACGCCTACATCTTAAACGATGTGCTTTACCTGAATGGCACAACTGACGTCATCAGTTACCAGTATCAGAATCTGTGGGAGTGGGGCAAAGGTCACTGGGCATACATGTTTGCAAACTCTGGATATGCGGTAAGTAATTGAAATCTAAAACATATACAGCTTCCGGTTAATGTTGAACACAGGGATTTAATTTAAAAATGAAACACTTCCCTAAGAATGATAACTGGACAAGAGTAAAAACTAATCTGACACGTTTTCTTGTTGGCACTTCAAGCTTACTTTTTCAGTTTTAATTGAAACATATCGTTTTTTTTTTTTCATGAAAAATTGAAACGTATTCAAGGAAGATGAATGCTCCAACACATACCTACCAAACTGACCTAAACGCAAAGCTTAACTAGATGCAAGGACATGAAAAACGATGTCCCTACCCGAATTTTGGCGCAGCATAACAATGATTATTTTGGCTTAACCAACGTCAAATGCATATTGCATTTATAACTGACTGTCAATGAGAAAAAGGTTAAAAACGACACGACTGCTGAACACGATAGGTTGCGGCGGCATTGAAAGTTGTGTAACAGGTTATTTAAATCACAGAAGGGATCACAAGTGTGTTACCTCACGAGGATAATACCCTAATGAAAATATACGAAAACAGATCCCGTCAAATTTAAATGCAAGAGAAAAAAAGAAAGAAAAAAAAGACCCCAAAACACATTTTTCAACGCAAATAAAATGTTAGTGTACGTAGAAAGGTTTATTCAAATATCCATAAAATAAACCCACTAAAAATAAATGTTGTATTAATCGATAATAAGGTATGTAACCAAGGAATGAGCAGAAACTTACAACTACTCCATTTACACAAGTGGTACTGACGTCTGTAACTTACAACTATTCCATTTACACAAGTGGTACTGACGTCTGTAACTTACAACTACTCCATTTACACAGGTGGTACTGACGTCTGTAACTTACAACTACTCCATTTACACAGGTGGTACTGACGTCTGTTACACATTTGTACTTCGATCATCCGTATGAGCCAGACCCCGAAGAACGCGGCCTGTACTGGGGGACGCGTTACACGGACACGTACAAAACGTTTGGCTTCCTGCCAGAAAATTTGTATGGTAACATAGAGACCAAGCGGTCTGGGGAACCAATCACCGTTGAGGAAGTCTGCGGCGTGCTGTACGAGAGATGCGTTAACCTGACAAAACCACAAAACTTGATAGGTACACACAAATGCTATTTAAACAACAATGAACATTTATAATTTATTCATGACCGTTAACCAGTTTTGTTATTGTAGTTTTTTTTTCCAAAATTCGAATAATAATATAAGAAAAACTTGAAATAGTCGACATATTTTGCATTTTCAAAAAAAATCTGTAGAAGTTCTATATATACTCACATGTATCATTCAATAACAACTTAGTAAAAAAATATTCATTTAATGATCGGGTGTCAATAATTCTTCAACAGCTGGAGCAAACAATTCACAAAACCACTGTCATTTCCCTACATGTGTACTCACTGAATGGACTGTATCATGTGTTAGTTGCACTGAGAAATAGAGGATATCTACGTTTGTTGAGCAGATGTAATGAAATATTTCCTTATATCTACTCAAAAATATTGTAGATTTTCTTTTCATTATATTTTTTTCAGGCAAAAACCTTCGATTTGCATGGATTTGTTTCTCCATTTTGTGTCAATGCGATTAACGACAGCATTACTACATCGATAAAAAAAGTTCCGAAATTTTAGATTAATTTTAGGACACGAGTTTTTACAAATTTAGATTGTACATATAATGCTTTAAATTGTGTATTTTGTAAAATTAATGACAGTTTTTTTTATACGAAAATGAAAAGGTTTTTATTTTCCCTTAACACATTGCTTACGCTGATTAGTACAGTTATTGAGTTACCATTGCTGGGGTGGGGGTACTATAGAACAATGACAGAACGGTCCAACAGACTTCAGAGTGCAACATCATTAAACAACAGATTTTAATGATTGTGTGTTTAGTTGTAAGGATTTGGGTTTTTATTTTTGTTCATTTCTGCATTCAGACGTGAATTTTTGTGTGTTGGGAAGCGTGCAGTCTATTACGGTAACGG
The DNA here is from genome assembly GCA_029931535.1 of Margaritifera margaritifera. Lineage (NCBI taxonomy): Eukaryota > Metazoa > Mollusca > Bivalvia > Unionida > Margaritiferidae > Margaritifera > Margaritifera margaritifera. The sequence goes on along the minus strand of JAQPZY010001582.1, from coordinate 3,925,619 downwards.
ACGCTGTACCCAAATTTCGAGTGTCACTTAGTTTCGGTTTGCAATCGACACTAATCAACGACCGATTTCTCCATAGTGTTCAGACATGATTATGACTGTGATGACATTTAAAATCGCTACTTAAACAATTTTATTGCTATATGTAATCAAGAGTTTTTGCATAAAAATGTGTAGCGTTTGTCGTGAGTGTAACTGGTATATAATATTGTATGGGTGATACAGAATGTATAGAATAGCAACAGGTCATGTAAGTTCAGTCACTGACAATTTGCATGATTCATGTGGAAAGCTAATTATAAAAAAGTTAATACTTAAAGCCTACTTTTTGTTGTTTGGGATTCATTTTAGGCATTCTTGATGGCACTTTTTCATTGATTACATAAATGTATAGAGGGTCAACAGTCTTGACACATTTTAAGATCTATTCATCCGGATGGAGAGAGAAGGGGTGGGGGGAGGGAGGGAGGGAAATAAAGAAAAGAAGACAAAATAAGTAAATAGGCCTAAATATGGAAATACAATTCTGAATAACATACATATGGGCAGATATACTTCCTAATGGAAAAAGAAAGTAGTTCCAAAGGAGATATCACCACTGTGGCGATAAAAGTGGTATTGCCACTGTGGCGATATAATTTTTCTCCCACTGATATATTTTATTATCTTATTATGAAATATATAATAAAATTATATATATATATATATATATATATATATATATATATATATATATCAGAGGTATTATACCTCTGCATGCTATAATTATCTGAGTTTCTCAACAGTAACTTCAAACTATTTCACTTGGCACACGTGCATGCATTTATAACCCTAGTACTATTACTTCAAAACTTAACGCACTTTTTTCCGTTGCGAATATTACTTACAGGTATTCAGGGGATGGCATGGAGCGAAACCATTTTAAAAAATGAACATCTGGACTACATGACGTTCCCGCGCGTACTGGCCCTCGCTGAGAGAGCTTGGCACAAGGCCGACTGGGAAACGATTGACAACTGGGAAAAGAGAAGCAAGTTAATAGATGAAGACTGGCAGCAGTTTGCAACAGCTTTGGGCTACAGAGAGTTGAAAAGACTTGATGATTTGGGCGTAAAATACAGAGTTCCTCCACCTGGGGCGAGGTAAGTCGAAAGCAACTTACACAGTTAAACCAAAGTGACCATTCTACAAACAGATTTAAAAAGTGTACTGAACTGCAGTTACAATTTAAAAGTTTCTTTCCAAGCAAGTGTGGGTAATATGGTAGAAATTCACTCAAAATTGCAATGTCGATAGTGAATGTATAAACTGGTGAAGAAGGCAGCTATATTTACATCTAAGCATAAATTCAATACAGTAAAACATTTATTGATGTTTTATAGCTTGGATTACAGAAAAATCTTATTGTATGACAGCTGCTTTCTCGTCAGATCTTTTCTGTGTTCAAAATTCTGGTAACCCATGGCTAGGCCGTGGAGTACCAGTAACTGTTATTCCAGGGATGTGCGTTACTAAGTGAAATATTGATTAATAACGTCAGACTCAGTCTCATGTATCCGGTTGAATACATTTATATCAAAATGAGAGAGAGAGAGAGAATTACATAAAATATCCAACCGCATGTATGGTTTCCTTGAATTTGGATAGATCTCGCCTGAAAGATATCAAGGCTCAGATGACAATTCAAGGTCAAGGTAAGCTCCAGATTACTTTGTTCCAACAACATAATAATGAGGAAAAGGTTGAGGAAAATGCAGTTATACACGCACACTAAATATCTGTAGCATACTAATAGAAACAATGATGAAGAAATGCAAAGAATGTTCAGACGTCAAATTGGTAATCGCAAACTTGCCTAGGATTAAAAGTTGAGATTAGCAGAACGTGCTACAACACTTCCAGTTAAAAGCAAGATATTTAAAATGAGTACCGTGTATGAAGAATGAACATTGATTCCCGAAGCATTAGCTTCAAATAGAAACTTGTGTTAATTTCTTCTGATTTCATTTTAATCTGAGCTGAATGTAAAATGAATGTATGTTAAAGTCTTGAGACAGTTTACCCATATCTTGACAGTTAGAACTGTTCATACAAAATGTTATAAATGAATGCTACATTTGTATCTGAAAGTTCATCGCAATATGTTCATACTTTTGCAGTCTTGGATATAATTATTGGTACAAACAAAGTTATGCTTACAAAATTATATTTTAAATAGTATTTCCACAAAGAATGTCCAATATAATTAATACGTTTAAAGTAAATAGAAACAGTACTAGCAAAGGTCTCATTAATATATACAAAATTATATTTTACATATTAATTTCACAAAGAATACCCAATATAATTAATACATTTAAAGTGAATAGAAACAGTACTTGCAAAGGTCTCATTAATATATACAAAATTATATTTTACATATTATTTCCACAAAGAATACCCAATATAATTAATACATTTAAAGTAAATAGAAACAGTACTTGCAAAGGTCTCATTAATATATACAAAATTATTAATTCCACAGAGAATGTCCAATATAATATGTTTAATGTAAATAGAAACAGTACTAGCAAAGGTCTTATTAATATTATTATTATTATTAATAATTGTAGTAGTGCTCTCTTCCACTGCCTTTTTAAATTATATTTTGGGCTGACCTTTTCTCCAGGATAGGAACGCTTCCCGTGCCCTTAGATCTCAAGGACCTTCCAAAGTATTCTCGTTGTTCTGAGGTGTGTCACATTCTGTATTACGTCTGGCATGTGTGCTCCTATTAGCGCTTTTCAGGCTGTCTACTAACTTGAGGGGTATTTTTTTACCACAATTAGTATGATGCATTGAGTTTTTTCCAAAACTTTCCAGCTTCTATGGCCAGGTTACTGTACTTTTTTACTTTTTCTTGTACTTTGTGTGCGACATGAGAATTCTGCGGTACTGTTATGTCCGTAATGTAGGTCAGTTCCGTTTCTTGTGAACCTATACTATGTCTGGCCTCCCATGCTGTATCGTGTATTTGGTCTAGATGTTAGATTCCCGCAGGATTTTGGTCTTGGTGTTCTCAACCAACATGGTATTTGGATTGGAATGTGCAGCATAGCGTCCCTCAAAAGGAAACAAATCAACCAGCCCGGGTATTTTGATTGTGATATGCAGCCCAGGGTCCCTCAAAAGATATCCAATCAACTAGCCCGTATTTTTGAATAGGGATGTACTGCTCAGGGTCCACAAAAGGTAACAATCATGTACCACATTAAATTTAAATTTATATGTCTCTTAATGTACTAGTCAGACATGTCTTACCCTATTCCCTATATGATCGTATATACAGTGTTAGTAGTAGTGCAAACATACCTATGTCAAAACAGATGTGCAAAGTATCGTATCTTGCCTCCAGTATTTAATTTTAGTCAGATGCCCACTTTCAAGAAAGAACCTCTAATTTCCTAATTAACGACCTATTCACGCACTAAGAATCAGAGATGAGGACCCAGTGGTGTACCTGGAATTTACAGAAAAGAAAAGAATGCAAAAAATAATTTTTTTTAAGGAACTGACATGTTCAGAAAATGGACGTACTCTGGCGGAACGTCACTAGATACTAGTATAGAGGAAGTAATTTCCCTCACCCCCTCCCACACAGAATCACTTCCCGTCAACCACTTTCTCTGTCTTGTGCTTGTCTGTGCAACCAAAGATATACTTCTACAGCTGCCAGGTGTCCAGGGCTACTTTATCGTGTCGATTTTTGTACTCACACTAGGCTAGTTTGCTACACTCACTGTTAAGCCGATTGACTGTCTTATTCTAACTCCTGCTCATTCTGCACATTAGGGAGACGTCTTGACTTTGTACTCTTGCTTTCACGTTGTTGACGAATGTCTAATCTTCCGCTGCCATTACCAACCCATCTAGTTTTCTTTACTTCTACCATTTGACGTCATCGCCATGTGTCCTTATCGGCCTGTAGTTCTGTTTCCATTACAAACAGCTCATTTACTGCCTTTTCCCTCCATCCTAATGTTTTCTTTTTATGTTTCTTCTTCTTGTAATCTTTTTATTCGTTCTGTTTAAGAAGGCACTCTATCTACAATAAGGCTAAGAATTTGTCATTACTTTCCCTGTCATACTTTCAGAAGCTCTTTTGTTCTGCCGCTACACAGTCTTCAACGCGCATTAGGCCTCTTCCTCCGGTCTTCCTCGGAAGGTACAGTTTGTTTACATCAGTTCCTGGATGATGTGCACCATGAATGATTTGTAGCTTTCTAATATTTTTATCCATGTCTTCTAGCTCTCCTGGTCCAATTCACAATGTCCCCCCGTGTACCTGATGATAGAGACTGTCCAGGTATTTATGGTGACAACTGCATTACCTCCATTTAGTTTTGAGCCCAGTACTTTCTTCACCCTTCGAACGTACTCTGGTCTGCTTTACTCTTCATCTCTTTGTGTTTTATGGTGTCTGCCTCAAGAACTCCTAGTTAATTGCAGTCTTCATCCTAACCAAACAGTTTTAATTTCTGTTTGCTTTGGAGCTTTATGCCTTCTACCTTTTCTAGTTCGCCACGCTAGGTGTTTAAAGTTGCACACTTGTCGATGCTAAATTTAATTTGGATGCCAGATAATCCTTAATGTCTGGACTTGTGAGTTTGTTCAGACTCATTTCGTCAATAGAGTTTCAATCGTCCTTGAATAGTAGCTGCTTGATCTTTGTAGAGTTCTTCATGGCTTGATATCATGCTGTATGCTGTCTAAGCTTTCTTGTCCGGGAAATAAATGTAATCACGAAGAACAATTTTGACTTTGGTCTCCTTGAAAGATACCAGTTTTGATCTTGACATCCATCAGTATATCGCCCTGAGTCATGAGTTACGTTCAGCAAGACATCATGATGTCCGCTGCAATTCTTCGTATGTTTCTTGCTATGACAACAAGCTACAGACACTCTAGGATCCACGAGTGGGGTATTGTATTATAAGCCTTCTCGTAATCGATCCACGCCAAACAAGCCTTCTTTTCTCGCTTTCTGCAGTTGCGAGGCACAATCTTTTGTCACTCTTCATTTTCGTCAACAGCTAGTCTGCTCAGCTGAAGGTAGTCCTTGGCTATGTACAATAGGTGGTCATACACCATATCTGTAACCATTCCAGGGACTAACTTCCATTCTATTGCTAAGCATGTAATTGGCCTATAGGATCTTTTTCCTTGTCTATCATTATCAGAACATTGCGACCTTTTGTCATACATACCGGGACACTCACTGTGTTCTTGAAGTCCAATTGATGTAGGGATCTATAATAAATACTTGTGAATGTCTTGAACCAAAACTTCGAGAACCTCGCCTTGGTTAAGGGGTTTCATGTTGAGCATTTTTTATAACTGTTTATTATTATTATTATTATTATACCTCTTTTAGTCTTAATAAAGCAATGTTTTGTCGCATCGCCTATGATCAGTGCTATTATTGTTTTGTGATAATGACAAATTGTTATTGGCTATATCATAGCTCTCCACTATATGTAATAATATTTATATAATTATATAATTTTGCATTCAACGCTATGCTGTGATTTGTCCTGAAAGTATATGTGTGCATGTGTTTTACATATTTTTTATTTTTAATGCATGCCGGCTGTCATGTGATCAGTAATTATCACAATGGAATTAAGTGACTGTTTATTCATTTACTTTTTGTGTTATCCTAAGTATCCTTTATAAGATGATGCATTGCAATTTGTATTTGTACTGCGTTGTTTTATAATATATACTGAATAAATCTTACCTTATCTTATTCCAGATTAGATGGACGGACAGTCTCAATTAAGTCATTTCCAGGTCTAAAAATGCAGTACAGTGAGGACGCTCAGGGCACATGGACGGAATACTTGGGGCCATTCTATGTGCAAACGGGCCAAAAACTGCATCTTCGTACCTTGTAGGTTTCGTGTGGCATTAAGGTTGACTTGAAAATAATAATAATAATAATAATAATAATAAAAACAACAACAATAACAACAACAACCATAACCACCATCACCAACACCACCATCTTATTGTATGACAGCTGCTTTCTCGTCAGATCTTTTCTGTGTTCAAAATTCTGGTAACCCATGGCTAGGCCGTGGAGTACCAGTAACTGTTATTCCAGGGATGTGCGTTACTAAGTGAAATATTGATTAATAACGTCAGACTCAGTCTCCTGTATCCGGTTGAATACATTTATATACAAATGAGAGAGAGAGAGAGAGAGAGAGCACATTTTTGAAATTGATACCGAAAATACAATGAAATGACAGACATTGCAAATTGATTGTATTTATTGTGTCATCTTGTAAATGAACAAAGAAAGAAAACGCCGAATTGAGAAAAGACAAAAATGAATCAGCGCGAGAAGAAAAATCCACACTAACCTTCTTAAGCATTGCTCAACAAATTAAATCCAGATATATACCCTAGTGTTGTCGTCCGTATATTCAGTATCTTCCTGAAAATAGAGACATGTAATATGTCCAGGTAAATTTAGGTTGGACTGTTTTAAAATTTTGCACTTTGAAGTCAATTTTCTTCAACAGATGAAATAATGACAGTTTTCCTAAAGCTGCAGAAAGTTATCAAGAAGCAGTCAAATTTACATGTCAAACTGCCCACAAATGTTCATTCAGTATGGTGTGCATTTCCAATTAAGGAGATAATTCAGTATAGATAATGTCTTTATTTCCTGCTCTGCATTCAAAATGGTACAAAATATGTGACAAAATATTATAGAATAGTCACAACACTATCCAACGTACATTTACAACTGACCAATGTTAGCAATTTGAAAGAGACACGAGTATAATTACGTGAGCAGTCAAATTAATTCTTGATAGATGTTGCAACATTAAAAAATGAAGGGATGCTGGGAAACAGGCGCATAAGGAAAACATCTGACCTAGGTAAAAAGAAAGAGAACTGATTATATAACAGTCTGAAAGAAAGCCGCGATCATACAATAAATCAGTTACACAATATTCTATCGTGTGATACCAGTGATATTGTAGAGTAGGGAACTCAAAGGTTATATGCAGAGAAAACTCGGGCGCTAAAACGCTCTCAATTTCTCTCCCAATACCATTTTCGTCGCCCCACCGTACAATATCTCTGGTATCCCACAGGGGCATATCGTCTAGCTAATACTTCTTTTTCTTATTCTTCATATTGTCCCCCACCTTTTCGAGACAAGTTCCGTTCCGTCTCCTGTTTTGACGCTCGTTTGTTTTGACGCAGTGTCAAAAACTCCTGGTTCTCCGGAGAATACATCCTTCAATGACGTAATGACCACAACATTTGTTTACGTGTGTCAACATGGATCCATATGGAAAGAAAACTGTGGAAAATCCTATTAATAACAGTTGTGAATTGAAACAAAGATATATCCCATTTGACTAATTCTCTTTATTTTCCAATCAGTAAGTCTTCATAAATATCATTACTACTCTGATGGGGCGAATCTACTTCCCGCCATAACAGACATTCGTTATGCAACTGATCATATAATAGAAACGTGACTCACAGTGGAAAACTACATTAGTAACACAGTTTAAAATGATGTACTATTATACAATTTTATATAAAGTTGTCGTGTTTAGAGTTGGCTCTTTGATAATATAATTTGTGCATATTTACAATGAAAAACATACTTTTACCATATATATATATATATTTTAGTTGATCCATATATATTTTTGCCACGGATCATGTGTACAACAGTTCAACTGGTAGAAGTAAGAATCATTGGAGTTGCGTAAAAACACCTGATGTAATACATGAACTTATCGACAAGGAGTCGCTGATTGAAAGCATGCCAAGACAGTGGCGTAGCCGGGGGGGAGAGGGGGCGGTGGCCCCGAGGGGCACTTTTTAGGGGGCGGCAATTTGTTAAGAGTACCGTATATATAATAAATAATACGAATGGAGTGGGGCGTAATTTTGGTAGTTGGCCCTGGGCGGCACTTTGTCTTGCAACGCCACTGCACCAAGAAGAGTTTGAGAAAACATAATTGACGTGTTATACCTATATTTAACTAAAAGAACTTAACTTTGAAATGAAATGAGGGTAACAATCTGAATGGAGTATGTTTCTGATAAGTTAAAGGTAAATGCTTACGTGCGTCAAAACTGATGACTCCAGGATATTTACGTTCCTTTCCATCCATCCGTTTGTCTCTTTGTCCATCCATGACACTTCCGTTTGAGATTAAGAAATAAAACTTGGAATACTTGGACATCATAATCTCTAGATGGCTTGTCACCTACCACATGTGAATTCTATCTTCATGGTCAAGGTCACTAGTCAATCTAATTAGTTTTCCTTCACACTTTCCTTTCTGCTCTGTAACTTTAGAGCCGGTTGAAATATATAGATAAAACTTAGTATATTCATATATCAACAATAGAAGGTTTGTTGTGTACACATTGGGAATCCTATCTTCAAAGTTAAGGGGATGGGTCAATATTTTATGTTAACCATCACACTTTCCTTTCCATTCTGTAACTATAGTGTTGTTTGAGATAAATGAATGAAACTTGGTATATTTATATATCATCACTAGAAGATGTAGGACGTACGATTTTTTTTTCTTTTTTTTTTGGTGTTCTATCTTCAAGGTCCAGGTTACAAGTCAACATCTTAAATTCTCCATCGCATGGTACCTTCTGTTCAATAACTTTAGAGTGGTTTCAGTTACATAAGTGAAACATGGTATATGTATATATCATTAACATAGGTACATTGTGTACTACATTAGGTGTTCTATCTTCAAGGTCAAATTCCTAGGTCAGTATTTAAGTTTCAGTCACAATAACTCGAGAGCTGTTTGAAATAAATGGATGAAATTTTGTATACATGTACTAATATATTGTCACAAGAGGATGTGTCGCATTACCATGGTAAAGGTCACAGGTCAGTATTTTAAAGTTTATTTTCTTTATGCTGTTTAATAAAAATGCTGCCTGGGATATAGGGATGAACCATGATAAACTTATATTTTTCATTTTAATGGCATCTCCTATATCACAGTTACAGTTATATCTTGAAGGTCAAGCTCACATATCAAGCCCCCCCCTCTTATTTTCCTCTGTTCTTTTACTCTAATATCCTTTGAGATAAAACCTTAAAGTGTTGATACTGTCTGTCTTCACATTAAATCTACAGCTCTATCACAAATGTCACATTAGGGCAGGGACCACCTTCGCTAGCCATGGGTCGTCGATCCACTTCATTCTATAACCATTACCTCTACAAAAACCAACAGTACCACAACCACCACCATTTCCTCGTATTACCTCTATCATAAGTACCAAAACCACTACTAGCACCTCCTACCACTATTACCACCAGCACCATGTACTACAACAATTACAACCAACATCACCAATAAGAACACAAATCATCATAAGAAACCACCGCTTTCAAGATCCACAATTTTGTTCTTGATTAGTCTGGTTCTACATCATAATGACATTGTTGTACCGTGCAGCATCAACCTTTACTAAAGACTTATTTTAGAAGAAAACAATGTGCCTGTACTAATGTTGAAAAGGTATCAATTTGGTTTTCTGAGAATTCAGCAGTGGTGATTAATATTTGTGGTAACGTATTCAAATCTTTTATTGTTCTTAGGAAAAATATAAAATTTGCAATTATTCATATTATTCAATTAATGCGTAGGGTATCAGGTAGGTGAATTCATATTGATTTCTACTGGTTCTTTATGGTCTGATCAAATTGTAGCAAGAGGTCTTTTTGCTTCGTTTTTTAAACCTTTGCAGAAAAATATTATTCTATTTTCCAGTCTACATTGGTTTAATGGTTTCCAAGATAACTTATTTAATATTGAGGTCATACTTCATGGGGTCTAGTAGTAATTGGATGCGACAAACATGGCTGCTTGCTTTTAGATTTTGTCAATTTCATCCTGTAAAACCTGTGAATGGGGGTCTCCAACTGTACAAGTATATTCTAAAATAGGTCTAACTAAAGCAAATTCTTTCGCATCTAGTGGGCAAGGTGATAAGTTACATCCTAATAATCCTGGGGTACAATTTGCTTTGGTGCATACTTCTGGAATTTGAAGGTTCCATTTCAGATCACTTGTAATTGTGACCCCTAAACATTTTATTATATTGAGATTTTCTAAAGAAGTACCTACCAATGAATATGACATACTGGATTTACAGCATTTCATTTTTGCCATTTGTATTATGTTGCACTATTTAGGTTGGATCCATGACCCCCTACTTATACTGTTCCTATCTGCACCATAAAAAACTCAACAACCACCAATACAACCACACTACCACTACTCCAGCACTGTGTCTCAAATAAATCAACAGCAATGGCACTATTGACACCCCTTTCATCTCATGCTTCCAGTACCGCCATCACAATCAACTGCTTTTACTGATAGGTACCTCCAACAAAACCATCACACTACTTTTTAACTTTACAATGACTGTCAACATCATCAGTACTTTCAACTAGTATGAACACTAGCTTCAGCATGGCATCTTTCCTCCTGGCACCAACATCAGCTAGTGCATATCCCGATACTACTATTATCACAGCACCAGTGACACAACTACCACTGCTACGTTGTACTATTATTACTGCAATACCAGTATCAGTACCTTTTAATTCAACTAGTACAACACAAAAACCACCACCATTGTATATCCAACTACAGCACCAGCACAATCAGCACCTCTTACTTCTATTGCTGCTAACACCTCTTCCCTGTACCCTTACCCCCAGCAAAGCTGGCATCAACATCACTACAGTACCTACTACTATTAGTGCCACTAGTACCATTACCACACCCACCAACACTTCCTACTTATGAACAATAACACCACAACAATCATCGCAAGCATCTCCTACAATCATTATCACCCCTACCACCATCCCCATTCCATCTTCTTTTATTGTGGCAACCGCTTTTTGTAGAAAATGGGATATATTAAATTTGGCCCTTCTGTTTGTTCCTCCTCCCATCAATCCTTCTGTCTATCCCACTGTCATTTCTGCACAATAACACCATTAATTATTATTGAATTTCAACAAAATTTGGTATGCATCTAGAAACTGATAAGGTCTTACAAGAATTTGATTGGCAGCATTCTAGGTCATCTTTCAGCTAGCCCCTGATTGTCAGATCCACCCACTTTCGCTTTTGCACAACCCGTACAGAAAAATCTCACCAATTCTCATGAGCTTCTCATAAGCTGCAGATTAGAACCTTTTTAGAAATGTATGCAAATTGGGTAGATTTTGCAAGCTCATGTGTGCAGTTTGTTAGATCTTGTGAGCCATTGAAAAACTAACCAATTTTCTCATGTGCAGATTTTGCTCACGTGAGAATTTGAATGTTCTCATGAGAAAGTATAACTTAGAAAATATTCTTTCCCCTTACATCTGACTATGTTTGAAAATAAGGCGGAGTTCCAAATTCTCACGTGAGAAATTTGGACTTCGATTCTGATCAGACACATTTTAGATTTGTTCAAAGTTGGTTTTTCTCATGTGAGTTAGAGACCCATCCCATTCTGCCAGCATTCTATAAAGAATTTTGCTTTCAAAAACCAAATCAAATAATAAAATAAAATTACATCAGATTAAATGTGGTTTTTCGCGACTGAGCCCTACTCCGTTATCGAGACAATGACGCGGGTTATTTCCCTTGTTTACAGTCAGGAGACTGGTTTACTGACTGCAAAATATGCACATAACTTTTTGAAGGTACTACAACACACAAGTACTGTGGTAGCCTTGCTTTCAAATAGGCACCGTTTTAAAAAAATTGAAGTTGGAACTGTCACAGTTTAGCTCGTTAGTTCGGGAAATTTCATTGCAAGCCCAATACATGTGCAGCAACTGATCATAGAAAGCAGGAGATAATTTAAAATCATGGAATTATCATGTTGGTGAGTAAAACAAGATGCAGTGTTGTCAGTTATTGAGAATAGGGTGACAAGATTAGAATCCTCGAAGTGCTATGGTTCGTGCCCCCCCCCCAAAAAATAAATATGTGTTACTGGTCGGCCGACCGTCCCTGTTTCTCATTGCCGACCCTAGCACTTCCCCCCCCCCACACACACACACACACAATTTGTGCATCTAATTGAGCCGGTTTCGCCCAGTACTTTTTGAAGTGCTTGAAATATTTTTGCTTTATATATAATAAAAAAAAAAAAAAAACTACTGCCTACCCGAATTTTAAAACCAGTACAATAGGAAACACACCTATTTTTTTGGGCCTTATATTACAATATTTCAATGAAAAATTTCATACTATATAGTTTTTCATTGGATTTATTTTTTTCTAACATGTTATAAGAAGTGCATGTTATAATGACCAAATTTTTACATTGCCTTTGTGGTCTAAAAAATCTCTGTCTTGGGTTTCCTGCTAATCAAAAGGTAAATAAATCCAACATGTGAACAGCGGCCCTGGTTTGAATGGCTAACACTCATGCCAGGGCCACAGAGTGTATGTCATGAGTCAAATTTGCCATTTTCATTGTGTTTTTTCAGTTTGATTTGTATTAAGTATTCAAATATGTCTTAATCAGCACTTACTGTTACTGTCAACAAATGCTAGTGACCCAGTTGATTATGTCAGGATCTCAAAACAAGCGTGCGAGGTCACGAGAAACATGGCGCACGAATCAAGGATAAGCATGAAGTTAGGTTGATTGACGATAAATTACATACAAGCTTGTTAATCTCATTTCTGTTTTTGTTAGGGACTGTTTTTCTTCAAGCATATCAAATTCTACAATTGTCTTCAAGCAGTGAAGTTTGAACTTTGACTGAGGCAAGTTCAGAAGTCGTATACATGTAGGCAGGGGTCAAGCTAGACTTTAATTTTAGGGAGAAGTGACTTCTCCTTTTGGACAGAATAGGGAGAAGTCAGAGCAGAACAGGGAGAAGTGGCAGCGATGCAAGACTCGCAATATATATACATATATATATATATATATATATATATATATATATCTGTGTGTGTGTGTGTGCTATGGTTCTCTTATTTGTACTGTGTCCTGTATTTCTCATTATGCATATTTGGATTTAACATTAGTTTTAAGCAATATTTTATCTTCAAGCAGAAAATTCTCTATGTTGTATGTATATTATAAACACATTTTGTAAGTGTATTCATACTTAAAAGTGCATATATTTAGATGGAGATGAATATGCAATGTATTTTGGCCATATGACTTCAAAAAAGCATAGCAGAAACACATTGTAATTAACTTTAACTGACAGGAGTACCTAAATTACAGTATTGTAATTACAAATAGGCAAAAATACTTAAGCAACTGCCACTTGAAGAACAAATTTAACTTTTTGTTAGTTACTTCACTAGAAAAAGGCAGTCGAAAACATTACGAAATTTGTTTGAAACAACCCCTATATTAGGCTATAACACGCACATGAGAGCACATGTACATGTATCTTCAACATCATAGTGTTCATTCGTTCAAACCACAGTGGTCACTGATGAGTAATCTCACCTTTACAACTGCATTTTGAGGGAGTTGATTCTAAATTAAATGTGAATCTTTTGACTGTCATTTTTTTTTTTTTAAGTTGATGCATCTATTTTTAGAAACAGGGATTTTCTTAACATGACCACTCACTTTCTAGCTTCGTTGCAACAACCCCTTGATAGGATTGAAAATGTATGCTTTTAATATTTGTCTACGTACTCGTAATAACGTCGTGTACTGGTTGGATATTTTTTTATTTGCTACTTTTTCTCGTATTTGCATACAAATGTGTGATGTAAGCTAACAACCTTGACCTTAAGTTACAGTGCTTATCAATTCGATAAGACAGAATTGTCCAATACATGTCCGACCAACAAATTTTTATTTCTAGGCTAAATCTTTTCTCACATAATAGTTGCACTTTGCTTTCTACGAATGGTATAATTTCCTTAATGTTTGTGCCTAATGAATTATGAAAACAGACAGTCTAATGAAGACCTACTTCCAAGACACAGCGATGTCCGCCATTATTACCCCTTAGCAGGTTCACTTACGGTTTAAAACTGATTTTATAAAGAAATATTGGAAGCACGTCAGTTAAAATCTTCAAACGATATATTTAGAAAGTGCTTTCACCGATTCTATTCTTAAAATACAAATTGTTATTTACATATAGATGATTTAGTTTCGAAACACAAGTTATTAAGGTTTCAGCATCAAATGATAACTTGCGGAAATCGGGCAGCAATGACTTGCGGGGCCAAAGAGTTAATTGGTCAGTCAGCTATTAAAACACATGTCTGTGAATGTGCACGAGTATGTTTTGTTGACGTAATTGATATGAACACATGATAACACAATGCGCAATCCATTTCACCTGGGGCTTAATACTACTTGGCTGGGTTGAGGGAGCATCTCAAAACCCATACACTACAGGCACTCGGTGTAGCTCTATTAAAAAAAATGACAGGGCGAAGTTGTTTTCGCTTTCCTAATACAAGAAGGCGAAGTTTACATTTTCTCAGCGACTTAGTCGCCCACTTCGCCTGGTAGCTTGACCCCTGATGTAGGTATGCTTCTAATTTTTATACTTTTAATTTTTCAAAGAATATGGCAGTGGATCTATTTCAAAGGTTTTAAGGTGTAAAGTGAGTAATTTCATATTGCTTTTTTTGTGTTTAAAGACGTAAAGTACCAAACGTTTGACAGATATGATGTTGCAGCTTTCAAACTGGATGGTCATAAATAACACTTACAGATGTTTCTAAGACTCGTGAAGTGATTTTAGAATGTTGAATTAAAAAAAAAAAAAAATGACATTGCCAAACAGGTATATAGTCACATTTGTTGTCCAGGTTACATAGTACATGTTGCTGCATGTAATCTATTTCAGTGTACCTGAATCGTACAAGAAGCAGGGAAGGATTTAGGATTTTATTCTGAGAGGATTTGTTTAGAAGAGGTGGTTCAGTGTAATTCAAATGGCTAACATTCTTGTTTTTCACCTAATAGTGTAAAATTTTAACAGATGGGGAGAGGGAACCTTTAACCATCTGACAACATCCCCCTCTCCAAAATGGATTTCTATATGGAAGTGAAGTAAAAAGTGTCTAAACCCATACAGAAAAAAAGTGAAGATTTCCCACAAATTCAAGAAAGCGGCTGTGAGAGGTGCCTTTGACTGAAGAACTTGCCTTTCTGTGTACCACATATTTGAGAAAGCGGCTGTGAGAGATTCCTTAGACTGAAGAGCTTGCCTTTCTGTGCATCAGCCTGAATTTTCTGGAATCTTTCTTTAATAATGCATTGGATTTGATCTAGATCGTACGTCCACTGTCTCCTTAATTTGCTCCGCGTGCAACAATTTTGCAAAGAATGCAGTATACTTAATTTAAAAAGACATCATAACAGCTAATGAAATATATTTTGTGTTCAGAGTGTTTTACAAAAGAAATTGGACAGAATATCAGTACATCATGGTACTCTATTGAGAGGTTTCATTTTAACATACTTTTAAATATTATGATAGAAACTACTGATATATTGCACAAGTGTACAAAATAATGTTTAACTTTGATAAATACAGTTTTAAGCAATTATGATAAATATTGTTTCAAACAATTATGAATTTGTATTTATTCCTTCCCACATCGTTTCCTTTGATTTATTCAGATTTTAGGGGTCCCCAGTGAAACTGTATGATTAACAGCAAACAAGCTGGAGTATGTGTAGTGAGTTCTAGAAAGTTTGCATATGTAAAACAAGATACATGGCTCAAAATTAGGATTTTTTTCACTAACCCACAGGATCACCAAAATAATATTTTCATTGATCCTGTCTAAATTTCACTGATCTTCTACAAAAATACATTCTCCTACTTCCAAAGATGTGCAGGGAATATATTCCTTGAATTTGCTTGTTTTACTACAGCAGCAGTACAACCAGTACCTTCTACTACTGCTACTATGATTATAAACAACATGAACAAAGAATTTGGTTACTCAAAGCATTTGACTTCACATATGACAATCCCTCGCTATAATGGTCTTCATTAAAACATGGTTCCCATTATATGACTAGTATGGTCATGGATCCCATTTCATTATGTAGTAGTATTTATGTATATCATGTACTTGGTGATAAGGTAGTATATTCTATGACACCATGGACAGCATTATAACGAGGGAGTACTGTACTTAGATGCCTTGATGTTTCTTATAATCATTATTTTTTTATCTAATCTGCAATAAAGAAAACCATTTTTCGTCCATGAGACATTTATTAGAATAATTGTCTTTTTGTCTGTGTGTTTCAGGTCTGCTGATGGCCGGCGGACAAGTCGTGTGGTGGTTCTAATTATACCATAGCTAACTCATGAAGTCAACTTCCTTATCCCTTTACGCAACCTGCATCTTAATGCATCTTACAAACTGGAAGCAATCACAATAAACTAACATTTGTGTAAAATATATTTATTTTAAGCATCAACAACATTACCAAAGAAATATATAATACTGATTACCCAATAGATAAGCTACAATGAGTATAGCCAAAAGTTTACCAGATTTACTCACATACAATGTACTCCTTACTGGAAATGACAAATCAGGGTCTATGCTGTTCACTTGAAAGAGCAAGTAGAACAAACTGCACAGACCCTGTCTTATCTGCCAGTGCACTGTGTAATAGCAGATCAGGGTCTATACTGTTTACACTTCACAAATCTTGATTTAAAACATGTAATCGCAGACCAGGGTCTATCATGTTTACAGCTGGGTGCACATTTTACAAAGGGTAAGCAGTACTGAGTAAATCAATGCATTCTACTGATGTTGACTCAAAAACTCAGAAGCACACTCAGGTTCTTTACACATATCCAACAAAACCAAAATTAACATATATACTCATTCATAACTGCAAACAACATAGACCCTGATCTGCTGTTGCATTATGCACTGGCAGATCAGGGTCTATGCTGTTTGTTCTACAGATTACTCCTAACAAACAAAACAGACCCAAATCTGTTGGCGCATTTTGTGATGGCAGATCTGGGTCTATACAGTTTGCAGTTGGACCCCAACTTATAACCACATATATACAGTATCGGGTTTTTTCTTTGACCCCATAGGGGGAGTCCATGACTGCTTGGGACTCTCCACTATTTTGTAACACTATTTAGATTCTTGATGGGACTATCTGTAGCAAAATCCCACAAAAAACCCTGATTACCATAAACAATGGGTTTGTGAAAATATCAAGGTTTAATTAAAGATAACAAAGAGATAGTTAATCTGATTTGTATGTAAATTAATTTAATATTGTGAAGGAATGGGTACATATCAAATTTTAATATCTGCACTATTTTTTAATATATATATAACAAAATAATTTTATCAAAGAAATTTTAATATATATTCTAGATAATGTCCATAAAGAATAGTACAAGAGTTCAATCAGCGTATCATTATGAAAATTAAATGAAATTGTTTTTTTAACCATAGCTGCCTGTATATACAATGTGCCTAACTGTAAGCAGTGTAGACACAAATTCTG
This sequence comes from Margaritifera margaritifera, assembly GCA_029931535.1. Taxonomy (NCBI): domain Eukaryota; kingdom Metazoa; phylum Mollusca; class Bivalvia; order Unionida; family Margaritiferidae; genus Margaritifera; species Margaritifera margaritifera. Next base: position 3,908,042 of record JAQPZY010001582.1, on the reverse strand, counting down.
ATTACCGTCTCTTTGCTCTTTACTATTTTTAGAGTATGCATTTAATAAACCATACTGAAAAGGATGACTTGTCTGCCTTCTTTTACTGTAAATAACATGATGATATACCCCCCCCCCCAAAAAAAATATTTCTTATAGCTTCTAAATGACCTAAATATCAAGGAATATGGTTGGTCCGTATTTTCAATCCAGAACACCATCAAGAATGATATAGATTCAACTCTGACCTATGGTTGAATACTTGAGATACCTTGTATAAGCTATGATACAAAAATGTAGGTAGATTCAATTAATGTTTTTCTAATCAAACAAGTGCTGTTAAATAAACATGCTGAGATTACTTACAACATTTCAAAAACATTAAAAACATCATTTTACCAGTAAAAATTGGATCAATACTGCAGTAAAAAATGATGTATTTTCGATGTATAAATAGTGCGCAATAATCCTTGACAATAATACTGTTTAAACACAGAAGCAGGGTTAAAAAAAGGATTATTAACTTGGCTGCGTCATTTTGTCCCTGACTGTGGAGGTGAATAGACTACTGAATAGGCATCAGATTGGTCAGTTGTTGGCCTGATTGGTCAATTGTGGGTCTGATTGGTCAGTTGTGGGCCTGGTTGTTTTGATACCCAGGTCTGGTGTTTGACTTGTACAGCTGCATCCACCCAGTTTCAAAATCCTGTCTTTAGGGGAGCCATACAAGTCTAATGTGTTTAACATAAGGTTCCCTTATACTTGGGTACATTATACACATTACAATGACATACTTGCCCCATAAATGGGACTGTGTTATACAAAAGTGGTGCCTAATAGTGAGGGACTACATTCTCTATTATTTAGAAGGCAATTATGCAGATATCAAATTCAATACTCTAAGTAATAATACTGTATTTACAATGCATAAGTGCAATGCTCCTCATTATACGACTGTTCTTGGAGCCTTAAGTAACCCACATTATATGTTAGGAGGCCTTATACCGAGGGATGTTCCTACATGGCTGTGTCCTCATAGTGCTTTAAAGCACAAAAACAGAGTATTTAATGATGTGAAATCATAATACATTGGGTTCTCATGAGCCAACAATGAAAAAAATGAAAGAAAATAAGCAGTAATGATGATACAGTATCTGACCAACAGAATGGGATCCATGACAAAAAAATTTCTTATAGGAAGGTAAGTGGTATACTGAGGAACTTCATAGTAAGATATTACTATATTTTTCATTTACAAGTTTATTATACAGAAATTTACACACTTTTGAAAGATTTTCACCTGAGAAGCATTTGCAACATGATGGAAAAAATAAAAACCAATATTATATGTTTTTCAAAGTATGACCTCGTATGAGGCACGTCAGCCAAAAGTTTATTTTTCAAAACCCAATTCCACATTGCACACATCACACTCTTGGAGACCTGACAAAGGGGTGGCATTCCAAATTCTTTCACATCTAATTTGACTTCCTTGTGGCTTGCATACATATAGGACCCCTACCCATGATGGATATGATTCTGTAGTCATAAAATGGCCATAGCCCTTCTGAAATAGTTGTGAGTACAGTGATCGGTCAACATAGATATTGATGACCATAATGTGTACTAAGTTTCACAGCAATCCATCAGAAACTGCACAAAATTCTGTCATATATTGCATCCAGCTGGAAGTAAGAAAGGGCAAAAACTCTTACAAAAATCATGGGATCACAATGATTCGTCAAAATGTGCATTTTTTAGTTGATGACCATATTATATACCCTAAGTTCACAGCAACCCATAAACATGAGTCCCTTGAAGGGACTACCACTCTACTGTCCAAAGAGAAATTCCAGAAATTAAAGATAAGACCATTTCTTCGTTTTAACTGCTGAGTGTTGAAATCATCTCTGATATTCTCAAGAGAAAAGATTTTCAAATTAGCTACTGTGGTAGACATATTAGATGTAATATCACCACCATTTTCATTTAGGACAAACTAGACACTATTAGAAGACTTCTGGTGAAAACCCATGTTGATAAGACCATCCATTCTGGAGAATTAGTGACAAGATTTTCAGTATGTTCATTGTGGCAGACATATTTGAGGTCAGATCAGAACTATTTTTATTCAGGACCCAACTAGATATCATAATTACCATATATACTCACTTATAAACCATTACCAACTGCATAGACCCAGATCAGATTGGCACAATTTTTATTTAGGACCAACTAGACACCATAAGAAGTGTTCCAGTGAAAACACCGTGCTGATGTGACTTTCCATTCAGGAGTAGCAATAAGATTTGTAAAATGGCTGCTGTTGCTGGCCATATTGGATGTCAGATCGGCACCATATTTATTTAGGACCAACTAGACATCATAAGAAGCCTTTTAGTTAAAACCCCACGTTGATATGATCACCCATTCAGGTGGAGTAGGAATAAGATTTTCAAGATGGCCACTGTGGTCGCCATGTTGGATGTCTGGGCAGAACCATTTCCATTGAGGACCAACTAGACGTCATAAGAAGTCTTTTGGTGACAACCCCATATTAATATGACTTTATGTTCAGGAGAAGCAATAACAAGATTTTCAAGAAGGCTGCCATATATTGGACCTCAGATTGGCACCATTTTCATTTACAACCAACCAGACATCATAAGAAGCTTTTTAGTGAAAACCCTATGTTCATATGACCATCTATTCATGAGGAGTAGCAATAACAAGATGGACACTGTGGTGGCCATACTGGATGTCCAGGCAGCACTATTTTCATTTAGGACCAACTAGACATCATAAGAAGCCTTTTGGGTGACAACCCAATGTTAATATGACTTTCAGTTCAGAAGAAATAGCAAAAACAAGATTTTCAAGATGCTCCCATGGTGGCCATACTGGAGATCAGATCAGCACCTTTTTTATTAGGACCACCTAGACATCATAAAATGTCCTTCCGTGAAAACCCCATGTTGATATGTCCATCTGTTCAGTAGGAGTAGCAACAACAAGATTGTCAAGATGGATGGTGTGGTGGCCATATTGGATGTCTAAGTAGAACCATTTTCATTTAGGACCAACTATACACCATAAGAATTCTTCTGGTTAGAACCCAATGTCGATATGACTGTCTTTCTGTTCAGGAGGAGAAGACAAGATTTTCAAGATGGCTGCTGTAGTGGCCATATTAGACATCAGATCAGCACCATTTTCATTTAAGACTAACTAGACATCATATGAAATATTTTAGTTGATACGATCATCCATTCATCAGAAGTAGCGATAAGATTCTCAAGATGGCTGCTGTGGTGGTCATATTGGATATCTGAGCAGCACCATTTTCATTTAGGACCAACCAGACTGTGGGATGAATGTGTGTGTAAAGTTTCATGACAATCCTCCAAGTAGTTTAGGAGGAGTAGCAATGACAATCTTGTGCTAAAAGATGAATGTTGGACAAAAAAAAAACCATCCCATAATCTCTTCTAGTCTATGACCAGTACAGCTAAAAACTGCAAGATGAGTTGCATTGACAAGATTTTGTCTTGCACTGCATTCAGCTGTAGGACAAAAAGGGCAATAACTCTAAAACAAATTTGTGAGACCCCAATGAGTTCTCTACATGTGCATCACCAGATGATGGCCATATCATGACAAAGTTTCAAGGTGATCCACCAAAAACTGTGAGACTAGTTGCATTCACAAGATTCTGTCATACAATACATCCAGCCTGAAGACAAAAAGAGCAATAACTAATAAAAGTCTCAGGTGCCCTGTGATTTGTTGATATGAGCATTTTCAGATGATGACCATAATATGTACCAAGTTTCACAGTGATCCATCTAAAACTGTGAGACCAGTTACATTCACAAGATTCTGTCATACATTGCATTTAGTTGCTAGACATAAAGGGAAATAACTCTAACACAAATTGTGGGAGGACAGTAACTTGTCAATACATGCATCTTCAAATGATGACTATAACGTGCACAAAGTTTCATGGTAATCCATTGAAAACTTAAATTAGTTGTGTTTACAAATTTCTGTCATACACTACATCAGGTTAGAAGTAAAAATGGGAATATCTCTAACACGAGTCCTGTGAATGGCACATTTCTACGACAACCTAATGTTTAATAGTCTTCTATGTTGATAACCAAACTTTTTGTTCAAAAACCATTATTCTTCTTTCAGTTGCAGTGACCTTGACTTTTGACTTTTTCACCCCCAAATTGATAGACTTCTTTCTTACCCTAAGTGCAAACCATGTACAAAGTTTGGTTCCAGTTTGTGATGTAGAACTAATGTTATTGTGCAGAAAAAAATTCCTTCTTTCACTCAGAGACCTTGATCTTTGACCTCAAAATCAATAGGTTTGTTCCTTACCCCAAGTAAACAATAAGGCAGTATACTCTATAGTTCCAATAATGAGAGAGTGCTGTATCATGTACTTCATTATAAGGCAGCATACTGTATGGTTCCCATGTACAGCACTATAATGATGGAATACTGTATAATGTACTATGTAGGATGCTTTCTGTAGAAATTTCTTTCAATGCTGTTGACTAGATATGTTATGAAAACACATACACACACATACACATACCCACATATATATACAGGGGTCAAGCTAGACTTAAAATTTAGGGAGAAGTGACTTCTCCTTTTGGACAGAATAGGGAGAAGTGAGAGCAGAACAGGGAGAAGTGACAGCGATGCAAAAAACGCAATATATATATGTGTGTGTGTGTGTGTGTGCACGCTATGGTTCTCTTATTTTAATTGTGTCCTGTATTTCTCATTATGCATATTTGCATTTAACATTAGTTTTAAGCAATATTTCATCTTCAAGTAGAAAATTCTCTATGTCGTATGTATATTATAAACACATTTTGTAAGTGTTTGAATGTATTATACTCATATGCAATGTATTCATACTTAAAAGTGTGTATGTTTAGATTGAGAGAAATATGCAATGTGTTTTGGCCATTTGACTTCAAAAAAGGATAGCAGAAACTATACATTTTAATTAATTTTAACTGACAGGAGTACCTAGATTACAGTATTGTAATTACAAATAGGTAAAAATACTTAAGCAACTGCCAGCTAAAGAACAAATTAATTTTTTTGTTAGTTTCTTCACTAGAAAATGTCAGTTGAAAACATTTACAAACGAGTTTGAAACAACCCATATATTAGGCTATAACACGCACATGAGAGCACATGTAAATGTGTCTTCAAGATCATAGTGTTCATCCATTCAAACCAGTGGTCACTGATGAGTAATCTCATCTTTACAACTGCATTTTGAGGGAGTTTATTCTAAATTAAATATAAATCTTTTGACTGTCATTTTTTTGGTATTGTTTTTAAAAGTAGATGCATCTATTTTTAGAAACAAGGATTTTCTTCATATAACCACTCACTTTCTAGCTTTGTTGCAACAATCCCAATATAGGATTGAAAATTTATGGTTTTAATATTTGTCTATGTGCTCGTAATAACGTCGTGTATTGGTTGGATATTTTTTTCTTTCTTACTCTTTCTCGTATTGGCACAAATATGTGTGATGTAAGCTAACAACCTTGACCTTAAGTTACAGCGCTTATCAATTCGACAACACAGAATTGTCCTAAACGTTTCTGACCAACAAATTTTTATTTTTAGGCTAAATCTTTTAATAGTTTTAATAGTTACACTTTGCCTTGTACGAATTGTATAATTTCCTTAATGTATCTGTCCAAAGAATTACGAAAACAGACAGTCTAATGAAGACGTACTTCCAAGATGCAGTGATGTCCGCCATTATTACCCCATCACTTATGGTGTAAAACTGATTTTATGAAGAAAAGAATGCAAGCACGGCTGTTAAAATCTTCAAAAGCTATAATTAGAAAGTGAATTCACCGATTCTCTTCTTAAAACACAAATTGTTATTTACATATTGATGATTTAGTTTCAAAACACAAGTTATAAAGTTTTCATCAACAAATGATAACTTGCGGAAATCAGCCAGCGATATATTGTGCGGGAGGGGGGTGTTTTAATTGGTCAATCAGCTATTAAAGCACATGCCTGTGAATGTGCAAGAGTTTGTTTTGTCAGCGCAATTGATATGAACACATGCTAAAACAACATGCCATCCATTTCGCCTTGGGCTTAACACTTCTTGACTGGGTTGAGGGAGCATCTCAAAAGCCTATAAAAAAGGAAAATGACAGGGCGAAGTTTTCGCTTTCCTAATATAAGAAGGCGAAGTTTATATTTTTTTGGCGACTTAGTCGCCCAATTCGCCTGGTAGCGTGACCCCTATATATATATATATATATATATATATATATATATAAAAGAAATCATAAAAACCCTGTATTTGCTGGACATGTCCGGTAGATAAAAGGTTTTGACTGGTGCATACTATGAGCAACCGAACATCAGTCATAGGAGTTCTCAAATATCATTATATCAACTTTTTTTTTATTTGTTTATCCATTAACTGCCAAATAAACACCTTAACAAAATAAAATTTGAAGTTCACTAGGTCAAGTTTATAGATTGTTTCTTTGTCAGACAATCTATAAAGATGTTGAGACTAAGCTTAATTCAGAAAGGTGGCTAGGTCTAATTTACAGTTTCTTTGCTGGACAAACAATAGAGGTGTTGTCGACTAAGCTTGTTTGGTCAGTATGTTTTCCCAATTGTTTAAACACTCTGTAATCACAAAACTCGAGACAAAAGAGGTGTCAAAGCTTATCTTCTGGACTTGTAAAAAACCCTTTAACTGAAAGATTGCCCCTTGGTCAGTACTAATAGACATTAGATTAGTTCCTGACATCATGTGGTTTGTCTCAAGGTGTGTTGGCGCATGACATCTTTAGAGCAAAATATGCGAAGCCTACACCTGAATTGAGAAAAAAATATACTAGCTACAACAACTAACTTTTATTACCATCCGCCAAGACTTATTTGAGGACCAGATGAAATAAAACTTCACCATTAGACTTTACTGGAAATGGATGTTAATTTGGTGTTATGTATTTTCGAGGTAGCAAGTGAGCTTGTTGTCAATTATTAATTAATTTTTGAAAGCTATAGAATAAAGTACTGTCATTGGTTGAAATTCTATAGTATAGTTTTCTCAAAGAAAAAATGAGTTTTATAAATATTTAGTTTGAGAGGAAACCAGGTAATCATGGAAGGATAATACTAACACTAAAGCTGATATATATATATATATATATATATATATATATATATATATATATATATATATATATATATATATATATATGTATGTATGTATGTATGTATGTATGTATGTATGTGTATTTCTTCAACAGTTATATCTTCATCCATAAATGAAGGTCCATTTCTATTAAGCATTTCTTTTAGATTACATTGTGTAAAGGGTTTTATATTTTTGTAATGACAGAGCCAGATCGGCATCATTTGTATAAATGTGAAAGGCCTTCAAGCCTGGATGCTTTCTGTTAAATTGGATCAATATCTTTTAATCAGTTTTTAGAAGCTATTAAAGAGTTTATATTTTTAGTAACGGCAACCATATTTGATGGCAGATTGGCCTCTTTTGTAAAAACTTGTAAGTCCTTCATTCCAGGATTCATTCTTTCAAATTCTTTTGAGTGATTTTAGCAGAAGTCATTTAATGGATTTTCTAGTTTAATAACAGATGGCAGATCAGCATCACTTGAATACATTTAAAAGCCTTTAATACTAGAATGTTTTCTCTGAAGTTTGATCAAATTCTGCTGAGCAGTTTCTGGAAAGTCATGAAAAGTTTTTTACTACTTTTTGACATGGTGGCCATATTTGACGGCAGATCAGGATCATTTGTATAAACTTGAAGGCCTTTATGACTGGATGCTTTTTTTATCAAATTTGGTCAAATTCAGTCCAGTGGTTTTTAACAAGTCATTTAAAAGTTGTTCTATATTTAGTAAAGGTGGTGATTTTTATATTGCGGATTGGCATCATTTGTAAAAAAATATTGAAAGCCCTCAATGCCATGATGCTTTCTGTTAAATGTGATCAAATTCTGTTGAGCAGTTTTTGAGCAAAAGTCTTTTAAAGGTTTTTATATTTTAGTAATGGTGGTCATATTTGATGTAGGGATTTGCATCAGCAAAAAATTCCCAAAAATTTGAAAGCCCAAAAAATGGCAAAAGTTTGACAGCCATCTATGCCAGGATGATTTCTGTTAAATTTTGTCAGATTCTGCTCAGTGGTTTTTAAGAAGGAATTCGTTTAAAGGTTATTCTATTATTAGTAATGGTGGCCATATTGGCATTCACTAAACAAATTTGAAAGACTTGATGCCAGAATGCTCCCTCTAAAATCTTATGCAAATTGGTCATGCAGTTTTTGAGAGTAGGCTGTAAACAGCAACTTTGAATAGATGATACATCACATATGATGGACAACACATGATGGACCATACCATAAGCTCTACTGACCTTATAACCATATGTTAAAACCTTGCATAGTTACTGCAGCAAGAAAAGTAGGTTCCTGCAACCTTAACAGTAACCTTATCCCTGATATAAACACACCCATCAAATTTCATGACTTTACACACAAGTGTATAAAGAACTAAGCCAAGTACACAAACTTAACATAGTCACTGGAGCATGAAAAGTAGACCAATGAGACCTACTTTTGCCTGCAGTGAGTAATACCTCCCTAGATAAATACAACCATCAAGTTTCATGACTGTACCTACAACAGTGTCAGAGGAACTGAACTAAATGCAAAATTTTAATGTTATTGCTAGAGAATGAAAATTAAGTCACTATGACCAACTTTTGCCCATGGTGAGTAGCACCCTCCGAGATGAACATACCCACCAAGTTTCATGACTGTACCTACAATGTTGTCAAAGAAACTGAGTTAAATACAAAAATGTAACAATGATGCCAATGATGACAACAATGAACAATGATGCCAATGATGACAACAATGAACAATGAAGACAATGCCTTTGGAAAAGTCATCGCTAGGTCTTCCCCATGCTTCACAGGTGAGACCAAAAAAAATATTAGATTTTTCACACTCCAATTCTTAAATATATTTACAGTCAAGACAAAGACTCCTGTTTCAGATAATTGCAATCACCTTTCCTATATTTAAGATAAATTTGCTACTGTTCCTAATATTGCACTCATGGGAGACTGAGAAACTTACAAGTACACCCTTTCTTGCTATTCCATTTTTGAGTATTTGTAACCAGCATAAGAATTCAAATTGGGAATACTGTATTACACTTTCCTATAAAAGATAACTCTCAACTTACATTAGTCACTCTTGGAATATATGTGACTCTAGCAAACATTCCACTTTTGCTCACTTCAGTCATGAATAAACTCGCACTATTTACATTCTTATCATTTGTCTTTAATAAAGTGTTTTTTCTTTAATAATGTCCTAGTGCAAAATTTTGCAATTATTTCTTATACTGTTAATTCATTAGGCACTGATGATGATGAAAGACATATCTGCATATGCAATAAAACCTACGTCAACCCTGCTGTTGCTCTGCAAATGCAACAGATGGTACATGACTAAAAGATAAGTCATTATTTCTACCTATCCTTTTCTTCAGCTGGGAATTTTTCTTCTTGGACCTTGGACCTTTAGGGGGAAGACTAGGGAATAATTCTTCTTCTGAATCTTCAAAGTCATTGATATTTTGTCTGTTAGTGTTAGTGCTGCTTCTAGATGCTGCTCGTAAAGCCTGCATCTTGGCCGGGGCACTGGAAACTTTGGATGTGGGCAGGACCTCTTTTTCTAGGTCAGAATCTGATAGACCTGACTCATCACTTAAAACATGCAGCAACTTTTTATTACCATCAGATTTTAAGGCTGGGAATGTTGATTTATTTTCTGTTCTCTTCCCAGCTGATCCAATACCCGAGTCTCGACTGGCCCCTGAAAAGGTTCTTCCTTGTTGATCCTCCTCTATAAGTTGCCTTAATTCTAACGAGTCCTCACTCATTCTGAGGTTAGGTTTACCTGGTTTATAGTCCTTTAATAATGAAGATAATTTATTTAAACTTTGTTCTTCAATCTCTGCTTCATCCTCTTCCATTTTCATCCCTGAAGATATAGAATTTTGTGGATGATGAACAGAAAAGTCCACCTTATGTCTGCTTTCTGCAGAATCGACATGGATCATTGTTGTATCCATTATCCTTCTCTCCTCACTTTTGTTCTTTGCTTCCTTGACTGCATTTCCTCCCAAACTGTTTCTCAGTTTCTGTCGAAGTTCCTCTATGATGTGATCTTTCTCCACCAGCTGGTCTTCAAGGGACTTGATTTTTTGTTCCTGCTCAGAAAGCTGGGATGATATCTCTAGAATGAGTGTCATTCGCTCTGATGTTTCTGTGCTGGCACCCCTCTCTTCAGACATACTTTTAATTTCTTTATGATTTGCCTTTGGGGCCTTCCCTTAGAATAAAACAGATAAAAAACCTATGAATAACTATGACACAACTTAATGCTTTATTTTCATATTAAAAAATAACAGTTATTATGCACACTCCAATCTGCACAGAATACATGGTGTCTGAACTAATTTTTAAACTGATGATTAGGTGTTTTATTTAAGTAAAACAACACTGATTTTAATACTTGATTAGATCTTATCACCTGTACTTGCTTTAACAAATATATTGAGTGAGTAATCTAACTTCTTGAAATGTGACTGGTGAAAAGTAATAATGTGAAAACCCAGTAAATTTGGAAATGGGTATAGCTGAACTTGTACTCAGCCTGTGACACTACACAGTATGTGTGTCGTGTATAGACATCCTTTTCATAATTAAAGTCACATCCGTTTATTAACAATGTGTGTATCTGTGACACCTTTGGTGGTGTAAAGTCATTGTAAGTTTGTTTTTTTAATCTAGTAGTCTGGAATTTGTGTCATTAGTGTGACAGCAACAGATTTGGACCAACTCAGGATGGTGGGGCTCAATTGGTTTGTTTTCATATCATTACTGTACTCAACATAATACTTACACTGTGGGCTTAATAATTTTTATTTAGTTAAATTTTGTCAGATTAAAGAAGATATTTTGACATAAAGATGCAAAACTGGCAGGTATTGGAACATATCAGATTTTGTATAGAGAGCACACGAGCAGTGATGGCAATGCAGCAGTTACAGCACTCACATAACAACAGTCTGCTACAGGCACTTATAGTAATTAAAATTAATTAGAGATATAAGACCTATATGTATATTTTGTATGTATATAGTATATATCCAGACAGTGACTATATATAATTTTATATGATAAATATACTTTAGTAATCCCTACTTATTGAAATTAGCTTTCAGTGCCTATGCAGTCTGCCCCTGTTGGCAAATTTGACAATACAGGGCTACCTCTTTACAATGTCATCTGCCCCTGTTGGCAAATTTGACAATACAGGGCTACCCCTTTACAATGTCATCTGCCCCTGTTGGCAAATTTGACAATACAGGGCTACCCCTTTACAATGTCATCTGCCCCTGTTGGCAAATTTGACAATACAGGGCTACCTCTTTACAATGTCAAGGAGCAAAAATAGATTGTAACCTTTAAACATGAATGGCAAAAGGCTTTATTCACACTCCATATTGCAGAAAAGTTTTCAGAGCAAAGCAGAAAATAATTCCATAATTTTGGGATTTAGAACTGCCAGCTCGAATAACATGTACCCCTAAGTTTGACTAAACCTCAATGGTTTGCTTTTTTTAAATCTCCAAATATCTGTTTTTTTCTATACTTCTAAGGTCATGTGGACCTCGCCTTTAGTGATCATAGAAAGTCATTTTTTACACCGCACTCAGTGCTCAGTATGTTAAATAAAGGTTCTATCTTGCTTTGTTGCAGGCACTGATGGATATCTAACTTCATCCACTGCAAGAAAAGGCTACTCCAATGTTAACTATGGCATTTACAGAAAAGATGGCTGTGCCCTCTAGTAAATTATTTTAACTAACATCTCTTTTATTGATGGAGAAAAAAAAAACTGTCAAAGCTTCAAAAATTACAATCAGTAACATTGTCAATTCAAAATATAACATCATCATTAAGTCCCAAACTTCCCCTTTAAGCGCACACCTACAAAGTCAAATTCAAGGTCCCTGTCATGTGTAATTACTTGCCAAAAGCTATTAGGAGCTTTCCACTGAGAAGATTCATTCTCTCTCCCATTATGGTTGCTCTAAATAAAGCACACATACAAGATCTGTTTTTTAGGCATATTAAACAAAGTTAAGTAGCAACAAGACATTAGTGATGTATGCATCATGATAAGGCAACAAGACATTGGACATGTATATATCATGATAATGCAACAAGACGTTGGAGATGTATGCATCACAATAAGGCAACAAGACATTAGAGATGTATACATCACAATAAGGCAACAAGACATTAGAGATGTATACATCACAATAAGGCAACAAGACGTTGGAGATGTATACATCACAATAAGGCAACAAGACATTAGAGATGTATACATCACAATAAGGCAACAAGACATTAGAGATGTATACATCACAATAAGGCAACAAGACATTGGACATGTATACATCACAATAAGGCAACAAGACATTGGAGATGTATGCATCACAATAAGGCAACAAGACATTGGAGATGTATGCATCACAATAAGGCAACAAGACGTTAGAGATGTATACATCACAATAAGGCAACAAGACATTAGAGATGTATACATCACAATAAGGCAACAAGACATTAGAGATGTATACATCACAATAAGGCAACAAGACATTAGAGATGTATACATCACGATAAGGCAACAAGACATTAGAGATGTATACATCACAATAAGGCAACAAGACAATGGACATGTATGCATCATGATCAGCCAACAAGACTTTAGAGATGTATACATCACAATAAGGCAACAAGACATTGGAGATGTATGCATCATGATAAGGCAACAAGACATTGGAGATGTATGCATCATGATCAGGCAACAATACATTGGAGATGTATACATAACAATAAGGCAACAAGACATTGGAGATGTATGCATCACAATAAGGCAACAAGACATTGGAGATGTATGTGTCATGATAAGGCAACAAGACATTAGAGATGTATACATCACAATAAGGCAACAAGACATTGGAGATGTATGCATCATGATAAGGCAACAAGACATTGGAGATGTATGCATCATGATCAGGCAACAAGACATTGGAGATGTATACATAACAATAAGGCAACAAGACATTAGTGATGTATGCATCATGATAAGGCAACAAGACATTAGTGATGTATGCATCACAAAAAGGCAAAAAGACATTGGACATGTATACATCATGATAAGGCAACAAGACGTTGGAGATGTATGCATCACAATAAGGCAACAAGACATTAGAGATGTATACATCACAATAAGGCAACAAGACATTGGAGATGTATGCGTCATGATAAGGTAACAAGACTTTAGAGATGTATACATCACAATAAGGCAACAAGACATTGGAGATGTATGATTCATGATAAGGCAACAAGACATTGAGGATGTATGCATCATGATCAGGCAACAATACATTGGAGATGTATACATAACGATAAGGCAACAAGACATTGGAGATGTATGCATCACAATAAGGCAACAAGACATTGGAGATGTATGATTCATGATAAGGCAACAAGACATTGAGGATGTATGCATCATGATCAGGCAACAATACATTGGAGATGTATACATAACGATAAGGCAACAAGACATTGGAGATGTATGCATCACAATAAGGCAACAAGACATTGGAGATGTATGCATCATGATCAGGCAACAAGACATTGGAGATGTATACATCACAATAAGGCAACAAGACATTAGAGATGTATACATCACAATAAGGCAACAAGACATTGGAGATGTATGCATCATGATAAGGCAACAAGACATTAGAGATGTATGCATCACAATAAGGCAACAAGACATTAGAGTGGCAAAGTTAAGTGGCAACAAGACATTGGAGATGTATGCATCACGATAAGGTCCAAAACAAATAATGATTTTCAAAGTGGGTTAAGCAGCTGCTTCCCTCCCATGACGTATGTACACTTGGATACATGTTGCAAGTTTTGACCAAAGAGAGAAGTGTGTACTTATTAAAGCATGTGTACAATAAATATTGTAATAGGAAAATAATGACAGCCAAATATGATGGGGCTCAAGCCCCAAAGCATCCCTCCTGATCCAAGGCTGGGTGCAATAACTATGCAATCACCTCATCTAATATGAACTAATAGTGACTATATTGATCCAAGGAATTACAGTGTTAATAATATTATATCTTTTATAACTGACAAACATTTACCTGTAAGTCTGCTGTTTTCTTTTCTCAAATTTTTTATTTCTTCTGTCAACTCCATAATCTCAAAATTGACTTCCTGTTTATACTCCGAGAGCTGCACTGTCAATGTCTTAACTTTTTTCCTATGCTTGACTTTCTAAAGAAAAAACAGAATCTATGTTTAAAGCTGAAAAAATTTTGAAAATAGCACCAGAGTTTATGGTACAGTCAAACCTGACATGGAGATTACCAAAACAATCTCACACTGAGACTCAATGTAAACTTCTAATGTCTGATGGGTCAGTTAGTAAGTATTCACCAATCTGATGTAAATTCTAATGTCTGTGGGGTCAGTTAGTAAGTAGTCACCAATCTGATGTAAATTCTAATGTCTGTGGGGTCAGTTAGTAAGTAGTCACCAATCTGATGTAAATTCTAATGTCTGTGGGGTCAGTTAGTAAGTAGTCACCAATCTGATGTAAATTCTAATGTCTGTGGGGTCAGTTAGTAAGTATTCACCAATCTGATGTAAATTCTAATGTCTGTGGGGTCAGTTAGTAAGTATTCACCAATCTGATGTAAATTCTAATGTCTGTGGGGTCAGTTAGTAAGTAGTCACCAATCTGATGTAAATTCTAATGTCTGTGGGGTCAGTTAGTAAGTAGTCACCAATCTGATGTAAATTCTAATGTCTGTGGGGTCAGTTAGTAAGTATTCACCAATCTGATGTAAATTCTAATGTCTGTGGGGTCAGTTAGTAAGTATTCACCAATCTGATGTAAATTCTAATGTCTGATGGGTCAGTTAGTAAGTAGTCACCAATCTGATGTAAATTCTAATGTCTGTGGGGTCAGTTAGTAAGTATTCACCAATCTGATGTAAATTCTAATGTCTGTGGGGTCAGTTAGTAAGTAGTCACCAATCTGATGTAAATTCTAATGTCTGTGGGGTCAGTTAGTAAGTAGTCACCAATCTGATGTAAATTCTAATGTCTGTGGGGTCAGTTAGTAAGTAGTCACCAATCTGATGTAAATTCTAATGTCTGTGGGGTCAGTTAGTAAGTAGTCACCAATCTGATGTAAATTCTAATGTCTGTAGGGGTCAGTTAGTAAGTAGTCACCAATCTGATGTAAATCCTAATGTCTGTGGGGTCAGTTAGTAAGTAGTCACCAATCTGATGTAAATTCTAATTTCTGTGGGGTCAGTTAGTAAGTAGTCACCAATCTGATGTAAATTCTAATGTCTGTGGGGTCAGTTAGTAAGTATTCACCAATCTGATGTAAATTCTAATGTCTGTGGGGTCAGTTAGTAAGTAGTCACCAATCTGATGTAAATTCTAATGTCTGTGGGGTCAGTTAGTAAGTATTCACCAATCTGATGTAAATTCTAATGTCTGTGGGGTCAGTTAGTAAGTAGTCACCAATCTGATGTAAATTCTAATGTCTGTGGGGTCAGTTAGTAAGTATTCACCAATCTGATGTAAATTCTAATGTCTGATGGGTCAGTTAGTAAGTATTCACCAATCTGATGTAAATTCTAATGTCTGTGGGGTCAGTTAGTAAGTAGTCACCAATCTGATGTAAATTCTAATGTCTGTGGGGTCAGTTAGTAAGTAGTCACCAATCTGATGTAAATTCTAATGTCTGTGGGGTCAGTTAGTAAGTAGTCACCAATCTGATGTAAATTCTAATGTCTTTGGGTCAGTTAGTAAGTATTCACCAATCTGATGTAAATTCTAATGTCTGTGGGGTCAGTTAGTAAGTAGTCACCAATCTGATGTAAATTCTAATGTCTGTGGGGTCAGTTAGTAAGTATTCACCAATCTGATGTAAATTCTAATTTCTGTGGGGTCAGTTAGTAAGTAGTCACCAATCTGATGTAAATTCTAATGTCTGTGGGGTCAGTTAGTAAGTATTCACCAATCTGATGTAAATTCTAATGTCTGTGGGGTCAGTTAGTAAGTATTCACCAATCTGATGTAAATTCTAATGTCTGTGGGGTCAGTTAGTAAGTAGTCACCAATCTGATGTAAATTCTAATGTCTGTGGGGTCGGTTAGTAAGTAGTCACCAATCTGATGTAAATTCTAATGTCTGTGGGGTCGGTTAGTAAGTATTCACCAATCTGATGTAAATTCTAATGTCTGTGGGGTCAGTTAGTAAGTAGTCACCAATCTGATGTAAATTCTAATGTCTGTGGGGTCAGTTAGTAAGTAGTCACCAATCTGATGTAAATTCTAATGTCTGTGGGGTCAGTTAGTAAGTATTCACCAATCTGATGTAAATTCTAATGTCTGTGGGGTCAGTTAGTAAGTATTCACCAATCTGATGTAAATTCTAATGTCTGTGGGATCAGTTAGTAAGTAGTCACCAATCTGATGTAAATTCTAATGTCTGTGGGGTCAGTTAGTAAGTATTCACCAATCTGATGTAAATTCTAATGTCTGATGGGTCAGTTAGTAAGTATTCACCAATCTGATGTAAATTCTAATGTCTGTGGGGTCAGTTAGTAAGTAGTCACCAATCTGATGTAAATTCTAATGTCTGTGGGGTCAGTTAGTAAGTAGTCACCAATCTGATGTAAATTCTAATGTCTGTGGGGTCAGTTAGTAAGTAGTCACCAATCTGATGTAAATTCTAATGTCTGTGGGGTCAGTTAGTAAGTAGTCACCAATCTGATGTAAATTCTAATGTCTGTGGGGTCAGTTAGTAAGTATTCACCAATCTGATGTAAATTCTAATGTCTGTGGGGTCAGTTAGTAAGTATTCACCAATCTGATGTAAATTCTAATGTCTGTGGGGTCAGTTAGTAAGTATTCACCAATCTGATGTAAATTCTAATGTCTGTGGGGTCAGTTAGTAAGTATTCACCAATATGATGTAAATTCTAATGTCTGTGGGGTCAGTTAGTAAGTATTCACCAATCTGATGTAAATTCTAATGTCTGTGGGGTCAGTTAGTAAGTAGTCACCAATCTGATGTAAATTCTAATGTCTGTGGGGTCAGTTAGTAAGTAGTCACCAATCTGATGTAAATTCTAATGTCTGTGGAGTCAGTTTGTAAGTATTCACCAATCTGATGTAAATTCTAATGTCTGTGGGGTCAGTTAGTAAGTAGTCACCAATCTGATGTAAATTCTAATGTCTGTGGGGTCAATTAGTAAGTATTCACCAATCTGATGTAAAACATTTGAGCTGAGTCTGAGTCGGAGTACCAGAATTTTTGTACTCTTGTTACCTGCATGTACAGCCCACAGCCACACCCTGCCTATAACAAGTGCTTGTGTATAAGGATATGTTCAAAAGACTCTATTGATAAATACCATGATACATACATATTACCGGTGTCACATGGTAGAATAAAGCCTATGAATCACGAGTTCATATGACACCGTATATCCATCATAAGTTTGTTATATATACAAGATTCCATATATACCACCAATACATGTGATGTGACATCAAAGACAACTAACTCGCATCACTGGAACAATAACAGTATCAGTATAAAGGCACAAATTTTTTTTTTTCTTTCTTTAAATGAATGAATGCTTTAAAATTAAGCCTGATATCACAGTGACTCAAACTCAAAGAGAGAGATTCCACACTACTCACCAAAAACTTAAAATATATAAATTAGTTTCCGTGCTACTGGTACTCAGTACAACAATGGTCACTTGTTGTAAACTTAGTGATAACTTGGGATCAGACTGTTAGTGTGTTTTCAAAGAAATGTATTGTTTTAAACTCATCAAGAGAAATGGTAAATTAAACTGAATATGTCAAAATGCAGAATTCTGTAAGAGCCATTTCCATCTACGGGTAAGTCCAGTTGTACTTATTTCTAAAGTCTGTGGCCCAAAAATTTCCAAATCTTTCTCTCTCTCTCTCTCTTCCACACATGCACACATTTTCCATTGATAATGCAATGAAATCAATCAGAAATAGATTGTCCGCAACCTGCATGAGGAGAAAATGCTTGATCTTTCATGTGACATGATTGTATGCATCACAGAATGGGTTACTAAGTACACTCAGATTTTTATTGGGGAAATAAAAGTTCTGCAGTGTGACCAAGTTTTCATATAGGATGATAGGTGAGTGATATGGGTGCATATCACCCACCTGGATGAAGAACGAAAGAGGATGAAAAAAAATAAACATGCCATGAGCTATAAGTGAGTGATTCTTGCAATTCTCTACTTGAAATTATAGAGATACTTTCCAACGGAAATTCACCTATGTTGGTGCTAGAGATCACCAAAACTGACAATGCAATCAAAATTCTCAAATGGCAATTCATTTCAAATGGAAAAAATATTAAGTGATTGAACATTTAAGGGGCTTGTGCTGTTGTCTGCAGATTTTTGACTTAAAGTCGCTGACATCCATCCACTAGTGTACTTCATTTTCTAGGTTGTATAAATTAAGTAACACATTCAATTTCATAATAAAAGTTTTTCAGAAATGCATTATTCAGCAATAAATCAAAATTTTATTACGCTGAAGAGAACACTTTTGGAGAAAGAGAGAATTATGAATAATAGTTAATAATGGGTACTGACTAAAGTTCATTAAAGGCCAGATCTGGAATGGAAAACTCCATAGTGCAGACCTTTCCTGGTACACTATATGATCATATGTCACTATTTTTCAGGGCAAAATGTAGTGATTACTTGAAAAATTAAAGCGCTAACTAAGTTTCCTAATATTACTGCAATATTTTTTGTTCATTATTGGGTTTAATGAGAAGTCCTAAAATGAGACAGCACAGAAATTTTCATATGTTCTATGGCTTGATGCAAGAGCATGCTAAAAAACTTGCAGCTTGAAGTCACAAATATTGACAAGGGGTCCTTCTCTAACTGACAACTAAGCAATTTCATTGCTACAAGGAAACTTCAGTTTACCAGTTTTTTAAGCTCCTGTTCCACTGTCCCTTTTTCTTGCTCCAGTTTAGATATGTACTGATCCTTTGCTTTCAGTGTCTCATCAAAATTTGTTGACTGCTGCTGAACTGCATTGGTGGTGCAGAGTTCCTGCAATCTCTCCTCTAATACCTGTACTTGGTCTTCAAGATCAAGTCGCTGTGACTCACTTTCAGTCAGCTGGGAGATCAATATTATTATTATTATTATTATTATTATTCTGTTATTAGCATCATCAGCATGTGTCATTATGTTGCATTATCATCAATACAAGAAAACATATATTACCAGGCTGATAGCAAAAAAACCAAAAGATTAAATTTTGTCTAAATATAAAAAACTGAAAAACAACCATATTTACAGAAGTTATAAAAGAGAAGAAAGAACTCTGTACATATGAAAGATCATAAATACATGAAAATATTACCAATAATCAATGTGAATAGTGACACAGAAATTGGGTAGCTTGTGGAAACAATGCATTGAACATATCCACATCACAGATGATGCTAGCTACTTTCACTATCATATATACTCACTTATAACTCAAGTCCAAATAGCAAACAACATAGACCCTGATCTGCCATCACATAATGCATCAGCATATCAGGGTCTATGTTGTTTGTTCTACTGATTACTCCTAATAAAGTGCAGGGACCCATATCTACCAGCACATTATGCACCAGCAGATCAGTGTCTATGTTGTTTGTTCTATTGATTACCACTAATAAACTGCAGAGACCCAGATCAGCTGGCGCATTATGTGATCGAAGATCTGGGTCTGTGCAGTGTGCAGTTGGACTCGACTTATAAGTGAGTTATTTTGGTATAAATGAACAAATATTACATTATTACAAAGTAACACTGCAAAATGGGAAATCAATCAAATCTCTTCATAACTTTATGGCAATCACAGGAAATGTAAAGAAAATCCAAGGTGCATATGTAAGTTGATTTAACTAACAAAGATTGCAAAAGAAATGGTGGTTAAATATTCCAAATTATTTCTGAGCTATGATATTTATAGGGTACTACATCTGTAAATATGAGTGAGTTTTTTCTGAGTAATCCAACATTAGGAGTGCAGTATCGATCAGAAGAAAAAAAATGTTCATATTTTTCTATTCAAATGAACTGCAGTAATGTTTTTATTATGTACTCATTTAAAGATATATATATATATATATATATATATATATATATATATATATATATATATATATATATATATATATATATATATATATATATATATGACTGATCCTGACATAAACCCATCATAAACCCATTTCAAGGATGCAAGAAGAAAAATAAATATTTATCTTTCAAATTGATGCCTCTTTTTTTAGGCCAGTGACTGTCACCAACATTAACAATCTTTATGGTGTAACATTCTGATGTCATCACCAATCTGCAAGGGATTACTATGGTAGTATTTAAAATCACATAATGGAAAACAGGTATTTATTGATTGAAATAGATGCATTTGTTCAATTCTTTATTAAATAATGAAAAGGAAACACTACTCTAAGCAAACTAGTTTAATTCCATGAGAATACACAACCAAGTAAGTCACAAAGACAAATAAAAGTGAGTATCCACATGCACACATCCCTGCAAACTTAGTAATGTATGTGCACCTGTGCAGTATGATCAATGCAGAAATACTGCACAGTTCTGACAATGCTGCATTAACACAGAAAACAAGAGGTCCAAGTGGGCTTGAGCTTGTTCACCTGCCTGACATCTGCCTAACAGCCAAATGCTAGAGCAGATGGTCAAAAAATCTGGATCAGTAACATGCTTTTGCTGAAATATATTTCAATGTTGTTGATTGCGTATGTTCTTCAATCTTTATCCATATTTGATGGCTGATGAGCATCATTTGTCCAATATTGAAAGGCCCTTTGCCAGGATGCTTTGTGATAAAGTTGGTCGAATTCAGTCAAGCATTTAAAAAAAAAAAAAATGAATAAATATTTTTCTACTGTTAGTGGTGGGTTGGCATCATTTTATACAGGATGTTTTCTGTCAAAGATGATCAAATTCTGTTGAGAGGTTTTTTGAGATGAAGTTGTTTCAAGGTTTTCTATTTTTAGCAACAGTGACTTTTCTGTTTTTAGTAACAGTGGCAATATCTGAAGGCAGATCAGCATCATTTGTAATATCTTTAAAAGTCTTCTTGCCAGGATGCTTTCTCTCAAATTTGATCAAATTCTGCTCAGCAGTTTTTGAGAAGTTGTTTAAAGGGTTTTTACTATTTTTTAGTAATAGCAGCCATATCTGATGGCAAATCAGCATTATTTTGACAAATTTGAATGCCCTTCTGTTTCTATAAAACATAGCGGGAGTAAAATTTAAAATGTCTAAGCCATACTGCTTACCAGACACCATGAGTATTAGATTTGACATTTTACAAGAAAGAAACTTAACTCCATTAAAAGTGGAGGCAGCCAATAAAAACCCCTAATTTTAGTATTATAACATACTGTTATATGTATATATAAATACAATATGCTATTATATTATATTTCAGAACAGTTTACATACCAAGTGCCACAATATCTTTAATGGTTACAAAGCTATGCAGGTTTATTCTCAAACTATGCAATATTGACTTATTCTTACAATCCATATTAAGTTGGTGGTTGTACAAAAAGAACCAGCAATTAGAAATTATCTTTGTTTCAAACTGAACAATAAATAAAGACTACATCTTTATTTATTACGAGGAACTGATAAAACTCTCAAAACATTCCTATTTATATAACAGACAGTTGCATGCAATATGTCATTATAATATGACAAAATGGTTACTGTTATGCTGGTAATAAGGTATGGATGAATGGACAGATGGTCAAAGATGCACAGACTTATCAAGTGATAGCAGATACTATAGGGCTTCAAAATCTCAAGGCTGGCCCCAGTAAGGCACAGTCTACAATCTTTAGAACACGACACCCATTAGAATGATGTGTTATACTGCCACCCTTGTTTACTGCCAACAAATTGCCCAGAACAGAATTCCCAACTATATAATTCCTTTGTAATGCTGCCACTGTCATCTAACACCACTGACCAGCCTAAAACTGCCATCATTATAATGCCAGCTGATTCCATTAAACTTTAAACCTCCTTGTGTGTTTCAATAAGTCTTGAAGAACAGTAACTGTACTGAGTGTATTCTTAATACTTTTGACTTCTACCATGATGAAAAACAACATTTGATATGTGGAAATATAGAAAACATAACAAATCTCTGGTGTAACTTGAGATTTCAAAGTAAGGGGACTCACATCAAATACATTTTGGACATTTAACTTCCATATTAGAAAGGACTAATGGCTTTCATTTAAGGTCTGGATATCTGACATTATAATCAAGAAAACTGTCTCTTAAATGATGAAATTTAGAATCACAAAAAAAATATAATATTTTTTGAATTAAGTTCCAACAACATGAGCTTCTGCACTGGCCATACACTTACATCTTTTCTTATGACCAAAACTTATCAAATGACACATAGTTTATTTATTTATTTTTCTTTTTTCTAAGCAAAGTATTCTTGAGAACATAATTACTTATTTTTTTTTTTTTTTTTTTTTTTTTTTTTATTGAACACAAGGTGTCAGGATTTTACATATTCCCCTACATCACCACCTGACTTGGTGTATGGGGCATTATCTTAAATTATTTTGCGTCCTTATCTTTTACATGTGTTCCCTACACAACACACACACACATGCACACACAGACACTTACATTCACAATTATTGTACACAAAGTCATACTCGCATACAAACCCCAAGATGTTTTAAATTGCCTTAAAAAAAAAAAAAAAAAAAAAAAAAAAAAATCATGTACCAAAAGTTGATAATAGGATCCACTTTTTCTTAAACTCGTCACTTCTGTTATTCACTTTGGCGACATATTTTTCCAGTGTTTTGTATGATAAAACACAATTTTTATAATATGATAGATTTGGAATTTTTGATGCACAACGTGATCTGTATATCACATATTTTGCAAGCAAAATTAGGAAGTTAATAAGATCATCAAAGTTGTTATTTCCTATAAAGACGTCTTTTCGTGTAATTCTAAAATTTGGGTCATAAGTTTGGATCCATTCCACCAACAGTTTCCAAAAGTGTTCAGTAACTGAACAGTCATAAAATAAGTGCTCAATTTGTTCTATTCCCTCATTACAAAAGGTACATTTATCATTATCACTTAAATTAATCTTTTTTAGAAACTGGTTTGTGGCAATGTTTCTATGGAGAAATCTAAAATTAAAGCTAATCAGTTTTGTGTCTTTTGTACAAAGTTTAGCCAAAACAAAAGAGTTGGTCCATTCATTTGCACCAATTGCACACTCTAGCTGCCTGGACCAAGTTTCATGTTTACCATTTGGCTTTTGTATCTTGGTTCTTATCAGGTCTTTATAGATAAATTTATTCTTTGCTCTTACCCTAAGGAGTGATGTTTTGTCCAAAACTACATGAAAACTATTTCCACTTTCAAAAAACCTTTTAATTTTCTTTTTCCACAGCACCGAGATCTTTGAAATAAGAGCAAAGTACTGTATGAAATTATTTGTTTTTGTTTTTTGTTTTATTTCATCAAAACTTAATAGAGATCATAGTGCATCAAAAAGATGTTGAATAAGTACAACACCGTTTGTTCTCCACCTTGTGTATGATTTAAAATTATCTACAGTCACTAAATTAAGAATATCTTGAGACAAGTATTCATGGACAGTAGATGGTTCATTTTTCCATTGTGATAAAGCATAAATAACATCACGCCAAAAAATATTTTTAATTGATTTAGAAATTACTTTTAATTTAGTTTTTCCTAATGTAAATAACAGCGTACCTCCAAATTTTCCAAATATTTGTTCAGAAACCAGTTTTTGCCATAAGCCATCTTCGTTTAGTAAGAGACGCCTAATCCAGGAAAGTTTTATATAACACACAAATGAATGCAAGTGAATCATATTTAATCCCCCTTCCTTAAAAGAAGCTATAAGAGTGTCTCTTTTAACCCTCTCAGTTTTACCGCCCCAAATAAAGTGTAAAAATAATGTATTCAGTTCCTTTTCTATATGGGGTGGAGGATTTGGCAAAGCTGCAAAAAGATGAATGAATTTAGGCAAAATCAAGGACTTTATCAAAGTAATTTTTCCAATAAGGGATAAATTTCTTCTGCTCCACCAGCCAAGCAGTTTCTTTACTTCCTTTAACTTCGTCGAATAATTAAGCTCTACCATGTCCTCCAAGTTCAAAGAGAAATATACTCCCAGTAATCTAAAATTGGACATTGACCAGTTAATATCAATTTCTGGACATATTTTTTCATTAGAATATTTTTTATTTCCAATCCAAATAGCTTTTGATTTCAAAACATTGCAGTACAGACCTGACACCAAGGCAAAGTCATTTAAAATCTGCAAGGTTGTCTTCAAGGACAAATGAGAACCATCTAATAATAGAAAAGCATCATCAGCGTACTGCCCTAATTTGAACTCCATTTCATTATAGAAAATGCCTGTAATATCTGTGTTCTTCTTTAGTTCTATTGCAAGAAGTTCAATTCCTATTATAAATAAGTAGGGTGATAAAGGGTCTCCCTGGCGACAACCTCTCTCCAAATTAAAAAATGGGGATAAATGTCCATTATTAATGAGACAACTTTTTGATTTATTGCAAAATAATCTGAACCATTGACAAATTGATTCTCCAAAGTTAAAAGACTTCAGAGCAGTTTCCAGAAAGTCCCATTCGACCGAGTCAAAAGCCTTTTCAAAGTCTATCAATAGGAGAAGACCAAATTCATTTTTTTCCTCAAGGTATTGCATCAGGTCATACAAAAGTCTTGTATTTTCACCAATGAATCTCCCTTTCATAAAACCCTTTTGGGTGTCACTAATGATAAACATGACACAGAGTTTAAGCTTAATATTTTTGAAATTAACAATGATTAAAATTAAGTGATTTTTAACTTACAAAATCACTCTCTATGCAATATTATCATTCTTCATGCTAAATATCTTTTTATATATTCTTGCTCTTAATGATCAGTCAGGTCAGCACCCCTTACACTGCCAATCTCATTATAATGATAATTTTTTCTGTGGACAGATGTTGGTGTTCTAATGAGTGTAGACTGTATTTTAAAGCCTAAAGAGATTCTCAGTGTAAAGATCCAATTTTCTTGAGTCATGCAAATTTTCAACATGTTACAGTACAACTAGACACACAAAACCTTTTCTTTACTCTGTAGCTGATTCAACAGTCTGTACACTCAAACAATTACAAGTATTCCCTCATTATAATGCTTAACATTAGAGTCATTGATTATACTGCCTTATAGTAAGACCGCCTTGCAATGAAGTACATGATACATATAATTTTACTACCACTTAATGAAAAGGGATCCATGACCATACTTGCCCTATAACATGAACCATGTTATAATGAAGGGCTATATAGTGAGGGAGTGCTGTAATGCAGATCAGCTGATATAGTTGACTTCATGTCAGTATACTGACCTTTTTCCCCAGCTCTTTAATTTCTTCATCTTTTGTTCCTTCATCCGTTTGAAATCCTGATTGACTCTGTACTGTCTTTGTCTTCACAGTTAAGAGAATGAAATGTCAAAATATAAATATCAATTACACAAATTCATTAGGAAATATTGATTATTTAGGCACATTAAAAAAATTTCAAGATAATAAATAATGATTCAAGGAATAAATAATTAATCATGGGAATCATAAATAGGGATATTTTCACACCTTCATTAGGATTTTTTTTCTGTGTAATAAAAGGCCTCTTCCATAATTATGATAACGCAAGGAACAATAATTCCTTGAGCTATTCCTTGCAAATAGTTCTTTAGGTATGCAAATATAATTAACTGATTATGATAGACATATTGCAGTTGTCATACAATTTAGGATTTTTCTTTTGAAATTCTCCTTATTTTGCTAATTATTCACCAATTTTTCATTCACCATAATATAAACATAAAGCATTTGCATACCAACATAATGAGTTTTCAATAATACAATCAACGTACAATCAGGATCAACCCTTGAAGTAAAATCATTTCGAAACAATAGCCACTTTTGGTTAGATGTATGCAAGTATGTACAGTATGTATGTATGTATGCTTGCATAATCTTGTATGCACTGTTTACATGCATGTATGTGTTGATGTATGCAAGTATGTACAGTATGTATGTATGCATGCATATTCTTGTATGTACTGTGTGTACATGCATGTATGTGTTGATGTATGCATGTATGCATTATAGAGTTATACAGCACATCAGCACAATCCTGGCTATATGGTGCCGACCAAAACTAGGCAGCAACAAGAGGCCCTAGTAATCTTTATATCACCCACCTGGGTAATTGCATCATCATATGTAAAGTGTGAAAGCCATTCATGCCAGAATGCTTTCTGTCAACTTTGGTTAAATTCTGTTGAGATATTTATTTTTGAGAAGAAGTTGTTTAAAGGTTTTTCTATTTTTTAGTAACAATGGCCATATTTGATGGCAGATCAGCATCATTTGAACAACTCTGAAAGATCTTCATGCCTGGATGCTTTATGTTAACTTTGGTCAAATTCTACTGAGTGGTTTTTGTGAAGAAGTCATTTTTTCTGTTGTTCTATTTTCAGTAATAGCTGTCATATTTGATTGTGGATTGGCATCATTTGTACAAAAAAAAATGAAAGCCATCTGTTCTAGGATGCTTTCTGTCAAATTTGGCCGAATTCTGTTGAGGGTTTGTTTGACAAGAAGTCATGTAAAAGTTTTGTCTATTTTTAGTAATGGCAGCTATATTTGACAGTGTATCAGCATCATTTGAACAAGATCACGCAGGAATGCTTTCAGTCAAATTTGGTAAAATTCTGTTAAGCTGTTTCTGAGAAGAATTATTTAAGGGTTTTTCTATTTTTAGTAATGGTGCCACATTTAATAGCAGATCAGAATCAGTGGAACAAATTATACAATGCTTTCTGTCAATTGTGGTCAAATTCTCTTCAGCAGTCTTTGAGAAGTCATTTTAATTTTTTTTCTATTTCTAGCAATATTGCCATATTTGATGGCATATTAACATCATTGAAAAAATTTGAAACAAGTTTAAGCTGTGATGCTTTCTTTCAAATTTGGTCCAAATCTGTTTAGCAGTTCTTAAAAAGTCATTCAAACGGTTTTCTTTTTAGTCATGGTGGCCATATTTGATACCAGATCAGCATCATTTGAACAAATCTGAAAGATCTTCATGCCAAGATGCTATCTGTCACATATTTCAAATTTTGTTCAGCGGTTCTTTAGAAGCAGTTATTTTAATTCTTTTCTATATTTAGTGATGATGACCCAATTTGATTGCGGATTGGCATCATTTGAACAAATTTGAAAGTGTTTCAAGCCAGGATGCTTTCTGTCAAAATCTATTAAGGGGTTATTGAGAAGAAGGCATAAATAGCAAATATGAACATACAATGACCAACAGATGAAGAACCATACCATAAGCTCACTTATCCTTACCACCAGGTATCACCTCTTACAACATGCAAAAAAGGAGGGTATGTCCTGAGCCCATACAAAAAAAATCCCTTCTCACCTCTGACTTTCTCTTGGGCTCAATGATGCATCCCTTCTCTGTGAGCCAAATATGGTAGAGGCAGAAACTTTACCAAAATTCCCAGGAAGACAAAACCCCTCCAATCAAAACTTTAATATGTGGCAAGAGACACAAGATAAAAGATAAATATGTAGCAAAACTACCTTAAAAGGAGTACAAAACAAAGATTAAAGCAAAAAAGGGTAAACTCCTAAAATTAGAAAGTCAAAGTATTTCTATATGAAATGCATTCTTTTAAAAAGTCCTAGACCTTTTCAGCTTGAACATCACAGGGCACCTCTCACAGCAAACAAATTGCCTTCATTAGTCGCTTCTTATGACATGCTGAAGGGTGTATCATGCCAAATCTACATCCCTGAGTCTGGTGGGGATTATTTCATACAAGAACAAATGTATCCTCTTAAATCTGACAACTCCCATTTAAAACCATTTTTCTCCAGTTCTGGTTTTGGATGATATTGTTATCACCACTCAGGATGTAGCTAATCTGTTTTCAAATCTAAATCCAGTCTGGACCTGACAACCTTGCACCCTGCATTTTTGAAGAAATCCACAATTGAATAGCCCCAATCCTCTGCAATATATTTACCTCCTCCCTTGAAAATGGCTCAGTTCTAAAGGATTGGAAAGATGCATCTGTTATCCCTGTATATAAAAAAGGTCTGCAAACCAAACCAGAAAATTACAGACTGATTTCACTAACTTGCATATCCCACAAAAGCCTGGAACACATTCTTATGTCTAATACCGTGAGTTATCTTGACAAACATAACCTATTATACCAAAACCAGCATGGATATAGAACCAAACTCGGCTGTGCAACTCGGCTCATACAGTTCACTCTAGAACTTCATGATACTCCAAACCTGTTGGAGGTGTTCAAACTGATGTCATTGTAATGGACTTCAGTGGTGGAGGTGTTCAAACTGATGTCATTGTAACAGACGTCAGTGGTGAAGGTGTTCAAACTGATGTCATTGTAATGGACTTCAGTGGTGGAGGTGTTCAAACTGATGTTATTGTAATGGACTTCAGTAAGGCCTCTCGCAAGGCTGACAACAAGAGACTGCTGTTTAAACTAGAAAGAATGTGTATTAAATGCTACAGTCATCAACTGGGTCAAGGCCTTCCTGACAGGATGATCTCAAAACTTGTCCTGGATGGTACAATCTGGAGTCACACATGGCTCACTTTTAGGACCTTGTCTATTTTCATTTACATAAACTACTACTTCCATCCAGAGTAACAGTTAACTATTTGCTTACGATATAATTTGTTTATAATACCTTAGTATTTCCAACAACACATACTGCCGACACTTACAAACTGATACAAGAAGGTCTATTCAAGAACTGAAAGTGTAGGGTGAAAATGTAGTGGGTAAATTTCCCCTCCATTTGTAAAAATGGGAGTAATTTTCTGAATATAGGAGGGATTTAAAGAAGAAATAAAGGTAGGGCTTGAAAATATAATGCACAATTTTTGTTCATTTAGTTGATTTTTAGGTGCAATTTATCTAGAAATCAGTACAATTGTCCTAGAATAGATCCTGTATATATACACTAGAAAATTGGGAATGCCACTAGTTAATGTACTTCAATCCTGACAAATGAGACTAATAGGATTAAAAAAAGGAAGAAACCATCCATATTTAACTATAACTTGCTTGGTACCACTCTGATATCATCAGACTCAGTAAAGTATTTGGGAATAACTAGTCAAACCTAACAATAGTAGCCACCCATGGAAAACGGACAAACTGGCTTTTGCAAACAGGTGACCTCTGAATGCAGGTTCACCTTTCAAACTTGATTCTTGAACACATACCATGCATCAAATACCATTATTATTATTATTATTATTATTATTTTTAATATTATTATTATTACTGCTACAGAAGGCCTGTTTTAAGACAGCAATTCATCATCTGAGAAGGCAGCCTTCAACAACACCAAGAGGACTATCCAATGCAAACTCAGAGAGTTGCAAGACTCTTGGCTGAACAAAAGGCAGATGAGATTCAGTCCTACGAAGACGGGAATTACATGAAGAACTTTGATGATGCTTGAGGACAATCTACGGATCACATTCAGCAGGAACATCTCCAAATATTGAGTGCTGACAGCACCACACTGATCACTGATAAAGAAAAGATACTTCAAAGATGGGCAGAACACTTCAACAACATCCTCAATCAAAAAGTCATCCATCAGTGAGGAGGCAATTGATCAACTGCCCCAAGTGGAAATCAACATATCACTTGCTGATCCTCCAATGGTGACTGAAACTGAGAAAGCAATTTACCTGTTGTCAAATGGCAAAGCACCTGGAGCAGATGCTACACCAGGAGAAGTCTACAAAACTGGAGACTCGTACATGGCACAGAAACTGATTGAACTCTTTCAGTCAATATGGACTCAAGGAGCTATACCCCCAGAAGTACAAGGATACATCCATCATCCACTTGTAAAGGCAACAGACAATCCTGCAACAACCATCGGGGAATCTCCTTGCAGTCAACAGCTGGCAAAATCCTTGCCAGAATTCTGCTGAATCACCTTGTGCATCACATCAATCAAGGGCACCTGCCTGAGAGTCAGTGTGGATTCAGGAAAGGATGAGGGACCACAGACATAGTGTTTGCAGCTCATCAACTCGAGAAGAAATGCCAGGAATAGAACTCCAACCTGTAAAAAGTCTTTGATACAGTCAGTCATTGTGGCCTTTGGAAGACATTGGCAAAATTTGGTTGCCCAGAGAAATTCATCATGATGGTTCAGCAATTCTTTGATGGCATGTTCGCTTGTGTCGTGGATGACGGCGAGTCATCTGAACCATTCATAGTCACCAATGGAGTCAAGCAAGGCTAAGTGTATTTCCCAATCCTCTTCAGTATGATATTCTCTGCCATGCTTACTGATGGCTTCCATGACCATGACACTGGAATTGACATCAGATACCGGACTGATGGCAAGCTCTTCGCAGAAGTGCGAGCAGCGTAAATATCAGAACTGCAGGACGTCCTCTATTGATCAAAGTGTCAAGTGTGCCACAGACAGTTCAGAGCACAAATTGGCTTGATCAGCAACTCAAGTAATCACAGAAATCAAACCAGTTAGCAATGTCATGGTCATCTTCAAACTCGAAGGATGAACAACAACACCATGCACCAAATACTCATTATAATATTCATATTCTTATATGTAAGATTATTATTATTACATGTATTATTATTATTATTATTTCAGGCAATTGGCATAATTTCCTATTCAAAGAATTCACTATATGAATTTAACATTCATAAATTCTGGTGGAAAAGAGTTTCTTTCATAGATTTCTTCAAGCTTTCCCTCTGTCTATTTTTCATGTAGTAAACTTTTGATTATATATACGGTAGGGAGGTAGCCAGCTCAGCTGTTTGTACATTTGCATTTAGAGTCTGCTGTCTCTGAAGTAACAGACCTTATCCAAATATAGAAAGTATCAACCCAATGACTGACATGTCACCTTTGTTAAAAAATCTGTGATACTTTTTAAGTTGAAACATTGTTCCCATCTCTGTTCCCATCACATATTTACTATTAAATGTGTACTAGTTTTTGTCCTCAGTTCTGTATGTACGTATGCATGCATCTATGTATGTAGTAGCATTTTATAGCATCTCAGCTCTGTGTTTTTGCTGAATTTTTGGCATAGCAGTCCTTGAACATTTTGAACTAACAAAATATCTTATATGAAATTGTGACTGTGGTGTGGTCCATTATCTATTCTTGGATTAAAAAGGGTCACCTAATGATTAAATGAGTGCTAACAGTTTCATCTGAAACATGGATGGATATTTAATGAAAATCTGGTATGTACTTGTACTTTGTGACTATCTGTTCATTTTTCTCAGACCACAATGCATGCATTTTGTGCATACAGATTTATGCAGTCTCAGACTCAGACCACAATGCATGCATTTTGTGCATACAGATTTATGCAGTCTCAGACCAAAATGCATTGCATTTTGTGCACAGATTTATGCAGTCTCAGACCATAAAGCATGCATTTTGTGCATACAGATTTATGCGGACCACAATGCATGCATTTTGTGCATACAGATTTATGCAGACCACAATGCATGCATTTTGTGCATACAGATTTATGCAGTCTCAGACCACAATTCATGCATTTTGTGCATAGATGTATGCAGATCACAATGCATTGAATTTTGTGCCTACAGATTTATGCAGTCTCAGACCACAATGCATGTATTTTGTGCACACAGATTTATGCAGTCTCAGACCACAATGCATTGCATTTTGTACATACAGATTTATGCAGTCTCAGACCTCAATGCAATGCATTTTGTGCATACAGATTTATGCAGACCACAATACATACATTTTGTGCATACAGATTTATGTAGACTTCTCCATACTACTATAATACTTTAGCTGTTGTTTTTTAATTACAATAATTACAGTCCATTTAACAGACACAGATGAGCAGTGTCTGAAAGCTGAATTTAATTTTTTGCATTATAAACAAAACATATGAGAAGCTTATCATGATCTTGGTCATTGTGCAGGAAACACTGATACAATTTGTTGAATCGGTCAAATTAAAAAAATAAAACAAATTCAAGGAAAAATTAGTTATCATATATCAAAATTGCAATGTACTGACATGAGATCTGGTGCAACAATGATACTGGCCAAAAATACAGATTAGTGATTTTGTATAGATTTTAGATAACCCCCACCTACATAATTCCATTTCTAATTCACGGTAATACAGAGCACTAATACAGAGTAGCATGTTTACCATAATCAGCTGTGTTCTCAGTATTAGTACATTTCAATAAATACATGTTTTGTCAGCTATTAATAGCAACAGTCTACAGGCAATGGTCAGAGGGAAAAAAAAACATTTAATATTCTACAAGCTATAGCTTGGTCAGGTCCACAATAATATAATAAACACCACAATATTGTCATGAGAATATCGTTTTAATAAAAAGTGGTGAGATGGAGATTTAACTTTAGGCTCACTATAACATCACTAAATTTTTGAACAGCAAATTTAAAAAATGTTAACAACAGAAAATAAATTTCCTCAAAATTTTTGTTTAGGCAGAAATTCAAATGTGTTCTCAACTAAGGACTCTTTTTTTATTATGAAATGTTTTATACCTGCTTTTCTGGAGAAGAATTCACTTAAAAATATGAAAAAGCGGCTATGAACATACAAATCTTTAACTGAAAATAGGATTTACTCAATCTTACTTTTTTAAAACACATAATAAAATCAATAACAACATCATTCTCAAAAGTTATTACATGTTCCTATGTCTGTAATCCTTATTTATTTATTTTTTAAACTAACGATTAAGATAAATGAATAATAACTGAAATACTTTTGCAGATACTTTGTCTGATGCATACCTGTTCAGTTTCAGATATGGGTGAATGATCTGCACTCTTTTTACTTCCATCAGATTTTTTCCTGAAAAAGAAATTGTATTTTACTTAATAAATACAGTGTGAACTTATGAAGTATACTCGACATAATACCTACACTGTGTGTGTATAAAATTTCATTCAGGTAAAATTCATGAGGTTAAAGCTTATCATAATAAGCACATACCAGTGATGTCATGAACAAAACAATGTCCCATCATGTGTATGTACATACTAGATGACTTAGCTTCTAAATGTCTATGTTGACAGCTCTCCACTTTGGTGGAGATTAATTTTTCCTCTCTACATATGGTCACACCCAGTACATGTCAGGGGCAAAACTTCCAGTTTTGACCTATTAGCCTAGCAAGAATGATGAAGGAAAAATTTGTTTCCAAATTTTAAAATTATTTTATCTGTGTAAAAATAAGGCATAAACTTGCACAAAATTTCACCTGCCCAACAATTATTTTAAAGCAAATTGCTGGCCTTTGGCTTGTGGCAGCTGGCTGGTGAAGCTAGTTTCTGCGGTGATATGCTATACTGTATCTGTTTTTTTTTTTTCAAAAGTGGAAGTTGGAACATATTCTAATGCCATAAATCATTAGATTGTTGCAAGTGCAAGTGTAGTATAAAATCATACTTAAATATATGAACCAATTCGAGTAAAAGGACCCAACAAAGCGGTCAATTATAAATTTTAAATATGAATATATGATTTCACAGCACTGATTTCCAACAAAATGATCAAGCTAAGCGATGTTCAATTGTCATTCTCCCTCAACACTGACTGGGCTGCTGTTCTTTTGGCTAAAGCAGTATATACAGACATGCCAGGGTCCTGGTTACCACAAAACGAAATGAACAGTACAAAACATTTCTGAATATTGCTATGTTTCAGTATGAAAAGCAGCTGAATTTTTACAACCTATTATGGAAACCTGTTTAGCCTAGAGAAGTGAGTTGCATATAGAAAGAAAAATATATATTTCTTTTCTCGTGATCGAACAAAGCATTTCAAAGAATGGGCAAATGCTATATTACAACCAATCTCCATTACACTGCATGGTGTCCAAGTCAGTACTCTGTAAACACAAATTAAGCCAGCTGAGTTCTGTAGGCTTTGTCTCTGCTATTTGTCTTTTGTCTATTTAATGAGCCAAATTTCAGTCAGATGTGTGTGCGTAGTTTTTATGTGATATTTGTAAACAGCACACAATACATACATGTACCAAAATTCAACAAATTCTCAACCACTTATTATAAATGTAAGCTTCATGTTTTATTGACATACATACAAAAGAATACAAACTTTTTAAAGCAGTTTAGGTGCAGTTTTCTTGTTAGCTGTCAAGAAAAGTTAGGCTAAGAAATTGTTTTTTCCCTGCATGCTGTAAGATTGATTATTGAGACCCACAAAGTTAAGTACTAACAAGACAACAGGCATGAGTGGTGGAAGATTCCAAGAAAATCATTATGTTGTTCAAGGCAGATTTTAGCCACAGGGACATTAGCCATATTGGGAGCAATTGGTAGTGGAGGGTATGTGGACTCAAGTATTTGTTACATACCGGTAAATGTCATTTCCATAACACATACTAGAACACTCCTACCCTCCACTCAACTACCAATCCCTCACATGATGGCCCAAATCCCTGTGATTTCAGTATCTGCTTCCCTCCCATGAGGCAAGCTTGTATTGAGACATGTGCAGTGTTGTGCCTTGAACATGGGTTTGCAGGAATCCCACAATTATTTAACAAATGTTCCATTAAAGATGTGATATCTCATAGCTATGGGTACACTGTAAAATCCTGGCATTCATATCATTTGTGGATTGAAGCTACCAATGCAGGTCCTCACCGGTCATTGCCTATGATTTGTTTCAAGGTATTAAACTGTTTCCACTATTTCAGCCTGCCAAACACACCATACTCATAAACAATAACAGAACCAGGCTGTCAATATAGCCCGGTTTACAGAATAGAGTTCTTTCCTATTTACTTTTATATGCCCACTACAAAAAGTTGAAAATTCCTACTGATATTGCATATAACCAAAGATGCTCATCTGTCTGCTTCAGCGATACTCTAGTGCTATAAACAGAACATAGGCAAGTGAAATTGGCTGTCCAGGTTTTCAATGTACTGCAGCGTAATCATGCCATACCATGTTTCCTTTCTTTATCAACTTGCACATTTTTTTCACTGTACTTCCATATCACATCATCTAGAACACTTGCTATTAATTAATAGGATTTTAACTTCAAAAATCTGTTCTCTTTTTGTTTTCATATGCATTTAGATTTCCTATTCCTGTTACATTTCATGGACTTAATACATCAATGATAAAAACATAAAAACTGCTATAACCAGCCAATGTGATTTTTCTGCTCAAGAGTTCAAAGGATATTCATGAGATGGATGGATTAAACAAGATATATAAACCAAATTTGTTTGCTTTGTTTATTTCAGTTTTGGTATTATAAATTTACTACAATTCTGACACAAAACTGAAATATTTGCTAGATTAATTAATATTAGTCTGAATAATCAAAAAGCTATTTTTATTTACAATATCTATTTCACTTGTAAAATAAGTTAATTACTGCTAGAAAAAACTGTAAAACTCTTCATTGCATGCCATAGAAGTTGACCCCAATGTGATACCATAGTGTTTATTAGTTACACTTGCTTTGCGCATGACCTCATTAATATTAAAATTATTATTGGAAACATATGATGCCCGATTTCATTGGACAAATTTGGCCTACTTATGTCAAGCAAGGTCAGCATGTTAGCTGGGGAGCCACGGTAGTTCAGTTGTCAGAGTCTCAGACTCGTAATCCAAGGGTTGTGGGTTCGATACCTGCACAGGCTAGCCTGGGTCAGCTGCCTTGATGTGTCCTTGGCAAAGGCACTTAATTCCAATTTCCTCACATGAAATAGCCAAATACAGTGCTAAAAGTGCAATCAAAAACCAACCAACCAGTGTGTGAGCTTATATAGTCAGATATGTTCACATGTTTCATCAATTGCTGATAGAGACTTAAGTGTTTTATGCTTGCACTAGTGATTGCCAAAATGGCCAATTGTGCTCAAAGTTTCAAATAGTGATTCTTTTAAATAAAAATAGCATATTTATTGAAAACCTATCAGCTTGTACTGTTGTGTACAGATTTCTGCTTTGAACTTGAAGTTTCAGATGTTTGCTAGTGTAATGAATTTTTGAGGCTGTACAAATGATGTATGGATAAAATTTCTTGACAAAGGAATATGCAACTGGACCTCCAGCACATTCTGGACCTTCAAATGCTAGACTTGGGCCCTAAGTGTTCAAAGTCTGATGCATCCTGTGGATCTACAATATCTAACCCTAGATCCTCAGTTTTCTAAAACTGTGAATCCTGTTAAATTACATTTTTCCCTACAGACCATAAGAAAAAAGCTCAAGGTAGAAAGGTGCCCAAATAAACAGAAAAAAAGCATTTTCATATTCAGAAAGTGAAATCATGAAATAAAACCAAAAGACAGTAGTCCTTATAGTCAATTAGTTGTACTCTATTAAAGTGGTACTGATTTATTTTGAATATAATGATTTTTATGTCAAATTGGGGACTCCCAGTTTTCTCACCTGGACTTGAAGTTTTCCCATCTGGACACCCATTTTCAGAAGACTGAGGGTCCAGGAATTCCAGTGTCAAAAGGCTACAGAGAGCTCCAATGCAAAAATGCATAATTTAGCAATAAATCAAACTTGTATTAGTTTGAGAACACAAATATCAGAGAATTAAGGAAATTATGAAAGAAAATAAAGTTAATAATCACTTTAAAATGAAGTTAATATTGAGCAATGACTAAAATTAAAAATAGGCACAGATTTGATACAGAAAATGGTAGTCCATTCCTGATTTGTTAAGTAAAAGCTCTTTTGAAAAAAATACTAACCTTTGCAATCACGGACCAAGATATCACATAACCAGGTTATAATCAAAATAGTTAATATATTCTTGATCAACCCAAATATTGCAGTAATATGGTTGCACTAACAGAACTAGGTCTGCACCCTTCTACACATGATGTTTATATCTCCATGCTAAAAATCCATCTAAGGCTTTCTAGGTTGGATAACAAAGATTACTATACAAAGCTTTTAGGGATGACTTGAACTTCTCTAGCAGCAAGATTCCATCACTGAATGCATCTGTTCATCATATCCTAAACTTACTCAAAATATCAGAGTTCACAGCTTAATCTCCAGGATGTAATGGATTCTTGTACAAAAATGATGGTTGGATGTTTTTACCATGGAAAGTCTGCCTTTAAATCTTGTAACTGGAAAATCTAATAAATGATGTCTCTTTGGACAGATTAAACAGGACCCAAGTATTGCATCCTATCTTTCCACAATTAAAAAGTGAAAACATACAGAGCTCTAACCTGTCATTACCTAAGTACACACTTTCTTAGGCTGGAATCTGGCTGAGGCAGAAAGCTTAGCACTGAAGATTAAATTTGTCCCTTTTGCCCCAATAAGACGGAGGATGAAGCCTACTTAATATTAGTATACAAATGTATGCAAATGTGGGAGAGACAGTCATCAGGAAAATCATAACCCACATACCATCTTTGCCAGTTTTTCTGAACAATGTAAAAAAAAATGATGAATCCTCCTGCAGTAATTGCTCTGCAAATCAGCAGATTTATAGCCTTACTGTTTGTGCTTAGAAAGTCCAAAATGTCCAGACTGTGTCTCTGGGTGTATTCCTCATAAGATTTTCAGTTCTACATAATATTAATAAATGACATATTGTCAAAATATCTTTACCTTATACAGTCAGAAATCTTCAGGACTCCAAACTGTAAATATGCAATGTATACAGGTAATCTTTTTCTGAGATATATTTTTTCTTTAAACACTGTCTTGTCAAAGATGTTTTGAACAATAAACTATCTGAGTTTGAGTTTGATAAACTAGATAATCGAACATGTCAGTATTTTGTAGGAAAATGTGGCAACTATCTTGGAAAAAAATTCTAGCACCAACTTAGAGTGTTCTTGATAATGACATATTTTCAGTTTGAATAAATTCAATAGTTTCTTAGTGCTTTGATCAAACTCCTTAGACTATCAGAAACTTATGACACCAGGACATACAAGCAGGCATCCAGTACCATTTCACAACACATAATGCTTAAAAAAGTACTTTTAAAAATGTCAGAAGTCATAATATTTTAACAGATTACAATAGCATGTTACGTTTCCAAAATCACTGAACAATTGCCATTTACTTGCACTCAAGAGGGAGCACTGATTACATGATTTGTCAAGTGCTACAGTATGGTAGGCTTGGTACCCAGTGGTCTTATAATTTAACAGCAGGGCTATGCAATTTTTTTTTTAACCACTAGTCCAGGACAAGTGGTTTCAGAAAATTCACTTGTCCCACCTTACTCTTCACTAGTCCCACCTTACTTTTCACTGGTCCCAAAATGGTAATCACTTGCAGAGATTTGATGAGATGTATGCACTTAATCCATAGAAAAAACAAACAAAATAATATACAACATAATTATATCTTAAAAGAATTTAATTTTTCAAAAACATTGGTTGTTATACATTTGACTTCTTCAGATTCATGTATATATGTTTTAGCTGATGGATTTGAAAAAATGTCCATGTATATGTCTGCCACCTGCACCAGCACTGAGCCAGCAGTTGATAGCTGTGTCTGGGTCCTGCTGGTAACAGCACTAAGATCTACCAATGTAAGAAAAACTTTCTCCAAACCCATTTCAATGCCTTCCTTTACTCCCAAGGCATCAGCTGGTTTCAACTCCTCTATGCTGACAAATGAGGTTTTCAGTTTTCCATTGTCGAGGTATCTTACATGCACAATTTCTTGCTCTGATACGGTAGCATCAGTACTTCCATCAGCAAGAATGGAAAGGAATTTACTGGAATTCAGACTTTCCCTAACTTCTTCTCTCAAGACTTGACTGATTGATATAACAAAGTCTCTTGCCCTGAATCTGTTCTTATAATTCACGAACAGAGACAGCTCATTAATTAGCGTAATTGTTTCGCTTCAAACGTAATATCGCACGTGGAAGTTAATCATCTGTATAATCAATTATAAATTAAAGAATCATTACTGTCATTTAATCAGTTCATAAAGGAAACCAACACTGATGTCGGTAAAGTACCTTTCATTAATTTAATTACACTGACTTGCTGGGTTAAAATCATAGTGAGCCGCTCGTAATGATCTGGTTTGAGTAAACACAATGCAACAAAGCCACTTAAAACACTGCTAATTGATCATACTGGTTTTCTTTTGTTTGATGTGTTTTGATTTGCCGATAATTTGGTCGCTTAGCTCAATATGCAGTCAAGCGGTAACAGGATGTAAATGTATACACGACGAGGGGTGGAATCAAGTATTCAGTATGCCTGGAGGGCATGATTGGCCAAATAAAGGTAGATATAGTGATTAAAGCACGAAAATAAGGACTTGCCCAACTTTTTTTAGAAAATAAATGCCTTATTGACTTTCCTATTTCCCTTGTACTTTTCAAACCTAAAGGACAGCTTAAGAGTTCATGAGAACCAGTGTACTGAAGTTTTAGCCTTCTGATATTTTCTACAAGTGCCAAGGTGTGCCTTACAATTGGCAGAAGATGCATAAACTATTACGTAGAAGAATAATCTTAAGAATGAACTAATCAAATAAATGTTTTATACATTTTCAGCTCAATACTGTGGTACCAAAGTACAACAAAAGTCCTACCATTCATCACATAAACATATCCTGATCTGCTGTTGTATAATGCGCTGGCAGATCAGGGTCTATGTTGTTTGTTCTACTGATTAGTCGCTACAAACTGCATAGACCCAAATCTGCCGGCACATTATGCAGTTTGCAGTTGGTATGAGATTATACGCGAGTACATACAGTACTGATTTTTTTGTATTTGGACACCTACGAGATGCTATCCATATGACTATGAGTTTACCATTGAACACAATAATGAACCATATTGCCTAATTATTATAACAAGATGCTCATGGTTTTCCTTATCTCCACATAAAATAAGTGGAGTTCGATGGAATGTAGGACATTCGAGATTTGTCAAATTCTATTGATAGTTTCAGATCTATTTTTCTCACCGTAAATACAAACATTGCAGCAAATGAAATGACCATATTTACAGGCGAGTAATTCTTAATTGCATATACAAAAAATGCGGTTTCACCTGCACTTAACATGATGGAAAGAAGAGGAATACACTGTGGTCTCAAGTTCACTGGGTACTGGCGAATCAAGTACACTGCATTGAAAAATATGGCTTTATTTTCAGCCATGCCACAACCTACTGTGAACTTACCTATCGGTAGAATGTATTTTGTCCGACTGCTCGATCTTAACTGGAATAACACTACTGCTAGAATTAGAGCCCATTCCTTACGTTTGTTTAAATTTACAAACTAGATAATTGCCGCCATCATTAAACATCAGCTTGGTTACGTGTGGTCCCGATCATAAAGCACTTGCTTTGTCTTTAATTTTAAATGAGCGTCTGCTATGGTGGATTTAAAACTCTGGATTCCTTATTGCAGTTCTAGACTACAATTCGTAGAAGGTAAACACCGACAGCATACAAAAAGAAGCGATAGGTACCGACAATAGTTTGATTGCAAATTGAAACGGATAAAAGTTCTTTCAAGGAAATTCTTTATTTTAAAATATAAAGCTTAAATTGCCCCTCAATTTAACCAATAAAGAAAATCTGAATAAAATCATACATACATACATACATACATACATACATACATACATACATACATACATACATACATACATACATACATACATACATACAGGGTCAAAAATGAGTTCTCACATTCGTTCGCGTCATTGGAGGAAAACTAACGTCACTGCTATTTCTAAACAATTTCTTGACAAAAATATATTTAAAGAAAATGGTACTTAAAAAGGTAATACTTGGTAATTAAAATTGTGTCTATTATTACAGTCTGTATTGTTTTATGGCTTAATAAGGGACCGATCATTTAATTTAATTTCTTTTAAATTTTATTTGGGGCGAGACGGGGGGAGGGGAGGAGGGGTGTGTGGCAGGGGATTAAGAAAATAAAAATGTCCGGCTCTCGTATACTTTGGAAAAAATATTGCTCTGATTTGTAGCGAAAAAAGTACTAGATATCCATTATATTTGTTGGTTTTTTTTACAAAAAATCTTGAGGTAAAAAAGAAAATAAAAAAAATATCCCGGCCTAAAAGAAAATAAAAGACCTCCCCCGAAAATTAAATGGTCGGTCCATAAAGTCCTCCGGTGTAACAATGAGATAAACCCAAATGTCCAGAACAACATGAATAAAATCAGCCCTAGATTACTTTCTTGCAGTCTTTTTTTTCAAACATGGATTTAATTGTCTCTCATATATGCTCAAAAACACTGAGGTCCGGGGTCTGTAAAGGCCAGGTTAAGGATTCACTGTTTTATACATTTTCCACTGCTTTGTGCTCCTAGTAACAAGTTCCTGACAGTTATCCTGCTGGAGGCACAATTTCCCATTTGAAAATTCTGTTACAATATCTGGCAACAACGTTTCATCAAAGACGCTGATATACTTTTCAAAGCCAATGTTGCCATCAACTGTTGTCAGATTCCTAACACCATTGTTGGCAATGCATCCCCAATACATTGCCAAAATATTATTTCATGACGAGTGTGCACTGTGCAGACTTAAACGCTTGGCTTAACATTCTTTATCAAGTTTTCTCTAGATATGAATTTCCGATCTTTGTCCAAAATAGCTTTACTTTGCTAAAAATTACTATTTACCAATGGTTTTCGACTGTTCAGTTATAATGCTTCTCTTTCCACCATGAAACACATGATACAAGATTCTGCTCATGAATCAGTTTACTTCTATTCAGTGAATCTCCGGAATCCAAAACTCTTTAGTTTTCTTTTGCCAGAAACATTGACATCAACAGGCTCATTAAAATCTATACTCAGGTCCTGGAGAGACTGTATAGGTGTATCAAAGTATGCAATGAACAAGACGGGAAAGTAGAAGATCACCCCTTTTGCTCGTGATTTCAGTCTCAACACTTGTTTCTCGTTTTCTGTTTTCTCCCATTTTCCCCCCAATATTTCTGAACCGTAGAACATTACATTCCATGAGCTTTAAGTATTGTTCTACTAATTCTGAAATCTTTCCTGGCTAACTGAAGTATCGTATGTTTTTACCTTCACTCTTTTCCTTAAGTCGAGACGGCATTCTTATTTACATTACACGAGAGGTATAAAATTAACTCTCACTGCAAATTTACAATTTCATACCACAGTCAATATGCTTATTAGTGAACAGAGACAAAATCAAGCGTACAGAATAATTCTTAGCCATGCAGTTTCCATTTGAAATTATATTTCGTTAAATGACGTCGACTTTCCTTACTCCGGTGGCTATTCATTTTTGACTCGACATTGTACATACATGAAGAAAATTCCTCCATTACCATATAAATAGCTTTCACGAGTTAAATAAAAACATTACAAAATCTTCACCCACTAATATGTTGTGCTCTGAAAAGAAATCGGAAGGATATTTCTGATTTGCTCTTCATAAAGGGAAATTGTTCAAGAGCCGACAACGGCTCTGGGAATTTGTCGTATCAGGGACGATTCGTACCTGAACGTTTCGCCCAAGATGTTTAATTCCAATTTTATAGCGGACAGTTTCGTCCGAACTTCAGATAAGATTCGTCACTCTCAATGAAAATGCTTCTTAGTTGCTAGTATACAAGTAAACATTATCAACATTTCTTACCAGGAAAACAATCCAGCGTATACTTAATCCCCGATATGAAATTTATTTATTTATAATACAGTCATGTGAATACTGGAAATACTATGGATAAAATCAACTCTGAGCGTGGGGACGCAATTATTTTTAGAAATAAACTAATTGGTCTCTTGAACAATACACAAGTTTTTAAAAAAACGGGGGGGGGGGACGTGGTGGCTTGAAAGCATGAATAGACTTTGTAGTAAAAGTAAATATGGATGGCTGTATGGGGTTACCAAGCCATTATTAATAAAAAATTAAAATTAAAATTAAAAAATTAAAATTTTTTAAAAAAAATAAAGAATGACTATTTGGCTACTTACTCTCCCTATACGACTCCATCCATTTTGACAACATGTTTTTATCGATTGAATTTATTCGGTAATAAATCTACAAATAGGTTTTACTTAAGAAAACAAAATTGCAGCAAAATTCTAAAATAGTTTGTACAAACAATAGTTATTAGTTATCATCATCATGAAGTTCATCAACGTTTGACAAAGTCATTGGTGAGAAGAAATTTTAAAAGGAGTAATACAATTCCGACACCGAAACGGAATTGATCGGAAACTAAAACAGATACGAGATAAAATGACCTACTAAAATTACGAAACCAAAACGGAATGTAGCGGGGAGGGAAAAATAAGGAATAGTATATTAAAATTAAGGTCTAGATTAAAAGTTATGCAAAATTTCCGAAACCGAAATGGAATTTTTGGAATATTATATTAAAAATACACCGTACACGAAATGTTTTACAAAAATTATAAAACGCAAGTGGAATTTATCGGAGACTAAAAAATTTCAAAGATGTAAAAAAAAAATAATCTATAAATGTAAAAATTGTTTTAAAAAAAACATTTTAAAAGTATTTTTGTTACAGTTACAAACAAATTAAAAATTACACAAAACTAAAAACACTAAATTATGTTTGAAATAGTATAATAGTAAAAAAAAAAAAAAAAAAAAAAAAAAAAAACCCACCCCCCATTCCACTTAAATATTAAAAAAAAAGATTTTAAAATGTTAACAACTTTAAAATAACAAAGTTTACAAAATAAGTAATTTTGGGAAATAAATTAAAAGGCAAATTTTTAAAAAAGATTCAATAGGCCTAAAACAAGTCACAAAATGTAAAAGCAACACAAATAATTACAAAGATTTGAAAAATTCAAAAAAGCAAACTATAATTTTTTCCACTTTTTAACAAAAAATTACATATTAAATTTAAAAGATGTCCAAAAAATTTTAAGCAAACAGTTTTAGAAGATAAAAAAGAAACATTTTAAAAATTAAAACAAATTAACAAAATCTACAAAAAACCCCTAGAAGATTTCAAAAACAAAAAAACAAATACTGAGTATCAAAAATAAAAAGAAAAATACAAATCAAGAAAACAAAGGCAATTAAGCAAAACAAATTAAAAGCAGAAAGAATGTAAAAAGCAAATCAAAAATTAAAAATTACTTTAGCAAATAAAAAAATGAGAAAATAATGAAAGTTAAAAATAAATTTTAACAAAATAATGAAAAGAAATCCAATCTTTTTTCAAACATTTAATTTTTTAATTTCCACATGTAATTATTTGACTTTTTTTAAAATTGTTCACATTATTTCCATTAATTATTAATTTTGTCAGAATTGTTTGCCTTGTCTATTTTAGTTTGTAAT
Organism: Margaritifera margaritifera; assembly: GCA_029931535.1. Classification (NCBI taxonomy): domain Eukaryota; kingdom Metazoa; phylum Mollusca; class Bivalvia; order Unionida; family Margaritiferidae; genus Margaritifera; species Margaritifera margaritifera. Next base: position 3,863,141 of record JAQPZY010001582.1, on the reverse strand, counting down.
ATTTTACGTATGTTTGCTTTTGTTAAATATTCTTGTTTCTTCTTTTTTGAAAGTTTATGTTAGGTTTTAAAGTTTTTTTGTTCAATTGTATTACTTTTGGGTTATATATTCCTTGTTAAAAATGTTTGTTTACTTTTTTTTCTTTATTTCTGAAGTTTGAAATGCTTCATTTCGTAATGTGTTTTCTTAAATTTGATTCTGTTTTGATCATTAAATATTTGCTTAAGTTTTTGCTTTTTAAATGTATACTTTTAAATATTTTTACAATTTGCTTTTAAATTTGATTTAAATTTAGTAATATGAATTTTGTTAAATAATTTAATTTGTTTGTTTTTAAATTTATTGTTTTTGACAAAAAATTTGAAAAAAACAATTAAATGTTATAGATTTAATTTTTTTAAGAATTTGTCAATTTTCGGATTGTTAATTTTCTAAATTTTTGACAATTATTTATAATTGTTTTGTTGATGTTTTATTTTGCATTTAATTTTTTAAATTTTTAATTTTGTTTTTAAATTTTTTACATTATCTTGCTTAAATTTTTAACTTTTGTTTTCTTACAAATCTGGATTTTTTAAAAGTTTATTATTGTTGATTTTTTTTAATTACAAGTTTTAATTTTTTTCAAGATCATTTTTTTAGTCTTAAGAGTATTCCGTCTTGAATTTTGGAATTTTAGTATGACTTTAATGTAGGCTATATTTTTTTAACATAATATTCCCCGTGTTATTAATCTGCACTAAATTTCCTTTCAGTTTGGAATTTTAGTACTACTTGGATTTTAAAAACCACCTTCTACTTCGATGTTAAGCTGATTAAAGATACAATAGCCCTATATCACCAGGGCTATCATATCTTCATTTTGAGTGTGATTGGGTATGTTTATATACCAATACCAACCCACCATGTTAAATTCCCAAAGATAGTCATAATAACCCAGTTATTCCTATGTAATCCTATAGTGCATACAATGTTAAATTCCCCTTGTGGCCACAGTGCCATACTTCACGCAAAAATTCCTCTAGAGTCTATTGTGCCCCCGTTTCTCCTCTCCAATGTTAAATTTGCCTTGTGGCCACAGTAGCACCCAATGTTAATCCTATGGAATTTTTAACATTAAATTTCTCTTGTGCCCATACGGACCCAAATAAACAAACGGCAGCATAATGTTAAATTCTCCTCGTGCCCATGCTGACTCATTTGTGTGCATATTTACCCCATTAACTTCTGATTAGTGATCATCATATGATATATTCAGTCAGGAAAAGGAACAAAATTAAGCAAAGAACTCATGTAATTATTAAATATCATGATTTTAGAAAACCTAGATTAACATAAGTTCAAGGAAGATTTAATACAGGTTCCTTGGGACACAATATAGATTTATGATGATATAGTGATGTATGATTAGTATTTAATAAGTTGTTATTACATATAACAAATCAGTATTTACAATACAAACAATGTAGAATCTAATGATTATATCTTATTGTCCATGTATACCAGGAATTTCCAACATGAGAAAACAAGAAAAAGTAAATGTTAAAATGATTGTGATATTTATTGGGCTTTTATAATAAGGTTCTTGTAAAAATTAGAGATGTAAAAAGAGATTATTTAAATGAAGCTGCTCAACAGTCATCAAACAAACCAAAAGAAATGTGGAAAAATTGAAACATTTTCACCATTTATGGAAGTCACTATAATGTACTGTCTTACTCTTGATGGGGAAGTCATTATGACTTAACTAAAATTGCAAACAGTTTCAGTGATCTCTTCTGTAGTTTTTGATTAAATATTGTTAAGGACTTTGATTCATCAATACTGAATATTAAACTTATGTCAAATAAATATTTCTAAGCATTTTGTTAGAAAAGAAACAATAAAAATGTCCAATTCAAAAGCTGTTGGTTCTGATGGCTTGTCAGTGAAACTCCTAAAATTGGAAGTAGATTGCATTGCTGAGCCACTGACTTGCATATTTAATACGTCCAAAGGAACAAATACTTTTGTAGATGGTTGAAAAAAAAAAAAGTCACTCCCCTTTTAAAGTCAGGAGACAAATCAAGTGTCAACAATTATAGACCTGTCTGTTCTACCTATGTTAGCCAATAACTAGAGGGCAATGTTTTTAATTGATTTCATGACGTTTTACCAGAAAATAATTTGATTGTTACATAATATCAATCAGGCTTCCATCCAAATCATTCCTGCAATACAGCACTCACTGATTTGATTGATCACTGGATAATGAATATTGGTGATGGGAAAATCAACTGGAGATTTATTCTTAAATCTACGTAAGAGCCTTTGATACTGCTAATCATAAAGTACTACTACATAAATTATCAGCATATAATATTACAAAACCTTCATTGGTATCAATGGTTTCATCCTATTTCAACAGTAGACTGCAATTTGTGAGTTGAGGAGGTACTTTCTCGGGTTTCAAGGACATTTTCATTGGATTTTAGCACTCTCTCTTCATGTTATACATAAATGATTTTAGCAAGTGTTTGAACATTTCTTCAGTGTCTACATATATATGTAGAAAGCATATATATGTAGACAGGGCTGTCATAAGGGGCAGGCGATATGGGTGACCGCCTTTAGTCCAGGGGGTGCCGTTTCATGGAGTTTGCGGTATTTTATTCCAAATGGGGGTGCAAAAAGGCCACGTACACCCGGGGCGCCGTTTCATCCAGCAGAAACTTGCAACGGTCCTGTATGCAGATGATACATCTCGATATGTTAGCGATAAAGATGTTAACATTACTGCAAGTAAACCAAATGAGGATTTACAATGTACTATGAAATAGATATATGACAATAAACTTATCTTGTATTTACAGAAAACCCAGTTAATGCTTATCTGCTTAGCACAATTGGAAGTGAAATGTAAGGAACTGTACTTAGAAATAAATTGTACAAAAATTTAAACTGTTAAATGTACTAAACTTTTCGGTATCTTTTTTGATAATACCTTATTCTGGTCCAACCACTTTGAAACACTGTGACAAAAGTATCTAACAAAATAGGAATTATGAAAAGAATTTGTCGGATCAGTTGGTCCTAAGAGTGAACAATACAGTTGTTTTTCAACATCTACTGCTGTACTGTGTTGCAAGAACTCCATCATTCTTCTCACATTGCAGATACTATATATGCCTTAAAGAAAAGAGCTGCCCAACTGATTTTAAATGTTAAAGATATTTAAAAATCTACATCTCTTTTCAACACTCTTAAATGGGTACCAATTAAGGATTACCTCATTTTTTTAGAAAAGCTATTATATATTTCATGGTCTTAAATAATTTAGCACCATAGTGTCTTAATGTTTTTAAGTTTTTAAAGAACATTAACAAAGGAGTGCACTGTGAAGTGAAAACAATTACTTTTATACACCAAACGTTTGGATCAAGTATTTTTAGAAATATTTTGCTTATGCCAGTACATTTTTATGGAACAGTTTGCAGCATGATATTAAACAAGCACCTAATGTTTAAAATTTTACGACATTTGTTATGTATGATGTTTATATAATATTATAAATATTCAAGGAAATTATAAATGTTTCTTTAATATTTGCTCAAACTTTAATTTTATATATCAGGTTCACATGTTTAGCTATTGTCCTTGAATTACTTTGTTTACTTAGTATTTGAGATTAAAGATTGGTTTTGGTAAACAAGTTGTTGATTCAATTTGAGGTCAGGGTTGAGTGTGTTTACAGATAAAATTAGAATTTCCTTTAGAATTATGTGTTAAAAAGTCACATACACCATATAATTTTCTAGAACATTCTGTCATGTGACCTATCTTTACATATACCATGTTTAGTGGACAGTTTTCGTTTTTGACCTTAACATCAGTCTTTAAAGAGTCATTACAGTTGTGACAAATCATTCCAAATTCAGAGAGACGAATTATTTGAAATATTCATTGGATTATAAAAGTGCTCAAAAACTTTTGGATTTTGGATTCTGAATTGATGATTTGGGGATTTATGTGAACTTATTCAAAGATATTCTGGAGTACTCCATTTTGGCACATCAGCACATTAAATACTGGCACATCAGAATATTAAAGACTACTGGCACATCAGCACATTCAAGGATACAGTAATTCATTCGGAACATTATATTTTGAGGACTTGTGATTAGGACACTTAGGATTATTGGATTATTTGGATTTTAATTCATGTTACTGTAAGTGTCTTTTGATTTTCATTTTAATTTTTTAGAAATATATTGCTTGTTGATTTTTACTTCATTTGTTGGTTTCACTTTCTTTGTTACATTTTTCTTAGACCATAGAGTCGTAACACATTATACCTCTGCAGATATTTTAATAAGCAATCCTGATTTTATGATTGCATAACATGTGCATGTGATAGCTGGGATATATCTGTGTGATAACAGTATGCTAACCTTGTATCATTTGTATTAACTTCTGCTATATTAGTGTTCATTTATGCAGTAGCTGTTAACTTGGTGGAATTTTATGAATTACATGTATATTTCTTTTAATTGCAGGGTCATAATGTAAACTAGCTTATTATGTCACCATGGATTAATAAAGGATATTATTATTATTATTATTATTATTATTATTATTATTATTATTATTATTATTATTATATACAGATCAGATAATTGTATCAGAGCTATAGGATACAATTTATTAGTAGGTTGGATTACTCCAGTAATGACAATAAACCCATAATCTCCAATGCAATGTAGTCATTAATTCTGTAAATGTGTGCAATAACTTGGACAAATATTTACATTTTCCTATTTTAAAAACATTTTTTTTTAGTTAAATCATTTATTTGATATGATTTTTTTAATCATCATATATATGAAATGCAAAATTGTATACATCATGTGACATGCTCATGATTATCACTGTAACATAAATGATTACCAATGCACCAGTGGACCCTCAGCTTTGTTTGATAGAAAATCTTGAAGTTTTTAATTAAAAAAAAGAAAGAAATAAAAGAAATCAAATGCATACATTATCGTCATAAAAGTAAATAGACCCAAGATATGAACTATCCCAAGCAAAAATGTAATATGGGAGTTGATCGCCAAAACATCATTTTCCAAATTCCAAGATCTCACAAACAACTACCCAGCTTCATGGAAATAGTTTTGTCTGACCTGTGGGCTCGGGAGCACAATATAATAAGAATGTATGGGCCGATAAAAAGAAAAAGAAAAAACAACAAAAAAATCATTAACATTTTCACACATCATCGGGGTAAAATATTGGTTTAGAACCCCAATAATATTTTGATAGGTTTTTAAATCCCCACACCACCACCAAATGATTAATAATAAAGAAAAATCTCTAAAAAAATATCATATGTTTTTAAAACTTCCAAGTCACAAGTTCCACCTGGCCTGGAAGCTCATAAGAACTAAAACTGTATGCTGATTTTAAAAGTAATAATTCTAGGCCTAACATGACATTATATTACGTAAAAAACAACATCAACATCAATTCACTTACAAAAATCAAATGCTGCTACTAATTTCTTTATTTTAAGTAATGGGTGATACTGAAGATGCTGATGATCCTGAGTATGTTACAGAGATTGAAAAAAACACTGCAAAAATATTTACAGAGATTAAAATTTACACTGAAAAAGATGATGTCACACACGAACCATTAAAGAGCCTTGATAGCGAGCACAAAGCGTGAAATGATTTTTTTTTTTGACAGAATCACTAAAACTAGTTGAAAATCAGCAAATACAATACAAACAAGAGTTGAAAATCAGTATAGCAAATGGAACATACACCTGGTAAAACCCTAACTGACAAGTAGTTAGAAAAATGGATGCAAAGGAAATAAAAAAGAAAAATAAAATATTTATAAAATCAAGATCAGTATTAATACAAGTCATTGCCAGATGTTGTTGTACAAGCAACACCATCTGTGATTTGTAAATATTTACCAATTGAAGATTTAAAGAAATTGCAGACTGAGTTAAAAGTAGATTACATAACATCAAATGGTATTAGATACTTTACTGGGTTTTTTTTTTCATTTAAGTTAGGATTACCTTTATCAGCACTAAGTGTAAGTTTGATCACATTGAAACATGTTCATTTTCATAAATTGACTGAACAGACTCAATTTTCTTGACAATAAAGTTGGCAGTTTTTGAAACTTCAACATTTTTATGATCATATTAGCACCCTTTGATATGTTTTCACTTGCTTTCATATATTTCCTATTCGACCAATGAAAACATTTGATTTACTCTTCTGGATCACATACGGCAAAAGAAGCACAAGGAATACATGATCTTTATCTAAATAATCAAAATGAACACACTTATGTTTAGTAAAGTTTAACCACCTATGGTAAAGATCAATTGATGGAACTCCTAACATTTTTAACAATGTATCAAATTTCATGATGTCACCCATTGCCTGTAAAATTATAGCTCTTAGCAACTGAGATGTATGATTTTCTTTGTAATGGTATCTCTGTCTAAAGAACTCATTATAATATTTCCTATTTTTTTTTATCTCCAAACTAATATACACATATTACCTCAAAGAAAATAATGTTTTAATAATTTAATAAGTGGATTAAACTCAAAAGAATTATCTCTTCCATATGGATGTTTTATACATAACAAAATATAGACTTAAATGAAGAAATGTTTGATACATGTCTTGTAAAAAAAATAAAGGTTACATGAATATATTGCATTCTCTCTCTCAGTTCAATGCACAGCTCTATTCATCATTATAATTTTCCGATCAAGTCTCAATGTATACAATACCTTCACTACTTAAATATAAATTTGGCTCTCTCAGCGTGGGCTACTCATGAGCTAGAACCTGAATGAAACACTGTACATGACTATGATTTCCAATCTGTGCTAGGGTGATCCCAGCATAAGAGTGTATATTGGGCATGATCCTAGATCGAGTAGAAACTGTGCTAGGCTGATCCCAGCATTAGATTGTATTCTGAGCTGATCCCAGATTAAGTAGAAACTGTGCTAGGCTGATTGCTGCCACAGAACATATTCTAGGCTGATCCCCACTTAAGCAGAATCTGTGCTAGGCTGATTCCAGCATTTGAGAGTATTCTGGACTGATCCCAGCTTAAGTAAATCACTGCTAGGCTGATCCCCAGATATGAGTGTATTCTGGATTAATCCCTGATTAAGTCCAATAGTGCTAGGCTGATCCCATCATGAAGAAAGTACATGCATCCTAACAAAAACTAATCACCTCGGCTGATCCCAGTCTATGCATACCTGCATAGTCTGGGCTGATTGCAGAAATGATGATCCCCTATTTAACAAACATGCGAGAATTGTATTAAATAGGCATGTCATTTATATTATTGGTGTAGAATACGAGTATCCGATTGGGGAGAAATACCCGAGGCCATGGCAGCCCCATGACTAAGTATAAAAACAGATGCAATGAAACTATGATCACTATGGAGGCACCAACATACATGCCATAACATGACGTGACACGCAAAAAAAACACGATTTTCGGCAATCTTAGCGAAAAAAATATTTTACCACACACACAAAAAACCAGAAAAAAATGTACATTTCTTCATCACAATGATATATACCCGTAATCTGTGGTATGTATAAACAGTAAACAGTCTTGCTCAAAGCTCGTGTAAAACTATCCTATAGAGCTGTTTTAAAGACAATTAAAAGGTAAGGTGGTCAGAGATAAACAGACACCTTTCAGAGATTTACTAAATTGGCTCACAATAGCTTGGGTGATGTGTCGTGTCAAGTCCTTTGAGCACTGCTGAGGGAGAGCCCATTAGGCGAATTTACATAGGTGAAGAAAATTAAGTTAAGTACATCAAACTGATGCGTGTTTAAAAACAAATGTTATTACACATCACTGACTGCATTGAATGAGAACGTTGAAGCCATCTTTATTAAAGTTTGTGATCAGTGGCAACATTTCTTTGAAGTCAGGTTTATACTCCATATATAAAATTTTAAAAAATGATTATTTCGGTAGGTTGAACAACAGCACCATTCAATCTCTAATGCAGTGTTGCACCTAAGATCCAAAGGTCTTCTGACACTGCATGCCTCACCCTCGAGATTTGGGTGACACAACATTTTAAAGGAAAAAAGGAAAACTGGAGTACATAATGAACTGGAAGTGCTAAAAAAAATGAGAGAATCTTATTTTCTTCGACAGTTTTGCCACCTTAACTTTCTCATATTTTCATTGGACATTACATGATTGCAATAAACATTTTATCATGTGATCAAATAACTTGTGAAAATATTAACATGTTTGAATATCTGGTTAACCTAAAATGAACTGCACCATGGAATTTTAATAATTTAAAAGTATTGAATCATTAATCAAATGACAAATTGTGTATTTGCATAAAAAAGTACCTTTATTCATTAATTCTGCCTGAGAACAAATTTATTCTCCACTGCCGTAGGTGTGACTTTAACCTCGAAAATATGTTACAATATCGGCAGTCAAAGACTTTAGCAACTCGACCAACTACCACAAACCTTGAACGTTCTAATTGGCAGATTCATAGTTTTGAAATGGATATTTATTACCATCATACTGCTTTTATCACTTTTAGTGACTTTGGCCATTGCTTGCGCCAACTTAGACATGGAAGCAGCACATTCGTGTAGGAAAATTGTAGGCATATTTGTGAATACAAATATCACTTGCATTACCGTCAAACCAACTATACTACTAAACTATTGAAAGCAACTTGGTGTATTTTTGTATTTAATGTATGTGAGGTTGTGACCATGTTTGTGGTGATGTTATTTGACAATGCTAAGTCTACCATTTTTTTTGTAAGTATATTACATGCTTCAGAGAAAACAGATTGTATTTTCTTTTATTCAGATTTGAATTTCCAGTAATTTGCTATAGGCTGATTGGGGGGGGGGGGGGGGTTATGCACAATGCCTCCCCTTGGGACCTCAAAACACACTTTTTGAGTCTCAAAAAAAACCCCAACACTGTCTGGGAATATGGCAAGTATGCACCAACCAGTGGTTTCAAGGGATGGTGGCGGGCAAACACAAATCCAAAAAATATAGTTGGATGCCGAGACTCCAAACCCACTGTCTTTAACTTCGAAGGGCCAGAAAAAGTGACTGATCATGTGATACTACATGATCACATGATACTACATGCATGCCATGTACTTTGGTTGGATCTTTGAATAGATGCCAATGATGATCAATAGGAAGGGTTCTGATCATGCACACCGAATGTGAACATACAACTATCCCCATGTAGACAGCGAGTTAAGGAGCTAATAGTAGCTTCTTGCATGAATTACCGTTTACCTCCCAATTTCAAGGTACATGTACAACACCCCAATACAAGTGTTTGCTTATGACTCGACAATTCTAACTTTATATCATCATATCAGCCTGCAATTAACTATAAACACTTCCCTTACGGTTATTAGTAAGATAAAGCCTATTCTAATCCGGCTATGTGTAATTACAATTAAGATCATCAAGTTGTGTATAAACTAAAATTTCAGAATAATCATACAAGACAATTTGGCAGCAGTATCACAGTGTTTTTTTTACAGGAGCTGTTATACTTGGAGAAGCATTTATAGGAATTAATTTTTGTTTTTAATAATTGATGTTGATGATGCAAAGGAAAATACAATTAAACACAATAAATCCATGGAATAATTACAAAAGAAAACTGAAGAGTTTAAAGAAGAGAGAGAAATTACACTAGATTTTTGAAGTTAGAGATTTACAGAACAAGGTTTGGTTATTCAGGACTTAAATAAATTAAATAATGCTTTTACCCTATATTCTTCTACTCATCATGATGCTACAATAGAAAAACCTTGACAACCTCAACAGAATGATTTTTACCAGCATTCAGGTAAACAGATGACATACAAGTATATATTTATTATTGTTGTAATGGGTGTTAGCATTTATGTTGGTTGTAATTTTTTAAAAATTTTGTTCTGAAACAGAAAGAAATGACAACATATATATAAGTCTACAAAAGAAGAGAAAACACCACAGGTTATTAAATATCCTAACACTCAGAGATGCTGCCAGGATTTTATCTAAAGGTGGGAGCTCCCCCCTTGTCACCAAAATAAAGGGAGGAGTAGAAAAAAATGAGGGGGAGGAGGAAACGGCCATAGTTCAATATTTGCCTAACACATATATATCCATCTCTTTCTTTCTTCCTGCTCTACTGAAATCAAAATCCTCAACCAGATGTCTCCTCTTGTTGCATAAGCATTAATCTGTTGAACATTTCTGAGCTTAATTTGTTCCTTATCTGTGTATTAATATTGTTCTGTGCTGAGAACCCCCTTTCACATGTGCATAGCTAGCTAAGCCAGCTTGAACAAGTTGGAAAACAGTTCTTTATTGTTGTTATGTACAATTTTCAACAGCTCATAGGTGTTGTCACTTAGATATCACTGCTCCAAAATAATATTTGTCACTAACAAGAGCCCTGCCAAAGTTTCACTTTTTTGAATCAGTGCTTTGCTGACTACTATGCAAGATTTCTTATCTGCTCCACAATGTTGCAAGTCCATCAATGCCATAGTCAGCCTGTTCAGACAGAGGCATTTTGATCAAAATAAATATCCTTACTTTTTAATTTCTTTTTAGATTCTTATTTATTCAATTTATCTTAACCCTTAGAGTTAAATAGTTTTGTAGCATAAGATCCCTCAAGGCAGAATTGATTGAGAAAGAAATGAAAACTGCACTCTACTTTTAAATTGCCTGTATTTTAATAGGGCTTAGTATTCTGCCTTTTTGACATTTAATTTCGAAATACCGCTTAATAGGGGGTTGACCAGCATGCAGTCTGTTTTTGTCCATCCAGCATGTACATTGGACTCGTATTCAACATTATTTTCGGGTTCAAAATTACTCACTGGTATTTCCAGTAAAAATTTCCGGGCTCCAATAATCTCATATACTTCAAAACTTTAAAAATCATCGTCATCATCGGCCAGTATATGCAGAAATAAATTGTCATTTCAAGATGAACCATGTTGGGAGTCAGCCATGTTGGATTTTCTATAAGCCCTTACTTTAAACATGCATTTGTAAAACTTCCTTCAAGAATGCAAGGTTCAACCTCGACAATGCTTGTTCCAGGGCCCAATGTGCCAATCAAATTTAGTTTAACAACCGTTCATGTCAAGCCGAAGTACTCAAACGTGTAAACAGTTGCCTACCGGAAAAAAGACAGATAACGAGACAAGCGCTATGAGACCTCTACTGGTGGAGCAACATGTGCCATGACAAGCACTTTAAGGTTAACAGTTAAATAAAAATTGCATAATGCGCAGAGTACATTTTTATATGCGAGACTGTAAACTAATTTGCGGCAGTTCTCGCGCATCACTGCTTTCCAAGTGTGCAAATTCGTACAAATTTTGCATGATTCGCACGCCCTGGCAACATCTCTGAAAACTTCAGTGTTACACATACTCCCAGTAATGTAAAACCTGAACAAACACTGCAAGTAGTAATACCTAGGTGTGGACAAAATATAATTATTATACCTGGTAGATTTTTTAATATCAAGTGATCTAAATGTGAAAGGAGATGCTAACAACTCTGTGATTACTAATCTGGGTACAAAGTTACTTATGAAAGCAATATTTTTCAATTAAAAGACTTCAACATTTTCACCACATAAAAGGTCTTATGGTCAACATTGGAAAGAACAAACAGGATTAAACAAGATAGCACAAGTGAAAAATTGAGAAAGTTAAGATCACGATCTACTAAAGTGCAAAATTCTTGCACAGAATTTTGTTGTTGTTTTTTTTTGCAGTTAACAAAATTAATTTAGAATAACACTGGACTTTTACCGTATATACTTGTGTATAAGCTCATACCAACTGCATAGACCCAGATCTGCCGGCACATTATGCGCAGGCAGATCTGGGTCTATGCAGTTTGTAAGGACTAATCAGTAGAACAAACAACATAGACCCTGATCTGCCATCGTATAATGTGATGGCAGATCAGGGTCTATGTTGTTTGCATTTGGACCTGGTTTATACGCGAGTATATATGGTAGAGATTAACAGATCATTGTCCACTCCACCCGTGAACACTTCATCAGGATTTCATGTTTACCATTACATTAGCAAAAGCCTCTGATGTGATACAATCCTGATTATGAACTGGAAAATATTTGTCTCCAGTATGATATTACTTCAGATTCCATGGCACAGTCTGTTATTTAATGAAAAATAAAGAAAAGATCATGATTACTGTGGAAGGATAACCTATCATGATTACTGTGGAAGGATAACCTAACATGATTACTGTGGAAGGATAATCTAACATGTTTTATTTCCAAGGTTATAAACTGAAGCAAGAGTTTACATAAGCAACAAATTATTTTTCTGATGAACAACAAAAACACAGAAATTAGCAACATTAGTGTTAACAGTTGTGTTACAGACAACCATTGTATATGGCTCAATTTCAGAAGTACAGAAGATATGTGACTGCATGGGAACAGTAATACATTAGCTAATGTTCAACAAGGAATACACCTACAGATAAACAGAAAAGCAAATATAGATGCTCATAAATGTACATTTACTTTATTTCAGATGTGCAAACAATTATTCAAAATAACGAAATTAAATTTATAATGTCATAAAAAAAAGAAAGGATGATTAGAATGAGTACAGCATGCACATTTTTACAAGTGTGAAAGATGTAACATGAATGGTGCAGTTGAACAAGGTGTAAAATCATGTTTGACAGGTGTTGAAATTATTACAAAACCTGAAAATTATTACAAAACCTGAAGCCAGAAGAAAGTTACAGGACAAAACATTGCAAGTTAATAACAAATTAAAACACTTTAAAAATGTAATGAGATGATTACAAACCAAACAATATCCTGGTGAAATTATGAATTATGTTGCTGACACAATGAAAGGGGATAAAAAAATATAAAAACAGGTTGATAAATCATTTTAATTACATTGTTAGCATATAAAAAAATAAAAACACAACATTAGAGACTTTAAATTAATTTTTGTGATGCTAAAATAGGTAATAACATTTTTTTTTTTAAATGTTGGTCATGTCATTGAGTTTTTAAGTTATTTTTTATTTTGGTCCATGGTGATCAAACATAAACTTTCCATTCATTCTAGACAAGATATTTTCAATTTATGACTTAGGCTATAAAACCCCATTTAACTTAAAATACCTTCAAAAATTAAACCACATCCAAATACATGTAGTAGGGGAGGAATTTCTACATTACATATATCTGAATAACAAGGCGAGTTGTGAAACCTGCTTGTCAACGATGAGAGAAATCAATAATAGATACCAATACAGAACTATTATCGAACATTTAAATACCTATGTAATTTTTTAAAAACCCACTCATAACATGATTGAGTGTAATGTTACAAATTGCATGAAAACAAGGTTTGTACTAGATTTACTAGAAACCGAATAAATAATAACTTCTTTGACTACACTGTCATTATCTGTCCAACCATTATGTACAATAAGAATTACAACAGGAAATGGTTATTCAAAGATGGCAAAGTAATTGTGATGGATCTTGATGATACATAAGGCGAATGGTTTGAACTACTTATCAGTGTTAATTATCTACATGTCAAATGTACGAATTTTGATAAAAGTTTAAAAACAAATATGGTGATGGAATGAGACTACACCTGACTGATATTGAGACAGGAAAACTATTACAGTGACAAGAAGGGTAACAACACATTTTGACACTAATGTCTACCACAAGGACGACGTATTGGTTTACCACAAATAAGAGTTCCTGGACTTTTCAAAGATGAGCTGAATGGTATTCTAATTGAAGACTTTGTAGGTTTGAGATCCAAACTTTATTCATTCACAACAGATGAGTTTTTGTTGATGATTTTAATAGCACTTTTAACACATTATTGGCTCTATCATGCCAAGGCAATGATTTTAATAGCACTTTTAACACATTATTGGCTCTATCATGCCATGAGTTTTTGTTGATGATTTTAATAGCACTTTTAACACATTATTGGCTCTATCATGCCAAGGCAATGGGAACTTAATGCTCTTCCCAAGGACACACAAAGGCAGCCGATGCTGGCTGGCCTGGGCAGGTACTGAACCTGCAATGCATGGATATAGAGTCCGATGCTGTTTTTGATGTCTGTTTCTCTCTGATGACATCAATCTTAAAAATGGTTTTATTCCAGCCTAGTGACACCTTAAATCTCTATAGCCATTCATACCACCCTACTGAAATGTTTCCTTTCAGTTACTCTGTTGGATTTTAAACACAGGAAATGTGCACGTTTTCATATTTAATGTCCGTGTGGTTGTGAGTGGTGTGCACATATGCATGTGGTGATGATATATGACAATGTAAGGTGTACCAACTCTTTTTTGTTTTAAAGTGTATTAAATGTTTCACACAAAACAAAACATATATTTATTTTTTCTTGCATTCAATTTTAATTTCCATTAATTTTCTACAGGCTTATAAGAGTTAATAACTCATTCTCAATTGTTCAATGTCATTTTTTTGGTCACATGCACTGATTGATATACAATCACCTAGTTTAATGATTCTAATTTGAACAGTTAAAATACAAAATGTAACCGAAGTCAGTGAAGCATGAAATTACGGTCACAGTGACCTACTTTTTGACATAAAGGTGCATCCCCTCTCCAACTTTCATCATTTAAAGTATAAGAGTATGTTTACAGGAAACAAAATACCTATGTGGTCAACAAGCTAAACACAAGAACTTAACCTAAGTCAGGGGATGTTATAAATGTAGGTCACAGTGACCATCTTTTGCTGCAAGATGTGGTACTAATAAAGATGCAAGCAATCATCTAGTTTGAGGATTCTAGCCTGAACAGGGTTTAAGAAATAAACTTAAAAGAAAATTTAACCAAAGTAAATGGAGCTTGAAATATGGGTCACAATAACTTTTTGTGATGAGGATATAGTACTTGTCAAGATGCATCCCCTCACCAAATTTCATGATTCCAGGTATAACAGTATGTATACAGGGTGCAAAAACCCAAAACTAAACACAAAAACTTAACAAAGAATGTACAAATAATATACATGTCTATACAAAGAATGTACAAATAATATACATGTCTATACAAAGAATGTACAAATAATATACATGTCTATACAAAGAATGTACATATAATATACATGTCTATACAAAGTTAGCCCTATTAGCCCACTCCCTAGGGAGTACATGCTATGAAACCCACTCCAAACTCTTGCCCAGGACCTAGGAAGAAAGAATGGTTGCAATACAGTGGGGTGGAACATATACTTTTATATGTGCAGATGTTGACACACCCCGGTGAGCTAAAAATGACCTTAAACCTTAAGACGTATACGGTTACTGTAGCCACTTTGATGCTCATAAACTGCTATACCTCAAAGGAGTTTTTGTCTTGCTCAACTAGGAAAATCAACTTTAACATTATGACACATACAGCTATATATCAATTTATCATTACAGCGGGATTCCAAACAAAAACATATTCCTAGATATCTTCAAAGCAGTATATTGCGTGACACCTGTTTTTGCAGGAGGTTTCAAGGAAAATTGCTGCTGACTATGAATCATTATAAATGAAAGGAATATTTGATTTAAGGTCAAAGGCAACTAATTATTTTATGAACTAGAGAACCAGCCTATGTGTGGTAGTATAGTCAACAACACATTAAAAAGAATGTCACGGACTGGCTAAACAATAATCACTGGAAACAAATTTACTTAAATTTTCAGAAGCATACATATGGGTAAATTGTAATTTTTATTTTATTGCTGCCTCTGCACTGGCACTACTGGATGTAAACTGGGAGATCTCAGTAGGCCAGGTTTTTATAGTGACCTACAAAGGAATTTTTATCAAAACAAGTGCAGCATATAATTTCATCATTTTAAAAGTTTCCTCTTGGATAAATCTTTCATAGGATGTAAGCATGTTTTGCGGTCTTACCATGAAAGTAAAGTAATTTGTCCAAACATTAACATTATAATTATATGGCAGGTGTATAAAAAAACGTATTTATTTGACATTCCAAAATTGGCAAAAGTGACAAATCTATGAGGTTTGCGAGTTCCCAAACACACTTCTTTTCTGCCATAATATACTGTAGAAAATTTTCACTTGAGTGGACTTCTGGGTCCAAATTTGAGTGCATTAATTGCAAAGTTTAATGAATTAAAGTCCTGCCCTGGCACTGAACACCATGGAATCAAATCGATGCACTCTGAACAAGAATCTCAAATCAGCTCTGTTATTAGATTAAGCCATGAGGATGAAAATGTTACACATTGAACAAAGTTCTTGTAATATAAAATACAGAATTAAATACAGATTGAGTTTCATTTCTCAATCATTTAGTCATACATTAACAGCAATCAACACACATGATCTGAAAATTAAAAGCACTTTTTCAAATTTAACACACTACAATAGGTTAAAACTAAAATCACTAACAAACAATGTTAAGAGTTTCATTTCTCAATTAATTCAATGTCCTTGCAAAATAATATCAATGAATATTCATTATCTGAAAAATATTAAACCCATTTTCCAGGTTAATACAATCTGGACAAATAAAAAAAGTATTGTGAATCTAAGAATTAATACTGTTGATACTATTGCTGGTTCTTCTAAGGGTCACTACAGGACAATGTACTAGCATAGTGCTTTTCATACTCATCAGGGCCTGTAGTGTGCACTTTTGCAGCCCTGATAATATTCCTGGTTTTGACATGTGCATAGCACTTAACATGATCATCCATGCAAGGTCATCAGTTATTTTTCAAGGTTGTTTTTCTTCTGGGTTTCTCCATTTCCTTGCACCTCCAAGACCACAATTGTGCCAACATCTATGCTGTCAAGTGTGTGCCACATATATATTACAGTGACCCTCTCTTCTTGAAAGACCACCCCCAATCAGAGTCCACCTTTCTAGGCACCTCATTATGCCAACATCTATGCCATTAAGTGTGTCATATATACAGTAATCTCCCTCTTGAAAGGTCCCCTGATCAGAGGCTACCTTGCCACACCATATTATGCCAACATCTGTGCCATTAAGTGTGTGTCCTATATATTGCAGTGGTTTCCATCTTGTGAGGTCCAACTTGAAAGAGACTCACCCCCTAATCAGAGGCTATCTTGCTTGATACCACATTATGCCAACATCTGTGCCATTGAGAGTGTGCCCTATATATTACAGTGGTCCTCCCATTAAGTGTGTACTCTATATATACTACAGTAGTTTGCATCTTGCAAGGACCTTCTTGAAAGAGTCCACCCCCTAATCAGAGGATACCTTGCCTGAAAGCACACTATCACATTATACCAACATTACCAACATCCATACCTTGAAGTGTGCACCATATATATAATGGCATATATATATATATATATATATATATATATATATATATATATATATATATATATATATATATATATGTATATATATATATATATATATATATATATATATATATGTATATATAGAGAGAGAGAGAGATAGAGACAGATAGATAGACAGACAGCAGACAGACAGACCGACAGATAGATAGATAGATAGATAGATAGATAGATAGATAGATAGATAGATAGATAGATAGTGGCTTCTTGTGCAAACTATGGAAAATAAATACAATTTCTTGTATGTGCTACTTCGCTAATACATTCCAGGAGTAGATTTCTGGGCTTATTTGTGATGCATAATGTATGTTGTCATTTACATTTTACACAATCTCATTTGTAGTGATTGAGAATGGAGGATATTACACAAACTTTGAATGTAGTGAGTGACAACAGAGGATATTACACAGATGTAATATATAGTGAGTGACAACAGAGGATATTACACAAATGTACTATGTAGTGAGTGACATTAGAGGATATTACACAAACTTTGTATGTTCTGAGTGACAACAGAGGATATTACACAGATGTAATATATAGTGAGTGACAATAGAGGATATTACACAATGTAATATGTAGTGAGTGACAATAGAGGATATTACACAAACTTTGTGTGTAGTGACTGACAATAGAGAATATTACACAAACTTTGTATAGTGAGTGACAATAGAGGATATTACACAAACTTTGTATGTAGTGAGTGACAACAGAGGATATTACACACATGTAATATGTAGTGAGTGACAATAGAGGATATTACACAAACTTTGTATGTAGTGGGTGACAATAGAGGAAATTACACAAAGTTTGTATGTAGTGAGTGACAATAGAGGGTATTACACAAACATAATATGTAGTGAGTGACAACAGAGGATATTTTCTAACAATCCTTAATACATAGCCAAGTCTTTAACACTTATTGGAAATACAGAAAAGACAAGTAGAATTCTGACATTCTGGGAGCTACACACAAAAAATACCATCCATGATTTGAGATGTTACCATTGAATGGCTAGCCATTTTAGATATCTGAAACAGATCTTCCACAAGTCCATTCATATTTTTTTCTTTAAGAAGAGCAAAAAGCAAGATTTTTGTTTGTAAAGAAGCTATAATGAACTTTCCACCACCCTATCAATATGATCTTGGTAGCAATGATAAAACCTCTAAAATCAAAATCGAAGAACATAAGATTACATATATATATATATATATATATATATATATATATATATGAATGTTTCCACATAAATTTTGCTATATCAAGAATCAACATTTTAATTTTTGAAGATCATCACCTTTACAAATGATCAAGTGATTGACACAAGACAAAATACTGAAGAATATGAATGGTGCATTTTTGGCAATCTTTTGTTGCTCTTTTTTCCCTCCATTTTAAGCTGTGATTCTGTGTCCCCTGTTGGAGTATTCAGCAAGTGAGTAAACCCAATTTCACCATTACCAAAGAATCCAATCAAAGGAGTTTTAGGAAAATGCTTTTTGAATATGCTGGATTCCACATTTTCATTCTGATAGAAAGATCTTCCTCGTGCAACACAGGCAAACATAAAGGCGAAGCTCTTCTCTTCAGGCAAGCCACAGCTCTTCAGTTTAAGAAGTTTTTCTTCAACTTGCTGTGGTGTGTGGGTGTTGTGATCTAGAACAATGGATGCACAGCTCAGGTTCTGTCCACAGAAAGCAACACAAGATACGTAGATCGGTTTCAATTCTTCGTCCCTGCAAAATATCATGTTATACTTATGTTACAGAAATGAATCTGAGCTTTAATCCTTGAATGTACTGATGAAAAAAGAATCCAAACTGACATGAAATACTGCATAACAGGATCTGTATGGAAAATAATAATTTGGGTAAATATGATCACTGGAGTTGTGGTTTTATTTTGGTGCTCTTTATTTTTGTGGATTCTAAAATGACTGGCAAAAATAAATTTGGGACTCCCCGACCCACCAGTACAACCAAGACCCAGAGGTCATAACCCAGAATCCATTAAACATCTTATGTGCCCTCCTCATATAAGTGCATGCACAAATTTTGGTCTTAAAATATTCAAAAATATCACTGTAATTGTAATTTGTGGACATTTGACCTTTGACACCTCCCAAGGACCCCAGGGCAGAGACCCAAAGATCATACCCCTCTCGCTGATGGCCACCACATGGGTATCAATACCAAGTTCGGTGAATCTCCATGTTTCAGTTTAGGAGATATGGTAACAGACAGATGGACAAACAAACATTGAAGGGTATCACAACATCCCCTCACTAAAATATTGAGATAACAAGAGGCACAAGTGGACCTGAGATCACTTACCTAGCTTTACATCTGCCTAACAGTCAAACGCAAGAGCAGCAGGTCAAGAAATCTGGGTTAGTAGGATGCTTTCAGTTGAAACCTACCCAATGCAGTTGACTGCATATATTATGAAAAAAACTATTTCAAGGTTTCTCTACCTTTTAGATCTTCATCTATATCTGATCACACATCAGCACCAATTGGCTAATATTAAAAGATCATATGCTAGGAATCTTTGTATCAAAGTTAGTCAAATTCTATTAAGCTTTTTGTTTTCTAAAGTTGTGAAAGTGTTTTTCTACTTGTAGTAACAGCAGCAATAATTTAAAGCAGAATGGCATAATTTGTAAAAATCTGAAAGTCATTTAAGTTAGGATACTATCTGTCAAATTTGGCCCAATTCTGTTAAACAGTTATTTATTAGAAGTTATTAAAGGTTTTTCTATTTTTTAGTAACAGCTACTGTATTTGATGGTAGATTGGCATCATTTGTACAAGCTTTAAAGTCCTTCATGCCAGGATGCTTTCTGTAAAATGTGGTCAAATTCTGTCATGTAGTTTATGAGAATTCGTTAAAAAGATTTGTTTATTTTTTAGTAACAGCTGCTACACTTAATGGTAAATTAACCTCATCTGAATAAATCTGAAACTGCTTAATACCTGAATGCTTTCAATAAAATTTGGCAAAATTCTGCTAAGCAGTTTGTGGGAAGTCATTTAGTAATGGCATATTCAATAACACACCAGCATCATTTTTTGTAAAAATAAATAAGTTCTTCATGTCAGGATGCTTTATGTCAAATTTGGTGAATTTCTATTCAGCACTTTTAGAGATGTCATTTTAAGGTTTTTCAATTGTTAGCAATTATGGCAGTATTTGAGGGCAGATTGGTATCATTTGCAAAAATTGAAAGGTCTTCATGCCAGAATGCTTTGTGTAAAATTTGAAAAAATTCTGTATAGTGGTTTTTATAGAAGTTTTTGAAGGTTTTCTGACCTTTAGTAATGGCAACCACATCTGATGGTGAATTGAAATAATTTGTATAAATCTGAAACTTTCTGTCAAATTTGGTCAAATTCTGCTGAGGAGTTCCTGAGAAGTAGTTCAAAGTTTTTTTTCTACTTTTATTAATGGCAGCCATATTTGATAACAGATCTGCTTTCTGTCAAGTTTGGTAAATTTCTACTCAGTGGTTTTGGAGAAGCTGATGAAATGTTTTTCTGTTTTTAGCAACAGCAGTTATATTTGATTGGATATTGGCATCATTTGTAACAATTTTAAAGGTCTTCATGCCAGGATGCTTGATGTCAAAATTGAGCAAAATCTGTTCAGCGGTTTTCGAGGTTTTTCAAGTATTATTTGTACAAGCCTGAAACTTTTTTTATTCCAGGATGCTCAGTGCCAAGTTTGGTTGAAACTGGTCTGGCAGTTTTTGAGAAGTTGAAAATAGCAAATGTTGATGGAGAGAAAGGTTTTTCTGTTTTTGGTAATGACAACCATATTTGATGACAAAATGGCATAATTTGTACACATCTGAAAGGTTTTTATGTCAGAATGCTGTCAAAATTTTTATCAAATTTTATTCTATGTTTTTGAAGAAGAAGCCACTTAATGTTTTTTTATAATTTTAGTAACAGCTGCCATACTTGATGGTGGATCAGCATCATTTATACACAACTTAAGAAGCCTTTATGACAGGATAGTCTGTGTCTCGTTTGGTTGAGAATGGTCTAGCAGTTGTGGTTTTTATAAAAGTTGAAAACAGCAAATGTTGACAGACACCAGATGGACAATGCACACTGGACGAAGGACGATACCATACAGATGCACAATGCACACTGGATGAAGGACCATACCATATGTCTAGGCAGGCTAAAAATCAGATGAAGATGGATGGTACGACATATAGACACACCAGATGAAAATTGTAATGCTTCCCTTTCTCAATACTGGAGCCTTGGTTCACAAAAGAGTTTATCATCATTTATTGCTCAAATATTTCATCATCATAGCTAGATTTTGTTTTCCTTTAAATTCAAGCATTGATTAAAGGTCTTACAAATTAATAAAATGCGGAAGTGAATGCACTTGTATTCCCACACACACACACAGACAGTGTTGCACCTTAAGCATGTGGTCACAATTTTTCTGCAACTTTTTGTCCTATGTCCACCAAATCCTGACCATTGTGCACCCACCAGATGTGCTTTTTCATATAAAAAAAATCTAGAAATACACCTGCTACTTTAATTTACTGCATGTTAATCCACGTCTAGTTTGATTCTAGCAATGGCCAGAGTCGCTAAAGGCAATAAAAACTATAAGATGCCAATTAAAATCCATTTTAAAACAACATATATGGCAATCAAAACAATAAATGTTTGTAGCAATCTGCCAAGTTGTAATGTAAAGTCTTTGTCAGTTGCTAGTGTAACATATTTGCGAGGATGAAGTCACATCTACAGCAGAAAAGATTTAATTTATTTCAAGGTTGAATTAATGACAAAAGGGACTACATTTATGCAGATACACAATTTGCCATTTCATTAATATATTCTTAATTTGAAAAGAAACATAATTCAAAAAAAAGGAATTATTATAATAAATGCTGGTACATAATGCATGAATACTCAATTTAAATGAGAGCAATATCCAGAATAGAAAATTCCAGTGTTGCTAATTTCTGGCAAATCAGATATTCAAACATGTTAATGTTTTCATGAGCTACTTCTGCACTTGATAAAAGTGAATACAATAATGTAAGTGTCTAATGAAAAGATGATAGTACAATGTAGAGAAAGTCAAGTGGCAAAACTGTAAAAAGCAAATAATATCTGATTTTTTTGCACTACTAGTGCATTAAGTGTTATGTACTATCCCTTTAAAATGTTGTGTGTCCCCCAAATTTGGAGAATGAGTGAGATAGTGTCCCCTGCCCTTGGGATCCTACATGCAACAATGTGTGTGTGTGTGTTTACACACAGATGTGCTACAAAAAAAAAAAAAAAAAAAAACAAGAGGCCAAAGCAGGCCTCATATTGCTCAGCTTCTTACACAACTTAACAGCTGAGCACTTCAATTTCACTCAGCAGGCTTAGGTAGTATTGTACCTATTTTACAATATTCTGATAAAAATTCTTTCTAAAGATAAAAGCATAATTAATGTACAGTATCTCACTCATAAATTGAAGACATCCAAGATCTTGATGATATATGAATATTTACCAAGTTTGATATAATTTGGATAAGAAATAGTCTCTAGATCTAGAGAGGTAACAAGCTCAGCATTGCATCTCATTAATATGCACAGATCTCACTTACTATAGAACCATGATAATATAAGTTTATTTACCAAGATATAGCAAAGTCTGATTGGAATTTGGTTCCCAGAGTGCTAACAAGATTAGCCAATCAGATATAAGATTACCTAATTAATATGTGTAGATCTTGCTCAAAGTCACTCTTTGAACATCTTGATAAATTATATATCATGATGATACAAGATGTTTACCAAGTTTGATAAAAATATGATATGAAATAGAGTCATTAAAGTATTGACAAGCTCAACCAATCAGATGCAGAATCACCTCATTAACATGCATGGCTTTTGCTCATAACTATACTCATCCAAGATCTTGGTGATTTAATCCTATTTACAAAGTCTGATAAAAATTGGATCAGAAACAGTCCCAAGCATGATAACAAGCTCAGCCACTCAGATGCAACATTACCTCATTAATATGTGTGGATCCTGCGTATAACTGAACTGATGTGAGATCTTGATGATATTAGCAGATACAATCAGATCAGAAATACAGCTTCTGGAGTGGTAACAAGCTCATCCAATCAGAAGCAATATTACCTCATTAATCTATATTGAACTTGTTCATTATTTAACTCATCCAAGATCTTAATGATACAAGTATATATTCCAAGCCTGATAAAAATCAGATCAGAAATTTGACCTCCAGTGTGGTAACAAAGTCAGCCAATCAGGTGAAACATTACCTAATCTGTAAGTGTAGATCTTGCTCATTATCAAACCCGTCTAAGTTCTTTATTATATAAGCCTACATTGCAAGTTTAATTAAAAATCAGACTGGAAATATGGCTCAAGAGTGGTAACAAGCTCAGTCAATCAGATGTAAGATCACCTCCTTATTATGCAGGTATCTCACAAATTATTGAACTTGTACAAGATCTTGATGATATAAGCATATATTCCAAGTTGGATCAAAAAATATACCAGAGTGGTAATAAGGTCAGTCAATTTGATGCATGAATACCTCATTCAAATGCATGTAGCTTGCTCATTATCGAACACAACTAAGATCTTGATGATACAAGCCCATACTTCAAGTTTAATCAAAAATGGATCAGAAATAGAGCTACCGGAGAGATAACAAGCTCAATCAGACTTGTTCAAGATCTTAATGATAAAAACACTCATTCCAAGTTTTATCAAAATGTCAGATATCTGGCCTCCAGAGTGGTAAGAAGAAGCTCAGCCAGAAAGATGCAAATTCATCACAATAATGTGTGTATCTCACTCATTATTAAACTCGCCTGAGGTCTTAATAATATAAGCAGTGTTGCACATATAGCATGGGCTAGCAGGTTTCCCAAAATTTTTTGTCCCATGTCCCCAAATCTTGACCATGTGCACCCTCCTGAGCACACTTTTTCGTCAGAAAAAAATTGAAAAATATGCATCCAGTTTTTCATTAATGGATGTCCACCCATGTCTCTGTTTGTGCTAGGAATGTCCAAAGTTGCAAAAGGTGATAAAACTGTAAGATGACATTGAATATCTATTTTAAAACA
Organism: Margaritifera margaritifera; assembly: GCA_029931535.1. Taxonomy (NCBI): domain Eukaryota; kingdom Metazoa; phylum Mollusca; class Bivalvia; order Unionida; family Margaritiferidae; genus Margaritifera; species Margaritifera margaritifera. Next base: position 3,838,485 of record JAQPZY010001582.1, on the reverse strand, counting down.
ATGTATCTGGCAATGACAACATTCAAGGTTTGTGTTAGTCTGCCTACTTGCAATGTAAAGTGTTTGATGGCCGTTAGTGTAACATATTTTAGAGGTTAGAGTCACCCATACGGCAAGGAAGATTTAATTCATTTTGGGGTTGACAAAAGTGACTACATTTATGCAAATACACAATTTGTCATGTAATTAATGATTTGTTAGTTTGGAAAGAAAAGTAATTCAGAAAACACAGTGTCCCCTGCTCTTGGGATCCTATGTGCAACAGTGAATATAAGCATATATTCCAAGTTTGATCAAAACTGGATCAGAAATAAGACCTCCAGAATGGTAACTAGGTCAGTCAATCAGATGCAATATCACCTTTATTAATATGATATATTCCAAGCTCAACTAAAATCGAATCATAAATATGGACTCCTGAGTGGTAACAAGCAATTGCTGATGGATAGACAATAGATGCAGCCCATACCATAAGCTCACTTGGTCTTATAACCAGGTGAGCTAACAGAAACATTCAAAATTAATATGTCATATTAGTGTTAAAATTTGTGTAATTAAAATTCAGACCCCAACTGAGTCAGCTGAAACAAATATTCCTGTGATTTCTAGTAAATGTAAGTGTTGGTCCATTGTAGTAAATGTAAGTGTTGGTCCATTGTAGTAAATGTAAGTGTTGGTCCATTGATATATGTATGGATATTACAACCTGCAAAATTTTTTAACTCTGAATATATTTGTGCCAAGCCATGCAGTTATGTAGAAAATGTCATTGTGAACTTGGAAACTTTCAATTTTTTCTGAAGCACCACACACCATTCATCAAAACCACTTAAAGATATTGCTATCAGTAGTTGGAGATGCTTCTATTGTAAAGACATAGGCTTCCTAAAAATAAACAAGTCTACCAATCTTGGAATCCTGCATGACACTGTGGTATAGTTTAAATCTTTAAAAGACATTGTTGGATACCTATTTTAAAAGACATTGTTGGATACCTATTTTTCGTAGAAAAATGAGCAAAACAATATTTATTTTTCTCATTTAATTCACAATTAGGTTCCATCCAATTTTGGAAGATATGTGCTGAGTTGAGAGGGTATGGAGGTTGGTGCATGTAGCTAGGTGATAGATGCCGATACTTTCGGACCTGGGTTCAGTTCCCAGTGTGCACAAATTATAACTCTCCAACATGTATGATAATATTCTCTCTCTCTCTCTCTCTCTCTCTCTCTCAATATATAGTTTGAATCATTTTGGTCATTCAAACTACTTTTTAAAAAAATAATCTCCAACTCGAGAAAACTTCACTAAACTCTACCTTTTATTAATTACACAATCATCTTATTAACTATTCCACTATCAATGGAATTATGGTATCTTTATTTGTTATTTCCTTTAAAATTTTTGTATCAACAATAAAACCAACTTACAAGACCAAATCTCCATACGATACATCAGGATAGATGTGATTGTCGATGTATCCCCCAGCGATAACTGCTCCTTCATAATTCTCTCGCAAAGTGTTGCTGATTTGCGGAGGACATCGGGGGTCATCGCAGAAAAAGAGAATAGTTTTTACTGCTTTCTCTTTTGGGATGAATTTAGTTATGGTTTCCTGAGCAATATCTGCACTTACTGTGAGAATCTCCACACCTTCAATGTGAGGAATACATAAGAAAGACATAAACTTTTCACCTTCAACTTCCTGAATTTTTTCCAAGTTTGAGCTGGTCCCTGAAAAATATATCCATACAAATTAGAAATTTGTTTCCACTTTGTTTTCAAAGATTCTGAATGCTTGGATATTCATCATGTTTTTATGTTTTTTTAAAAAGTAAAACTTTGACTGGTTTTCATGTTGTGTCCAATTTTGTTTATTGCCTCGATTTGAGAAGAACAGGTGTTGTACAGAATCCTGTGTCTCACTCATGTCCATATGTTCATGCAATGATGTACTTCCCCCCCAACCAATATATGACTTGCACAAACTTTAACACAAAACATCTACAATGACTCCTGACAAAAAATTTTAAACAAACTTTGATGTTGAGGATTACAGCAGAAAAGATACACCAATTTCTCACCATGGTTATGCAGGTGAGACAAAATTCTTCTGTGTGTAAACTCTTGCCTCACATTTGAAAATCATTAGCAAATATTCACAATATTAGGTTATCAGGCAGTATACAAACTACACATACTGTATATACTCACATATAAGCTAATACCAAATGCAAACTGCATAGACCCAGATCTGCCATTGCATAATTCGCCAGCAGATCTGAGTCTATGCAGTTTGTAAGGACTAATCAGTAGAACAAACAACATAGACCCTGATCTGCCAACGCATCATGCGATGGCAGATCAGGGTCTATGTTGATTGCATTTGGACCAGTTTTATATGCGAATATATACGGTATTTTAGTGCAGCATGTGTAATAACAACATTCAAAATGACACCTTTTGCAGGAAGTGCGGTTATTAATCAGAGGATCCAACAAGTTCTCTCTGATACTGTTAACAATGCTACTCATTCTTGCACAGTGGCTGTACTTTATGAAGACAATCGGAGGGCAAGTGATTTGAATAAGCAGTGGTAGGAAAAAAGAAAAATACCCATTACATCATAATATTCCCACAATTTTATATGTGTTAAACATGTATGAAAACAAAGAGATAAGTGTAAGAGAGTGTTACTTAGTCTACTTCAGACAGAGTTCAGTTGTAGTTTGGATCTCACACAAATTTACTAAAAAACAAAAGCCACTGTGATGACTTGCTCAGCAGTTCATTCAGGGTGAAACTTATTTCCTTGGGTTCTTATATATGTTGCAAATGGATAATTGTGTATGATGCCTTCGCATAATAATAAAAAAGTCAAGAAAACCAAGAAACGAAAGGCCCATGTGGTCCTGATATTGCTCACCTGCTTACATAACAGTTGACCATTTCACAAAGCTGACTTATGTAGTAGTGTAAGAATACATCAGATATAAACTATGTCCCAAACTTTATATCATGTTGATTTGACCTATTTTCTTTATCGTGCAAAAGATTCTTTATAAAGATGCTAGCATCTTGGTCATAATCGAAGTCATCCAAAATCATCATGATAATAAACCCAACAGATCAAAAATATGTCTTCAAGAGCGGTAAGAAGCCCAGTCCATCAGATGTCTTCAAGAGTGGTGAGGAGCCCAGTCCATCAGATGTCTTCAAGAGTGGTATGAAACCCAGTCCATCAGATGTCTTTAAGAGTGGTAAGCGCAGTCAGTCAGATGCACGATAACCTCATTAATATCCATCAATTTCGATCATTAATGAAACAGTCCAAGATCTTGTTGATATAAGTATATATTTCAAGTTCGATCAAAATCAGATCACAATTATCGCTTCCAGAGGGGTGACAAGCTCCGCAAATAAGATGCAAGATTACATCACAATATAAAAGGATCTTGCTCACTATCAAACCCATCCAAAATCTTGATGATATTAGCCAATATTTCAAGTTTGATCAAATTCTCTTCTTTCCCTTTCTGCCTGCTATTTGATCTCTAACTTTTCCATTTCTATATCCCTCTCTTTCAATCTCTATTCCCTCTCCCAAGCCTGCTCCTCCTCAACAAATTTTCTAAGGGAATCCACTCATAACCAAACTACTTGCCCATCTCCACAAGATCTTTACATGACGACATGAGCAATACTGCTGATGAGATCAATGATCTCAAGTGTACTACCACGTGAAACATAATTATGGAAACAACATGCAAAGAAACCTTTTCTTCCTTCTCAGAGGGTAAAAATAAAAAAACATATCATATGTACTTGTGTATAAGTTGGGTCCAACTGCAAAGAACATAGACCCTGATCTGCCTTCACATAATGCATTGGACAATCTGGGTCTATGTAACTTGCAGTTGTATTCGACTTATACATGACTATATATGGTAATTTCTTTTTGAGCTTTTTATCTGGTTCTTAATCACATATAGTACAAGAGAAATAATATCTTCAGCAAAATACAAAATGAGAACAAAATTCACAATTGATCTTTGAATGTTGATACTTTCCCATTTTTGTTTTATATTATTTGCTTTTAGCAAGTGTAAAGAAACATGAAAATTATCTACAAAAGCTGTAGATTATCTTTCTAATATTTGTACACTTCACACTTTGAAAGTGTAATTCCATCAATTTTCTCTCTGATAGTTATGGTTCTACTATGTTAACAATGACTTAATCTCTGTAACATATTTAAGTGTCTAGTAAGCGACTGATGTAAGCTTACCAATAATTCCATCGGTGGCAACACCAATAAATTTGCATGTCTTTGGAAGAAGAGACTGAACAAAGTCTCCAAATTCCAGTTTTTCAAATTTGGCAGCCCTCTTTGGGCGATTTGACTGAGATCTGGTGGGGACCTTGAAATGATGAGTCGAGAGTTCAGACTGACAAAACAGAAAGAGCATGGCTGGCTCTGAATACAGACTCTGAAATAACACAAAGGCACAAATTATTTTATGTGTGAAGAATGTATGCTTAATTTTGGACAAGAAATATATCTCAGAGTTCAATATACAATAATGATATACGGAATCACATACATGTTGCAAATTTCCAACGTTTTCTGAAACAAGAGGGAATAATTCAAGAGTTTTCTGTCTATAGTTTAAAAGTTATCAAAACGTGTACAATTGTTTTTCTAAAATGATCACAAAAAAGCCCAAACAAGAGTCCCTCAAAGGAACTGAGAATCTAATGGCCAAAAATAATTTGCTGGAATTCACAAGGTCTGTTTCTTCCAGCTTTTTATTCTTTTTAAATACTCAGTATTGAAATCATCTCACATTATTCTCAAGAAGTTCTAACATACCAAATGTGGTAAAAAAAATAATTATGTTTTAGTTCATGGTCACAAGATAAATGCAGTACAAAAATCTTCTGTCATTACTTAACTGGTCATTGAAGATATTATTCAAATATGTCCACAAAAAGGGTTTGATAACAATCTATTCATACTTGTGTGTGTTATCATGTTCACAAGCCATCACAGAAAAAAAGACAAGAGTAAAGAAAAAATCAATGTCAGACAGCTGACTATCAACTTGTTTATTGAAAAAAATCCTAAATACAATGTCGTGTCCAAATTCATTTGTATATGTACAAGCTACCGTTTAGATAAGCTCACTGATGTAAAAAAAAAAAACATGCAAGCTGTGACCGTTGATTTGACCCCAACTGTAGGTCAAGGACGTCTGGTTTTCAAACTTGTTCATGACATCATGGACATGTTGGTGGTCAGATCTGAACCATGTTCATTCAGGACGAGCTACATATTGTTATGGTGTTTAAATAAAAACTCAATGTCAATAGGACCATCCATTCAGAAGAAGTATGTGTGGGAAGATTTTCAAGGAGGTTAGAGTGGCATCATTTAAATATAGTACTAACTAAGAAGTTATTGTGAAAACCCCATTTCTATATGACCATCTATTTAGGAGAAGCCACAACATGAAAAAATTTGGTTTGGTTTTAACAGCACTTTTAACACATTATTGGCTATATCAGGGTTTCCCTATGATATGTACTCCCAGATTTTGATGCATGAATTTCATATCAGACCTGGCACTAACGCGTACATTCCACGCTATGGGTCAATTTGACTCTCGTCAATTTTGTCTTAGAGTCAGATACCATATAATACCCTTTGACATTCTTTTTGTTTGAATGACCATAGATATGCACCTGCATGACCAGCTAATCAATTAGCATTGTTCTCAAGAGAAGTTGTAAGTCATGTGGGATTGTCTCATAATTGGGATGGATGTCAACTTTGATCCTTCATTTTGAGCAGATAAATGGATTGTTTGTGTGACACTAATTGAGGTAATTGGAATTTAACATCTCTTTATAAAATCAATCAGCCATGATGACAAGAAATTAAAAATGGTGGATGGAACTGATTGGGGCAAGTACCATATGTTTGTTTAGATGATGCTATAATGTCCTAAACTTTTTTTTTGTAATTAATGATTTCAATTGATTCTCTGTTAATTGGCCATGCTTCTGGTATAAGTGAATTATTTCCTATTTGATCATTTCTAACATTACCGTTACACTGTGTACATCATTCCAGGTTGCACACTGAGCATGGGCTCATGGATTTCTTACAATTTTTTGTCCCATGTCCTCCAAATCTTGACCCTGTGCATCCCCCTAGGTGTACATTTCATCAGAAAAAAATAGAAAAAATAAATTGTTCACTAGTGGATGTCCATCCATATCTCTGTTGGCACTAGCTATGGCCAAAGTCATGAAAGGTTATACAAATAGTAAGATGGCAATGAATATCTATTTTAAACAAAGTATTTGGCAATGAAAACATTCAAGGTCTGTGGTAGTCAGATGAGTTGCTATGGAAAGTATTTGACAGCCATTAGTGTAACGTAATTTCAAGATCATAGTCACCCCTACCGTGAGGAAGATTTAATTTATTTTGAGGTTGAAATAATGACAAAAGAGACCAAACTTTATTCAAATATACAATTTATCATCTAAATAATAATTTGTTAGTTTGGAAAGAAAAGTAATTCTGTGATGCTTTCTGTATTTAACATTAAATGTAAATATATTTTAAAAGTGTGTTTTCTTTCTCCATGTCATTCTCATGACTCTCGTGTTTAAAATTTTGACACTCAGTCTTCAAATTCTGACTCCTGGAAATTTCAGCCCAGAAGTAGATGACCCTTTCGTTTCAAGTCCCAATGGAAACCCTGTATATTATGTTGAGCAAAAGGAGCTAAGTACCTTTCCGAAAGACACACCAAAGCAGTAGACCTGGGCTGGCCTGGGTGGGTTTCAAACCTGTGATCCTTGGATTATGAGTCATACACTCTAACAATTTATGAAAAAGAGCAAGTGCAAGATATTGGGCAAATAGCGTGTACAAGCTAGATCTCAAGTTATTCTTTACTTATATTTTTTGACAGTGGTAACTGCCTTTATATTTTAAATAAATTGTTTGAAATCTGTGCAATTGATAGAAAATATAACTTACTCTCATTTAATAAAAGATATAATCAATTTACTTCAAGCATGAAAAGATGTATACAGCTGCATCAATGTAGGTATTATACCCAGCTTAACTACTGATGTTACACTCACCCATGGACTCATTACTTGCATGATAAAATTCTTCTTCTCTCAAAATTTCAAAGAAACCATACAAAAGCTATTACCATGTTTATTTCTGTTTTAAATAACAACAATATATCCAAGACAGTTAAATAACAACAATATATCCAAGACAGTTAAATAACAACAATATATCCAAGACAGTTAAATAACAACAATATATCTAAGACAGTTAAACAACAACAATATATCCAAGACAGTTCAATAACAACAATAAACAACAACAATATATCCATGACAGTTAAATAACAGCAATATATACAAGACAGTTAAATAAGAACAATATATCCAAGACAGTTCATGGAATAATAAGCTCAAACTAAATTTCAAGGACAAATTTGAAGATGCATTATGCGGCAGACGTGCAATATGGCACCCCCCATTGTTTTCTCACTTAATCACACACTGCCATGAACTGTCAATGTGAACCGTTCATCTGTCAGCTAGTTACCAATGAGCTATAAGACTCTGCTCTAATTGACCATAGCCATACTGGTGCATTAGCATAATCTGTACAAAATTAAGCAGCTTTTATGCTAGGATTGCTTCTGTCAAATATGATCAAATTCAGCTGAGCAGCAGGGTTGGGCAAACTGAACTTGCCCTTAGGAGATTTGAACTTGCCCACAAATTTGACAACATAAAATCACAATGAAAGTTAAAAAATAAAATAAAATATATTTTTTATTTACACACCTGAATGATTCGGGAAAACTCATTTTTTTTACATCTACTTATTGGCCAAACAGTAAGTATGTATCGGTCTAATGTAATAGAGTGTACACAAAAGATGATAAACACCGCTCGTGTTTCGGTCTAATGTAATAGAGTGTACACAAAAGATGATAAACACCACTCGTGGGTGGTTATGTTTCGGTACATCAATAGTATTTTTAAAGAATCAACGTGGCTAATCATTAGAAAAGAACACCTTTTTTTCCAAACACATCTGTAACAGAAATCTCCCGAGTTATACCATGAGTAATTTTCACCAAGTCACCTTGAAATTGGCATGCATCAAAACCAACCTCTGACAAGCTTGAGTAAACCAGATTTGCTGACTAATGCATACCACTCCACAGATAACTATCAACCACCATCTTTGAAAAAAGTACAAAAATCATGAAGTTTTTACCCATTATGCACTGCTGTGACGTTAAGCTATCAAACAATCACTGAATGGCGAGTTTCCAAAATTGCTGTTGTGGGAATGACATCACTGTTGTATTTATGATGTAACTGACAAACAAAAAGAGAGACAGAGATTTTACTAGTTACCAACCAATGATATTGCCTTGTCAATTAAGGCCGGGTAGCAGCAAATGCCCAGAAAGTTTGGTAAACAAATTTCTCTTGATTTTAAAAAACGGAGAGTCAAGGACTCCTGGCTCCAAACATGGGGAGTCCCTGGGGAAATCCCGGGAGACTCTAACCAAATCATGGAATTCCCACCCCAGTGTAAAAAATATAAATGTTCCAAGCTATACTTAATGCAATAAAAAAATTTAACAAATGTTTTACATTTTTAGTACAAAACAAAAACAATAGAGGTTTTTAATGTTGTATTGTACAGAGAGAGAGAGAATTTCTATATTGGTACTGGAGAGGCTGAGAAAGGATCAAAGAATACTGGGCCGTATTTGTGATGTTTGTGAACAGAACCATTTTGTTGCAAAAGATTGAATAAATGTGAATGTATGCTGTACTGAGAAAACAAATTGGAGGGCAGACAAACAGACACTGTCAGGGCATTTGTATTGTAAATGTGAGAATCGTGATATGTGTAAACAACAATTTATTTAACAGATATTTATTACAAAGATAAAAACTGACTGAGATATGGCAACAAATAGTTACAACTGAAATTATCTGTTTTATTTCTGGTAGGCAACATACATAAAATACTGGTTCAGCAGCTGTTCATTCTTGGCCAGTAATAAACAGTCCCAATCTTTACTGCCTTGGCATGGTTCTTGTCTGCCTCATCAACATTTTTTTCTAACAAAACTGACAACATTTTTTTTCTCACCCTAGCAATTCTCCCTGCCACTGCATGTACATGATTTAGGTTTGTCTCATTTAGAGTAAATGCAGAAAACTGCAAATTAGTACCTCCATTATTAAAAGAGTTGGTCATTCTGCATTCCACAAATGAGAGGGGCCCAATCTAGATTTTGAGGGGCCCCAGGCATCAGGTTATTGTATTTTTTTAGCTCTGATCGACATAACTTCTGACAGTCCTTAATAATCCCCTACCATGCAATTAGACATTGCGTTGCTGAGGAATTATGTAATGTGATTTGGGTTTTAAAAGATACATGTTTCAATACTTGCATTGTGTACAAACTCGGGGCAATCAACCAATCATTGCTTGAAAAGGTGTTAATGTGCAGACAAAGCCTTTTATGTAGCATACTTATATTAGATACTCAAGAAAAACAACACAAGGAACCATATTAAAATATGCTGTGTCGCAGAGACCCGAAGGGGTCGAAACATGGGCATCCAGGAAGTTGATTGCTACATCAGGGACCCAGGTCATCAGGTCAAAGGAAATTCCTGCTAAAGTTCTGTTGACAGAGGAGTTTTTGAGAAATTGTTTAAAGTAATTTCTTTTTAGTAATGGTTGCTATACTGGATGGCAGATAAGTTCATTTCTTAAAAAATGAAAGGCTTTTAAGCTTGAATACGTTCTGTCAAACTTGATAAAATTCTGTTTAGCAGTTTCTGAGAAGTGATATAAAGGTTTTTATATTTTTAGCAGCAGTGGCCGTATTGGATGAATCAATGCAATTTGTAATAAACTGAAGGTCAAGATTTGTTGTTTACAAGTTTTAGCAACAATCTCCATACTGGGTGGCAAACTAGCATCATTCGTACAAAACACTTTCATGCCTGGTTGTTCTCAGTCAAATCTGATTGTTGAAATTCTCTTTTGGGCCATATTTAACATCAGCACATTTTCTTATGCTCCTGTTAATGCTGAATTTCTCCTATGTTTTCAAAGATATTTAAATATACTTGTAGGATTCACCATGTATAGTGCATCACATGGGAGTGAGTAACCTATACTTCCGTATAATCCCTTACCAACTGCAAACTGCAAAGACCCAGATCTGCTGTCGCATAATGTGCCAGCAGATCTGGATCTATGCAGTTTGTAAGGACTAATCAGTAGAACAAACAACATAGACCCTGATCTGCAGTGCATTATGCGACGGCAGATCAGGGTCTATGTTGTTTGTCTTAGGACCCTGCTTATATGCGAGTATATACGGTATACAACTACCCTGTAAGCTACCTTAAAAAAATCCTGTATCTGATTTGTCAAGGCTGGGTCATCCTTTTCATCCCCTACTTCAACTGACAGCCACTTAAAAAGTTTTCTCTGTTGTCTTTTCTCCTTGATCACATAGACAGCAGAAGACCAGCATCTGCAAACTCTATGAAATAAAAAAAAAAAATTGTGAAATATATTTTGAACAAAGATTAGAACTAGGTATTGTCGGCTCTCTTGCATGAAAATATGTATTGTGATAATTACTTACGATATGATATGTGTAACAATAGTATCACATACACAGACTGCAAAATATCCAAGCAAGTCCACATTTGCAAAACATCGCTTGTAAAGGCTGAATTACCAAATGAACCAAAATAAATTTTTCTTTCTTTCTTTTATATGTTCACTGAACATCGCTCTGATACACAAAAAATGAGTTAAAAACACTTTTAGGACAGTTAGATTAACAATAAATCTATCCGATATTGGGTAAGCATACAAATTCAAACAATTATAAGGTGGAATGAGAGTCCTTCAAAATGACTGATGCTCTAATGTAAAAAAAAAATTCCAGGAATCCAAGATAAGACCATTTCTTCTTTTTAACTAATGAGTATTGAAACCATCTCTGATATTCTCGAGTCGTAAGATTTACAAATCAGCCACTGCAGCAGACATATTGGATGTAAAATCAGCACGTTTTTCATTTAGGACAAACTAGATACCATTAGAAGACTTTTGGTGAAAACTCCATGCATATACATGTATGACCATCCATTCGGGAGAATTTGAGACAAGTTTTTATACACTGTTGAAGCAGCCTTGTTGTTTACTTCATCTGAAGGGACACAGAGACAAGAAAATTGTCATTTTAGGGCAGTTTATATCATTAAGTTTAATGTTTCATTCTACTATCAACCCATATCAATAGTCTTCATCATCATGATACACTATCACCAGAGAAAACATTGTAATAATGCATTGATTAATCAAGTCATCTCTACTAGGAATGTGCCACTGATAATCTTTCACTGTTTTCCTCACTTGAGCCAATTTTTAGAATCAAATATGTGTCTTCAATAATACCTACCCAATCATAACCCACCAGGAGTACATCCAGTATCTCACAAATCCAGTCCTCTCAAATTAAAAATGAAGTTTTGCTACATCTTCTGGCTTGTTTTAGCGACAAAAGTGCTCAAAGTTTGTCTGCTTGCCAAGGTTCTGCTCTAGTTTGCACTTTGAATAGGGATTGATTTTTAAAAAAAAAGAATTTCACAGGTTTTCCTCACTGGTTAATATCCTGGTTATTTAAAACAGACTTTGTACATCTTAGGTATAATTAAAATAACTTTTAATTCTCTTAATTTTGGTGTATGCTTGATGGGTGTAATTTGGGTTATAGAGTATACACATTGGCCTTACTTCAGATGTGCACCTCTCAAAAGACTGCTAGCTCCACTTGGTTATTTTCACTTCCTGGACTTCAAAGGTAAATTGGAACAAAAACGAGCTAATATTTTTTTTGTTACTTTTTATATATTTTATAATTCATTTATTGCACTTTCAGAAGCTGGTATTGTCTAATCTAGCAAAATTCATTTTCCTATTTTAATAACTGCTAAAGTTAGTGTACTTTGGACTAGTTTAGGTTCATTGTTCAAGCACTTGGGAGCAGTCATTTTATCAGCTGTCTGCTTTATGTTGTGCATAGTTTCCATAATTACCACATGTAAAGAAATTTCAGTCACAGTACATGAAAGTAGCAATGACAGTGGAATAATGGATCGATATATGATTAAAACTAGGGGCAAATTTTCCCTTACTTGCAATAATCAGCTATTTGCAATTAAAAAGCTTCTCTGGTTCGGCGACTTTTGACTCTTCCAAACTTCTGCTCCCATACGCACTGCTATTGTCTGTCTCACATAGCATATGCTCTTCTATGGACGATATTGTGTTTTTCTTAATTTTATTGTTCATTTATAAAAAAAAGATTTTCTTTGCCTCTTCATTTAGGTATTTGGATGATGATGTTACATGCCCATCTTTTATTGGCTTGCTATTAAAGGAACAGATTCTGTTACTTTTTATTGGAAGCTTTGATGTTTTCTTAACACACTGCTCTTCCATTTTAACTCCTTTTAGTTTCCTTTTTGTTAAGTAGAAGATTTTAATCACCTATTATTTATTCATTACAGCTTTTCTTGTAATGTATTAATTAATATGAATTAGTGCTATAATTTCATTTCTGTATTTTGGCATACAATTAATTATATTAATAGAAAGAGTCATAAATGACTGCAAACATTCCGGTTTCAATACAACCACCTTATTTTAGGCAATGAGCGATTTGTAAACAAGGTCAATCATGTGACTAGGCTTGCATCATTGTAAATCATCATCAACTCTATTCAGCCAAGCGGAATGTGATTCCACTTTTGGTATGAGATGCAGAAGGCTTCAATTTAGATGGTGGGTAAATGGAAAGCAGCGCATAGAAACACCGAAACACACTTAAATTATATTCTATATACCAATAGTGTACCATTGGTTGTGTATGTGTAATTCATAACTTTGATAATTTAATATATGTTATGGATTAGAATGAGTAAATAAAATGAAAATAGAATCAAACAAGTGTGGTTGTCCAAAAACATAGGTACAGATATGCATAATTTACATTACACTACTTTTAGGTGTATTAGGCTTAATGACTACATTTAATAATTCCATTCCTAATTGAATTCATTAGTTTTAATTCATAATTATAATATCAATAATAAAGATAACATAATTTAATACAAATAAAAACATAATTTTTAGTACAATACTTTTAGGTAAATTAGGTATATCTGCAAATCCGTTGCATTGAAGATGATGAGTATGATGCTGGAGTGGCTTTATCAAGGTAAAAGGATTTACAAAAGACTAAGCGAAAAAACTGTTGCTCCCATTTCATATAATTTTATTTATTATTTTGTTCTCCATATTTTCAGTGAATTTAGTTCTTAAAATGAAATATAAAAAATTTGAAACCATTTTGAAATGTCGCTTGCATTGAAAAAAATTTTCTTAATGCTTGCAAGATAATACAAATATTGTAGATACTAATGTTTGGGGAGTTTGCTTTTTTGTTTAAATAATTTCATTCACTATTTTATTGTCCCCATTTCTAGTACAATTTTATAATTAAGTATGAATTTTTAAATATTTTGAAATGTCGCTTGCATTGAAAACATTGCCTTAATGCTTGCAAGATAAGCAAAATAGGGTAGATAATACCATGTGATTTGTTAACTTTTTCATTTAAATAATTTTATTTTTTATTTTATTATTCTTATTTTTAGACAATTTGTTATAACTTTCAAACTATTTTGAAATGTTGTTTGCATTGAAAACATTGTCTTCATGCTTGCAAGATGATAATATACTCCTCAAAATAAGTTAATGACTACTGCTTCTATATTTCAACTAATAAAACAAAATTGAAATGTCGTGTGGGCATAAATACATATTGCAAACTTAAAACAGATTCTTGTTATTTGCAAATTTAAATGAATATGAATATTTCATTAAAAGCTTATCTTAAATTCATTAAAAGTTTGATTTCCGAATAGATATTTTATTATATTAACACGTATATAATATAATAACACTTCCATATAACCAAAGATCAAAAAGTTACTTAAAGTTAGCATTATATTCTGTGTTCTCAAATGGTATTAAATTCAGTCAATTGAAAAATGACAACAAAAGTGCTTTAATTATAGTGGCATTGATATAACAGGTTTTGCAAACTGATGGATAGATGATCTCACTATTATTGTTCACATTTAAATTAATTAAGGACAACAGTGCCCAAAGAAAATTTTTTTCAGACACAGGCCCAGGGCAGTGTCTAAATAAATCACAAGCTCTCACTCAAAATTCCACAAGCCCTGACTCTGATTCCATGTGTCCAAAATGGCCCCTATTTTTTTTACTATTTTATTTATACAACGTTGTAATCGCTGTACTTTAAATATGAAAAGAAATAAACAAAATCGTATTAAATTGACTTGTGTGTTTATTCACATCTCAAAATATTTCACATAAAGCAATGTTTTCCTCCAGGTCCTGATGTCAACCATTGTCCAATTGCTCTATCAATGTCCTCCTTACTCACTGGATCAGCAGTGTTGATGGTCATTAGCATCTGAAGCGTGTCTTGCTTTACACAGTTTCTCTTTACACTCTAGATGTTGTTCATAGCTGCTGCTTAAAATGTTTAACCAGTGTTGCATTCAAGTGTTTTGCTAAAATCATTTGGTCTTTCCTTTTTATTTCCCCTCTGCCAAAGGATGAGAGATTTTTAATCAAAGATTCAAAAGCCATCATGGACTGCCTATGATCCCTTTAATACTTATAACACCTCAAAAAAATGATACTGCATTTCATCCATACAGTCCAGATTATGACAAAAAGGTAATCAATTAACAGCTTGTTGTGTACACATGGTAGCCTTAATCCAATTCAGGCATGCATCACTGGACCTGTCGCAACGACTGCTGGAACAGTTCCGGTCCCTAGTGGACTGGTTCTGGTTGGTTTCTGTAATGAATGCGTAAAAATACTGGTTTTTGTTTTTTCTTTCTTTTTTCAATTTTAAAAAAAAATCTGTTAATTTTCAAAAGTGGTAGATTTCAACTATGAAATGGTATGTGCGGCATACAGCCTTAAAAATGGTATTTTTGACCTACCGCCGTTAGAATCACATGTATGTTAAAGCCATGTGAGCACTAATTATAGGTAACCCAGGCAATCTGTTGCCCATTCATATGTCACATGCTGCACTTTGTACACAAGTACGTTAAGTAGACAATCTTCATAAGGGTAAGAGGCATACATGGGGATAAATATTATAACTGTACTAGTCTTTCAACAACTTGAAAATAAAATTCCACATTTCGTCAGCACGATCAAAATTTCCACAGGCAAATCATTTTTTTTTTCGATAAGCCCAATGGACACTTCACTTAGAACATAGGAAGTGCTCAATCTGAAATTAGAGGGGCCTTGGGCGTCGGGCTATTGGATTATTTGAGTGTCACAGGATGAAGCCGGGTTGGGACTGGATTAGTGAAGACACCGAAAGCAACTGCGTTAATAAGATGTTTATTTATAAACGCAATTTAAAGATGAACAAATCTGACACCATTATAACAAAAAAGATAAGGAAAATTATAAAGTTCCTAACATGGAACTATCAACAACAAGTAACTCAACTAGAAAAATCAAAGATGAATTTAACGAATGGAATTTTCAAACAAACGTGAATAACATCCTATCACCAATCAACAAATAAGAGTATATGATCTACACCCTAATATAAACAAGGTCTTATTAAGTACCAAGGGTGACCAAAGCATGTGATTTATACACTTATCAATATGATACTCATCTTATTCATCAATCTATTAACTCATCAATTTATCAATTCAGCAAGCGATATTGGAATATGTATGAATTTATGAATATATCGTTCATATAAAGAAATTGAAATGGGAATGCATGAAATTATGAATCTATCACACATATAGCAATATTGAAATGTGAATACATGTAATTTTGCACAGAGAGCAATATTGAAAATAACAATAAAATGGAACACGTAATATGTATAACTATCGTGGCGTCCGTTTGACGACCAAGATGTATCTCCGGTTCCACCTGCTCTAGTCAATGGTCAAGGAGCCACCACGCATGGTCCACCCCTCCCAGTCTGTTGAAGGATCCCTCGAGAGCCTTCACATTTAACACAGACCCGCTGGTCGAGAAGCCTTGGTCCCTCGCATCGAGAAAACCAGTACACTCTTCCGAAACAACGTCACCAGACACAGCGTACACGTCACAAGAAACCACACAGTTCTGCGACTCCACAACACCCAACTATACATAAGGACAGCTCTACAGCTGAAGATTTGCTCCCGTAAAGAGGTAAGCTTTCTGACAAGACTCGTCGTAGTGTAATTTGTTTATGGAGAATTTTCTCTATATATACCCTAGCTGTGACAGATATGCGCAGCAGCTAGGTACTTAGGTTTTCACTGCAGGCAATTTGCACGTGCAGCATGGGGTGAATCGCGCTCAGTATTTCAAAATAACTAGAGTCGAAAAAATAAACAACCCTCGAGTAACGCTCTAGTCGGAAACGAAACCCGAATACATTTTTGATCACATATACATATTGATATAAATCATACAATTCCGTGACATTGAGCACTGGACGTACTGAATCAAACAAAGTATTAAACAGATGGTGTTAATAACGTTAAACATCTTATTATCACATAAAATGAGACACTATGAATACAGAGAAAAAATTAGCATTAAACAAAGATTAGTAAAATATATTTCATATTTCAACATATGTAACACCACCACTTTTGTTACATTATCATTTTCTTTATTATAATTAACATGAGGTCCAGAAGATTAGCAAATGTATGATATCTTATTTAATTAAATCATAAATTTGACAGGACCCCTGTTTCATTGTTTAGTATATAATCGGTAAGTGTTATTTAGCACAGTATCAGTATATAGTACAATATATAGGATAAAGATAAATTTTCCATAAATCTAACGAAAGCATTATCATACCCAGACCAATATATACATATATATATGAAAATGTTTTTACTGCACAGGCCCTATTTTCATGATTTTTGTCAGTGTTAGTAATTGTATTATTTCTCAATACAATAAAGTAAGCCATTTCAATTTTGAACAAAGGTGAATGAGCTGCTTTGAAAATATTTCACTATTGGCAATGCAAGATAAATAGTCTTATATTATTTCATTTGATTTGTATACATGATGCTATTATCTCATGTAAAGTTGGGGTTTTGTTTCCTTAAATGAAGTTTTGAACATCACAATGTGCCTGGGACACAATGAGAAATATCATATTTTAAACAACTGTAAATGTCACATTTAAATATAAGATGAAACTTAATATTTCACAGGGTCTGAATCACCTTGTAATGTGGTCCGAATCAGCCCAGTCCAAATCAGCCATGGTCCGAATCAGCCTGTACCAGAGAGAATGACTTGTGCAATTATTCACTTTGTTACATTGATTTTACAGTTCGTTTGCCATAATAATTAAACATTAAGTGAAGTGATAGCTTGTAAATTTTATTTATTCATAATTAAAACATGAGAGGAAAAAAAATCAACTCAGAGCTATTTTTTCACTGATTCTCATAATTCTTCCAGCTTTTAAACATTTTTTTTACAGACTTTGGTCAGCTTTGGAGAATGTGAAGCCTGGAATCCTGCTTAATGCAGTGAACTCGGAGGAGAAACTCCTATGCACTCACAAAGTCAGGCTTACTGAACAGAGAGGCAACACTAGCAGCCGTGATCCTGAGTGCAGCAATAAACATTTCTGTAACATGTATATTCTGCTTATTCTAATATATCAATTAAACACACACACTGTAAATCCACTGTTTGACTATGGTAATGTATTAATAAATTGGTATGTTTCAATTAACATATTTCTTGTCGTATTTGTTGTACATTTTTTTGATAATGTTCAAGATTGATGTTAATAAGACTAAGATTATAAGTTTAAGATTATTTCTGTGATGCAGTGTATATAAACATGTATATACTAGTAAACTGTCCTTGGGAATATATATGTTAATTAACTTGTATATTCTAATGAACGAATTTCATGTATATATTCACACTTTGTTCATGTGGCCATTTACTGAGGCCATAGACTTATCAGTTCAATTGATATAAGTTGTTTCTTGCATTATTTGTATAATATTTATAAACATTTATGTGTTGTATATATTTTAAAATTATGAAATGAATAAAGTTTTTAAATATGTTCAAAAAATTGTCTTTGTTTATCACACCCATTTCTGTAACTATTCAGTATGCCATATTCTTCCTCCAATAGCAGACTAGTCACCGATTTTCACTGCACACAAGGTTTAGTTAACCAAAGACTGTCGATATGCTTCACAGCCATCATACATCAGCCATCCAGCGGTATACTATTTGCTTTCACATTTGAACATGGTTTCCTCCATGAACAGTGTATGGACAAAGTAACTACTCTGAATCATTCACAAACAATTTTTTGTGATACAAATACCAAAATAAATGTGCAAATGATTTGTACACCATTCTCGCATGTATCTTTGTATTTAGGCCATTAAAATAATTCTCCACGCATTATTCCTGGTAGTTACACTTATACTGTATGTTGTGTATGTAGGAACAAATACAAGATATTCTCTACACTACTTTTATTATATACAGACAAAGCTATTAACTAAATGAAGGCCCAACACCAAGTGAACATAAAGGTGGAGAGTATAAAATAAATGATGTACATCACAAGCATTCTGCAACTAACTGGACTCTAATTAGACTGACCCTAGGTCTTACTGGCTTTATCTGTGTCTCAAACTCCAATTACACATGGCTGTGCCTCATTAACTGATACTACACTGTACAGTGTTTTACTTGCTGGCTTCAGAGAATCAACCCCTTTCAGTAACTTACTTTACTGCTCTTAAGTGCCATAAAACCCAACAGTATAGCATGGTCAAATATATTTAAAACAACTTGAGTGACTGTTATGGGATTACTTGTATTGTGGCAAATACATGTATATGACAACAGATCACATAATTTATACACTGATTATATATATATACACAATACAATTATGCATTATTTTTCATATATGCTATTATTATGTTCAACATAATAAATCATTATTGTTATTTATTTATTATTAATATCAACAAGTACAAATAAGTATGTATATTTGCTTTGTTTATATGTTTTTATTTTATGTTTAACCATATCATTAAATTTAATTAATAATTTCATAATTAGCTATTTAAATTCAACAGTGGAATACCTTGCATGTATCATTTTTGTCAGAACTTGAACTTAATATCTTAAGCATTAAACTAATGTATATATTGTAACATACACTTTTAATAATATTTACCTTCAAATCAAAGTTGCAGTATCTTTCCAGTCTAGCAATAAAACTGTTGCCCAAAAGAACAAATTTCAATGTTGAATCCATTGTTCATGTGATATGTTTATTAATGTAATTTCAAAATTCAAATGTGACAGGTAATTTCCAGTTTCTTATTAATTTTCTCTCCAATTATTGCCTCTAAAATCATCAGTAACAAAAGTACACATTACTCATACACAACCAATCATACACCATGGTGTATACAATATAATTTAAGTGCGTTTTGATGTTTTCAATGTTTTCCAGTGTTGCGGTGTTTCTAAGCACACAAGGGAAAGTACATCTTAGATAAATATTCTATTGTTTCGTTATTTTCATGTTCATTTCCAGAAAAGGAAACACTGCTGAAAGACTTTGTTATATAGTTAAGATCAAACACTTCCTCATAACAAAACCACCGGAAACAACGACCGGCAGATGGTGCGATGATTTATATCAAACGGAAATAGTAAACACCCACATAATAGAAGAAATAAAATATTCGGGTAGAGTACGAATCAAAACACCTAGTTCTTAATGTTCCAAACCGTACACAAAAATAGAGACCTGACGAAATCGGATGCGATACGAAAAATCCAGAATCGGAGTAGATACAATACAGTGAGAAAGAAGTTCCTGTGCTTACAATGCCTAGACAATTAATTTGACGGCAGTTTCGAAAGTAGAAACTTAGCACACTGTGGGTTTACCTGGCGCAAACGTTCAGTTCTTGAGCTGTCATACCATTCAAGACATTGTTTATGACAGTGGGTAGACATGTCAAAACGAACGACTCTTTCGTGGATGGTTCTTTTGCCTCCATTTAAAAAAAAAATGAGCTAACTGTATATATACTCGTCTGTCTAAGCACTGCAACAGCTACTATTTGCTTGTGCACCAATTACAGGCATTCGGACCACCTCGGCTGAAGATATGACAAATGCTCCAATGAGCATGTACAATTTTACGTTTTTTAAACACACGTTAACATAGTAGTGCACACTCAAACGTTTACAGGAGCCAGACTCGACCTTGACTGGAAGTAAGCGGGCCGCACTGCAAAAGTTTTGTCTCTTTAATCAAAGCATAACACACATCCGTAAAGTAAGGACACGGGCCTCATACGGCCCATGCAAGCCCGCCAACAGAAGTTCCGGGCCCCTGGGCAGATCAATCATGGGCAACAAAACTAGTTTAAATTTATATATATATATATATATATATATATATATATATATATATATATATATATATATATATATATATATATATATATATATATATATATATATATATATATATATATATATATATATATATATAAACCGGTGTGCAGTTTTGCATATAAAACCTGTAGTAATCTACCATAACTTATATTCTTGCAAGGAACACATTTTAATATTTACTGCAAAGATTAATAAATTTTTTTTAAAACTAAGATGACTCACCGTAATTGCCGAGCCCCTAAGCAATTGCCTCCCGCCCTCCTCTCCTCGTTTGGAGCGCCTGGTTACATGAGCCATATGTTCTTCACCCCTGCGTTAAAATGTAGGGTGGCCATTCAACCGGTTTCAGCTTGCCG
Source organism: Margaritifera margaritifera (assembly GCA_029931535.1). Classification (NCBI taxonomy): domain Eukaryota; kingdom Metazoa; phylum Mollusca; class Bivalvia; order Unionida; family Margaritiferidae; genus Margaritifera; species Margaritifera margaritifera. The sequence continues at coordinate 3,817,383 of JAQPZY010001582.1, read as the reverse complement.
ACCCCCCCTGCTTAACCTGATCATCTTTGCGTACGTGCAAAGGAGTGTCCGTTATACTTGAGTTCCGTCAGCGACCACCCTATTAACACATTTTTACGAAGAAGTTTAATTTGTTCAAATTACAATCAAGACTAGTAGTAATATGGGATACGGTAGTAACAGATGGGACTATATGGCGACAATGGGAATTAATATTACAGTCGCCATCTTGAAATGGGGGCAAAGGAATTTAACATTTGTCAATAGAATTAACATTATGGGGACAAGGGGAAATGTAATGTTAAAACTACACCTACTAAAGTGTATGGAGACCAGGGAAATGTAATGCTAAAACTAAACATACTAACCAACACGCCATCTGAGTGACCAGCACCCACTCATCTACATACCAACACCTACACTTACTAACCAACGAAATAGTAGTGGTTACACATATACACAAACATACTGTAATAAAAAAAAACACTTGGATAGTAATTTTCGTGTTGTTAAAGTTACAGCTTTGATTTTAAATGTAAGCGTGCTTTGTAGCGCCATCTGGTGTCTTGATTTTTTGTCACATTATCCCACCAGTTCGGTATGTGTATACGGGCCAAATATGGTTGCTATGGCGTGGTGTGGTATGGAACAAGCAAAAAGTTAAGATAAGTCGAGTGAAATAGTACAAGCCATCCAGCTGGAGCAATCACATTTGTCCGTAGATCGCCCAGCAGGATAATGCAGAATTAATGATCTCGAAAGGTTGAGGATTAGGTCTTTCATCGACCAGAACAATGAAGTTTCAAGGCCCATTAAGAAAACCCGGAGATTTTGTTGACCAGTATTTTCCACGAATACAGATTGTAAGTGAAGATCCATCTTCTCTCGTTACTTCATCTTTGTGCGTCTCTCTCTTTCGGTCGTGAAGGAATGGCGACTTAGATTGCGACCCAGTAGACGTCTCAGCACACGACCCAGTAGTAGTAGAGTATGGCCATCGAGAGCCAAACGAGGGCCTCGTGTTAAACGGGGTCAAAAGATTCGAGAGCCAAATGGAAATTTAACATAGGTGCCATGTTAGTTCATAGCTACATTGTAGCAGTGTGGCATGAATTGACAATATGCACTCAAATGGAAATACCATATGATGTCATAGGTTTTACAGGATGAATCTGTCTGTTTGTAACAGTGTAACGTGTGTTTGGAGGGAAATGGGAGTTTGTCTGCTTCTAAATAAAAGGCTGTAGTTTGTTTTTGCTCTATAAATATTGAGACATGAAAGTATATAGAAGTTGTGTATTTTAACGGGGGGGGGGGGGTATGAGAGACAGAGAAACAAACAAATCAACACCATTTTTATAAATATCAACATTTTTAATAAGCCCTGTTTACTTAAAATGAAGAGGAAGTATTAGGGATTGTCCCTTCCTTTTTCGTGTACAAAAGATTAAACATGAACATATTTACAAGTCTGACAATGTTGTGGAGTCGGACTAGATTTCCAAGGATCACTGAGGACAGTATCATTTTGCCATTGATGTACACTACGTTTCTGGATCAAAGAAAATAGATAACCATAATGTTCGCAAAACCACTGTTCTATTTTATTATCATTTCTAGAGTAATCACATTCAAAACAAGTCAGTAAATATTCTAAAGGAAATCCAAGTCTATGTTGATGAAGAAAATAGACACAATATTGTCCACACACTATCGAATCAGATCCTTGTAATCGCACATTATTGAATACAGTGGAGGCTGCATTTCTTCACATAAAATCAATGATGTAATCTTCCAGAGGAGGGAATCCATAAGAATAAAAATACTCCAAAATAGGGTCTAAAGTTTACAGGGAAAATCGGGAAATTAACATGGGAAGATTAATGGTCGAAAGCTTATAGGGACAAAGGTTCGAAAGTTTATGGGGACAAACGGGAAATTAACATGAGGCCACCATGTTGAAAGGTATGTTTTTTTTTAACAGTGCAGCATGAGACGACGGTCTGCTTTCTAACTGAAATGCCGTATGACGACATGCATTTCACATGAGGAGTCTGTCTGTTTTTGTAACATGTTCGTTCTATTTTGGAGGAAAATGTAAGGGCTTAGAGTTTGTCGACAGGGAAAATGGGAGTTTGTCTGCACTTTACAGGATGAATCCTCTCAAGCAGGCATATTTGAAAAAATAAATTCAATATTTACTGGACCAAGTAAAAGTAACTGGAGTTCACCATATACTCTTGTGCCTAAACCAGATAATACAGTCTGCATCTGTACTGACTATAGAAAAGTCAACAGTGTCACCAAAACAGATTCATTTCCAATGCCAAGAATAGATGATTGCATCGACAAAATTGGAAATGTGAAATATGTCACCAAATTTGACCTTTTACAAGGATTCTGGCAAATTCCATTCACGGAAAGAGCAAAAGAAATTTCGGCATTTGCAACTCCAAATCGGCTTTATCAGTATAAAGTGATGCCTTTTGGAATGAAAAATTCTCCGGCAACATTCCAACGTCTTATGAACGTGTTAACATCTGGTCTAGATAATTTTTTACGCGTACATAGATGATGTCATTATCTACAACGACACGTGGGAAGATCACTTGGAAACCATTCGGAGGTTCTTTGATCGACTCAGTGATGCAAACCTGAGGGTTAAATTATGCAAAAGTGAGTTTTGCCATGCTTGTGCCAAATTTGTAAGACATATTGTGGGACAAGGTCAAGTTAAACTTCTAGAAGCTGAGGTCAAAGCTATCTCTGAATTCCTGGTGCCTAGTAGTAAAAAGTAACTGATCTGATTCTTAAGTATGGCTGGATATTATCCCTAACTGCTGAACTTCTGACAAATTTGTTGAGTAAGAAATCCAAGTTTCATTGGTCTGACAAATGTCAGGAATCTTTGACAAATTTAAGGCCATACATGAGAGTGGACCAGTTCTTTCCACACCAAATTTCAGCCAATTATTTAAAATGTCTGTTGATGCAAGTGATGTAGGGGTTGGTGGAGTATTGATTCAAGAAGATAAAAATGGTGTGGATCATCCAGTGTGCTATTTTTCTAAAAAAAAAACTAAACAAGCACCAGAAAAATTATTCCACAATTGAGAAGGAATGATTGGCTTTGATATGGCCTTGAAACCTTTTGAAGTGTATGTCATTTCAGCTCTTTCTTCTGTTGTTGTATTCAGTGATCACAATTCCATTACTTTCATTAACAAAATTAAAAAGAAAAATCAAAGATTGCTGAGATGGAGTTTACTGCTGCAAGAATACAACATTAACATTAGACACATCAGGGGAAAAGATAATGTGTTTGCAGATGCACTTTCACGTGTATAGAAGTACTATATTGGTTTATTTTGTGTAATTCAGCTGAGTGTCATTCATAAGACATCTTCCTATGTAATTTTGATTATTATAGTATCATATGCATATTTGAAAAATATGTAAAAGAAAACTTTATTGCATAAAAAGTTCTTTTTTTAGGGGAGGTGTTATGTATATTTAATCTATGATGTGTGCTTAAATTTTGTCCGTGAAGGTAAGTTGTACATGTAAACAGAATGTTTGTAAGCATTTGAGTTGAAGTCCAGTCTTGTTAACAGTTAGATTGTTTTTTTTGCTGCTGTTGTTGTTGTTGTTTTTTTTTTGTTTTTGTTTTTTTTTTCTTCATTTTATTGCTTCACATCCTGTTATGATATAGGTCAAGTGAAAATGTGCATAAATAGGGATTTGGTAAACAAATAATTAATTCCTGTTTTAGATCAGTCTGTGGGAATGCATTTGAGATCAGATTTTACAGTTTGTGCCATTGAAATCAGCTATAATTCTAGATGAATTGTTTATTTAAGATATCCATTGGAATTACTAAAGTGCTCATTGACTTTTGAATTAATATATTACTTTGGACTTTTGTGAACTCATTCATAGACATTCTGGATTGTATCTTTGTGTTATATCAGGGCACTGAAGACTATTGGAACTCATTCGGAACATTCTATAATTTTGGACTTGTGATTAGGACTGATATTACTTACATTGTTGGTTTAACTTTCTTTCTGTTATAAATGTTTTTAAGATCTAGAGTCCTAAACACTAGACTCCCTCTCTCTCTCTCTCTTTCTCTCTCTCTCTCTCTCTCTCTCTCTCTCTCTCTCTCTCTCTCTCTCTCTCTCTCTCTCTCTCTCTCTCTCTCTCTCTCTCTCTCTCTCTCTATATATATATATATATATATATACCCTTTTCTCTCCTTTACTTCACTGCAGGGATTGTAGGGGTTATAAGGGTGGTAGGGGTGATAGTTTTGTTTATTAGGGATGGTAAGGAAGTTATAGGGGTAGTAAGGGGATTTAGTTTTATCTATAAGGGGTTTCACTTCTATTTCTTCCCCCTTTTACTCCCAACTCTTTGTCTGAGTTAGTGTAGGCGCTGATCGGTAGATGAGCATGTGATGGTCAGTTCAAATGGCATTTTGGTTAATAGGTGTGAGTGCTGGTCATCCAGATGGCGTAATGGTTAGTAGGTATGTGTGTGAACATTCCTACACTTTTTAGGATTATGGTATGTATTTGTTAGCATTTATTCTCTGTGTGTGTGTGTGTGTGTGTGTTAGCAATCCTACCCTTTTCTCTCCTTTCACTCCATGTATGGTAGCATAGAAGTGTGTTTGTGGGTGTAGTTTGTGAGCACTCCTACCCTTGTGACTGATAGTATATAAAAATGTTTGTGTGTATAGTTTGTGTATTCCTACCCTTTTCTCTCCTTACACTTCACTGCTAGAGTTATAGGGATTATAAGGGTGGTAGTTTTGTTTATAAGGGGATGGTAGGGGAGTTATAGAGGGATAAAGGTAATAGGGGATTTAGTTTTTTTCTAAGAGGTTTCACTTCTATTTCATTCTCCATGCATTACAGTATATAAGTGTGTGTGTGTGTGAACATGCCTACCCTTTTCATGGGTGATAGTATGTTTGTGTATGTGTGAGCACTCCTACCCTTGTGTGTGATAGTATACAAGTATGTTTGTGTATATAGCGTGTGTATATTCCTACCCTTTTCTTGCCTTACACTTCACTGCTAGGGTTATAGGGATTAGAAGGGTGGTTGGGGTGGTAGTTTTGTTTATAAGGGGTTTCACTTCTGTTTTATCTCCCTTCTTTTACATCCTACCCTTTGTGTGTGTAAGCGTAGGCGCTGGTCAGTAGATGAGTAGGTGTTGGTCACTCAAACAGCGTGTTGATTAGTAAGTGTAGTTTTAACATTGCATATCCCCTTGTACCCAGACTCCAATTATTTTTAAACAAAAATTCTAGGTAAAAAGGGAAATCTCATTTGTACATATCCAAAGATGGGGTGGTGAGGAAAAGGATAGGAATGTTCGCACTAACTCACAAACATATTTTCATACTTATATACTATCACACATTTAATCCACAGCTGCCTATATTTAACTGTAGAGTTTCAGTACAATTATTTCTTGATAATCGTACTGTTATGTGATAACTGTACTGTTTTATTTTTAGACTGCAAAGATACATTTATGTTCTAAAAGACATTTTATTCCACCTAGTATATAATAGCTTTAACACAAAGGAGTGGTCAAAATGAAGCATACTATAATAATTTCATCCCCGTAAGTAAAATAGATTTTTATAATTACAAATTTATTTTAAAACATCTATAGAACACAAAGTTTATATTGCAAACGCTCAGCAATGATGTTTATGCTAATGGTGGCGTACATCAAAGTTGGAATGGTCCATTGTCGTACAGGGGAAGTAAGAAATGATACACAATTCAAAATGTTATAGTTCATTTAGCATCAGAAAAAGGTCATTTTTAACATCAGTTTAATACCTATGCTGTTGATTACCAGTAAATCAGATATATCCATATATTTTCTACCTGTATGGAGAAATAATTTAACATTTTTTAAAATGTACCGTCACATTAAACTCACCCTTTTGAAAAACTGTACAATTATTTCCTCATACAGCTTGAAAAGTATGGATATATCTATTACTAAATGTGAATATAGCAAAATGAATAAGAAGGCATTCCTATCAGTCTTTACAAATAGAATCGGATTAACCTTTGTACTTTCCAAGTTCTAAAGATACATGCTAAATATAGAATCATACATAGTAATTTGGCGACACAGGTCAAAACGGGTGTTGTTTAATAAGTGTAGTTTTAACATTGTATTTCCTGTTAGAGGCAATAATTATTTCCTAGAGGCCATACAGTCCCATCATGTTAAAGATATAGACATTTTTAACATTGCCGATCCCCTTGTACCCACAGTGTCATTTTTTGCAACAAAAAAACAAACAAACAAAAAAACAAAAACAAAAACAAACAAAAAGTTATGGGTACAAAGGGAAATGACATGTTAACGATTATTGTTAAATTCCCTTTGTACTCAGAGGGTCATCCAATGTTAAACTTATATACCTTTTAACATGGAACTCCCATTTTACCCAAGGGGTCATCATTCCAAGATGGTGGCCTAGTGTACATTTCCTTCAAACTCCGAGGGTTATTTTTGTAACAATATAGCCTTCATATAATTCTGATATACTCTTTTATTCTTTCTCCTTTCCTTATCTTTTTTTTTTTTTTTTTTTTGTGAAAAAAGCACACATGCTCTTTTTCTATTTATTTATTTAATTCCGGTGTAATATTTTTGCACAAATGTTATAAACAAATTATTTTCATGATCATGTTGGTTACTAGTTTGGTTTTTATGAAAATGTAAACCTCTTCCACACAAAGATGAAAATGATGTAATATCCTGTGGCAAATCCAAGTTGTCTATTGGAACAAGAAGAAGCTTCGTACTTTAGAAAAGTACCAACAGAGGATGCAAGACTAATGGCAAGTAAAAAAGTTGTAACTGAGGTTAATATGCATAAAATGTAAGAAACAGAAGGAATTTTGTTTGTTGTATAGAATTTTTTGTTGCATGGTTTCTTTTGACGCGTATTTTTGAACACGTTATTTTGTATACGAAATGATGGCGTTGTTTGGTATAGGACAGAAAAGTCTTATATTTGGTAGCACATACGAGAAAGTTCTATAATCGCATAAAGAAGAGTATGATAGAAGCAGAACTTTTTCATGCAAAAAACACGATTTTGGACTCCCAAACCCCCCTGACACGGTCAGGTTTAGAAAAACACAATTTTCAGCAATCTTAGCGAGAAAGAAAAAAAAAATTCCCACAAAAAAAATAAAAAGTGTACATTTCTGGATCACAATGATATATGCCTGTAATCTGTGGTATGTATAACAGTAAACAGTCTTGCTCAGAGCTCGTGTAAAACTATCCTCAGGGCAGTTATTACGGCTGTTTTAAAGACAAATAAAAGGTAAGGTGATCTGAGATAAATATTACACATCACTAAGTGCACTGAATGAAAATGATGAAGCCATCTTTATTAAGGTTTGTGATCAGAGGCAACGTTTCTTTTAAGTCAGATTTTTACTCCATATATAAAATTCAAAACATGATTATTTCAGTAGGTTGTAGAACTGCACCATTCAATCTCTAATGCAGTGTTGCACCTAGGATCCAAAGGTTTGGGGGACACAACATTTTAAAGGGACAATGGAAAATTGTATCGTCCAACGGCCTGTTGTCGTTTTCCTCCTTCAATCGTGCGCCATGTTTCTCGCGATCTAACGTGCTTGTTGCAAGATAATGACGTCATCAGCTGTGTCACCAGCATTCTTAAAGAGCGACAGCATTTAATTATATAGTAAAATCAGACAAAATGAGATTCAAAAAGGTAATTTCATGTCATTTAAAAAAATCATAATGAAAATCTCTGTTTTCACTAATGCCTTTTTTGTGTCAGACATTTTGGCCTTGAATTTTCTATTATATGCTAAAGATAGTGCCGCCGATCACATGATGACTTTGTTTACATATTTTGAACAGGAAAACCAACTAGATACCCAATGTCAATATTTGGTTTAAATCATGTGGGGTTCTTATACAACGTAAGAAAAATTTACACTTGAAATGTATATTCACATGGACTTTTTCGTTTCAGTATTATTTCATAATAAACATATATTCTACATCAAAAGACATTGAACTATTATAATAAAATGTGTATCCATTTGTAGTATCAGTTAATGAGGCACAGCAATGTGTAATTGGAGTTTGAGACACAGATAAAGGTTGACAGCTCTAAAGCTAGTAAGACCTAGGGTCAGTCTAATTAGAGTCCAATTAGTAACAGAATGCTTGTGATGTACATCATTTATTTTATACTCTCCCACTTTTATGTTCACTTGGTGTTGGGCCTTCATTTAGTAAACAGCATTGTCTGTCTATAATAAAAGAAGTGTAGAGAATATCTTGTGTTTGTTCCTACATACCCACACAACATGGTGTCAGAAGTGGGATTTGCCTAAGACACGGTGGATTATGAGCATTAGTTGGATAAAATCGAACTGGGAATCATTTTCACAAAAGGAACGTTTCAGTTCAGATTTAATTTACCAAATAGTTTCCGGCAATGGCGACATTCCAAGTTCCAAGTCCAAAAAATTTCAGTTTTCTAACCCAGAGTCTTGGTCAAAGTGGATTCAGAGATTTGAGCACTTTAGACTTGCTTCTGGATTAAATGACAAGGAAGAAGAAACACAAGTGAACACTCTGATCTATACTATGGGGCCTAAGGCGGATGACATATTTTCTTCGTTTGGCTTAAGTGATGACGACAAAAAGAAATATGAAATTGTTAGAGAGAAATTCAAAGGGTATTTCATCACGAAAATAAATGTTATTTTGGAAAGAGCTAAATTCAACCAGCGACGACAAGAGGAAGGTGAATCCGTCAATACATTTGTTACATCATTACATTGTCAAGCAGAATACTGCAATTTTGGAGTTCTTAAAGATGAATTGATTCGAGATAGAATTGTTGTTGGATGGAGAGACACATATTTGGCAGAAAAACTCCAACTCGATAGCAAACTTACCTTAGAAAAAGCAATCAATTTATCTAGACAGAGTGAGGCCGTGAAGAAACAGCAACCTCTAATCCAGGGAGGGATGCATGAAAATTCCCATTTGAATGCTGATGGAATAAAATCAAAAAAGAAGGTACCATACCAAGTCAGTTCCAATCCACAAAAGAGGAACAGTGTTGCTTCAAATAAACACAGTTTCAGTCAACTATGGAGAAATAGCAAATTGAACTACAGTGCTGAAAGCTTGCGGAGATGTGACAGATGTGGGAAAATTCCTCATAGCAGAGACATGTCCTGCAAGAAAAGCAACATGCAATAAATGTTCAAAGATGGGACACTTCACATTGATGTGCAGAACTAAGAAAAATGTTTCGGAGGTAGAGAACCCAGATAAATGTCAAATGTTCTATGCTATGATGTCTCTCATGGTCTCAGTCAGTCAAAAGTTGTATGCTACTATGTATGTCAAACTCTTGGTCAGTCAAATGTTGTATTCTACGATGTATGTCACTGTCTCAGTCAGTCAAATGTTTTATGTTATGATGTATGTCACAGTCTCGGTAAGTCAAATGTTGTATGCTATGATGTATGTCATGGTCTTGGTCAGTCAAATGTTGTATGCTACAATGCATGTCACAGTCTCGGTCAGTCAAATGTTGTATGCTACGATGTATGTCACAGTCTCGGTCAGTCAAATGTTGTATGCTACGATGTATGTCACAGTCTCGGTCAGTCAAATGTTGTATGCTACAATGTATGTCAGTCTCAATCAGTCAAATGTTGTATGGTACAATGTATATCATGGTCTCAGTCAGTCAAATGTTGTTATGCTACAATGTATGTCATGGTCTTGGTCAGTCAAATGTTGTATTCTACGATGTATGTCACAGTCTCGGTCAGTCAAATGTTGTATGCTACGATGTATATCACAGTCTCATTCAGTCAAATGTAGTATGGTACAATGTATATCATGGTCTCAGTCAGTCAAATGTTGTTATGCTACAATGTATGTCATGGTCTTGGTCAGTCAAATGTTGTATGCTATGATGTATGTCACAGTCTCGGTCTGTCAAATTTTGTATGCTACAATATGTAACAGTCACTGTCAATCAGTTGTATGCTACAATGTATGTAACAGTCTCAGTCAAATGTTGTATGCTACGATGTATGTCAGTCTCGGTCAGTCAAATTTTGTATGCTACAATGTATGTCACAGTCTCAGTCAGTCAGATGTTATCTCACAGTCTCAGTCAGTCAAATGTTGTATGCTACTGTATGTCACAGATTCAGTCAGTCAAATGTTGTATGCTACAATGTATGTCATGGTCTTGGTTAGTCAAATGTATGCTATGATATATGTCACAGTCTCAGTCAGTTGGCATATTTTGTTACTTCAGTTTGCATTTATTCTTGCTTTAAAATATATAAATCAGGTTTTCATGCTGAAATAATCGATATTCAAGGGCTCAACATACTTTGCTTGGTATATTTATGATCTCATTATCTGGTAAAATTAAAAATACACTGGTATAATTGATGACTTACGACATGAACTTGCAATAATTTTATAATTATTTAAATAGTCTATATCCATCCAGTGTGGTATTAGTTAATATTTCCATGATATTGTTACATGTGTATACCGCAATTGAACATGTTTGTTAACCTGAACATTAAGCATTTACGGTAAACTGTGCAAAGATTTTGTAAAATTTTCTAGGAAAATCTTTCATCAGTATCAAGTAAATCCCATGCATGAAAATTCATAAATATTATCCTTCATTCAATAATGATTTTGTTGGAGTTTTAAATAATATTTACTTTTTAACTTGTTAAATAATTTTTTTTTTCATCAAATGTTTTCACTGAAAAGTTAAATAATTTTTGTCAGCATAAGTTTTTCTCAAACAAAAATTTTAGAAATATGGTGGATGCAGTATCTTTTATAAGAGAAATCCTAGAAGGAATATTATTTGAACTGTTTAAGTTTTGGAATACTTTTTTATCAGTAATCATCATTATCAGTCAAGTTCAGAATTTTATTTGCCTTATTTTGAATAAGAACTGGTGAAAAGAAAATTTTTGCTGAAACAAATATATGGTAAATCATGTGTAGGGAAATAAATAATTAAGTCATTAATTATTAGTAAAGTATTAGGGGCAGGAAAGTAATCAGATCATTAATGCTTCCTGCAGATAATTAATGAGTCCTGTTTTTATCATTTTTACTGTTAGAATTAAATTGTTCCTTTGTTTCTGGTTCTGCTAATTTTCTCTACCTATTTTCTGAACAAAGAATATTTAAAAAAAATTGCAGTTGTATTTGAATTTTGTTAGGTAAATACTGACAAAATTGCATTAAATTCACAATTACTTATTCTGTATTACATGTACAAACAACAATCAATTATCAGTAGGAGTCATGCACCAAAATGTCATAGGCATTCACTAACATGTCCTGAAATTATCTGGATTTGTCTTGAATTTCAGACAAACTTTTGGACAATTGTCCTGGACCTAGCCTGAACCAACTAAAACACTGTAGTTACACAGTATTGCTTTGCTAAAGTGTAGAGATTGAAATCAGTCTAATTGATTGAAGCTCTTCATGTTTTATTCCAGTGCTCAAATCTTGCAATTTTTCAACAAATGCCCAGTTGATGACAATTTTGCAAAGCATACACTATGGAGAATCTGTATATTGACAAAGGCCTTATCATAAGATTTCGCTTTGAAATGCCTCACTTTTGCTGTACACACTATTAGGAAAAATTAGTCTTCTCTACCTACTTTGATTTTATTGTTTTGAATTTTGCATTCTCTACTAAAGTACTCCTGTGGAGTAAATTATGAGAGGAACAAGAAAAAGAAAACCAGAAATGGAAGTTTTTCAGCTAGACCACTATGCAGAAGATTCACTTTACCATGAAAATAACTTATATGGCAAGTCATTGGGACTATAATGTGGAAATGCTTTGTTATCTTAAGGCTTGATTATGTGCACTCCAGACAATCAATCAGTAAACACTTCAATCACAAGATCTATGTAATTTGTGAAATCTATCTCTTCATTACATGTAACTGAGTTCTCCATCATGTGAAATTAAGCTTCCACTGTAAGTTATCAAGCTACCCCCTGGCAAACCATCTGGCAGTGTTCATTCCAGGAATGGGAAAAGTGGGGGCCAATGGCCATGAACAGGTCAAAAGTGGGTCCCATTAGGAAAAAACAGTGGTCACTATATCCTTACCTTTTTCATGTTTATTCAAGAAAATTCAAACACATATCATTATTAGGGCTGTCAAAATTACGGAAAACTTCACCCGGGTACCCGTTGCGCCGTTTAACGGGTAACCGGGTACTCGTTAGAACATGAAAGACATGTACAACCCTAGTTACCTCACTGTCAAATTTTCACAAACCTTGATTGTTGTAGGGTCACAAAACGAACGGACTATTTACATCATTTTGCACATTGTTTACCACACTTTATCCACTATTTCGCATTCTCTTTTTCGCATTTTACCAATTCGCACTTTCGCATTCGCACTTTACCCACACCCAATGGGAGATGGCTGATAGTCTGTCGACGGAGATAATTTGTTTTCCTGTTGTACTTCAAATTGTCTATTATAAATTGTGCTATAATATTTTGTTTGATTTGTCAATAATAATTTATTAATATTACAATGTCGTTTCACTTATTAATAAACTTCCAACAACTTCCACAGCGTGTTTTGTTATTTATTACTCACGGCGAATGGCGGTGAAAGTCAACTTCCCGCTGAGAACTTCTGGTGCAGCAGCCATTTAGTAGTGGGCCACTGATGCATAACGGGTGGTCCTACTCCTAAATCTAGACTGGAGCTGCAACTCAGACCAGCGTACTGCTGATGATATATGATATTTTGATAGTGTTGTAGACAAATTATTTTTGTGAACGGGTACTCGTCATTAATTTTCAATGCCCGGGTTTTTCACTACGGTCGGGTACCCGATTACCCGGGTACCCGTTGACAGCCCTAATCATTATCAGCCTCCCATGCCATGAGCCTCCATGCCTCTCTTGAATTTGTTTGAACATTTGAGTCTCTGTTTTTATTCCCTTTATGCTACTTTGAAAATAAATGCAGCATTGTTTTTCCTGAAGATTTCATCTTTTCTTCTTTACATTTTCTATCTCTAATCATTGACTATGTGTTCACAATTGGTTCCCAAGCTAATTAAATTTAGTAAGACTTTTCTTTCAACCAAAGAAATTGATCATCTTGTGCTTCTTTGTCAGTGAGTGCACACTATTCAGTAAGCCATCTTGGGATGCACTTGATTCAGTCAGTCTAAAATCAACAGTAAGGATCTTATATCTGTATATTCTGGGGTCTTTTTTATGTGATCTATGGATGCCATAGAGACAACTTTCTTGCATCAAAGATGAAAATTTGGGTCAGTGGTGCCAAAACATATGCAATCTTGAGAGAACCAATTGGAAATTGATCTGAAATCATATTATGGTAGACTTGGTGTATCAGTAATATATGCACGTACTTGTCTTCATCCCACATTACGTTCTCATGGTCTATTCTAGAACTGAAAATGTACGGGAAAATGCACTCCCCACTTCATTTGAAAAAGGGGGTAATTTCTAAATATAGGAGAGCTTTGTCAAAGAAATAACATTCAGGGCTTGTAAATAGAATGTGTGATAATGCGTGATTTTCACGCATTCAGTTGATGAAAAACTCAGAAACGCTGATCAATAATTACAGTTTGAACTAATGAAAATATACAAATAAAGGAGAAAAATTGAGAGAATTTAAGTTTGGTATTAAAATCTTTATAAATGAAAAAAATTGCTCTGCTACAATGTGCCTGTCAGACAGTGTCTGTCTTTGTATTGAATAAAAATGTTTATTTTTCCCAGTATACCATGTCATTATCATTAGCATGATATCTATTTCAGAATAAATGTCTCGAGGCGGTCAATTCATTCAAAACAATCTGGATGACTCGAATGGGGAGACCCCAGTGGAAAATCCACAAGCAAGTGAGTTTAAAATGTTAAATTTTGGAGGTTTTATAGAGGTGGTCAGAATCAAGGTGTTTGATCGTATTACATGGTCCATGCTAGGAGACAGTTTGGACAAAATAGTCTCCCCAGTACCTGTCATTTCACCCCAAAACAGAGAGCGAAGTTGATTATGCCTTTTCTTAAGTTGATGTCTTCCTAACCCGCACCCATTTTTTGCCATTGAGTGTTTTTATATTCTGAATACAATATAAACTCTTGTTCCTTTTTCTGTTTTAATGATCATTGTAAAACAGTTTTAACATAGTATTTTCATGCTTATGTCAATTTAATGATTATTTATGTCGGCAATTATGTTTCAATATACAAGATTGCCATTGAAAATTCACACATGAAGTTTGAAGAAGTGAGTGACAGTCAGTGCATCTGTAGTGTAATCAGGAACAATCAATGTGTCTGTAGTGTAATGTTTATTGAATATTTCATCTTGTACAAGTAGATGAGAGGACCCAGACCATCGTGCTATAGCGGGGTTTTACTATATTATTAAAATTTTTAAAAACCTTTAAATGACTTCTTGTCAAAAACTGCTGAAAAGAATTTAATCAATTTTGACAGAAAGGATCCTGACATTTTTGGGGGTCTTACTAAAAACAGAAAAACCCTTTAAAAACTTCTTTTCAAAAGCTGCATTTGAAGGAATTTGACAACAAGTTTCCTAGCTTAAAGCCTTATAAAACTTATACAAATAATGCCAATCCACCGTCAAGTGTGGCCATTGTTAATAAATATGATTTATGCAGCTTTTATCTCCCCAAAAACAGCTCAACAGAATTTTGAAAAAGCATTCTGGCATAAAGTTCTTTTAATATTGGACATATGATCATGATGTACAATAAGATATGGCTGAAAATATTTGTAAAAATATGAAAAACCTTGAAATAGTAGTTTTCGTATAATATGCAGTCATTAACATTGAAGAAATTTCTACAGAAAGCATCCTACTGACCCAGATTTCTAGGTCAGTTGCTCTTGCATTTAGCTGATGGGCAGATATATCAGGCAGGTGAGCAATTCTTGTTTCTACATGGGTCAGAATGTGAGAAGGGATGGGTTTGTTTTAAAGATGGATGATCTGTTCATCAGAAGTATTAATTTTAATCACTTGGAGATATTTTCTACATTTTTCATGGAAAATGTCACTTTTGCATACTTGGAAATGTTTCTTTGTGTCCCAGAATTCACAGAATTATCACTGTCACATGGTTATCTTGCGAAAACCCAGATTGGTTGATATTGGTGATCAGCGACCAAAAAGTGTATGTGTCTGAAATGGTTTATTATTGATCTAAAAAAATATGCTGGTTTGCAATGCACTGAAAACATCAAACTTAAAGATTAAAAACAAGCTTTTTGAAGAAGACTTTAATAGTTTACAATTGAATACTGAAAATCATACTATATGTACTCGTGTATAAGTCGAGACCAACTGCAAACAACATAGACCCTGATCAGCCATTGCATCATGTGCTGGCAGATCACGGTTAATGTTGTTTGTTCTACTGATTATTCCAAACAAACTGCATTGACTTAGATCATCCAGCACATTATGTGACAGCAGATCTGGGTTTGTGCAGTTTGCATATGGACTCAACTTATAAGTGAGAATATATTGTAATCGAATCTTTGTGATTTGTCTTTTCTGACCAGTATTTAATTATTTTGATTTATTCTTCACACAACTTCACTGGACTGATATTGAAAAGACAACTCTGGTTTTCTTCACCCGCCATGAATTACTTCCCTTGATTAAAAGCAAACCAATTCGCTGTAAATAAGCCAAATGAAGAAACTGTGATATAACTTTGTAAACTATTTTTAACCATTTTTGTTTAGCCTGCCTTGGAGGAAGCTTGACATCGATTTATTTGTCATCCATATGCATGTCCGTATGTATGTCTGTACAACCACACTCTAGATTAACCTCAGTGTTAAAGGTTTTTATGTGGTCAGTTTCTCAAGTACGGTTGGCCACAGAATCCTATTACTTGGACATCTAGGCCATGGCTAGTCTGGGACAGGGATCAGGTTTCTACATTAATGCTTAATCCTGATGGGGAAATGGGTCATCGGGGTTGTTGTAATCACTGGACTACTGATGCCACCATGGAGATGTTGAAGGTCTTGCTGGACCACAGCAAGAACCTTTTAAGGTCTGTACCTCTTGAGGAGGAGACACTTTTAGGAGGCTTCATGCCCTCCATGGCATCACAGGATTTGATGGATCAGCAACACAAGTCTCTGACTGCCCTATCGGGAAGTTCTCCCAAGTTCTTCAAGCAGGCACAGCCTCAACAGTCTCACAAGCAGCCTCAGTTCAAAACTTGCACCCGCCTCGCTAGGTGAGGCAGTCAGAGAGGCCAAGGGAGAAAGTTTTCAGACTCCCCCCTTCCGCAAGGAGATAGGAGGTTTGCCCTAGGGAGTTGCACCCTCTCCTGCAGTGTCTTCTTCTTCTTCCCAGTAGGTGTATATCTAGCCCTTTTCCCATCCCACTTTTCAAAATAATTCCAAAGGTGCTCCGCCAAGAGCGTTTATCCTGGTAGCCCCCCCCCCCATGGTCCCAATGGTCGTAGTTCAATGACCTACTTGACCTATTGGTAGATGAGCCCAGGAGATTACCACAGAGGAGGGACCTGCTATCACAGCACATGGGGTCTCTCCTCCACAACAGTCTGCAGATTCTCCACCATCACACTTGGCTCATCTCAAGTGATCAATCCACCAGGACCAGATTTTGAGCAAGGTTGCCAACTGCATTGTCCAGGCTAGGAGGTGTCTACTTCCATGGTTTATGATGCAAAGTAGAGAATTGTCTGTAATAGGTGCTGTAGGAAATGCATTGTTCCTAGCTCTCTTCCTTTAAATGCAGGAAAGAAATTGTTCTGTGTCTACTATTACTGATTATGGGGCAGCCCTTTATAGCACTCTTAAGTTCTCTAGGGTTTCCACCATTATGTTCGACCTTCATCTTTCTGATCGCATCAGGTATTTTGAGCTTCAGAGACCGATATCTTAGTCAATAATGCCTAGACGGAATCTTTCAGGTGTTCTTTGGGCATTGTCATAACCCTCTTATGGACCTTTGAATCAAGCTTCATTCAAGAACCTTACCCTTAAGACTGTTTTCCTTTTCTCCATAGCATCAGTGACAAGGAGCTACAGTAGCTTCATGCCATGCCTGTGGAAAAGTTTTGTTTATGGTTCAACGATAATTATGATTCAGTTTCTGTTCTTTGCCAGTCTGGGTTTCTGGCTGAAAATCAGCTACCTTTAGTAGCTCCACTTCCAGTTGAGATCGTATCTGTGCTGGGTATGATCAGGATAGTCTCCTTTGCTCAGTTAGGGCTTCAAGGTTTAATTGACTTCCTCTTCAAGGAGAAAGAAGGTTCAAAATCATCTCTTCTTGCCTCTTAAGGGTTCCTCTGACATTTCATTGACCACCATTTCCAAGTGGATTGTCCTTACTATCAAGAGAACTTATCAGCCCCTCATTGAGAGGGACCTTTCTTCCATGAGAATTAAAACCCATGAAGTTAGGGCTATTGCTACATCTTGGGCCTATTTGAATAACACCTTTTTGGATGATGTTATGAGAGCCGCCTTCTGGCGGTCTCAGACTACCTTCTTCTTTTACCTTCAATCTTTGGTGCATATAGTGCGAAGGATTTTTTTTTGTTGCCCTATAGTGACGGCACAGCATGTAGCCCAACCTTCTACCAGTCTACAGTGGTGAATACTCCTACTGTAAGGGTAAGTGTAATTGTTTTCTATGCCAGATTTGTTAAGACCATCAGCCTTCCTACTAACTGGTAAATTCAGCAATGCATTAGTAGCAGGTGATTTATTACTGCTATCAAAATGTAGTTTTTTTTTTTTTTTTTTGGGGGGGGGGTAAAACTAATTTTAATGATGTAATACTTACCTGATACTGTTGCAAAGCTTCCCACCTCAAACCCTGCTCTGATGTTCTGCATTCTAGTTATAGTCAAAAAAGGAAGGTATTCTGTATGTTGACTGTGACTAAGGAGTTAGACTGGGATTATGCTCTTTTCACTTCTGGCCCTCAATACTAATTGGAGAAGGGAATTATTAGCTTGGACCTGTTAACTAAGAGTCCCAGAAAAGGAAAGTAATGCAATTGTAGCAGGTATGTATTACATAATTAAAATTAGCTTTGCCCCCCCCCCCCAAAAAAAACTGTATAATTGTTTGTAGATTTAATTGTAGAATATGAACTAATGTAGATGCAGTACATGTGTAAATAATAATATCACCTGATTTGCCCAGGTTCTTTGTGATCATTTTATATCGTTCTTTGAAGAACACTTTCCAAATTGTCTGTTGAAACAGTTTGAATAGTTCATTTATGTCTTTTGTATTCTGTAGAAACTACAATTCAAAATCTCCAAAATCTTCAAATTTTATGAAAATATTGATTATTTCTCCCCCCCCCCCATAACTTCACAAATCTTTTGCTATCTTTTGATCAGACTTTTTTGTTTTGAACTCCTATTTTGCCTACTATAAAATTGTATTTAAAGACATGTCCATAGACCCTTCAGTGTTTTTGACTGGAAAAAGAGGGTTCATTTAACAGCCCCTAGTCCCCATCTACCACTGACATAGATACATCATTGATTATTATGATCAATAGTATTGGACTGTAGATTGAAGGAAATTTTTTTAAGGTTTTCTTTAAATAAGGAATGGACATATCACAGATTACTCACTTTAGTTTTGAATTTTCATGACTCTATAACTCAACCACAGAGCACTGACAGTGGAACATGTTCTTGTCAAGTATGTCAACTTTCACCCTGTGAGAACCAAGTATTTTAATATGAACCCAGTGAAGAAACTTTATGATATACCATTTGAGGAGATGTGGTTTATATCACACATTTTAATGACATGTTTGAACGATTTTACATCTTTTACCTTCATCATTTGTTTTATGTACATTTTAATGAATGTTAACATCTTTACCTTTTATATTTTATGCTGTTATACTTAATGTTTACATTTATTTGGAAGGGTTTAACTTTCTTAAGCTTTTTTTGCAATTCTTCATTTTTTTACATTTTTAGAACTTTACTTTTGATTGGCACCATATGGCCAGTTTTGTGCTGAGGTGGCATTAGTTGCTAATACATACATACATACATACATACATACATACATACATACATACATACATACATACATACATACATACATACATACATAGATACATACATACTAGAACTATAGTGGAGTAATGGCAAGAGTATATTCAAGTTCAAGATATTTTCTGGGAGGATTTATTACACACAATGTGATAGTAAGGAATCACCCTATTGCACACATTCATCTTGTAAATGTATGCAGTGCCAGAGTAAATATTATTTCTAAATATTGTCAAGTAACTAAATTAATTACAATGTAAGTTGTACAAAAAGTGGTAAGATTTTGTTCAGTTTTTCCTCACCTTTCCTATACTTAAATATTTATAAGATGTAACAGATTAGAAATTTATTAGGTTTAAATCTCTCTAAATACTGATTGATTTTATTGAACAACTATGAAAGAGACTTGGCAGAAAACAAGCATGCTCATTTTCAAGTAGAAATGTTTGGCAACCAAATGGCATTTTATGTGAGACACTAGTTGCAATTATGTGCATCAGTAAGAGGGAAGAGATGAACTGGATTTTCTTTTTTCCTTTCTTAGGAGGTGGTGGACAGGGTTTTCCAGCAGGAGGCGGTAATGCCTCATCAAGGGGAGGTAATGATCCCATGACTGCATTCCTTGGAGGGTTACCAGGAGGCATGGGTGGTGGACAGAATCATCCTGTTTCACAAGGACAGAACTTGGGTGGCTCAGGCAGCAATCAGCTAGCAGCCATGCTTCAAAGTCTTAGCTTTGATCAAGGTCTGGGAAGGGGAGGAGAAGGTGAAGGAGGGGGAAGAGTGAGTAATCAAGGTGAGCAATTCTTGGCTTTGCTAAAAGGGCTTGGACACCCACAGGGAAGTGGAGGTGGTGGTGCAGGAGGAGTAGCGAAGGGACTGGACCAAATTGCAGCATTGTTATCTGGTCAGAGAGGAGAACCCCAGGGCAATGGACAGTCTGGTGGTATAGCCCAGTTCTTGAAAGGTACAGGAGGTGCATGGAATGATGGAAGCTCACCATCTGGGCAGAAGAATCCGGATGGAGGGAAAGGAGGTGAAGCCAACAGAGATGGGGCTCAGGGTAGTGGACAAGATCCAGCTCAGATGTTTGGAGTAGATAAAAGAGGTGGAGGGTTTCCCAACCCATTTGCTATGCAACAGATGTTTGGAGCAGGAGGTGGTATTGGTCAAGAAGGAGGTCAAACTGTCATGGGAGGAAATAAACCACCAGGTAGTTTAGATGGATTAGGTAGTAGTTCAGCAGCAGGAATGACTGGCCCTCAAGATCATACAGCCCAGCTACAAGCCATGATGCAGATGTTTGGAGGTGCTGGGGGAGGTCCAGTAATGGGAGTTGGTGGTGGTGGTCAACCACAGGCAAAGCAAGAGGAAGAGAGGAAAAACCCTCCAGCACAGAGAGGGATCAATAAGGATTCAAACCCAGATGAGCTGCATGCAGCTGTTACTGGGGTTAACCCAGGAAGAGGAAGGGATCAGAATAGGGGCAAGGAAGTGGGACAAACTGGGGGCCTAAATTTAAGCCAGGCTGGGGGTCAGGGGCTTGGTCAAGTTGGAGGTCAAAGACATGGTTTGAATTTGGGTCAAGCGGGTCTTGGAGGAAAGCAGACATCACTACAACAACAAGTGGCAGCCCTGTTGCAGTTATTGCAAAATCAGGATCAAGGCCAGGGTCAGAGTCAAGGTCAGATGCCACAAAGAGAACTTTTGGGTCTGGCTCAAGTAGGTTTTGGAAAAGGACAGATACCCCAGGGACAACTAATGCCCGGCATGAAGCAGCTGCTGCATGGTCAAGGGCAAGGTCAGGGTTCCATGGGTGGAGGTGTTGGTGGTCTTGGTTCCATGGGCAGAGGTGTTGGTAGTCTTGGTCCTATGGGTGGAGGTGTTGGTGGTCTTGGTGCAATGGGTGGAGGTGTTGGTGGTCTTGGAGCAATGGGCGGAGGTGTTGGTGGTCTTGGTCCTATGGGCGGAGATCTTGGTGGTCTTGGTCCTATGGGCGGAGGTCTTGGTGGTCTTGGTCCTATGGGCGGAGATGTTGGTGGTCTTGGTGCAATGGGCAGAGGTCTTGGTGGTCTTGGTGCAATGGGCGGAGGTCTTGGTGGTCTTGGTCCTATGGGCGGAGGTCTTGGTGGTCTTGGTGCAATGGGTGGAGGTCTTGGTGGTCTTGGTTCAATGGGCGGAGGTCTTGGTGGTCTTGGTGCAATGGGCGGAGGTCTTGGTGCAATGGGCGGAGGTCTTGGTTGTCTTGGTCCTATGGGCGGAGGTCTTGGTGGTCTTGGTCCTATGAGTGGAGGTCTTGGTGGTCTTGGTGCAATGGGCGGAGGTCTTGGTTGTCTTGGTCCTATGGGAAGAGGTCTTGGTTCCACGGGCGGAAGTGCATTTTCTGGTCAGGTCCCAGGTGAGTTGCAAGTTTATAAGTACCATTATTATTGTATATTACAACCTTGGTTTTATGACAGTTATCATCCAAACTATCAGTGTCTTTGTAGCAACTACTGTGGATTTGTAAAATATAGTCATCATGTAAAGCATTTTTAAGTTGAAGGATGAGTAAATGATATTTATTTTGATTATCATTTTTTTGGTCATATTTTAAGGCATTAAATATAATGTCACCATTGCAAATGGAGCAGGGCACATTGCGCATTAGTTTTCATTTATGAAGACCTAATTTGAGAGGATTTTGTGGTTGCTAAAACCAAGAATTTCACAACTTGTGTAAATTGATCCAAATGTGAAAAAATAGGACTCCATTTTTTAGAATCTGTTCCAGGAATTTAAGTAGTAACAAAAATCATTGTTTTAAAAAGCCTCAAAAATTCATAAAAGTAACTGAATCCACAGACTTGATTTTCATCTGTCCCTTAATCAGTTTATCCATGTCCATATGCACTTTTATCCAATAGAGAAAAACTTGTCTAGGTTATTCCATATGCACTTAAATCCAGTGGAGCAAAACTTGTCAAGATTATTGCATATGCACTTAAATCCAGTGGAGCAAATCTTGTCAAGGTTATTCCATGTGCACTTAAATTAAGTGGATCAAAACTTGTCAAGGTTATTCCATATGCATTTAAGTCCAGTGGAGCAAAACTTTTCCGGGTTATTCCACATGCACTTAAATCCTATTGGACAAAACTTGTCAAGGTTATTACATATGCATTTAAATCCAGTGGATCAAAACTTGTCAAGGTTATTACATATGCATTTAAATCCAGTGGATCAAAACTTGTCAAGGTTATTCGATATGAACTTAAATTCAGTGGAGCAAATCTTGTCATGGTTATTCCATATGCACTTAAATCCAATGGAGCAAATCTTAAGAATCCTGTTGACAATAGAACTGACTACATGCATTTAAAATAATACAAATTAATTATTTTATGTCAAGAATTGTGCTGACAATGACCTTGACTACAAGAATTCTGTTGAGAATGACCAGAATCCTGATGACAATGCCCTTGACTACAAGAATCCTGTTGACAGTGACCAGAATCCTGTTGACAATGACCTTGACTACAAGAATCCTGTTGACAATGACCAGAATTGTGCTGACAATGATCTTGATGCCAAGCAGCTACATTCCAAAAAAAGCTAAATTCATGGAGAGAGACAAAGAATACCATTGACAAAAACGAAGATATATACCTTGAAGCAAAGATTTTATTTTCTTAAGTCTACTTTTGTGAATTAAAATCTGTGAAATGACACTTCGATCTGGGGAACTTAGTCCATAAATGATGTCCCACATTATCTGGATAGTTGCAAGTGCACCAAATCTAAGTATCAAATATTGGGAGGATGGGATCATGATACAAATTATTTATTATATGGTTGACTAACAGTCAGATTTTATGTATGTTACAGTAAATCCCACTATCTCGTCAAAACCATATAACATATAGCAAATCTTGAAGTGTATGTTATACATGATGTGATATCATGTAACATGTAGCAGATCTTGAAGTGTATGTTACCATGATGTGATATCATGTAACATGTAGCAGGTCTTGAAGTGTATGTTACACATGATGTGATGACATCATGTAACATGTAGCAGATCTTAAAGTGTATGTTACACATGATGTGATATGTAACATGTAACAGGTCTTGAAGTGTATGTTACACATAATGTGATGACATCCTATAATATGTAGCAGATCTTGAAGTGTATGTTACACATGATGTGATGACATCATATAACATGTAGATCTTTAAGTGTATGTCACACATGATGCAATGACATCATACTAAGAATAGACAGCATACAAAGAATAGCTGTTGTGCAAGGTATCGGAATGTACTTCTAAGTCAAATCAGTATACTATTATGCAATTTACATGTATTGAACAAAGTCAGTGATTTTGTTTTTTTTACACATGACAAATATAATCTTACATTTGTGACCATTTCAGGTGTAAATCATTGAATGATCGGTCTTTTGCACCTCAAAGTTTGCACAAGATAAAAAATTAACTGAACACATTTTTAAATTTCATATCAGATATACTCCTGTATGTAATGTAATGAAGTTTGAATACTGGTGGGTGTGAGTTAGCTACTGAACAGTTCAAAAATGTGTTCATCCATTAGTAATGCCATTTGCACTAATCAACTGGTTTTTTAAAATAAATTTGAATTTAATCTCTGTTATTGTCCTTCATTTTCTGTCTTCTACAGGCATTTAATTTCAGCTAACTAATAGTGTTCAAAAATTTTAAGATGCTTCAATTATTGTAATTTAATTTTTTGGTAGATATCAGCTTTAAATAAAATGCATTTTCATCAGTACTCAAATTTGTGGATTTGTGAAGAGGTCCAATTGTTTCCATAGAATGATAAGTGTTCATGGGGTCTTTAATGTTTTGGTTTGTGGATTTGTGAGGAGGTCCAATTGTTTCCACAGAATGATAAGTGTTCACTGGGTCTTAAATATTTTGGTTTGTGGATTTGTGAGGAGGTCTAATTGTTTCCATAGAATGATAAGTGTTCATGGGGTCTTTAATGTTTTGGTTTGTGGATTTGTGAGGAGGTCCAATTGTTTTCCACATAATGATAAGTGTTCATGTGGTCTTTAATGTTTTGGTTTGTGGATTTGTGAGGAGGTCCAATTGTTTCCACAGAATGATAAGTGTTCATGGGGTCTTTGAAATTTTGGTTTGTAGCAACCATGACATTTATGAAAATGGGTACCCCACAAAAAAACATACTGAATTTATATTGTGGGATGTGATACACAGAAGTTGTCAGATTAGTGTTCATTATTTGACTTTTTTTCAAATACTGTATATATTCCCTTATAAGTTGAGTCCGGCTGCAAACAACATAGACCCTGATCTTCCATTACATATTGCTCTGGCAGATCAAAGTCTATGTTACTTGTTCTACTGATTACTCCTAACAAACTGCATAGTCGCAGATCTGCCAGCGCATTATGCAAGGATAAAGCTGGCTCTGTGTAGTTTGCAGTTGGACTCGACTTGTATATGGTAAGTAATTACAAGCAGTGTTTGATGTAGTCCTCTTTTGTAAATTCGACACTTACTGCACAGCTAAACTTGCCATGATTATTATATTATGACTTCATTGATGTGACTTTTTACCTTAACGTTTCATAGCACAGTGAACTGTGGGAAATATTGGACATGAAAAAAAAGATATGTTTGTGACTCCTGTCTCTCATTAAATAATGAACAAGAACAATTCTTGTAGTTTTAATAATCACAATAACAGTCCTGTGAAAGAAAATGAAAAAGTCAACAAAACATATGCAAAACTTTGGAAAATGTTTAATGATTTACATTCTACCATAAATTTGCTGCACAGGCTTCCTGTTGTTGAAAGCAGTTTTGATCTCAGTAATTTTGTCATACTGAAAGTATACATTCACCAGCACAGCCTTTTCATTGAGTATTTGATAAGAGGAGTATATGATCGTCAAGTTTTGCAGATTTGAAGATTTTTAAAATACTCATCCAGCTATTTAGTGATGGTATTTTTTCCCCATACTTTTCTGTGTAACTACCCTTGCTTGCACATAGATATTCAACTAAGAGTAAGGCAAGAAAATGCACACTGACCTATTCTTTTTGTGGTTTGGATTTTTTTTAAAAAGTTAAATAGTCCAATTCTTCACAAGTGATCATTCTTAACTATGTTTATGACATTGACTGTTTAGAAAGAGTGGGATGTTGTATTTATCAATGAGTTTCACAGTGTGTATATATTTCATGTCTAATGAGAGTCTAGTTATCAAATAGTCCACACATCCTATCACAAAATGATATTGCTTGTTGCTTATAGTTGTAATGCCCAAGGTTGCATAAAATGTTTATCACACGTTACTGTGACTGTTTGAATGCTGTCAGATACCTTTCAAGATGTTTTGCCCATATATCTTTTTCTCCTTCAGTTTTCTTGGCTTGTGCCTCTTTTTGTATAATCTTTAAATTTGATCTTTAAATTTATTTGATTTCAGGCAGTGGAAGAGGAGGTGGGGGAGGAGGACAGTTTGGAGAACTGATTATGCAGGAGGCAGCCAGAGGCACTGTATTAATCAAACAACTTACATGATAGTATTATTTTTGCAGATTTATCAAGATATAATTACACATTTTTTTGGATTGGTTAACATTGCATCAAGTGATGCAGAAAACTATTGGCTATTAGTTCATAACACCAGAAAGGAACTGTTTATGTATTCATGCACCCTTCTTGTGTGATTTGACAATATTTCTAACAATTTCTAAAGTATAGTTCTGTATTTTTTTCTTGAGATTTGTTTTTGTTTTTTATAAGTATTTGTAATTATAAACATTAAGCTTCATATTTTACATGATTCATGAAGTCAAGAAGCTTGAAAATTGCTTACACACTTTGCATAAAGAAGCTTTGTTTTGCTATTGACATTCATGCAGTAAAGTTCAATTCTTATATATACATTGATGAAAATGTGGACTTATCTTAATATGTAGCAACATAGTTGTGTAGTATGCATATTACCAAAATTTTGACTTACCTTAATGTGTAGCAACATACTTGTGTAGTATGTATTTTACCAAAATTTGGATGTATCTTAATATGTAGCAACATAGTTGTATAGTATGCATATTACCAAAATTTGGACTTATCTTAATGTGTAGCAACATACTTATGTAGTATGCATATTACCAAAATTTGGACTTGTCCTAATATTTAGCAACATAGTTGTGTAGTATGCATATTACCCAAATTTGGACTTGTCCTAATATTTAGCAACATTGTTGTGTAGTATGCATATTACCAAAATTTGGACTTGTCCTAATATTTAGCAACATAGTTGTGTAGTATGCATATTACCAAAATTTGGACTTGTCCTAATATTTAGCAACATAGTTGTGTAGTATGCATATTACCAAAATTTTGACTTATCCTAATAATTAGCAACATTGTTGTGTAGTATGCATATTACCAAAATTTTGACTTGTCTTAATATGTAGCAACATAGTTGTATAGTATGTATATTGCCAATCAGTAAATTGCAGAAAAATTGTGTTCTCATCAACCATCTTGGAATAATTCATATTAAAAACAAAGTTTGGAAATTACTGTATATACTCGCTTATAAGTCGAGTCCAACTGCAAACTGCACAGACTCAGATCTGCTGTTTCATAATGCTCTGGTTGATCTGGGCCTGTGCAGTTTGTTAGGAGTAATTAGTTTCACGAACTACATAGACCCTGATCTGCCAGCACATTATGTGATGGCAGATCATGGTCTATGTTGTTTGCAGTTCGATTCGACTTATAAATGAGTATATGCAGTAAGATAGCATCCAAGTATTGTAAATGACAAGATTTTGGTGAATTTAACATGAAACTATTTGTTATAGTATTTTTTTTAAAGATAAATTCATATATAAATAAGTATTAAGGATCAGTTATTTGCAAAAAATATTACCTCTCCATCAGTTTGTTGTATTTGCAAATATTTAATGACAAAAGAAAATTATGATTTAGAGTAATTGTTGTCGAGCTTACATTAGCAGCAAACATGACCAAGCAGTCCTAATTACTTAATATTGTGCTGACCTAATATCATTTTGTGTCTTTTCCCATAGAAATAAATAAGACTGCTGACTAGAGTTAATTACTAAATGTTCATGTACCCAGTGGTCACACGGTATATACAAAACTACATATGTGTTTTGTTCTGAGTCAGTGGAAATGACGAGTTTGATATGGCATAGGGATATGTTAAACCAGTCAGTGGAAATGACGAGTTTGACATGGAAGCAGTCAGTGGAAATAACGAGTTTGATATGGCATAGGGATATGTTGAAGCAGTCAGTGGAAATGACGAGTTTGACATGGAAGCAGTCAGTGGAAATAAGGAGTTTAGTATGGCATAGGGATATGTTGAAGCAGTCAGTGGAAATGACGAGTTTGATATGGCATAGGGATATGTTGAAGCAGTCAGTGGAAATGATGAGTTTGGTATGGCTTAGGGATATGTTGAAGCAAACAGTGGAAATGACGATTTTGGTATGGCATAGGGATATGCTGAAGCAGTCAGTGGAAATGACGAGTTTGGTATGGCATAGGGATATGTTGAAGCAGTCAGTGGAAATGACGAGTTTGGTATGGCATAGGGATATGTTGAAGCAGTCAGTGGAAATGACGAGTTTGGTATGGCATAGGGATATGTTTAAGCAGTCAGTGGAAATAATGAGTTTGGTATAGCATAGGGATATGTAGAAGCAGTCAGTGGAAATGACGAGTTTGACATGGAAGCAGTCAGTGGAAATGACGAATTTGGTATGGCTTATGGATATGTTGAAGCAGTCAGTGGAAATGATGAGTTTGGTATGGCTTAGGGATATGTTGAAGCAAACAGTGGAAATGACGATTTTGGTATGGCATAGGGATATGCTGAAGCAGTCAGTGGAAATGACGAGTTTGGTATGGCATAGGGATATGTAGAAGCAGTCAGTGGAAATGACGAGTTTGGTATGGCATAGAGATATGTTGAAGCAGTCAGTGGAAATGATGAGTTTGGTATGACATAGGGATATGTTGAAGCAGTCAGTGGAAATGATGAGTTTGGTATGGCATAGGGATATGTAGAAGCAGTCAGTGAAAATGACGAGTTTGACATGGAAGCAGTCAGTGGAAATAATGAGTTTAGTATGGCATAGGGATATGTTTAAGCAGTCAGTGGAAATGACGAGTTTGATATGGCATAGGGATATGTTGAAGCAGTCAGTGGAAATCACGAGTTTGGTATGGCATAGGGATATGCTGAAGCAGTCAGGTGGAGAGATATTCATATGCCATATCAAACGAGTTCTTTTGCATGATGTGAGACAAAACACAAATGATGTATTTATTACATACCCCCTATTTTACATTTTTCATATGTTTAGCTATTCTGTATTAATTGACTTCAAAATAATTTGGGAAGTAAAGTTTAATTCAGTGCATCTAAGAATATTGACATGCAGATGTCATTAAAAATACTTAATTAACTTCAGTCTGGGTATGTGATATGGAAATATTGAACATTTGTATAAAACACCAGATGAACCAATATTAAATGGGTATGTAATAAAGACCCAAATCTTTAATATTATGGTATAATGCAACTGCCTGTATATTAGTGTCTGTGCCATTACAATGTTTGCCCTGAACTGCTTGGGCATTATGGGATGGCATATCTTGGTCTTTGTTGTTTGGAGTTGGGTGTATATCATTGGTAAAATAGGTAATTGAATTTGATCTTATTAGAATGTTAACCCTGATCTGCTAGGGTATTATGGGATGGCACATCTGGGTATCTGTTGTTTGGAGTTGGGTGTATGATATCAGTGGTAAATAGGTAATTTAATTTTTATCAATGTACAGTGTTAACCCTGATCTGCTAGGCCATTATGGGATGGCATATCTTGGTTAAAGTTGGGTGTATGATATCATGGGTAAATATGTAATTTAATTTTTATCAATGTACAGTGTTAACCCTGATCTGCTAGGGCATTATGGGATGCCATATCTAGGTCTGTGTTGTTTAATGTTGGGTGTATGCTGTTGGTGGTAAATAGGTAATTTAATTTGATCTTATTACAATGTTAACCCTGATCTGCTAGGGCATTTTGGGATGGCATATCTCGGTCTGTGTTGTTTAGAGTTGGGTGTATGATATCCATGGAAAAATAGACAGTTGCATTTGATCCTATCCATGATATCTTATGTATTTTCTCTTTTTTTTTTCATACACACTAATTACTCATATACCACCTATCCATATAAATATTATTCTTAATTTTCCTCTAATTTTTGGTACAGAGAAACATTTTCTCAATAAAATTGTGCAAATTATAAGCAGCAGAAGGTCTAAAATTTAATATTGTAACCAGTGACAATTTTTACACCCCAAAAATTAATTGACACAAAGTGTAGAAAAATTTACAACCAATACAGTTTATGCATGGAGAAGATGATGCTCCTCATAGGCAGGGCCGTATTGAGCTTTGTCCTCTAACTGTGTAGGTTTTCATGAACATTAGAGACATGATTCATTTCAGTAGTAAGAAAGCATACATGTGATTCTACCAGCCGTAGGCCAAAAATACCGTTTTAAAGGCCTTCTACCGCACATACCATTTAGTAGTTAAAATCTACCGCTTATGAAAATTAATCAAATTTTTTTTTTATAAATAAAAATACCCAAACGTGGTATTTTTATGCGTTCTGACAACACATTAGAGAAACCAACCAGAACGAGTCTAATGGGGACCTGAAATGTTCTACCAGTACAACGACCAATGTGATGATGATGCATGGCAGAGCAATAGGATTAGAATTGTTAAAGAACAGTTAATATGTGTACACAACAAGCTGTTAATTGATTACCTTTATTGTTGGAATTTGGAGAGTTTAAGGCCAAATGCGGGATGTGTTTTGTGGTGTTATAAGTAATAAAGGGATGCAAGGTGGTCCATGATGTCTTCTGAGCCTCTGATGAAAATCGGCTGACCCTCTGTGGAGGGAAGAAAAAATGAAGAGACCGACCATAACAAATTATTTTGGCAGCCACACTAGAGTAAGTATTTTGATTTTTGCCCTGTTTAATTGTTATTGTATTGTTCCAGATGTTTTAAGAGGACAGCTCTTACATTTTTATTTAAATTCTAAACATGTTCTACCAATGCTAAGAAACCACCGGCTAAGAAATATTATAAATTCAACAATGCTTGGATATCAGAGTTGAAGTGTGTATAGTTGAGTAGCAAAAGTCCAGAGTTTGCATTGTGTGTTTCAAAGGTATGCATCTTTTATATTTCATAAACTATTTGAAGTTTTCATGCACACACATTTAGTTCAAACCCTAGATAAAGTATATCGGTTCAAAATATATTACAAGATAATTAATTTTAAAGGCACAATAGTGCAGCTGAGAGTCAATTTTCTTGCGACCGTATTGGGACATTTATGTATATCAATTAATTAAATACTATGTAAAATGCAATTTTTGAATAATATCAAGTACGTAGAGTTTTTCATTATGAAATACGATCGCACAGAAATCTTCGTACGAAGTGCCACAATTCGACCGTCTCCATCTTGAAAATCGCCTTCCGCAGTGATCGGCAGATCCCGGAAAGAATTTAGGTGACTTAAATTTGCATAATTATATGCTAGATTGTGTACACTGAAGTTGATGATGTAGAGCACAACCAAGCTACCAAACAGCCAATATGTCAAGAACGGTGAGTACGATCTTCTGCTTTTAATCCCTTTCCTTTTTACTATTTATTTTGAGAGGAAACATTAAAAATTTTTAGAACTACGTTTTATAGTGATATTTAAATAATTTTTGTGGTACGAGTATGATTTAAATCGACGTGCTTAGTAAAATATTGCACAATTTCCTTTGATACTCGATTTCTTATAGATGCAAGTGACATATCAACTACGTAAGTGACTCTGTACATTTTGTACAAGAAACAAAAATTACAGATCTAAAGTAGGTGTCTTTACCAACTTAACATTGCAGCATCAAATGGAAGAGATAAAAGGAACGTATGCACTTATGACGACTACACAAATTGTAAAAAATTTCATGTTCTGCTTCTCAAAGGTAATACCTTACATACACAGGGTATTCAGTTACAATTTGTCTGGGAGTAGGAAACGAGTTAAGGTATTACATTATACGACTGGAGTATGGAATCCAGGTCCAAAAGTACCATCAAATCACAACCTGGTGTTTTAAGTTGTGACTCTCCATTAGCACTATATTCATAGTTGAAAAGTAATCATGAATACACCAGTTGTCAAATTATGAAATACTTGTCAAAATATTAAATACTTTTACATATCAGAATTAATTACCGAGACAACTGGCCCACATTAGCAATTATAATATTTAATAGAGAAGATACACACCCTATAATAAGCTCGATACACACCCTATAATAAGCTCAACTGTGCAAAGTTTGTTATTCCTCAGACTGAAGAAATCAGCTCACTTTCGAGCTCAAAACCAGAGCGGCCTTTAAGAGGGAGAGGAAGAGGAAGGACAAGGCGTGGAGTAAGAACTAGAGGGGGAAGAAGAGGTAGATGTGCCGTGCAGCACGAAGAAAACCGAGCTGACCAAACTCTGCGCATACTTGAAACAAGGCAGACAAGAATGAGGGTAATTGTTTATATCATGCAAAACAAGTTTGATACATAGTGAAAAATGTTTGATAATTGGCAGATTCTAATATCTTGATGTCAGTAGGTAGTACTAGTGTTTTGCACAAGTTAGTGAATGCATACTTCCATTTAAGGACTATATATTGTACCAAAAACTGTATGTTTATACTGCTTTACTTGTTGCAGCCACTCACCCCCCAATATCATTTGATAAAGAAAGACCATGCACACAGATAATGTAGAAAATACAGAGGCCACCTCCTGACACCAAATATAATACATGTTATCTATTTCCTCTTCATCATGAAAGGTTACCCTTTCTATAAGGTGCAAAATGGTGTCCTTATAAGCTGGGAATCACTGAAGTTAATGATGTAGGGCTATTGGTCTAGCATTTCAAGTAGCCATACTTTTCAACAGGCCTCTTAAGTGGTTGAGGGAGGCCTGGGCCCATATGCCCTGGTTATGTTGAAATTTGGAAATGAATCAAATGCGAAAACCAGCCCATATAATTTACTATATAAAGATTTAAGAGACAACCTAGTATACAAGAGTATTTAAGAGATCTAAAAGTAACTGGTAAAAATCGAGGCCTCTTAGTGGTTAAGGCCCTGGCTATATGCCCACCCCCTCACATTGGGCCTGCTTATCAAAATACATACAGTGATGTAAATAGATGCTTGTGGTATCTAAATATAAACTTGCTTAAATCTTTTCATATATTGGTAGAAGTGATCTATGCAAGTTGCATCCAAACAAATATTTTACATTTAAGTCGACTTACCCTTTTTACAACTGAAGTAAAAAAAAAAGTATAATTTTTATAAAAAAATTATGAAATGATAACCAAAAAACCATGCAATCTTACTTTGGAATTTAGTGATTAGACCTGAATAAGTAGCCTGATAGCAGTTAAAATAACAAGAACAAAAATTACACCTCTACAAATTTCATCTATCTATTTAAGTCTTGCCTAATAATGAGTATACTTTTATTTTTCTGTTGTAAACATGATGCACACCTTAAAGTGTTTTTTCTAAAACCCCAAAAATATATTAAGATAATACTCTATATATACTATCATGGTAAACCTCATGACTTAAAGAATACTAAAATGTCCTACTTGCCTGAATTTAGAAAGACATGAAGACATGCAAACAAATTTCCATTATATTTTATATAACAATTTGGGTAACAATTTTATTTGTCCAGGCTGCTGGGCATTCACTATTTCCACCTATGAACAGGTGATTACTGCAAATTATTTATGTAATAAGAATTTTACTTGATGCAATGAAAATTTTGAAATTTCTTTAGTTCTCACAAGAACTTGTATTCCTTGAGCATGTGGTTGCCTAAACTTACAGTTTTTATGTACACAATATGTATCACAAAAATGACATGAATAACTTGAGAGGTATGTGGGCTGCATGACAAACATCTTTTTGTAAACATGATATGTGTAACAGCTGCATATGAATGTGAAACTTCACCGTTCTAAAGATAAAATCAAGAAACTGCATACATTTACACACAGAATAAAACTATGGTAGTTAATCTTACAATACAACATTTGCAACCACTGAAGCATCTGTTTCCAAGAGCAAGTTGCAAAGATTGCTGATACCCGATGCAATTACACAATTGTGGTAAATGTTGAAGTTTCCATGGTATTGTGATTTTAGCTTTAACACCTTTTTGACCACATACATATTGGAATCAAGTTGCTCAATATCTAAAACAACTTCCAGGAGATCGTAAGAAATGTGGAGCCAGACAGGCTGAGGGAACTTTTCCTACAGATGATACAGTTCCACCCCAGCCTTGTCTTTGATGTGTTGGAGCCAGGTCCAAGGCAGTGTGGTGGTTATCACCCAGCCCCAGACATAGCATTACCAGACTGGTGTGTGTGTGGAAAATGTAGGGAGATGCCCACAGACCTGGAAAAGGTGTGTTGTGAGAGACAGCATATCACTACTGCTGGTAATGAACATATAAGCTTTGGTGTGGAATCTGTACTGTCTGTTAATGGATTATTCATAATATTGAAAAGAGAATATTTAATGTGAGAATTTGTAAGTAATTTTACAGAGACTGCTTACCAAAATGAGACATGATTTGGCTATTTCTTTGCAACCACTATGAATGTATTTTAAAATTATCAGCCATCCAAACAGACATACACACATATGCAAATGATAAGAACTGTACTTTGCAGTTGATCCTCATCTGGTAGGTCTAGTAAATGTAGGATGATGATGATGATACAAGGATAAGGTTCTTCATTGTGTTAATATTATCTTTATCTGACTTGTAGAAATGCTCAAAAAATACTGCAACCAAAAAGTTGTGTAAAGTTGAACAAATAATTTATTTGTCTAAAATACAGAATGAAAATGGAAAAATAACTTACAGGATCGTGAATTTAATCCCAAATAGTCCAAAGTGTTCTATCATAAGTCCAAAAGCATAGAGTATTCCAAATGAGTTCTATTGGTATTCTAAATGAAGTCCAATGTATTGTGCTGATGTACCAATAGACTTGAATAATGTTGATATGCTGACAGGCTTCATGTACCACAATTATATAATCCAAAGTGTCTTTAATGAATTCACAGTAATTCTAAAATAGTTACTTAGTCCCAACGTTTATGAGCACTTTGCAATTCCAATTAATAATTGAAATCAATAAATCCTCTCAAATAATAATTGGACAGGTCAGGTCCTGTAACAGCCAACCAATCTGAGATCAGGTGAGCCACAATTTTTTTCTTTTTTTCTGGGGGTGGGGTGGGTGTGTGGCATGACCTGAAATTAAATCCCATCCAATTCGTAGACAAGATTAAATTCTACACCTTCCAAGGTCAAAAGGCCACAAAAACATGTTTACTGAAACGAAATAACCTCATTATAAAGTACAAACCTACAATGGACAACATTAGCTATTTAATGTCTACTAAATGACCCTTATATCATAAAAGTTAACACACAATATGGGTATACATAACATTACTTGGAGCTTCCATCTTAACATACACTGTACTTAATATCAGTTCCAGTTGTCTTGGAACTCTCATTGCTCATATCAAAATCAAAACCTTATGCAGTTTGAATCCGATATTGATCCATGTTTATTCTAAAATGGAATCTAGTGACGTAAGATGAATACAATTTGAAGAAGTGTGTACTTCTATTATTTTCTATATATATTTTTACATTTTCAGGATTTTCAAGTTCTAATCCTGGATGAGGCTGTCCTTGCCTTGGCCAGAATGTATAGACGG
The DNA here is from genome assembly GCA_029931535.1 of Margaritifera margaritifera. NCBI lineage: Eukaryota > Metazoa > Mollusca > Bivalvia > Unionida > Margaritiferidae > Margaritifera > Margaritifera margaritifera. The sequence continues at coordinate 3,782,200 of JAQPZY010001582.1, read as the reverse complement.
GACATACTGGTCCTTGACGATGAGGTTGACCTGATGAGTGCCAATAGATATGCTGTCTATAGGCAGTTCATACTATGGCAGCATGGAAGGCTGGGGTCTGGACAAAGACGTGTCATTCCCTCTTGCTGTGTCTGGCAGATACATGACAAATATCCTGATGCTTTTGGACAGTATACTGGCTTCATCCCCTCTAGGCTTGCATGAAGTTTGACACTTTATTATAGGAATTTGTAAATAAATGAGTACAAATGACTTCATTCTTTGTTTCGTTGTAACTGCACTATTATATTCTTGCAACTCTATGGGCTGAAAATAATTAAACTAAAAGAGCGAAAACCAACAAGTTTTGTAAAATTAAAGAAATAATTTATTTCCCTAGATTACAAAGTGAAAATTTAAAAAAGAACTTACAGTATTGTGAATTAAATTCAAAATAGCCTTAAAAGTTCTATCACAGGTCCAAATGAATAAAGTTCCAACTGAATTTCAGTGGTATTCCAAAAAAGCTCTAACACTGAATGTGTTGATGTGCATGTAGTCTCCAATGTACTAATGTACCAGTGGTCTGTAGATTGGTGATGTGCCAACAGTCTTTTGATGTATCACAATAATATAGTCCAAGATGGTCTTGACTGAATTCACTATAATTCCAAATGAATGTTTCTTTTGTCCAAGAAATATTTGTGCGCACTTTGTAATTACTGCGAGTAATAATTTGAATAAAGAAATTAAAACCTAAATCTGAACACAACAATGATTCTGCTTCATATGTTATGGCAAGAATAAAAAATTTCAAATAAACAACATAAATAATAAAAAAACTAAGACACAATAATAGAACCAGGAGGATGGTCAGCTAACCTTGTAAAAACATCGAAAATAGTAAACAAGTCAAGGACTATTACTAAAATTATAATAACAAATGTAACAACATCAAGTAGACCAGTATGTTTGCATGGGGAATACCAATGTCCCACTCTGATCCAGATAAACATATTTTTTTCATTAATAATGATCTTAATATTTCATCCACAATCCATAGAGAAAATTTAGCTATGTATTATGTTGTTTACAAAAAATATCTTCCTAATCAGGTGCACTATGAACTTGACTTTGGACTAAGGTCATGTACAAATTACAGTTATACATAACATATAATGATGGAGAGCAAAACTAACAATCAATAAAAAATTAAATATACATAACAATATAAAGTGTAAACTGTCCTAGCAGACACCTACATATGGCAGACACAGCTTCATATTGTATGTACGTAAAGTCAAAATTGAGAGATCTTCTCCTTCACCAAAACGTCTGTTGATGGCGGTTCTTCAGGTGCCAGGTTTTTACTAATTCTCCTGGGATCATCCTCCTTTAGTTCTCTCCTCTGTCTCATACCCCGCTTGTCCCCAAGACGAGAGATAAGGGCTTTCTGTATAAGCTCCCTGATGTGGGGATATGTTTTCTTCTCCTTGCAAGGAAAGACAGACCATCTGTTACTTTTCTTGTTGTAGCATCTATGATATCTGTTGAAAAGAGAATTTTATTTTCTTAACTTGTGTGACAAATATCCCCATGGCAACCCATATTGACTTTTCACCCAATATTAGAGCCTCATGACCAGTTCTACACAGGAGGAGTTGTTGAGGGGCTGTTTTTGTTCTTACAAGTTTAGTTCTGTCTCCAGAGTACTACTTAACACAGGATGCAATTGTACCCATCTCTTTAGAAGGCAATATATTTTCATAAATGGGCATTAAATAGTAATCATCATCATGATGGCATTTTCCCTAAATCTCCCCAGGAAAGGTCATGAATCCCAGATATACTTAATAATGTGGTTCAATCCCTCCATTTTTGAAAATGCTATACAAATATCATTGGATCTAATTATTAGATTTGCACTGTTAAAATCAAAACAAATATAAAATCAAACAAAAACAATACTAATTACAAGATTTGTATGCATTAAAATAATGAGATTACTTATCACAAATGTCAAAAATGTGTGTCCATTGTTGCAAAATGACTTTTACCTAATAAAAGTTGTCATTAGTTATATATGTTAATAAAATTCCAACACCTTGATGTTCAAGTTGGGATCATAATGTACAAGCAATATATGAAATTATTTCTGTGTTTCTGTAGTGGAAAATAACTTACACTATCTCCCCTTCTTTGTTTCTCAACACACTTCTGCCACTATGGATATTGTGATCCAAAGCAGCTAGCTCATTCCTAATCCGGTACACAGGAGGGGTGTATGAAAATCTCTTGGCACAGTACATCAGGATGTGCTGATGGAAAACTTCAAGCTCAACAGTGCTTCTGCAATTATCAGGAACATGTTTTTCCTACATTCTTTGTAACTTCGTAACTGTAAAAATGTAATAAATTTTCATTTGTATTACAATTTATATCTTAAATCTGTTTATTTGTGTTGTATAAGGCAAGTCAACACTTTGAACTGAAATACCTAATTTTAGCAAGAGTACATTATGATAACACGTCTGAAATCTTTTCACATAAATAAAACTAACTTGATTGAAGCTCAAAACAATAACTAACAATGTCAACCTGCCAGCCCATATACTCTGGTGGCACTATAACATCCTATCATTACTGGAGATCCTTTTTAATTGTTTTCATGTCAATGCTTTATAATGAATTTACTAGTACCTGAAAGATGTACAATAAATCTTATCATGTAGCCTATCATAAGCATGATAGATGAAAAATTTACTGGATCAGTTCTACATTCAGATCTAGAAAACCCTAATAACAGTTCAACATCAAATTACTTGCACGTTATTAGCATTTGTGCAAGCAGTGTGCTTGTCCTATGACTCTAAGGTGTGTGTGTGTGTGTCCATATTGAGACCAGTTGTATATGTATCTAAGTTTTCTAACGTAATTTAAAGAACCTGTCTCATGAAGGTAATGGACATGTATACAAATCACCTTTCTGAGCACGCTGTTAGATAGCCCTCCACACACACATTACAATCACCGAGTGAAATATCGATCAGCCGATCATACAGAGTTTTGGAATCTTATAAAGCAAAGCAAATCCTTGTCCAAAGATATAAGTCATAAAACAATGTGCTTTCAAACATAACAACAAGACATATGACTAGTGGAGAACACTTTCTAAGTAGACATTGACCTACCTGTCCAACAAGAACTTCGCCATTTCAGTGTCGGATGACATTCCTAACTCCTCCATCAGTGCTCTCCATCGAACAAACTGGTCCCCAAGACGAACCCTTGATATGCTCTGTTCGGTTTCTCTGACAGCTTTTCGTCGTTTCTTCTCGGAAAGCGATAAAGACGGGCGACCTTTACGTTTTTACTCTCACGTGCGTCTGCCATTTTGGTTTATGGTAGATATTTACATTACCACCACGTGACTCATAACCCGCCCACTACACGAAGATGACGTTGCCGTTTATGTGGTCACGTGAGGTTTCCGTACCAGTTCGTGACACATTTGTTTCAATTAAAGCGGTCCCCCCCATTAAATGCAATTTCTCTCATTTATTAACAATTTAACTGATTGAATCTTCACAAACCATAGGTTTTTGTGCATTATTTCAGCTTATAAGTTGACACATTACATTAGTTTCATGAGCCTTACTAGGCATAAAATTACCGATAGTTTGCACTATTGTGCCTTTAAAGTTTGGATAAATTATTCATGAAAGCATAAATACATCATGTATTTTTTGCATTGTTTTTTAAAGTCTAAAGCAATCATTTTTTTTATTTACAGTGGTGAATCTTGCCAACAGATTTTTGGACCTGAGCCATGAAGATAAAGAAGCCCTTGAGGATGAGGCTCACGAATACATCTTAAGTCCAAGTTAGAAACTTCCTCCTCAGGGTGAACATAGCTTGGAGGAGTATTGGAGAGTAGTCAGCAACCTTACAAACCCAGCAACAGGAAAACTGAAGTTAGAACTTCATTGCAGGCTGAGCATGGTTGTCCTGTCATTACAACATTCTCATGCTGATACAGAGAGGACATTCTCCATTCTTCACAAAATACAAAGTGATTCAAGGGGAAATCTGGACAAGATAACTATTGAGAGCCTGTTAAGTGTGAAGCTCGATAATCACAATGAATGTCATCAGTGGTCACTAGACAGTGATCTTGTAAAGGAAACTAAAAATGCTATTGGATTTTATGAACGATAAATCTTTGCAGTGAACTATAGGATAAACAACTCTTCCTTTTCATTATTCGACCGTATATTGACTCATAATAATTAATTATTATTGTAACATTTTCCATCAGAATCTGAATCTGATTCATGTTCAAACTTGCTATTTTATTATAGTATGAAGAGAATACATATTATGGCACAAGAAAGCACTTGTTTTGTTTTCCATCCCAATGAAATGTCAGATTTATGATGATAAAAAATCTACTGGTTTAGAGACAAATCTACTGATCAAAATTTGTAAATCTACTGGTTTGAAATCCTAGTTCTGTCACGTGTATGAGAAAGGCACACGAAACTCTGATTTCTATAGAATGATAGATAAAACTCTGAAATGTATATGATAGCAATGATAAAAACAATTCTGATAAGTAAAAATAAATATGTAACATTTCCTGAACCTCAAATAATATAAGAAATAATAGCTTTTTTTAAATTGTTTTTTTCTTAATGGGAGAGTACATGTTTTTATTTTATATGTAATTATCAATGAATACATTTCCCTTTTACCTTTACAGCAATTCATAACCAGGATAGTCGTGCAGAGGGCCCATGTACTGTAATCATTGTAGACTGTTCGGGCAGTGTACAGGGGGAACCACTCAGAGATGCTGTCCAGTTTATCTCTGAATTTATTGATGGTTGGTTGGCTGATTACACATTATGTGGTATCATATAGACATTAAACAGCTTATGTAAACTGTTTTGAGACCACCTATGGGAATAAAAACATGGTCTCAGAAGACTGATGGTTCTTGAAGACAAGTTTTTATGTGAGCATCTAACAGGATTGGATGTAGAATCAAATTTCATGCTTCCTTAAAATATATGGTCTGTTAGAAGAGGTGGTCGTTAGCATAGGTTTGGCTGCATATTCTGGTCTCATTAGTCTGACTTGCAATTGGTTTTACGTCAAGAGATGAGTGATAACTATCCAGTGAAATTGAAATCGGATGATTATACAGGCAGTTTGTCAGATTTTTCTAATGAACACAGTTAAGAGTCTGATCAGTTGGATCAGACTGTGGCCTTAATTGACCTTTTTGGAAATTTACAAAGCATAATATGTACAATTTTTGAAAGAGAAAATGACACCTTTTTTATTTATTCCAATATGCACAAAGCAACAATTTTCTTGCTAATATTCTCAATTATTAGGTTGCTATCTGTCTTGATAAGAGTGGAAGACAAAATAAAAAAAAAGATTGTAAACTGTGAATAAAGGAATTTAAAAGTGGAAGGAATAAAGTGCATCAACCACGACACCTAAGTAGGCATAGCATGGGTACAGTCATTCAGGTAAAAATTAGAGATGATAGAGTGGGTACATAAATTCAGACAAAAAGCAGAGATGATAGAGTGGGTACATAAATTCAGGTAAAAATGAGAGATGATAGAGTGGGTACATAAATTCAGGTAAAAATTAGAGATGATAGAGTGGATATGTAAATTCAGGTAAAAATTGGAGATGATAGAGTGGGTACATAAATTCAGGCAAAAATTAGAGATGATAGAGTGGGTACATAAATTCAGGTAAAAATTAGAGATGATAGAGTGGGTACATAAATTCAGACAAAAAGCAGAGATGATAGAGTGGGTACAGTCATTCAGACAAAAAGCAGAGATGATAGAGTGGGTACATAAATTCAGGTAAAAATTAGAGATGATAGAGTATGTACATAAATTCAGGTAAAAATGAGAGATGATAGAGTGGGTACATAAATTCATGCAAAAATTAGAGATAATAGAGTGGGTACATAAATTCAGGTCAAAACCAATTATTATACACATTTCTGATAGCATCTGCAATCATTGTCAGAAATATGTATCAGTGTTGTCATGTTTGTATTTCTATGTATTTGTGTGCATGTATTTATTACAGAGGGTGAGAGATATGAAATTTGCCAGTCGACAGACTTTACAAATTAGCATGATTAAACTTACTGGTGGAAAGAAATGGCTGATCCAGACATGTACATTTCAATTTATCCAGTTTAATTTACTATTTTTCTTGCTAAGAGTTAGACCTAGATCTGGGAACAAAATTCCTTCAGAAAACCACCTTGATTCTGCATAAATTCATTGTCATTGCTAGACTTAAATCCTACAAAAACGAGTAATTTAAATGACAGTGGACACAAAACAAAATTTTGGATTGGTATAACTTCAGTATTGAGTCATTATTTTGTCATTTGAAACCAAAAATAACATTGATGCCTCACTAGAGTCAGCTATTGCAAGTCATCAACCCAGTGCAAGATAAACCTAGTACCACTGTACTCATATCAGAGTACTTTTCACCTGATTCTGATCTTGAAACAAATGTATATATTTTTACAAAATGTTGGTGGTAAATCTCTTTCTGTTTACATTCTATGCAGTGTGATGTAAGCTTGGATTTACATTCTTCAGTACATTGCAGGAGGTGGGAGCATATTTTGGTCTTTTTAGTAATTTAAGAATATTCTTGGATAATTAAAACAACAACAATGAATTGGTTGGTTGCAAGGTTTAAATCACTGATTACATCTGCCTGTCATATTTGAAAAAAAAAAAATCTGCATCATTTTGTTGTCCAATTTTTTTTACTTATGATGTTTTGCATACCAGTATAAAAGTGTGCAATTCTATCACAGAGTAATGATGTAACTGACTTTTTCATTAACATGTACTTATTGTTATAAGTTACTCCAATTCTTACTATATTAGGAACCTATTTTTATATTATTATTATTTGCATAGATAATATCTTAATGTAAACAGAATGTAATACTTTGGTGTGTTCTCTCAGGTCTGGAAGAAGTCCAATTTGAGAATGGGCTGGAGGAAAATGTAGCTTTGATCACAGTTGGAGCCAATATCAGCATTCCTCAGCATCTGACAAACAACTACCAGAAAATCAGGAATGTTCTTAGTAAGTTAACAACAGTTATCTCGTTCAATTAGTCAGCTAAAGAGGCCCTCGATAAAGCAGTTGTAAAACACTAGTTTTGTACCTTACTAGTTCCATGCTTGATCCCTGGTTCTAGTATATTTGAGAGTAATCAACCTTGTTCCAGCCTCATGTCTTTCGACAGTTATAAATTGTCAGAACTTACTCTAGAGTTGACACAATATGATTTAAAATAAAGTTAGTTTTTTTCAAAAAGAGAATTTTAATTTAATTACACCACCAGTTTTGTTGTTAATACTAAAATGTTATCAGATCCTGTTTAAAAACAAAGCTAAAATAGGATTAAAATATATTGTATTATTTTTAAAATTTATTTCACATGTTACTATTTGATGCCACCACACAGCTGCCCAGACTTACACTTAAATGGAATATTCGCTTGCCATACCTTAGGTATCTTATCAGTCTTGTATCTCAACCCCATTTCCCCACCCCCATCACCTGGTTGGTCAGTAATTTGTGAACTTAAAGCAATTTTATCAATTATCTTCACATTTTTTAGTTAATTTTAATGGTCCTTTAGATGGCTTGTCATTGTATGTTTTACAACAGCGAAAATGAAAGATAAGCAAACATAGTAACCAGGTATGAAAAGAAATATTTTTGCCATAATAGTTTAGAGTCCTAATTTTGGTAAATCTAGGTGTTTATATTTCTGTCGAAGGTCAAGCTGTGTTTTTTATCACACCATCCTATGTCATTGGTATTTGGATCACTTTGGGCTTTTCTGGATTAGCTATACATCTTAGTCGATAGAGTCATTTGGCCAAAATGTTTGAAAAAATTTGAGCATCTCAAAGAAAACGAGATGAGGTAAATAGTTGCTACTTTAGTGTTTTTTGAGTTATATATTGTTGCTACTTTAGTGTCTTTTGAGTTATATTGTTGCTACTTTAGTGTTTTTTGAGTTATATATTGTTGCTACTTTAGTGTCTTTTGAGTTATATATTGTTGCTACTTTAGTGTCTTTTGAGTTATATATTGTTGCTACTTTAGTGTCTTTTGAGTTATATATTGTTGCTACTTTAGTGTCTTTTGAGTTATATATTGTTGCTACTTTAGTGTCTTTTGAGTTATATATTGTTGCTACTTTAGTGTCTTTTGAGTTATATATTGTTGCTACTTTAGTGTTTTTTGAGTTATATATTGTTGCTACTTTAGTGTCTTTTGAGTTATATATTGTTGCTACTTTAGTGTCTTTTGAGTTATATATTGTTGCTACTTTAGTGTCTTTTGAGTTATATATTGTTGCTACTTTAGTGTCTTTTGAGTTATATATTGTTGCTACTTTAGTGTCTTTTGAGTTATATATTGTTGCTACTTTAGTGTCTTTTGAGTTATATATTGTTGCTACTTTAGTGTTTTTTGAGTTATATATTGTTGCTACTTTAGTGTTTTTTGAGTTATATATTGTTGCCACCAAAGATCACTTTTAGCATTATTAGATGTAAAAACTTTCATTAAATCAAGTTTTTTAAGGTGGCTGCATCTGATTCAAAGCAAGTTTAAAGCCATGATTTCACTACAAGCAATGTTTAGCTAAAACAGTGTAGTTCACCAAAGACACTTAAACAGTAGTTATTTATCTTTGCTGATTTTCATATCTGATTGTCTCTGATTTCTTCAAACACTTTGATCAGTTGTTGCAGTTGGCTAATACATAAAGCCATTACCAAAAAGATCAAACTATTTTGCATGCTTGTGATGTAGGATGGCAAGATTGGTTCTGGGTGGATTTACTATAACTGATTAATTTCCATTATAATTGTACATCTCAAACTACTCTTGACTGTATAGGTCACTAAAACTACTCTTGACTGTATATGTCGCTCAGACTCAACTGAAAATTCTGATGTCTGGTTGGTCAGTGATTTGACATCAGCCAATTAGACATGTCTGATTAGTCAGTGATTTGATGTTGATTGGTCAGTGATTTGACATCAGCCAATTAGACATGTCTGATTGGTCAGTGATTTGATGTTGATTGGTCAGTGATTTGACATCAGCCAATCAGACATGTCTGATGGGTCAGTGATTTGATGTTGATTGGTCAGTAATTTGATGTCAGTCATATAGACCTGTCTGATTTCTCAGTGATTTGATGCTGATTGGTCAGGGATTTGATGTTGATTGGTCAGTGATTTGACATCAGCCAATTAGACATGTTTGATTGGTCAGTGATTTGACATCAGCCAATTTTACATCCCTTATTTGTCAGCGATTTGGTGTCAGCCAATTGGACATGTATGGTTGTCAGTGATCTGATGTCAGCCAATTAGATATGTTAATGATTTGATGTCTGTGTATAAGAAATCAGAATTTTTATTTGAGTTTGAGTGTGAGAATTGCTTGTAGTCTTGGAACAAAACTCTGAAGCTAATCAATGTGAGAATTGTTTGTAATATTAGAGCAGAACTCTGTAGCTAATCAATGTGAGAATTGATTGTAATCATGGAGCAGAACTTCAGAGCCAATGTGAGATGTGCTTCTAATCTTGAAGCAGAATTCTGAAGTTAATCAGTGTGAGAATTGCTTGTAATATTGGAGCAGCAATCCAGAGCCAATGTGAGATGTACTTGTAATCTTGAAGCGGAATTCTGAAGTTAATCAGTGTGAGAATTGCTTGTAATATTGGAGCAGCAATTCAGAGCCAATGTGAGATGTGCTTCTAATCTTGAAGCGGAATTCTGAAGTTAATCAGTGTGAAAATTGCTTGTAATATTGGAGCAGAACTCCAGAGGTAATCAAGTTGTGAAATTTGGTTTAGGTGTTAGGAGTTTTATTAAGCTAGTCCACTTTTGTAGCATTAACATTTACTGTTCAGCGTGAAATAATGATGTCATCATTACCTTATGACATCACTGATGTGACTGTATTTTTTACTTAGGTGTATCATAGTGCTAAGAACTCTGGGAGAGATTGGACATCAAATGATGTGGCTGTGACTTCTGTTTCTTATTAAATAATTAAGAAATAAATTCTTGTACAATTTTAACAATCACAATAACAGTCCTGTTAAAGAATATGATAAAATCGATCAATAGTATATGAGACTTTTGAAAATCTTTAGCAATTTACGACCTGCCTTCAATCAGCCATGCATGCTTACTGTATGTTGTCATACTGAGAAAATTGACCCAGCAACATAAGCGGATATATATGGTATGCCATTTTTAATCCAGTATGGCACGTGCAGACTCATCTAACCTCAAATGTACACTGTAAATTTTGTTACCTTCTAAACAGTTTTACATATGATCCTGATCATCAGTAAGACACCCTGATTCAGAAACCCAAATTTTGGACAAAAGAAAATCTAGATCAGGCCCTTTCTGTATTCTAAGTGAGTTGCCTGTCAGGCTTGTCAGAAAAACAAAAAGTGTTATCTAATTTGCATGATAAAACCTTGAGTGCACATTAGAAATGGGGTATTTTTATTTGTAAGTTCTTGAAAGACACTGATAAATTATTAATATTCAGCCACATTCTGGGGCTCCATTTGTAGGACTCTCACCCATTTTATGATTATCTGTTTACTTGTATTTAAATATACTATAAACAAATTGTGTACACAGCAAAAGCACATGACCTATAAATGGGGAACAATGCCAATTATGTTTGTGTTCTCCATATTTCATTGGTTACATATAATTAGTTCTCCTTTGTCCTTGAAGAATAATAATGAGCTGCCTCTTGTTCACGTGTACAGGGCAGTGCATAGCTGGTTAAATATATCGAGCAATATCTGTGCAGTTGTTAGACAATTAAGCTAAGCTAGGGGATTACTTACTTACAAAAGCCTCCGTTGCAATGTTTTCACCCCAAAGGAAATGAGATAATTACATTGTGTTTTAATCCATTTTGTTCAAAGAGTTGATAGCAACTGATTCTATTAATATACAGATTGAGTGTTTTCTGTTATTATGATGCATCAACTCTGTTCATCCAGTCAGTAAGGAGGACATTGATAGAGCAATTGGGCAATGGTTGTCATCATGACCTGGAGGAAAACACTGCTTTAAGTGAAATGGAATCAAAATTTGAGTCAGCAAAGTCAGATATAAATGTTGTTTGTAAACACTGTCAAGCATAAACTACCTTGGTACTGAGTACTGGTTTACATCTGGACCTAGAGAAAGTATTGATTTTAATGAAATCATATCAAAATATTAGTTGACATGGTTATACATAATTTGTTTTTGAAGTATACTATTTTGAGGGGCAAATAAACACAGAAAATTAGTCGACTGAAAGCATTTCTAGTTCACCTCAACAAAGTATACATATGTACATCCTCACTGAATGTCAACTATTCTTTCTTCCTAGGTCCTAGGCAACAGTTTTGAGTGTGTTTAATAACACCTACCGCCCAGGGAGGGGGCTGAGGGGGATAAAATGGTTCAGACATGTACATGCATTGTACATTCTTGGTTAAGTTTTTGCATTTAGCTCAGGTTTTTTTGCACACTGTATAAATTCTGTTATACCTGGAATCATGAAACTTGGTGATGGGATGCATCTTGATGAATACTTCATCCTCATCACAAATGTAGGTCACTGTGACCCTTATTTCCTTCTTAACTGACCGATTAAATTTTGTAGTTTACATTTATTTCTCAAGCTCTTTTCATGATAGAATGATCAAACTATATGATTCTATGTATCTCTGTTAGTACCACACCCTTACCACAAAGGAAGGTCACTGTGACCAACATTTCACATTTGACTGGCCTAGGTGAAATGTTTTTTGTTTAGCTCCTGACCAACTAGGTTTTTTTGCACCATGTATATATACATACTGTTATACCTAGATCCATGAAAGTTGGTGAGGGGATGCATTTTAATGAGTACTAAACCCTCAGCACAAATGAAGGTCACTGTGACCTATATTTATACCTTACTGACTTTGGTTCAATTTTGTGTTTTAAGTCTATCTCGCAAGTTCTGTTCATGCTAGAATCATCAACTTAGATGATTGTGTGCATCTCTATTAGTACCATAATGTTACCACAAAAGAATGTCACAGTGACCAACATTTCACATTTGACTGGCTTAGGTTAAGATTTTGCATTTAGCTGATGACCAAATAGGTTTTGACACCCTGTATATATACTGTTATACCTAGATTCATGAAACTTGGTGAGGAATGCATCTTGATGAGTGCTACACTCTTAACACAAAGGTAGGTCACTGTGACCTATATTTCTTGCTTCACTGACTTTGGTTAAATGTTGTGTTTTAAGTTTATTTCTAAAGGTCAGTTCATGCTAGAATCATCTGACTAGATGATTGTATGCATCTCTGTAGGTCACTGTGACCCATATTCCACATTTCACTGACTTTGATTCAATTTGACTTTTTTACTACTCTTTAAACTATATGATTTTTTACTTATCTTTCATCTCCAAGCCCATGCCAGAAAAGGTCAGTGTGACCTATATTTCACATTTTAATGGCTTAATTTAAGTTGATGCATTTAGCTCATGACCACATAGATTTTTGGCATGCTCTGTGCATACTGTCCTTAATAAAATCATGAAACTTGGAGATACATCTATATGAGCACTAGTCCCACATTTCAGTAGTAGATCAGTATCAACCATATTTTATGCTTCATTGACTTGGGTTAAATTTTGTGTTTGATGTTCATTTCTCGGGATTGTTCATGCTGTAATCATGAATTTGATGATGATATGCATCGCGGTTACTACCCATTCATACAACAAAAGAGACTCATTGTGACCTATATTTTATCTTTTACTGACCTTTGTTAAGTTTTTGCATTTAGCTCATGACCACATGCGTTTTTGGCATGTTTATGCATTCTATCCTGCCTAGAATTATGAAACTTGGTGAGTGTATGCATCTTGATAATTTCTGTATCCTTCTTGCAAAAAAAAGAAAGTCTCAGTGACCTGTATTTCATGCTCAGTGACTTTGTTCAAATATTGTTCTAAAAGTTCATTTCTTGGGTGATGTTTATGTTCCAGTCATGAAACTTGATAATTGGATCCATCTCTGTTACTAAATGTCACTGTGACCTGAATTTTATGTTTTACTAACACCAGTTAAATATTTGTGTTTATGATCACATTGATTCATCCATGCAAGACCTATGTACATCCAACCCTACTCAGAGTTGAAAGTAGGAATAAATATGTTTATTCAGTGGTAAACTTTCCATATTAATGACTATACATTGTATATTGGGTTATATTACCTTCATTAGGGTAGCTGTGTTTTTGTACATGTGAATGAGTATAGGAATTAGGTGAGTGGACTGCATGCTGCATGCTTTTCATGATAGGCCTCACCTGTAGTTAATCAAGGTAATTATTGATGCATGAACTATGTACTGCTGGCTGTCACTCCAAAGTCACTCAAAGTCTGTGACTTTCACCCAGTAAAATGTGGCGGGGGTGGGGGGCAATGATAATAGCTTTTCAAGCAGATTTTCAGAACAATGATTTAAAGAATTATTACAAAAATAACATTAATCTGTTTAATATCAACTTATTACCTCTACTTTGATATTATGATAGAAAAGAATGTTCTTTTTTATTCTTTTACGCTCTGTCACAGTAAGTAGGTAGGTAGGTAGGTGGGTAGGTAGGTAGGTGGGTAGGTAGGTAGGTGGGTAGGTAGGTAGGTGATTCGCACTATATCACTACAATACTGGCCTTACAGTGCCAATTAAAATTTGAAATTTTACAATGATTAAAACTCCAAATGTAGAGATAAAAGATTGCAAAAAATATTTAGTTGGAAAAGTGGCCAAGATCACTTAATTGTGAATTTATTTTCTGCATGATAATGTTTACAATAGCTACTGGAGACTAGTAAAAGTAGAGGTCAGCTATGTAATCATTGATTACACTTTGGTTTATTTCTTTTCCATTTAAAGTATAGCAATTTCAATGTTGTGTCAAAGAAAAGTAAATAAAATATGGCCCTTGGGGCAATTGAAATTTGAGTCAGGCAAGTGATTGTTTAAAGCCACTTGCCCTGATTCAAAAAATGTTTATGTCAGCATTGTGCATGGTATGCAAGTTTACAAACTATTTTTGACTGGTTATCCCAACCTGCTAACACATGTTGAGTTTTCCAGCTGGAAGGGCATGGTACCAGTCCTCAAAAAAGGGCAGGGTGCAAGTCCTCAAAAAAGGGCATATCATTGCACTGCAAACAAGGCTTATCCAGCTATAAAAAGTTAACAATTTAAAATAAATCATACAGCTGCTTTTGATTACTTTTATAATGTAATCAAGCAGTTGACACCAGAATTCATTGATGATAGCTAGCAAATGTGGTCAGAAGAACATAGTGATGGAGCTTTAACTATAATCACAAGCCCAAAATTACCAACCACTTTCTTGATGATTGCCATTTTGAAACTGGTATTGTCACATGATGCAAGCTGTATAGCAACATAAATGCTATCTGAATTCAGTTCAAGTCATATTTAGATCTACTGGAAGTTACAACTGTGCAATATAAGTGCTGTTAACTAACCCTGGACACAAAACCACAAGACAGAGGATGAAAGGAAATAAATGTGATTATCAAGTAAACGGAATCAAGACCTTATATATAGAGGTGCATTTATATATGTATGTCATTAATATGGTTTCCGAAACAACAGAAGCATTATGTACAATTTACTTTCCTCAAGATTTGATAAACTTTACATATTTCTGTCATAATGGATGGAACTTATTTAGGTCTAAAATATGACCACTTTGTTGTAATCAGTTTTTATCGATGGTTATGCCATAATTATGACCATATCCAGGTAAAGGGATTTGGGTGTGGGTGTGAATCAAAGCCATATATGGAGCTAATGACCCTTCTTATTGGATAACACAGTCTTGTTCTCAGATAACTCATGGATTGACATCTTGGATCCAGACAACAGTGTAAAAAAGAGTCCACAGTGAATCATCTCTTGAGTTTTCATCAGGGGCGTTCCCTTTCACTCTCTCTCTCTCTCTCTCTCTCTCGCTCTCTCTCTCTCTCTCTCTCTCGCTCTCTCTCTCTCTCTCTATGTGTGTGTGTGTGTACTTATAATGGACACAATTTTGAGTCAAGCTAGAAACTTTTTTGTCATGGGAATTCAAGTGTATGAAATATTTCATGAACAAAATGAAAACATTTTAAAATATCATGGCTCATTTACTCTTAGACAGTTGCATTGCAGAGGAAAATTTTACTTTCATTCATTCCTGGATACATCAGTAATAATCATATGCCCAAATAATTTTATATTTAGCTTACCTTTAAAATAAGCCATCTAGTTCCTATGACATTGTGTTCTCAGAAGTAACGTATATACTTGCTAATAGGTCGGGTCCAACTGCAAATAACATAAATCCTTATTTGCCATCGCATAATGTGTGGGCAAATCAGGGTCTATGTTCTTTGTTCTACTGATTACTCCTAACAAACTGTATCGACCCTGATCTGCTGGTGCATTATGAGATGACAGATCAGGGTCTATGGAGTTGGGTCTCACTTATATGCAAATTAATACGGTAAGCCAGCCTTTGTGTGAAAGGGACCAAAAATCTATACTGTCAAGCAGATCCAATAACTTTTAAGACAACTGTCCTGTACATAATTATTTGGGCCTGTTGTTTTAATGTATTTTTAATGAACCTTTTCTATACGCATAATGAAGGTAAGTCAGAAATAACTAAAATTTACTTATAAAATAAAATATAAAAGATGATAACTGTATGAAATATACTGTTGTAATTGTTATATGTAAAGAAGTTATATGAAAGAGTTTTCAAAATAAAAAAATTAATAATTGTCCTTAAAACATATCTATAATGTTTTCCTTATTAACACTTAATACTTGTGTATTATGAAATGTACTTCATGAATTAGGTGCTCTTCATTCAGGTATATTTGACAAATATCATTTAATAATTATGCTTGATCATTGATATTTTGTCACATCTATAATTACATTAATATTGCATCATAATAATTTGTAGTTGAATTTGATGAATCAAAATCAAAATCATAACATATAATTTAATTTATAATGTATTATTATCATTGCACATGATATAATATATTTTTTTTAATCACCAATTGAAGGAGACTGTATAGCGTTAATAAATTTGATAGCTGTACTGTATATTTTATATGATAATGGTGATATTACATTATATGTTGGTATTGTTGAATATTCTATGTGTCAAAGAAAGCAGTTATTGTCTATGAGCAATTAATAATACATGTACTAATACTACTACTAATATATTTGTTATCATTTTCCCTGTGATGAGTAATACCTCTATTTATTGATGTATTTCTTTTGACATTGGTTTATCTATCTGCATCATGCATGCTAGAATGTACTTTGAATCAATTAAATGTTGAAACTATTGAATCATAATTGCATGATGAGTTATTTTTCCTCATTAATGACAACATTGGAAAATAATATACAGCAAATTATATATTCATAATATTTTTTGTATACCTGCACATTCAAGGAGTGAAAACCTTTCCTATTTACAAAATCCAGTTCATTTACTGTGGGTGCAGTTATTCTTATAAACGTTCCATCTATACATCCAATCAGAGTTGGAAATCCTAGTTAAGGAAAGAATTAAAAATTGGAAAAATGATAATAAATAAATGTTCTCACAAATTACAATTAAATTTTGCTGTATGAAAGATATACATGTCATAATGATTAGCTTCAGTTAAAAAAACAATGTTCCTGCTTCATAAGGCTGTTCCGGGAGTCATGCAATATAATAAAAAAAATTTTTTATAAACCATCCACTAATGTTAATCTATAGCCTGATAGGCCAGAAGAAGTAAAAACAATTTATAGACCAGCATAGAATAATGTCTAAGACTATATATATCCATGTGGAAAAACATAAGAAATATGATAATTATCTTACAAATATATGGATTTAAATAAGCATATAATTGGATGTATACACAAACTGTATCAATGCTGTGTCAAACTCATTTCCTATGGCAGACCAGATTTAGATTTGATAAAAATAATAATAAATAATAATAATAAATAATGAGTCTGGCGGGCCATATCCGGACCACGGGCAATATGTTTGACACCCCTGCTGTATATGTTTATTTTTAGAGAAGGGGAGGTTACTACCATAAATACAACAAAATATTTAATGATGATGCGTACTCACCTGCTATTTTGTATAATTGTTGTTTTACTGTTGCTCATTCGTCTTCACTCGAAAATTTTATGTACTGTAGTGTCTCTATGGCCTTTGCAACTCTGATTACAACACGGCTCACTGTCGGCTGCGATAAACCCATGCTATACCCGATTAGCCGCATATGGACTCCACTTGCAAAATATCGAAGGGTGCAGAGCACCTGACATTGCGGTGAAAGTGATCTAGATTGATTTGTTAATGGTGATAGGAAACGTTCCAAAATTGAAACCAAGAATGATATTGTTTGCTTTCGAAATCTAAATCTCTGAAAGCATTCTAAATCATCCTCATCTTGTAATGATAACCTTTCCTTAATTTTTTTGGCACACATTGTATGGCGTCTACATAAGCGATGTGCGTATGCCATTGTTGAGTGTATTCATTGAGTTAGGTAAGACGTTATCTCATTTATTTGAGTGAAATAGTCAAAGTTGAGTTGAGTGGTTCCCTCAGCTTGGTTTCGTGAATCGTGATTTGAGGGCACACTCAAGTATTTGAGGAAAACTCAGATTTGAGTGTGAGTGTGGACTTAAGGAGTTTCTTGAATATGGACCCTGTTCTATGTGCATAATAAAGGTAAGTAAGAAATAACTAAAATTTACTTATAAAATAAAATATAAAAGATGATAATAGTATGTACTTCAAATTCAAAGCAGTGGGGCCTACTACTGTATGTATAATTTCAAAAAATCACCATTGATATAATTAACTACTAGTCATCAATTATGTGTAATGACTCTTATAACAAAATAGTCCTTGTGCACTAGACACATTTATAAGTTCCAAAAACAGTGAAAATTAATCGTGGAGGCAACTGTGTTTGGAAATTGTTCTGAACAAATGCACTAACTAACATGGTTTTTAAATTGCCTCAAGTCTCAAAATTAATTGCCACATCAAATATGACATCAAAACCTTCTCAGATTGGTTTGTTGGTTTGCAGATGTTCAGTCAAATGCTACATAGGAATGATGATATATTTAAGTCACCACAGTTACATGTTGATATTTAGGTGTTGACTCAAACTAGAATTGTTTGGAACATAAAGTAATAAAGATATAAAAGTCATTGTGACACTTAGCAATTTATACAACTAAAATATCAGCTGGGCAGAAGGACTGGCAACTTGATTTTCCTACTGGTTCAATATAAAAATAACTGGCCACAGACCAACAGGTTGACAGTAATTTGCACACTAATATCGGTCATTGCGGAGAGAGATACAAAGAATTTCTAAACTATATGTGAAAATCTAATTAAAAAATCATGTATTGACTAAGACAAAACTAACCTATTATTCAGTGTAGAATTTACAGTATAAATTAAAAAATATCTTTAACATTCTTGTAATATACATGATTATACAGAAATCATTTTCCCATCCTCAAATGATAATTTTAAAAAAAATTATGCCTACATAAGCCATCGTCAAAAATAAGCCAATAAAATATTACTGATGGTTACATAAAATATAAGCTGTTACATATTTTCCATTTTTTATGTTGTTTGTGTGGTCCAAGCAAACTTTTGTCTCAGGGTTACTAAAGCCTAATTTGTCCTTGTTCAATGATATAAAGAGGAATTCATCAAGTTGTTGGGTACACAGGAAGTTTTAGATGGGTAAATGTCTCCTGGACTCAACCTAGGTTTTTGGCTTGTGCTAGGTTCTTGTGTAGCATTGTATTTCTTCATCAGTATTAACATTTAGCATTTTCTTTGCAGCGACATTATTTGCTGAAGGCCCCACTATCTTGCCAATGGCATTCTGGTTTGCGATGACTGCTCTTATGGATCGTGAAAGTGAGTATTTTTGTATTTTACTGTGAAAATATGAATTCACCATATTTTATGGAATACTGATTTATGGGGATTTTGGGGTTGATACATAAGCAAAACTACGTACGTGTTTTGTTCTGAGTTGGCAGAAAGAACGAGTTTGATATGGTGCAGGGATACAGCCAGGCTGTCGGTCCTAGAGATATTCGTTAACCACATCAAACAAGTTATCTCCCCTGACTCATCACAAAATATGAATGTGGTTTTGTATTTATTATATACCCTCTCTTTTATGTTTTCTAAATATTTTTATGAATGAAATTCAGAACAAATTGGGATTTATAAAAGTTAGAGTCTGTGCATCTAAAAATATTGACATGTGGTCATCAGAGAAAACACATAAATAGTTCCAGTTTGGGAGTGTGATGTGGAAATATGGATTGAACATCCGTATTGAATACCAGATCAGCCATGTAAGATTAAATGGGTATGTAAAAATATAAATTTAAAGACCTAACAAATAATTCTCCTTCTGTGAAGAATAGGACCTCGTCACCAATCCATGAAATAGTATCAGTAAGGTTGTTATACCTTGTGTATACAACATTTGTATTCTTACTGGTGAATTTATTCATATTTATGCATTTATTTTAATTAAAGTCATATTTGTCCATGTGATACCAACTGGTAGCACTTGAGTTTTCACCATTGTATTTTGTTTATTATGCACTTCTTAGGTTGTCTGGGCAATGCAAGTTTGCCTATTTGAACAATTTATATATTTGTTGTATGCACTTGTTTTTCTTTTCTTGTTCATTACATAGATGTCAATCAAATGCAAGAAGTGCAGACGTTTTGTGGATAACAACCATGAGACGTGCCTGGCCTGCACATAATGCTCTTCCTCACACACATGTAACATGTGTGCAGTATGGACAAAAGATGTTTGGTCCAGCAACTTGAAAAGGCAATTAAAGGGCCTTAAAAAAAAAATGCTCTAAATCTTCTGAACATGAATTACTAAGCAATCATTCAGAATCTTTCACCAGTTTTACAGGGACATCAATATGCTGCCACCAACCCCCTTGAAGATACCAAAAACAGCATCTATGGCAATGATCACTTCAGATCCAATCGATGTCATGCAAAGCAATTCTATTCAAGGACGTATTGGAAACACATGTGATACGCTTTCTACAGCAAGCTTGGTCTTCCAGTATGTCAATGAGTGAGTTGGATGAGACTAGGACCATTTTTAACACAAACTGGCAGCCGACTGGGCATAAGTCCCTATTTCCGCCCATGCATGGAATTGAGAACAGGATTACCTTTTGACTTTGCTTTGATCGACCCACAAGTTGTGTATCATTATCCGTATGCTGTCCTGGATGGTCCAGCTGTCTGGACAATCAATGTGCGGTTTCAGCAGTCATGAATCGTTCATTTCGAACTGATAAACAGTAACCAGCTGGCCAGATGACAACATCGCTGGACAGTTCCTATAGTGATGGTGTCCTGCACCCAGCAGACTGCCCGGAGCAACCATATCCATAATACTGGTACATGGCAAACCGGCGTCACATTTGGAGCATGACCGAACCAACCGCACCAGATCAGCATTCCCCAGCCGGACCATGTTCCATGTTGGACATGACTCGGCCGGCACTACTAGCATATCCAACAGGTAGATCCCTTTTAACACATGGTGATGATTAGGCATCATCATTGCTGTATGGAATGATATACTCATGGATGCAGAGCATACAGGAAGATGATAATCCCCCAGTTGATGAAGGGGGCAACACAGACATGCCTGAACATTCCGATCCAACCATGGAAAGGATGGAATTTAGTTTTAAGGTGGCAATCAAAGAGATATACAGAACTTTTCCTTCATCTGAATGCTCTCCTCCAATGGCAGTCGATCCTACGTACAAGGTCAAGGCCTTGGTCAACATGGACATTGATGATGAACATCCATCCATCAGAATTTTACCACAATCATCAAAGATTGCAGAAATTACCAGGTGTCTCTCTGATAAAATTCATGACCCCGGTAACTTGAGGACCTTTATTTCAGTGAATCATTTGCCTGCAACTTTATCACCACAATGGTACAAATCACATACTGATGTTTATTATTAAGACATATCTAACCTAGACAAGGATATTACTGCCTTCAACATGTCTGCTTCACTCTGTTATAAAGTGGACAGACAAGTGTTTATTTGATGTTTAAGTTGGTCAGGAACATTGTGTCGACTTCCTCGCTACTCGATCTGGCATCTCTGGTGATCTTTTGCCTGGCTGAGAAGGCCAGAAGTGACCATGCCTGCGAATCAATATGCCGTATTGCCAATGTTAGTCCATAGGGCTGCTCACCACACGATGGCAAACACCCTAGTGACCTCTCATAACCTTGACTTGATAAGAAGAAAGCCACTCCTGCAATCTTCATCTCTTAAACCCCACCATGTGACAACCCAGTGTTCCCTCCCCTTTGGTTCACCCCCACACTTCACTGTTTTGGAGTCGAATTGAGCAGGTGAGAAAGCAGGCAGCACAGGAGTTAATCCTTCAGCTCTCCATGCAAGCTCCTATCTCTGCTTGACCCCATTAGAAGCATACCAGAGAAAGAATGATCGGTGCCAGAAAGATCACAGGGGTAATTCTCAGCAACATTGGCAACCTATTCATGGCCAAGTGAGTTATAGGCAGCCATATGTCCCTAACTTCCACAGGCAGGCAGGGAGGTGGGGAGAGAAAACAAGGTTTCTCCTCCTCCCGCCAACTGTCAATGACTTGCCATCCCTTCAGCCCACTAGTGACCCACCTGTAGATGCCAGACACCTTCTGAACAGCCAGACTTGGATCAACCAATTTCCAACAAATGACTGTTTCATCCAAGTCATTTTGAAGTGGCTCCAGCTCTCGTTCATCCAGCCCCGTCCAATTTCATCATTCCCCTTCATGACAGAAATCCCAAGTGGTCCCATGAAGGTGGACATTTTACATAAGAAGCTAGAACTTTTACTTCTAAAGCAGGTGATGGAGGTAGTCTGAAAAGCAGACTTACCTGGTTTCTAATCCAAACTTTTTTGGTTACGAAAGCCAATGGAAAATTGAGACCTGTCTTAGGTTTGAGCAGACTCGATCAGTTTATTACTGCCCTGAAATTAAAAACAGAGATGTCAAGATCCATCCATCTGTCTGTGCAATGCAATAAATATTCCATCAGTCTCATCCAGTCAGACGCATATTTCTGTGTACCCATTCACATGGCACAATGCAAATA
Organism: Margaritifera margaritifera; assembly: GCA_029931535.1. NCBI lineage: Eukaryota > Metazoa > Mollusca > Bivalvia > Unionida > Margaritiferidae > Margaritifera > Margaritifera margaritifera. The sequence goes on along the minus strand of JAQPZY010001582.1, from coordinate 3,759,733 downwards.
CATTCTCTTCTGCTAGCATGGGGTAGTGTACCAATCCCATTCCCTTCCATTCAGCCTTCTTCTTATCTCTTGAGCCTTCACCAAGATATGAACTGCATCATATCCCTCTTCAGGATGTCCTCCTGTACAGTAATGGTGGCGTACCTGGATGATATACTTTGAAACATTCGGTAAGTTCCATTTTGGTTCACAATATGAACAACCTTCTCTACCTTGTTTGCAGTTTAGGGTTGATAGTCAATGTGGAGAAGTTGGATCTTGTTTCTAACTCATATCAGCCTGGTTCGTCTTACTCCCAAATGCATCAACAGTATCGTTTATGTGTTGGATAAGGCCTCTGCCAGGACGTACATTTTGGCGAGGGAGTTTCTCCAACTCCTTGGCCTGCTCAATGTGGCAGTGGACCTGTTACACCTCAGCCGCCTTTACATGCGCCATCTGCAGATGACCCTTCTGGCACAATGGCACCCGATCTTGGGTTGATTAGATCACTAGATTACAATCTCAAGCAAAATCAAACTTTTCCTGCTCCTATGGCAATATGGGGAGTGGCTAGCAGCGGGAATACCTTTAGAAGCCCCACAACCGGAAAATCACAATCTGTTCATATGCAAGTTTGTCGGTTTGGGGGGCATGCTTGCTAATGGACTTTGTGATTGTCGGTGGCAAGTAGACACTGCAAGAGAAGGATCTTCACATCAATCTCCTAGAAAAGAAGGCCAATCTCAATGCCTCCCATGCTTGGGTGGAACACATCCTAAGGAAGATAGTGCTGATAATGTCAGACAATTCGGTCATAGTGACCTACCTCTTCAAACAAGGGGGACAAAGTCACTGGATCTTCGCATCATGGTATGAGAGTACCTTCATTGGTGTGCCCAATGTCATGTAAATATACAAGTCCAACACATCCCAGGCAGGCTCAGTGTTCTGGCTGACTCATTATCAAGGAGAGGCCAACTGCTTCATATCATGTGGTCTTTTCATCCATCTTCCATTGAGTTTGCACCCTATGGGGCCAACTGATGCTAGACCTATTCACAATGAGGTGAACAACAAACTGCCCACCTTCATTCTGTAGGCATGGGCCATCAATGCCCCTTCAATCAGTTGGAAGAGAATATAGGCATATGCCTTTCCTTCAGTGGTTCTATTACTGAAACTAATCCAGAAAATGTTCAGATATCATGGAAGAGTTGAGATTGGGCTTAACAAGGACCTTTTCAACTTGTTGTCCAATTTTGACATATCTGGGCCACACTCGCTCACATTGTTTCCAAAATGGAATGTCTCCTGGATCATGATGATCATGATGTGGCTGAACCCATCAAAGTTTGAGCCCCTGTCTTCCACTTTGCTGAAGCAGTTATCATGCAAGACTTACTTCCTGATAGCACTAGCTTCAGCTTGCAGGGTGAGTGCATGCATTGTCTGTGGATGCGAACTACATGCAGTTGCATTCTGATGGGTCAGTTGTACTTATGATGCAACCTGGTTTCATTTCTAAGAACGGGTTACCATCAGTAGGCAACCATCAAATAACTATCCTCTCTCTCTCTTCAATCGATCCGTCAAGAGAGGTAAAGCTGCAGGACCTGGTACATACCCTAAGATGCTATCTGAGGTGCATGGAGAACATCTGTTGATGCCGTCAAAGGCTATTCCTACTGTCCTACTGGTTAAGGTATGAAAGTAAGACATACCCCTCCCCATAAACGCTTGCCACTTGGCTAAAGGGGGTTATGAGATTGGCATACTCTGAACTCTCACAGGATCAGTGTGACTTGTAAAGATTTTGGCTCACAAATTATGAGCAATATCCATGAGCCTGGCCTTCAAATCTAATGTCTCAGTTTGAGACATTGTGGAGTCAGTTGGCTGGCATGCCCATACTACTTTCTCCAGCTTCTATCTGCATGACATGGCCTCGCAAAGGAGAGAGCTGAATCTCGTTGGCCCACTGGTAGCTGTCCAGACAGTTGCCACACCATATTCATGACAGCAGAACCTCAGCCCTGGGCATGACCTTGAACTTTTTGCTGGATTCGCCTGGGAAACTTTCAAATATAAGGCAATAACCAGGTACGGGATCTCACAGGGATTGCCCTTGTACGTGTATAAACGCATAATTTTCAGTTGTACTAACCTCACGTTAGGAGAAGTTCATCCTTTCAGTAGAGAAATCATCATGCTTCTACAGGGTGACATAGGTACAGGTTGCATGCCCAAGCGTTTCCTCCTCCTCTTACCTATTCTCCTAATGTTAATGAGATTGGGTAATGTATTTGACAGAGAAAGGAAATGTTTTAGTAAATTATGTTTCTCCAAAAATACTTGCCTGATCACATACTATCAATCCCTCCCACCCCTCCCCACAAATGCAAGCATCCTGTCCAAGGTTCGAACTTGAGCTTAAACTAGTTACATACCGGTGGCCACCTAGCAGGAACAAGGGGAGTTAATCTGTAAGAGTTACTTCCCTTTGTATGATATATAGATGGAAAGACATTTTTCATCTTTCAAAGATTGCTGGATTCGCAGGTAGCAGAAAGTAATTCCTAATGCTAATGTGTACATGTAATTACTTTTGGAGAATCTTTACTAAAAACTTTCCTTTTTAAGGGGGTGGGAGCAGTTTTTATAGGGAACAGTATCTGTGAATAGACACATTATAGTATGTTTCAACAGACATGTGATAAATAACTTTTAATGAATAAAGATTAAACTTATGGTTATTTATCTTTATTATCAGCACAGCAGCAGCAATCTTGTGTTATGACAATGCCACTGCATTATATGCATTAGAACTGCATGTAATAGCAGAAACATTACCTCCAAATAATGAAAACTGCATTTCCACCATTGTTCAACCTTGCCAAGTGCAGTTGTTAAAATGCTTTTAATGGCTAGATGATCAATGAAAGCATCTCATTGCTAAAATAGAGTTGCTTTGTATGTGCATTATTTTGCTTGTTGATATAGAATGCAAGCACTTATATGTTCAGATTGAGCTTTGTCAATATTAATGTTACAGGTTTCATTATGCTCACTGTAAATCAACTGAGCAATATTTGCACACTCGCTCATGTTTAATGGGGGATTCGTGCAAACACATGTCCTGGAGAAAACACCGATAGCTACACTGTATATTTTTATTAAAGATTATTTTGTCATTGCCATTTTCTTCTTATTCATCATTGTAACTTACATGAAAAATACACCAGAATATCACTTGTTTGGTAGGCTTAAGAGTTAAGGTAAATGTTAGGAAGAAGAAATTTTCATCGCTAAATCTTTGTTGGCAAATATTTCCATTCCCCTGCAATAAATCTCATTTTCATTTTGACAATGTTGATAAAAACAAATTGAAAATTTACAGTGCAATTAGCCCTAAATGCAAGACAGTCTCTTACAACTGTAGCAAGATACTGTTATTATTGCTGCATGTATGGGTAGAATGTTAATTGAACATGGAAACATATATGTACTGTTATGATTGCTGCATGTATGGGTAGAATGTTAGTTGAACATGGAAACATATATGTACTGTTATGATTGCTGTGTGTATGGATAGAATGTTAATTGAACATGGAAACATATATGTACTGTTATGATTGCTGCATGTATGGATAGAATGTTAATTGAACATGGAAACATATATGTACTGTTATGATTGCTGCTTGTATGGGTAGAATGTTAATTGAACATGGAAACATATATGTACTGTTATGATTGCTGCATGTATGGGTAGAATGTTAATTGAACATGGAAACATATATGTACTGTTATGATTGCTGCATGTATGGATAGAATGTTAATTGAACATGGAAACATATATGTACTGTTATGATTGCTGCTTGTATGTAGGTACTGGCAGCCTGCCTTAGGACATGTAGCACTTTCAACAGAGCTCCATAAAAAAGATCATTTTCTAGCAGCCATATCTTCATTGTAGATATATCACCAAAATTGCAATTTATACTGAAATAAAGTTCATTTCTTGCTCTTTTTAACTGTGTGTTTGGTTTGTTGATGATAATAAGTGAATGAACAGTAATTTGCATCTAAAAAAGCCACAGTTTCACTGTTGGGCATGCTTTGGTCAGCTGAACACCTCACAGTGAAAGCAGCAGATATCAAATTCTCTGGGAAATTCCCTTCAAACTCCAAATCCACTGGGTCAACACCTAAAAATAGCACCATATTGTTGAGCAGAGAACGGTCTTTATTTTCATATAAGTTTGAAAAATATGTTTGAATTCAATTTTCTAATAAGCCTTCAAAAAATAGGTTCATTTTTCTGGCAAAATATCTCGGACAGTTTTAAAAAAAAATAAGATACCTATATGCACAGGAAAGCCCAATTTTCGCTGAATTTAATGATATGCATGACTTTGAGGTCTCATTAGTGGCAACCAATCGCAAGCCGGGAAACCACAAGGTCATGTTCAAATGTTACGAGTCACGCATTCTGAGGTAATTTAGAATTTAATGGCTGACTTCACATCGAAAAGTGATCCAGATTTTGGTCCCCTGTATGACAAATTGCAACAACACATTGGTAAGTACATGTATTGTTTTTCTTGCTTTTCTAAACATTTATGAATATTTTTATGCATTTCTTTTTTATATTTTATTGGATTAAATAAGATATTCTTTGGTAAAATGTGTGTGTATACTGCGACAGGAAGTTCACAATCACCATGTGTTAGCACATCTTGCATTCCGAGACTGCGAGAGTGATTTAATTTTAATAAAAAATAATTACCTATATTGATTCGATGAATTAGTAAAATGAGTGAATAATTAATCATTCTGTGCATAAATATTTTGTGTAGTGCTTGTTTTTTTGCTCATTTCCTTATGGTTCTTGGATGTTTATAAACCGGAAGTTTCTCTCTTACGACGTATCACTTCCTTTTGCTCTGTTTTCATCAAAATATTTCTTGGTCGATGTTTCATTATTATTTTTGGTTGGTCACTGGGAAAGCAACACTTTTATACTATTATCATACACGAATAGTAATTAATCTCTGTCTGTCTGTCTCTCTCTCTGTTTCTTGGCTATATAATGAAACACATTTACCTCCTCCCAATCAAAATAATCTAAATAAAATCTATCGGAGTAAAAAGTGTCATGATTTGGTATTATTTATAAATATATCAAAACATTTTTTTGTAAAAAAACAAAATGTGTTTACAAAGTGAAAACATTTTCAGTCAAAAATTATAAGACCTGAAGATCTCAATCTAGAAAATAAGTTTAAATTGTTATAACTATTTTAACAATGTGATATATGTTACAGGTCTTATACATTATTAAACATGCTGTTTTGCACTTTTACAGAGGATGAAAACTCCCACCGTATGTCCAGAGTTGCTCAGAGCTGCTGATTCTATCCACTTTCATCAGTCAGACCTCGCAGACCTAATTTAGAAATTAGCTAACATTCTTCAATAAAGTTTTCCTATGTTACAACTGCTGTGTTTGTTTTATGATTTTAGAACTGAAGTTTTGATATTAAGCAATGCTGATTGGTGATGTTCTAAACAGACATGATAATTTTGGTATGGTTTTGCTATAAAATCCTTTTCACATTTCAATGAAATATTGTTATTGGTTGTGCTCTTCTGCACAGTACAGATTTTTCTGTGTAGTGTGGTTGCATGTTGATGTCATGTGAGTACTGCCCAGGGGGTGGGGAGATATTTTTTAAAAAAAGTTGTTCTAAATCCTCAGAATATAGAATAATTAGACAGATTACATCAATCTGAACACAACACACTTAAAATTTTAAAAACTGATAAATAAATGGCCGAGATACAGATTTTTAAATATTCTTATCTGTATTGGTGGCTGTATTTGCTGTTGACCAGTTTTGGTGAAGATCTTTAATTTTGAGGGTCTGGTACATTGTTATTTCACAGAATTCAGTTCCCCCAAAAATTGAGCAAAGTCATTGTATACAAAAAAGAGATCTGGAAAGTTCCAGACTTCAACTGCAATTAGTTTCAATAATATCAACTACTAAAGTTGGCCATTTATGCAATTTTGACAAATTTGTGGAAAATCATGGCGTTTTATGAAGAACATTTTTACCCATAACTTTTGGCTGCCAGTACATAATGTATGGATAGAATGTTAATTGAACATGGAAATACATATGTACTGTTATGATTGCTGCATGTATGGGTAGAATGTTAATTTGAACATGGAAATACATATGTACTGTTATGATTGCTGCATGTATGGATAAAATGTTAATTGAACATGGAAACATATATGTACTGTTATGATTGCTGCATGTATGGATAGAATGTTAATTGAACATGGAAACATACACGTACTGTTATGATTGCTGCATGTATGGATAAAATGTTAATTGAACATGGAAATATATATGTACTGTTATGATTGCTGCATGTATGGATAGAATGTTAATTGAACATGGAAACATATATGTACTGTTATGATTGCTGCATGTATGGATAGAATGTTAATTGAACATGGAAACATATATGTAGTGTTATGATTGCTACATGTATGGATAGAATGTTAATTGAACATGGAAACATATATGTACTGTTATGATTGCTACATGTATGGATAGAAGAGTTGATTAACTCTCTAAGTAGCTGGTATTTTGACTTTGGTATCTTTTTACTCAGACAATAATCCAATCATTATTGATGTACGTTATCTTTAAAATTGTCACTTTATTTAGGTCCATACTATATACTTGTATTAGCCATTATGTTCTTACCTTTCATTTCAAAAATTTGTAACTTTATTTCAGAAGCCATATATAATACAAATGGACATTCAATCTTACCACGAGTGATCATGCTCACTGATGGGAGACCCACTAGAGATGCAGATGTACCAGGTCAGGTCATGAACCCAGAAGACCAGATTCTCCTGGTGGTAAATCTCATACCAAAACTTCTGCAGCTTGAAAAATACATTATTTTTTCTGGAGTACATGTGGAATAATCATTTGGGTGTCACAGGACCAGTATTTTTGTGTTTCCTTTAAATTGCAAAATGTTCACCAAAAAATCCAAAGTTCATAATTGCAAAGATGTTAGATTGTGTAAAAATATTCTTCATGTTTAAGGTATAAGAAATTACATACAATTTACAATAGATATTAGTTCTTACAGTTTCATGTTAAAATGTGCTTAACTGACTAAAATGTGAATTTTAATTGCACCAGAATAGTATGATTTATATTATTCTATAAATCAGTCCCGAGACAAGTCAGTCGCAGAAATCTAGTTTCTGGTTATTATTATTAATTTTGAGTAAAGCAGTCCCTCACTATAAGTCACTTCATTATAGCACACTTCCTCTTATAAGGTGAGTATGGTCATGAATCCCATTTAATTTTTTGGTAGTAACATTATATGTATAATGTACTTAATTATTAGGCATCTCATTATAAGGCAGTAAATTCAATGGCTCCCATGGATAGCACTATAATGAGGGGATACTATATGATGTACTTCATTATTAGCTTGTTTCACTACAAGGCAGTATACTCGCATGTACAGCATTATAATGAGGGAGTACTGTATCATTGACTTAATTATAAGGCAGTAAATTCAATGGCTCCCATGGATAGCACTATAATGAAGGGATACTGTATGATGAACTTCATTATAAGGTAGTCTCACTACAAGGAGTATACTCTATACTGCCGTGTACAGCATTATAATGAGGGAATACTGTATCATGGACTTAATTATAAGGCACTTTGACTCTAAGACAGTATACTCTATGGCTCCCATGGACAGCATTACAGCAAGGGATTACTGTATAATGTACTTCATTGTAACGCAGTTTCACTGTAAAGTGGTATACTCTATGGCAGTGGTTCTCAAACATTTTTTGTTTGCAGACTACTTGACTACTAAAGACAATGTTTCATATAGGATATGAATGGATTTTGCGCACTACCAGTGGTCCGAGGACAACAGTTTAAGAACCTATGCTCTATGGCTAGCATTATAATGAAGGAATACAGTATGTATCATGTACTTCATTATAAGGCAATCTCACTATAAGGCAGTATATTATATGGCTCCCATGTATAGCATTATAATGAGGGAATACTGTATGCTGTACTTCATTATAATGAGGGAGTACTGACCCATGGACTTAACTATAAGGCAGTTTCACTGTAAGATGGTATATTCTGTGTTTCCCATGGATATCATTATAATGAGGGAGTACTGTATCATGGATTTGATTATAAGGCAGTCTCACTGTATGGCAGTATACTCTATGGCTCACATGGATAGCATTATAATGAGGCAATACTGTGTCATGGACTTGATTGTAAGGTGGTTTCACTGTGTGGCAGTATATTCTATGGCTCCCATGGATAGCATTAAAATTACGGACTACTGTATAATGTACTTCATTAAAAAGCAGTCTCATTGTAAGGCAGTATACTCTATAGCTCCCATGTACAGCATTATAATGAGGTAATACTTATCATGTACTTCATTATAAGGCAGTCTCACTATAAAGCAGTATACTCTATCACACCTATGTACAGCATTTTAATGAGGGAGTACTCTGTCATGGACTAATTATAAGGTGGTTTCACTGTCAGGCAATATACTCTATGACTCCCATGGGCAGCATTATAATGAGGTAGTACTGTATAATGTATTTCATTATAAATCAGTTTCACTATGGCAGAATTATATGTGGTTCCCATGTATAGCATTATAATGAGGGAATACTGTATTGTGTACCTGATGATAAGGCAGTGCCATTATAAACCAATATGTTCTATAGCCCCCATGGGCAGCATTATAATGAGGTAGTACTGTATAGTATACTTCATTATAAGGCAGTTTCACTTTATGGCTGTATATTCTGTGGTTCCCATGGACAGCATTATAATGAGGGATAACTGTACTCAGATCGATGCTTTTCTGTTTTCTAGCAACTCTTTCCAACCTAAAGTTTCTTGGAAGTCTTAGTTTGGTTTTCTGATGCACAGGTCAAAATATTATGTGTTTCTAAAAAATGTACTCCATATGTTTCGAAATTTGGAAATATAAATAATGTTTCTCTACAAAATTTTAAACAATTTTGTCAATTTTTATTCCCCCACAGCAAGCATCTTGATTTAGTCTTGTGAACTCATATGTCCATCCCAAGATGCTTGTCAGCAAGATTGTGCAAAAAGCATTTGACAGACAAATTAAATTTGGTAGACACATTTGTATGCATATGAAGATGAACTGATCAGATTTTGAAGCCATTACACCATTTTTGACCTTTTTGGACTTTTTTGTACACAAACCTTGTCAGCATGATTAAGCAAAAACCATTTGAGATAAAGAAATGAAATTTTGTAGGCAAATTTACTTTTATTTGTAAATGATAGATGTTTAGGTTATTACAACAATTTTAAATTTTTTACCCATTTTGAATTATTTTTTTTTATTTAGCTTTTCCTTTGTCACAAACCCTGTTAGTACAGTTAGACCAAAATCTCTTAGGTAGAGAAATTAAATTTGGTAAGCATATCTGTATTTATATGTAGGTGACCAGTTGAGACTTTGAGGCCATTACAGCAATTTTTCAATATATTTTAATTTTTCTGAACTTGTAAGACTCAAACATTTTTGACAAAACTTTGTTAGCATGATTAAACAAAAACCATGTGAAGTAGAGAAATAAAATTTGGTGGACATATTTGTTTTTATATGTAAATCACCTGGTTAGATTCATAGGTTATTACAGCAATTTTTTTAAACCTTTTTTTAAACTTTTTAGATTTAGACCACACAATTTATTAGCATGATTAAGCCAAAACCATTGGAGGTAGACAAATGAAATTTGATAGGCTTATTTATATTTATATGTAGATGATCTGTTGAGATTATCAGGCCGCTACAGAATTTGTGACACATTTTTGAACATTTTGGATTTTGACTTTTTTTATGAAAACTCTGTGTGCATGATAAAGCAAAAACCACTTCAGGTAGATTAATGAAGTTTAGTGTGCATGTCTGTATGCATATATAGATGACTTGATTAGATTTTTCATGTAATTATAGCAATATTTCAGTTTAAGTAACTTTTTGATTTTTTTTACTTACAACATTTTTGTCTGCAATTCTACAGTGGGGGCATACATGTTGTACAAACACAAATACAGTTAGGAAGTCTGCTTGTATTTCAGATGAAAAACTTCACCCTAGAGGAAGCTTATATGCTTAACGAACTGCTGATGGCATCACTCACATGTGTGCCCATTGGAGAATGTGATCTGGTAAGCAGTGCAGCAGACTTTTTTCAATTTTTACATGTAGTTATCTATCTATCAATCTATCTATCAATCTATATATCTATCTTTCTATCTATCTATCTATCTATCTATCTATCTATCTATCTATCTATCTCTCTCTCTCTCTCTCTCTCTCTCTCTATCTATCTATCTATCTATCTATCTATCTATCTATCTATCTATCTATCTATCTATCCTTTTTCTGCATCTGGTGTACAAGTGAAATAGCATTTGTTAAGTAGGATCTGCAAGATCACAACCTGTACAATAAACACAATGACTACAACATTGCAGTCATGTTCCCTCTACTTTGAGACTAAAAACATTATTGAACACAAAATTACAAGTCTAATACACCACTGTTGAAGTTCAGCAGTCAAGTTTGGTTTGCATGGTCTGCATAAACTATCGTATATACTAATGTCAAAATCTGGTCCAACTGCAAGCTTCATAGACCCAGTTCTACCATCGCATAATGCGCCAGCAGATCTGGGTCTCTGCAGTTTGTTAGGAATAATCAGTAGAACTAACAACATAGACCCTGATCTGCTGGAACATTATGCGATGGCAAATCAGGGTCTGTGTTATTTGCATTTCGATTTATATTAGCAAGTATACACGGTAGCCTTAAGTATGTTTGAACTCCACTTTGATCTTGTTTTTAAGACCACATGTGTCCACATGTCTCGCTTTCCAGTGTCACCAAAAAGGAGAAGAATCAAGTATTTATGGTTGACATTTCTATAGTTGTAATGATCAATTACTAAATGATTCCATGACACTAGCCATGGAACATGAGATTAAAATATCGGTGACAGGACAGTTTTTCCTGAATTTCCATGGGTAAATTTATAAGACATTTTTAGGAGAAAAATGGAAAAAATACAGTTGTCACTCATATAATTATTTCACATAGGTTGAAATTGTTATGGTCAATGATGTCAGTCTTTTCTGAAACTTTAATTTGCTTTGTGAAAAAGGCTCTAAATTCAGTCCAGTTTTGTGCATACATGCCAACAGTTATTTTGTTGTCATCAAACCAGATGCACTCTGGAATAACAACAGTGGCATGAATGCTTGTGTTATTTCATATAATTTTAGTTCTTGACTATGGAGAACCAATTATAATGTGAGTTTACAGTATTAAATGTGCTATACTTGCATTTCTTTCTTACCTGATCACAATATGTTAGGAGGATGTCCACTATCTCACAAATCCAGCTGCCTGATGTTAAAAAGGATGTTACAACTGTCTTGGATTGATTTAGCAGATATGGTGTTAAAAGGTCATCTGCTTTCTTAAAAACAAAATTGGTATAAATTCACATACTTGGAAAGCAGTGATGCACGGGAGCTCCTGCAAATTAGTTCAGAGTTGCACATATAAAAATGTACTCTGCACAGTATACAATTTTTATTTAACTGTTAACCCATAAATTGCTTGTCATGACATAAATTGCACTGGTGATAGAGGTCTCATAGCATTTGTCAGGATGTTCCTTTTTCAGGTAGGCAACTGTTTACACATCTGAGTACTTCAGCTTGACATGAATGGTTTGTAAACTAAATTTGTTTGGTACATTGGGCCCTGGAACAATCATTCTGTCATAGTTTTAACCTTGCATTCATCAAGGAAGTTTTTACAAATGCTTGTTTACAATATGGGCTACCTAGAAACCCCAAATGGCTGACTCTCAACATGGTTCATCCTCAGATGACAATTTCATTTGGCAAATACTGGCTGATGATAGTGATGATGACAATGATTTTGAAAGTTTTGAAGTATATCAGATTATTGGAGCTGGGAAAGTGTTACTGGAAACACCAGTGAGTGATTTTTAGCCCAAAAGTAATGGCAATCCGGTCAACCCCATATTCAGGAGTATATCGAAAATTAAATGTAGAAATGGAGAAGGCCAAGCATAATTACAATAAAGGTAGTTTAGAAGTTGAGTGTAATTTTTTTTTTTTGCAAACAATTCAGCACTGAGGGATCTTGTGCTACAAAACTATATAGCACTTAAATATTAAGATAAATTGAATAAATAAGAATCTAAAAAGAAATTGAAAAGTAGGGATATTTATTTGATCAAAATACCTCTGTCTAAACAAGCTGACTATGGCATTGATTGACTTCAAACCCTTATATAGGATTATTTAACAGATAAGAAATATGACACAGTAGTTAGCAAAGCACAGATTCAAGAAAGTGAAACTTTGGCAGAGTTCATGTTAGTGAAAAATCTTATTTTGGAGCAGAGATATATCCAAGAGACAATACCTATGAGCTGTGGAAAAATGTACATAACAGCCATACAAGAACAGATTCTCAACTTGTTCAAACTGACTAAGCTAGCTATGCATATGCCCCTTCAAACAGCAGACAGTGAAAGGGGGTTCTCACCACAGGACAATATTCATACACAGATAAGGAACATGTTAAGCTCAGAAACAATCCAGAGATTAATGCTTATACAACTAGAGGGGACATCTTTTGAGGATTTTGATTTCACTAGAGCTCTAACAAAGTGGAGCAGGATGAAGGATAGATGGATATGTAAGTGTTAGATAAATATTGAACTATAGCCATCCCCCCTCCCTTTATTTTTCTACTCCCCCCGTCATTTTGGTGACAAGAGGGGAGATACCTCTTTAGATAAATCCAGGCAGCATCTCTGCATCCAGGCAGCATCTCTGCATCCAGGCAGCATCTCTGCATCCAGGTAGCATCTCTGCATCCAGGCAGCATCTCTGCTGCTCAAAGACCAGAAGAGCTTATGCTGTAGCCTGATTTCCAATGTCCACAGTCCATCCATCATTTATCGTGCATCCATTAGCACAAGTCTGTTGTCGCTACTCATTTTAAACTGCTTGGAGGATTACCATGATACTTTATACGCTGACATTTAAATTTTCTGGTGGGGTGGGGTCTGGGATTCTGGCCCCCAAATAGCTTTAGAAAACTATTCTTGCTATTTTTTTTTATTTTTTTTTTTTTTAAAAAGAACTAATTATATTCATTATATTAACTGAAAATAAATTAAGGTAAAGGAAAAGGAAAAAAAAAATCCCGGTTTGAAAGACATTCCCAGCCCCTCCGCCAAAATTAAATGGGTGCTCTGTAAAATTACATGGGTCAAACTTACATTGATATGCATACTCAGAATGCTCTCTGCCATCCATAGCTATAAGAACTGCCCTATATTCAGACATAAAAGCTTTTTTGGGGATGGAAAAGCATCTTGTTCAGCAAATAAGTAGATCTGCACTAATTATCTTAACTGCAGAACTGAGCAAACATGAGATAAGAAGTTTTACATGCACAGTTCATATAATGTGTCAAAAGGAACTCGGCGATGCCAGTCAGTCATTACGGGTATATGGTATTGTTACTGCCATGAAAATCATGTGCCACATTGTTGTTGTTCTGCTTTCCTTTGCTGTCTTCTAAGCACCTTATACTACTTAATGTATGGTTTACTCACTTCTTTGTCTTTGAGTCTTCGCTTTGTAACACATCTTCATTTTGTTCCAGCAGTCATAATTGTCTCTGCTCTTTTAGATGAAAAGGTTGGGATTACTCCTCCAGTAACATGTCTGTGGTTATCTTGAAAATCTTGCTAATGCTACTCCATCTGAGCATAACATCATATCGATATGGGGTTTTCACTGAAAGACCTCTTATGATGTCTAGTATCCTAAATGAAAATGGTACTGGTCTGATATCGAGTATGGTCACCTGGCAGAAATATTGAAAATCTTGTTATTGCTACTCCTCTTTAATGGATAATCATTTATTGACATGGGGTTTTGAACAAGAGACTTATTATGATGTCTACTTGGTTCTAAATGAAACCTGGTTCTAAATGAAATTTTGTTAATGCTGCTCCTCCAGAACAGATGGTCAAATTGACGTGGGGTTTTGAACAAGAGACTTATTATGATGTCTACTTGGTTCTAAATGAAATTTTGTTAATGCTGCTCCTCCAGAACAGATGGTCAAATTGACGTGGGGTTTTGAACAAGAGACTTATTATGTGTTGGTCCTAAATAAAAATAGTGCCAATCTGACATCGAATATGTCAACTACGGTGGCCATCTTGAAAATCTTGTTATCACTACTTCTCCTTAATGGATAATCATATTAACATGGATTTTTCACTAAAAGACTTCTTTTAATGTCTAGTTGGTCCTGAACGAAAGATCAGCTTAGGTTAGCTACTATAGTGTGTTCTTTGGCAAGTCACTTTACTCCAATTGCCTCAGCACTAAATAACATGCTTGATTTGCTGTGCCATAAAACACCAAACAAAACCCAATCTAAATGAAAATGGTGTCAATCTGACATCCAATATGGTCACCATAGTGGGCGTCTTGAAAATCTTGTTTTTGCTACTCCACCAAAATGGATGGTCATATCGACATGGGTTTTTTTCACCACAAAGCTTCTTATGATGTTTTGTTGGTCCTCAACTAAAATAGTTCCAATCTGACATCCAGTATGGCTGCCATGGCAGCCATCTAGAAATTTTGTTGTTGCTACTTCTTCTTGCTGGATGGTCAAATCAGCATGGGGTGTTAGCCAAAGACTTCTTATGTCAAGTGGTTCAAAATGAGAAATTTTCAATCTGACAGCCTATAAAGCTGCCATGATGATGATCATAAAAATCTTGTTATCACTACTCTTCCTGAATTGATGGTCGTATTGACATGAGACTTTTACAAAAAGACTTTTTTTGATGTTTGTTCACTCCTAAATGAAAATGGTGCCCCACAGACAACCAGTATGGATGCCATGGTGGCCATCTTGAAAATCTTGTTATCGCTATTCCTCCTGCATGAATGGTTTTAATTACATGATGGGGTGGCGGTCACTAAAAGACTGCTTTTGATGTCTAGTTGGTTTTAAATTAAAATGGTGCTGATCTGACATCCAATATGGCCACCATGGTGTTATTGCTATGCCTTCTTAATGGATGGTTGTATTGACAATAGTTTTTCACCAAAAGACTTCATTTGGTGCTAAATGAAAGGAGTGCTGATCAGACCCTCAGTTGTAGCCATATTGAAAACCTTGTTATAGCTACTTCTCCTGAACAGATGGTCCTCAAGACATGGGGTTTTCACTGAGATAACATTACACAGGCATTGTCATCCTACATATGTTGGGTTGTCCTTGTCAGCATATAGGGAACTAATCCAAGATCAGATGAGTTTTTTACGTATTTTGGCTCATGAGGTAAGGACGGTCATCATGAGCTTAGCATTCAAGTGGAACGTCTCCTTTACCTCTGTACTCTAACCCGTGGGTTAGAGATCAGAGTCAACCTTTTCTAGCTTTTATGTCAGAGACCTCTCATCCCAAAGAACTGTTTGACCTGCTGGGTCTAGTAGCAGTAGCACAATAGGCTACCCTCCCAAGTCCCTCAATAGCTTCACAAATACTGGGTCACTCAACTTCTGCTGGATTTGCAGAAGCAAACATTTTGTCCATCTGTCATGTGACCTGTGTTTCAAAATGCTAATGCTAACCCCAGCCCGTAGTCTCTTCAGAACAAAGCTGTTCATATACATCAGAAGACTGGAGTCTGAATCAACTCTGGGCTATTGCTAACCCTTGCCCTTAGTCTCTTCAGAACAAAGCTGTTCATATACATCAGATGACTGGAGCCTGAATCAACTCTGGGGTAAGGGAATGTAACTCTTTTACTGTCTTACCTATTCTCCTAATATATTATGTTTGGGTAACTTGTTTGAAGAAGAAACCAGTTTTTCAAAGCTAAAATATGTTTGTTTGATAATTCGTACCCAATCATAATGCAGGCACACCCTTCTAAGCCCACCCAACAGTTACATCCCTGTAGAGTGCACCTCCACTCCAGTAGTAACTGATGACTATATGTTTTTTGTGCCAGTTCCTATATCCATGGGGAGACTACTCTCAGTCAACTTCATTTTTAAGCAGCAGATGATCTATTAGCACCATTGTTGCTAAACCAAGCCAGGATGGTTGTAAAATCTTTTATTAGCTTGGGAGGGCTGATTTGCAAAGTAGTGTACTTAATCCTAACATATTTTGATCCGGTAGGTATTATCAAAGAAACATATTTTACCATAAAAAAATTGGTTTTATGCTGAGACAGTCTTGTTGGAACATTCCTGAGTATAAAAATCTCTCTCACTCACAACACAGATCAATTTTACAGGTTTCCCACCAATATCCCTCAAATCTTGAATCTGGTGTGCCTCCGGGTGAGTTTTTCATCATCAAAAAATAAAAACAGTCCATATCTGTCTGTGGCTAAGTTGGCTGTAGCAATGGCCAAAGTCCCTAAAGACAACAAAAACTTTTAAGATGTCTGCTACATTCCTTTTTAAACAAAAATTTGGAAATCAAAATGTTAAAGGTTTGTAGTAGTTTGCAGAGTTGCAATGCAAAGTCACTGATGGCTACTAGTGTAACATATTTTCTAGGTTGAATTAATGACAAAAGGGACTAAATTTCTGACGTAAAAAATTTGCAGAAATACACAGTTTGGCATTTATTCAATGTATTATTAATTTGAAATGAAAAATAATTCAGAGAACATAATTAATACTGGTACATAATGGGTGAGCACTAATGTTAAATGAGAGCGAGATCCAGAATGTAAAATTCCATAGTGCAGCTCTATTCAGGTGAACCAGATATTCATGCAGATATTTTTCTGGGTTACTTCAGCACTTGATAAACATTTATAACAATAATATAGGTGTCCAAAGAAAAGATGATAGTGTAGTGCAGGCAACAAAAAGTTAATTTGGCAAAACTTTATAGCAAATGAGATTTTCTCTTTTTTTACCACTAATTGTGCATTAAGTACTATCTAGTATTTTTTTTTTGTCCCGCAAATTTGGAGGACTGGTGGACACAGTGTCTCCTGCCCTTGAAATCCTAGGTGTACCACTGGACTCCTCCTAGGTGTACCACTGGACTCCTCCTAGGTGTACCACTGGACACCTCCTAGGTGTACCACTAGACTCCTCCTAGGTGTACCACTGGACACCTCCTAGGTGTACCACTGGACTCCTCCTAGTTGTACCACTGGACACCTCCTAGGAACAGCATTATAAAGAGGAGCACTGTATAATGCGTACCTAAGCACAGACACAGGTCTGCTTTTGCTTAATGGGTCAACAGATTATGGTCTAGTGACCAAGATCTACTTTTGCTAGAGATGTCAACAGATAAAGGTATAGTGACCAAGATATGCTTTTTCCTTATGTGTCAGTAGATCAGGGTCTAGTGACCCAGATTTGCTTTTGACTCAGGTTTCAACATACCAGGGTGTATTGACCCAGATCTACTTTTGCCTGACGTGTCAACAGAGTAGGGTGTAGTGATCCAGATCTGCTTTTGCCTGATGTGTCAATAGATCAAGAGCTAGTGGTCCAGATCTGCTTTTGGTTCATGTGTCGACAGATCAGGGTCATGACCCAGATCTGCTTTTGCCTAACATGTGAACAGATCAGGGCCTACTCACTATATTTCAAGCAAAGAAGATTCATATCTGACGACAAATTGTTCCATGGCAAATCTGGGTCTACACTTTTTGCAGTTGGATGAGCACTGTACATTGATGAATATACCAATAGTAATAACAGTGCCTCATATTGCTTATAAATGGATTTTATGTACATGTAGATAATTATGGCTCTCATATTATCATATGTATATCATTTCCATAATGGACAAATTTGTTTGCAGCTGACATCAACAAATTTATCACTTTTTCAGACAACCCACCCCACCCAGACCCCTTCTCAGCTAGAACATATTTGTTTTCACCATTTCATTGTTTTACCAAGTGTCATCAATTTTCTGCACATATTAAACTGCTTTGCATGCCATTGTGAAATTTCCAGCTGCAACACTATGATAACCCCTTTCTATATGTTGTGTTGCAGGAATTTCTCGAGATGCTGGCAGGGGTGACAGGTGGTCATGTCCGGTGTCTTGGAGATGCTCACTTTCTTAGCAGGAACTTTCTGCATCATGTAAGTTTCATATACTGCCTACACTGAACTTTATATATATAATTATTATGATCGTGTTTTGAGAATTTACTTTAGAATTTTGAAACTTCATTTATTTATTTATTTATTGCTCTTTTGAATAAATGTATGTATTGCTCATAACAATAGTGATTTTTAATGCAGATCAAAGTTTAGATTAATTTCATAAAAATAGCAATTTTTAATGGAGGTCAAAGTTTAGATTAATTTCATAACAATAGCGATTTTGATGCAGGTCAAAGTTTAGATTAATTTCATAATAGTAACGATTTTTAATGCAGGTCAAAGTTTAGATTAATTTCATATTAATAGCGATTTTAATGCAGGTCAAAATTTAGATTAATTTCATAACAATAGCGATTTTTAATGCTGATCAAAGTTTGGATTAATTTCAGGACAATAGCGATTTTAATGCAGGTCAAAGTTTAGATTAATTTCATAATAATAGCGATTTTAATGCAGGTAAAAAAAAATTTTTATTTCATAACAATAGCAATTTTTAATGCAGATCAAAGTTTAGATTAATTTCAGAACAATAGTGATTTTAATGCAGGTTAAAGTTTAGATTATTTTCATAATAATAGCGATTTTTATGCAGATCAAAGTTTAGATTAATTTCATAACAATAGCGATTTTTAATACAGATCAAAGTTTAGATTAATTTCAGAACAATAGCGATTTTAATGCAGGTCAAAGTTTAGATTAATTTCATAATAATTGCGATTTGCAATGCAGGTCAAAATTTAGTTTAATTTCATAATAATAGCGATTTGCAGTGCAGGTCAAAGTTTACATTAATTTCATAACAATAGCGATTTTTAATGCAGTTCAAAATTTAGATTAACATGAGATCTATTTCATTCCTTTTATATGTATGACACAGTTTTCTCATATGAGAAGGCCATGTGGAATTCACCTTTCTCACATTCCTACACATGTATGATCATGTTTTCCAATGCAGAACAATGATGGAGAATATCTCAATCTTTCATCATGTGACTTCTTTCTTTCATCACATGAGCTTCTACTGCAGTCATAGTGCACACAAACCTATGTAAGCATTTGTTCACAGTAATCAAGATAAACATTAATTGCAACACATTGACATGCTAGAATGTGCAGCAGTTGAAGTTAGTGTCCTGCAAACAGGATGTTTTGTACTAATCGAGTTGAAGTTAGTGTCCTGCAAAGAGGATGTTTTGCACTAATAGAGTTGAAGTTAGTGTCCTGCAAACAGGATGTTTTGAACTAATAGAGTTGAAGTTAGTGTCCTGCAAAGAGGATGTTTTGCACTAATAGAGTTGAAGTTAGTGTCCTGAAGACAGGATGTTTTGAACTAATAGAGTTGAAGTTAGTGTCCTGAAGACAGGATGTTTTGCACTAATAGAGTTGAAGTTAGTGTCCTGAAGACAGGATGTTTTGCACTAATAGAGTTGAAGTTAGTGTCCTGAAGACAGGATGTTTTGCACTAATAGAGTTGAAGTTAGTGTCCTGAAGACAGGATGTTTTGAACTAATTGCAATAGATACAGGTACAGATTTTGTAGTCTGGTTTAAAATCAATAAAGTCATTGTTGTAAAAAAAATTAAAATTCCTCATCTCATTATTATTTCTGAAAGGAAAATAAAATCTACATCAAAGTTTATTCAAGGACTGTATTATTATATTTTGTCTGTCACATTTAATTTTAGGTGTAAGAGTGGACTTTTAATTTTTACCTTTTCATATTTGTATCATTGTGCAAGCTCTGTTTAGTACACAATTCAATTTCAGATGCTGTTTATCCATTACTTTGATGGTCTCTACCACTGGTTTAAAAACTGAAAAGCTTTTAAATGTCATTTGAAGTTTATATTTAATTTTTCAGTGTAAACATAACATTGTATGCTCTATCTTAAGTTGAGGATGTGTTTTGCGGTTTTAGACTTGTATCAGTATTCACAATACGTCATTTTGACTTAACCCTCGTTTTTCATTGTCATTCAGAAATGTGAGCAAAATAATCCTTCATTATGTGTCAGTGTTAGATAGGAACATTTCACCCTTGAATGTATTGTTACTTCTGTGTTTTGTGTCAGAATGCTGGAATAGAATTCTGTTGGCTTGCATTGCAGAGGCATAAATATGCAATATGATTTGATCTAGATAAGAGTAATTCTTTGCATAAGCTTGTTTTCATTTTTCAAAGCATAATTCCTGATTATGGTGATGAACAACTACTGACACAAGGATTGTATGCCCTGATATATCAGGGTCAGGTTTTCGCAGCAGACTATTTCATTATTGTCGCCTGCATTTTTGTGAAAAGCAGGGAATATAGTATCCACATTTCCTTCCATCCATCTATCCATCACATTTTTGTTTCCTCTATAACTTCAAAACCATTTGAGATTAAGAGATGAAGCTTGGTATACTTAGACATCAACATTAGAAAGTGTGTCACATACACTGGGGGTCCTATATTCAAGGTCAGGGTCACAGCACAATATTAAAAGTTTTCCATCAAAATTTTCTTTCCACTCTTCAACTTTAGATTAAAGGATGAAACTTGGTATACTTATACATTACCATTAGAAGGTGTCTTGTGTACCACATTGGGGGTCATGTCTTTAAGATCAAGGTCATGTGTCAGTATTTTAAATTTTCCATCACACTTCTTGATTCTCTTTAAATTAAGTGCCATTTGAGATTAAGAGATGAAACTTGGTATATTTGTCATATACCACATTGGGGGTCCTATCTTCAAGGTCAAGGTCACAGGCTAATATTTGATATTTCAGTTACATTTTCCCTTCTGCACTATACCTTGTAATCTATTTAAGTAAATGAATGAAATTTGGTATACTTGTATATTGTCACCAAATGATGTGTTGGATTCCACATTTGGGGACCCATCTTCAAGATGAAGGTCGTAGATACATCTTTAATGGATGGTTTTGTTTCTGCTTTATATGTTAAAGCTGTTTGTCATTCAGGGTTGAATCAAGGTTCACTTCTGTTTCTTTATCTGGCAACATCTCATGTATCACAGTCAACATTTTATCTTCAAGGTTAAGGTCACTGATATATTTCATCCTCTTTTATGTACTTTTACCCTAATGCCCTTTTGAGACAGAGACATGAAACTTTGCTATTTACCATGTCTGCCTAGTAACTTTACAGCTCAATCACAATTGCCACAGTCAGCTTTCATCAGTGTTGTTATGGAATTATGTATCATTTCGTTAAATAATGGTATAGTTTTATTAGTTTATGACCTCTGTGTAATAGTCTAATAGGTGTCATTTTGCAGAGTGCACATATATGGTAATTTCAGTGTGACCCAGTACATTGGTCCTGGGAAAAATCAATATTGTTGTTTGAAGCATTAGTCATGTCACGTGATTCATCGTGTGCGGTTTGCACTTCTGACCTGACCTTAATTTCACAATTCAGGAATGATTCATTTTGTTGACCAGAAGTTAGAATAAGATCGCAGTACTAGATGTTGATTTGAGATGGAATAAGGAATGAGTTTTGTTTGTTTGTAAGACGCAGATTAAGAAAACTATAAATAAGATGTAATCAGAGCATTCGTCATTCTTCTTGATAGTATGTTCAGCCTGAGAGGTCATAAACGAGATTGGTTCATTTTGTGTGATAT
The DNA here is from genome assembly GCA_029931535.1 of Margaritifera margaritifera. Lineage (NCBI taxonomy): Eukaryota > Metazoa > Mollusca > Bivalvia > Unionida > Margaritiferidae > Margaritifera > Margaritifera margaritifera. The sequence goes on along the minus strand of JAQPZY010001582.1, from coordinate 3,737,722 downwards.
TCTGCTTCAGAGATATACAGTACATTTTGGATTTAGTACTGCTACTTCAACTTTAAGAATTATACAGCTCCGTTGGAATTATCTGAAACATTTCTAGAACTTGTGTGATATTCCATATTCACAAGGATTACTTGGAATTAATAATATTTGGATATCATTGATTCTTGTTAGTACATCAGCACTTTAGTGGTTTCATTCGGAATATTCTCCATTTGGAATATTTTGGATTAACTTCCAGATCAGTGAACTTTAGAACAATTTAGGACTTTTAAGGATATTCTATACTGTAAGTTATTTTTTTAATTCTTTCACTTTGATTGTTTGTTGAAATATTTTAATATTTTAGGAAATTAAATAGTTGTGTTTTAAATCTTGAAAGCTTGTTTGAGTCTTTTCTTTTGTTACATTTACCCCTAGTTGTAACAGTGTATACTTTTAGTGACCTTGCCATAATAGGCAGGGTACAAAACTTCACAGGATTTGCTTGCATTTTATCTGCATTAGACTTGACAGTGTTAAAATGCATTGTTTATTTTCAGTTTATAGCTGGCAAGATGAAGTTAGCTGGTGTCAAGTCAGATGATCTAGCCTCAGTTTTGAAGGCAGCTGAAGAATTGACTATAGCTGATGATGCTGATGTTGTAAGTCTTGAACAGTTTTATAAAGATCCTGTCATTATACAGTAAAACATAATTTACCCAGTCATTGGTCATTTAGACTTTTTATCATATGGATTAACATATTTACTGTGAAAAATGTGCACCTAACCAAAAGTAGTATAGACATATATCTGCCATCATAGTATGTCCTGACACCTCAGTATAGACATATATCTGCCATCATAGTATGTGCTGACACCTCAGTATAGACATATATCTGCCATCATAGTATGTGCTGACACATCAGTACAGACATCAGTGCTCAAAGAAAACATTTGTTCAGGCCCAGGCCCAGGCCCATGGCAACTGGCTTTAAAATAATAACTTGCCCTGACTCAAATTCCACTTGCCTCAAAGGGCCATATTTATAGGGACACAGCAACAAAATGGTTATGATTCATATATATAATTGTTTTGACTTTATTTCTGTGTTTATTTGCCTCTTAAAATAGTGTATTTAAGAAGAAAAAATGTGTGAACTTGTTTTCTACAAATTTTATTTGATTTGATTTCATTGAAAGTAATGTTTTCCCCAAGTCCTGATGTCAGCTAATGCTAATTACCAAAATAGATTATTGCTGTATCAATGTCCTCCGTACTGACTGGATCAGTAGAGTTAATGTTCATAAGCAGTTGTCAACTTTCCTGCTTTAAGCAGTTTTTCTTGACTTTATACGTTTGGTACTGTTCATAAGACAACTTTTGTTCACATTCTGCTTTAGAGGGGTTCACAACTTACATGATTTCAAACAATTTAAAAAAATTTGTGTATTCATGTGTGGAGTTCTTAATAATTGTGGCATACACCTCTGTTCTTGGGGGTGAGTGAGTGAGTGAAGTTTATTGCATAAAGATAATTGGTTTTGGTAAGTACATTATGAACATTATAATATATACATAGAATTGGATAGTATTGCAGAAATCTAGAAATCCAGAAATTGGTTGAAATGCATATACATAACAGATCTACAACTGCATTTTTCAGTGGAGAGAATACTTTAAGTGCAGTATGCATTTAGTCGAGTAATTTTATATATATATTTTTTGCACATAAAATCAATCGGTCTTAATTTTAGTTTTCAGAGAAATTTACATCATTCAACAGATTTTTTTTTTTTTTAAATATCGGACTGTTTGCATGAGAGCCTGCAAATGAAGCCCCAGCAAGGGGCTGAATATTAAGAATTTGCCAATGTCTTTCAAGAATTTCAAAATGAAAATGCCTCATTTTATCAATGCAGTCAAGGTTTTGTCAGGCAATTAGATAACACATCTTTTTGTAATACACCTGATGTGCAACTCGTGTCGAATATGGGGGTTGGGGGTGGGAGCGATCTAGATTTAGAGGGGTCCCAGGCATCAGGCTATCCGATTTGTTGAGCACTGACATATATCTGCCATCATATTATGTGCTGAGAGATGAAAGTATATGCTGTTTACATACTGTAAATGATAATATTTTAGTGTTATTAAAATTTAGCAAATCATTAATTTGAGCATATTAGCAACATCTTATTTTGGCAAATTACAGATGGGCAAATATATACATTTTTGGTGGTAGTTTTAATCTCCCAAATGAAAAGCGACATATGCTTGTATGCCATGCTAAGTCAGTGCTGATGAATTTAAGTCTGGTATAATATGAATGCTGCCATTTAGTTTGCTCATTATCATTGCAAAAATTAAGTGATTGACGGTAAATAAAACAAAATAAATGGCACCCTGATCTACTGATGCATTACTTGGATAGGCTTGCATTATGTATCAGTGGCACCCTGATCTGCTGATGCATTACTCCAATAGACATACATTATACATCAGTGCCACCATGATCTGCTGATGCATTATTCAGATAGGCATATATTATACATTAGTGGCACCCTGATCTGCTGATGCATTACTCTGATAGACATACATTATACATCAGTGGCATCCTGATCTGCTGATGCATTACTCTGATAGACATACATTATACATCAGTGGCATCCTGATCTACTGATGCATTACTCTGATAGACATACATTATACATCAGTGGCATCCTGATCTACTGATGCATTACTCTGATAGACATACATTATACATCAGTGGCATCCTGATCTGCTGATGCATTACTCTGATAGACATACATTATACATCAGTGGCATCCTGATCTGCTGATGCATTACTCCAATAGACATACATTATACATCAGTGGCACCCTGATCTGCTGATGCATTACTCTGATAGACATACATTATACATCGGTGGCACCCTGATCTGCTGATGCATTACTCCAATAGACATACATTATACATCAGTGGCATCCTGATCTGCTGATGCATTACTCCAATAGACATACATTATACATCAGTGACACCCTGATCAGCTGATGCATTACTCCAATAGACATACATTATACATCAGTGGCACCCTGATCTGCTGATGCATTACTCTGATAGACATACATTATACATGCTGATGCATTGCTCTGATAGACATACATTATACATCAGTGGCACCCTGATCAGCTGATGTATTACTCCAATAGACATACATTATACATGCTGATCTGCTGATGCATTGCTCTGATAGACATACATTATACATCAGTGGCACCCTGATCAGCTGATGCATTACTCCAATAGACATACATTATACATCAGTGGCACCCAGATCTGCTGATGCATTACTCTGATAGCCATACATTATACATCAATGGCATCCTGATCTGCTGACACATTACTAAAATAGCCATACATTATACATCAGTGGAACCCTGATCTGCTGATACATTACTCTGATAGCCATACATTATACATAAGTGGCACCCTGATCTGCTGATACATTACTCTGATAGCCATACATTATACATAAGTGGCACCCTGATCTGCTGATGTATTATTCTGATAGGCATATATTATACATTAGTGGCACCATGATCTGCTGATGCATTATTCAGATGGCCATACATTATCTGTGGCACCCTGATCTGCAGACGCATTACTCTAATAGGCATACATTATACATCAATGGCATCCTGATCTGCTGATGCATTACTCTGATAGACATACATTATACATCAGTGGCACCCTGATCTGCTGACACATTACTCTGATAGCCATACATTATACATCAGTGGCATCCTGATCTGCTGACACATTACTCTGATAGCCATACATTATACATCAGTGGCACCCTGATCTGCTGATGCATTACTCTGATAGACATACATTATACATCAATGGCATCCTGATCTGCTGACACATTACTCTGATAGACATACATTATACATCAGTGGCATCCTGATCTGCTGACACATTACTCTGATAGCCATACATTATACATCAATGGCATCCTGATCTGCTGACACATTACTCTGATAGCCATACATTATACATCAGTGGCACCCTGATCTGCAGACACATTACTCTGATAGACATACATTATACATCAGTGGCATCCTGATCTGCTGACACATTACTCTGATAGCCATACATTATACATCAGTGGCACCCTGATCTGCAGACGCATTACTCTAATAGGCATACATTATACATCAGTGGCATCCTGATCTGCTGATGCATTACTCTGATAGCCATACATTATACATCAGTGGCATCCTGATCTGCTGACACATTACTCTGATAGCCATACATTATACATCAATGGCATCCTGATCTGCTGACACATTACTCTGATAGCCATACATTATACATCAGTGGCACCCTGATCTGCTGATGCATTACTCCGATAGACATACATTATACATCAGTGGCATCCTGATCTACTGATGCATTACTCCGATAGACATACATTATACATCAGTGGCACCCTGATCTGCTGATGCATTACTCTGATAGACATACATTATACATCAATGGCATCCTGATCTGCTGACACATTACTCTGATAGACATACATTATACATCAGTGGCACCCTGATCTGCTGATGCATTACTCTGATAGACATACATTATACATGCTGATCTGCTGATGCATTACTCCGATAGACATACATTATATATTAGTGGCACCCTGATATGCTGATGCATTACTCAGATGGGTGTATATTATACATCAGCACATACATTAATAGTTTTGACTTGGCCCCATAGTCACAAAATGTCTTCAGCACCAAATTCAAACTCTTACTAAAAATGTAAGAATTTTTATTGCTTATAACTTTATTGTGACTAGAGGTACATTTTCCAAATTGTCAGAATTGACTCCATATTTTTTCTCTACATACTACATAACTGAAAAATTACATGAAAGTCCAGGGCCATTAAATAGATTTCTGATTTACGGGTCTTGAGTTTGAGTTCAGTTTATGTGCTAAAACAAGTTTTATGGCTACAAAGCAATGGCCACAGTATTAATAAAATTCTAAAACTTGAGTGCACACTGAAACACAAATATTGTTTCTTTGGATTACTTAATATTTGTTACTTTGTTACAAAATAACTCTGAATATTACCAAGATTCATTAACTAAATAAACTGCAATTTTCTGATTTCTCATATATTAATCAGTATTAAATATAAAAGATTGAGTTTGAGTGAGCACCCAGGTTTAGGAGTTTTGTGAATACTGGGCCTGTCCAGACTCGAGTCAATCTCAACACTGAATACTGGGCCTGTCCAGAGCAGAGTCATACTCAACACTGAATACTGGACCTGTCCAGAGCAGAGTCATACTCAACACTGAATACTGGGCCTGTCCAGACTGGAGTCATACTCAACACTGAATACTGGGCCTGTCCAGACTAGAGTCATACTCAACACTGAATACTGGGCCTGTCCAGACTGGAGTCATACTCAGTGCTGAATACTGGGCCTGTCCAGACTAGAGTCATACTCAACACTGAATACTGGACCTGTCCATACTAGAGTCATACTCAACACTGAATACTGGGCCTGTCCAGACTGGAGTCATACTCAATGCTGAATACTGGGCCTGTCCAGACTGGAGTCATACTCAACACTGAATACTGGGCCTGTCCAGACCGGAATCACTTGAGTGTGAAACATAAGTTATAGTGACCTAGTTTGTACTAAAGTTTGTAGTACTTCTCATGACACATTCACATACCAAGTTACATGACTCTGCAGGCAATAGTATCTGAGAAACTATTAAGCTAAACACAAACTCTAACCAAAATGTTGATGCCTGATGTACCAATGGATGGAGAGATATCAACAGTCCATAGGTCAGAGTTGTTTTGTAATCCAGCCAAAAGCATGGTTTGTGACCTCAGTTGCCTATCTTTGCAAGATACTGCTTCAGAGTAATTTCCATTTGATCATTACCCCTTTTTAAAACACCGATCATTTTGTGCAATTCCCAGGTGCAAGTATTACTCAGATAACTGTGCATACCGAGAAAATATCGTACATTAATTTATTTTCATGGATAGTAAATTTTTTGGTTTTGCAGAAAATAACATTTGCATTGGTACTGAAATTAATGGATATGCCTGTGATGTGAAATCAGATTTCACACTGTTCACAGATGGGTCTTTGTTCATTGGATGTTTAAGTCCCAGTCAACTCAAAATCCATAAAAATTGGTTCCTCATGAAAAAAAGTGAATTCACATATGATAAGGTAAGAGAGTTCACTGATACAAATTCCAGGGGAATCTTGAAAAGTGCATCATCAAAGAAAACTTATTGTTTTATTGTAGGCGGCTATACTGTCAATTATCAACAAAGATGAACCTAACCTCAATGAGTGGAATTCGAAATTGCAAGAGGCTGGTGTCATGGGTGATATGGGCAGGGCACCAAGACAGCAAGGAGGCTTGGGAATGGGAGGCAGTGGAATGACTGGACTTCTAAGTGCAGGAATGGGTGGAGCTGGTATCTCTGCTCTACTTGGACAAGCAATGGGTGGAAGTGGAATGGGTGGTCCAGGAATGGGTGGTGCAGACATGGCTGCATTGATGAGTCAAGCAATGGGTGGTGCAGGAATGAGCGGAGCTGGAGCTGGAATGGGTGGTGCAGGCATGGCTGCCTTATTTGGTCAAGCAATGGGTGGAGCAGGAATGGGTGGCTTCCCTGGAATGGGTGGCCTTCCAGGAATGTTCGGCATGGGTGAAGGTGGGTCAGATAATAAAGGACAACTTAAAAATGTTGGGGCAGAAGGAGGAAAAGAGGGAGAGAGAGAGAGATGACACAAAGCAAGAGCGGAAGTGCCATTCAGAGATTAAACAGGCTTTTGAAAGACACAATGAGAAATTATTTCCAGAGCAGGTATTGCCAATGTTAAGAAATTCAGTTGAATAGGAGGAGGCATCAGCTGGATGCAATGATGACATTGCAGAAAATGTCCACCAAAAGGGCAGCTAGTGGTCAGAACCTGGGTGCATCATTGGCTGGAGATGAAATCAGTGAAGAGGACATGATACAACAGCTCATCAGTGCCAGCAAGACACAAGGACCCGAAGTATCACATTTTTAACAGAGGAAAGTATCCAACAGATGATATCTGGAAATGGAGATGGGTCAGATGACATGGGACCACTCAATAATCCATGAGACATTCCTCAGATTCTGCAGGAGCTGGGTATTTACAAGTAACCAGATGAAGAGGAGCTGAAGGAGATCTATGGCCCTGACTTTAGGCAGCAGGGACAGAGGGGGAAAATTAAATGAAAGAGATGGGGATGGAATGGTCTTTGGGCCTCAGCCTGACTTCCTCAGGCTCCTAAAAGGACTAAATGCTCAAAATGGAGATAGGGGTCAAGGTGAAGACCCCAATAATGCCAATCCATTTTCTCAACCACATGGTGGATTCTTTGCTGGTCCAGGGAACTTAAATCTCAACATGATGGGAGGCCAGCATCAGGGAGGTAGCCAGTTTAGTCACAATCTACTGAACATGTTACAGCAACATCAGACAGACTCAGATGGAGATGACTTGATGAGTCAGTATCCAGACCCTTGCTTCAAGATCAGTCTTATATACCATCTTATACTCACCTATAAGTCAAGTCCAACTGCAAACAACATAGACCTTGATCTGCTATCACATAATGCACTGGCAGATCAAGGTCTGTGTTCTTTCTTACACTGACTACTCCTAACAAAAGTTCAGAGACCTAGATCTGCCAGCACATTATGCAGTGGCAGATCTAGGTCTGTGCAGTTTACAGTTGAATTCGACTTATAAGCAAGTAATGACGGTAAGGGCAACAGACCAAGCTAGGATAATTCTAAATTCCTCCTTCTCCCTACTTTTAAACTGGCAAATATTTATTTTTATCATTTTACTGGTATTTGAAAACTTAATTCTGAGTCAGAAGGAAGGTACAAAGGTTTTAACATGCATATCTAATGAATATTTAAACAATGAAATAGATAACCAGTCCATTTTAGTGAATAATGAGAGGAGTAGTAGACACCTGAAATGTTTTTTCCTGTTTGGTTTAGGTTTAATAACAATCCAGAAAATGATGATGTATGCACTTTCAATAGTTAGTTATATATAAAAGCATTTTCCAAAGTACTCTATATATTCATGTCTTAAAATGACAAGGTATATATTGGGCATATTAAAAGACATGGTGTTACAATGAGTATATTTTGATTCATTTGATTTTCTCTTATTGGGAATATTTTATGAAATTAAAAAAAAAGTATGTTAAGCAAATTATGTGCAAACTTTTTTGTGCTGATGGCAAATCATCTCCAGGAACTTGTGTCCTATTTTGTCTGGTAAAATAACACATTTTTCTCTAAAATCTGTACATAAGTATTAATTAGCTTGAGGTAAAAGGGAAAAAAATATCCCATGAAGTCATCTACATGCAGGAACTTGGGTTGTTCACGAGTCCCACGAAGTCATCTACATGGATATTTAAAAGTGACTACAGCTGCAGAAAAAAATATACGCTCAGAAGCTGATGCCTATGCAACATGGATCATTCTTACACATATACAGTCTCTAAGCCTGACGTCACACCAGGAATGAAGTATAAAATGTACAGAGGGCACCTGCTCAGAATGGATCTCTCATGTGTCATTATTTCAATAAATATACTGGGCCTGTCTGCTTGCCAACTGGTGTCTATGTGATGTTTTGATTTAGGTGACTGGATAAACACATTTCATGAAAAAGATAGTTTTCAAGGTAATATTGGAGAAAGTATGTCATTGCATGCAATTTTGTATGAGCTCTTTAGAATTTTAAACCCTAATTAAGGGTACCCTCCTTCTGCCTCACATATGTTTTCACTGTTAAAACTGTTAACTTCTAATGCATATTTAGTTGTAGTTCATTTTCTGAAACCATACAGTACTTTAAATGTATGTAACCTCCAGAGCAATATGCACACTCTCATGATTCAGTTTTTTTTACTTAATACCTTAGACTTTGTGTAAAATATTTTCACTGTCATAAATTTAAAGTTATTTTTTTACTTGATCTGTAGATAGCTTAGACATTGTGTGAGATATCATCACTGTCATAAATTTTAACAATTACATTTTTTACTTAATCTGTAAACAGCTTAGACTTTGTGTGAGATATCATACTGTCATAAATTTAAACAATTACTTTTTTTTACTTAATCTGTAAACAGCTCAGACTTTGTTTGAGATATCATCACTGTCATAAATTTAAACAATTACTTTTTTTACTTAATCTGTAAACAGCTTAGACATCGTATTAAATATCATCACTGCCATAAATTTACACAATTTTTTTTTTTTACATAATCTGTAGATAGATTAGACTTTGTATGAGATATCATCGCTGTCATAAAGTTAAACAATAATTTTTTAATGATATAATTAATAATATCACTATTGTTTTAATGTATAACCAGTTTGTCTGCATCCAGTTTTCTTCATCAGAAATTGAAATTTAATTTCTGGGTGCATGTATACACTATTGAAATTTAGTGCCTCAATTCCATACAAGTTTCAAAGATTTTGCAATATCAATGTATATTGGGTTTTTAGGGGCTAAAAACTCTTTTGACTTTAAATTTCCTATTCTATTTGAATTATTGGTAATAAACAATTGCAAGTGTTTTTCTTCTTTACAAACTCATTCATCATCCAGTGGGCTATTGAATAACAAGCAAGTTAACAGAATGAAAAATTAAAATTTATCATTTTTCCTTTTCTTATAACAAGACAAGTGATTTGCACTTTATGTAAGAGAAATACAATGTTGGAATCACTATAATGCTGACTATGGAAATTGTCTTGAATTTTTTTTGTTTTTTATTTTTTCTTAATCATTTATGTAGTGAATATATAGGTTATTACAGACAAGGGGAAATAACTCATTTTACCCTTCTAATTCTACTACTGGTCACAGGTTTTCATAATGGATCTCGGTACAACTAGTCTTTAACCAGCACAAAAGGTTGCTTTGATCTTATATTTGTACATTGCACTTTGTCTCCATTATTTGTTAGTGTTTTAATCACAGCAGCTCAACATAGACCTGCTTCCTTGTTCAGGTAGATATATTTACCTGTGCATAATGAACACAGTAAATACTTGTGCACAAGTCGGTTCCAGCTACAAACATCATAGACCTAGATCTGCTGTTACATAATACACTGGCATATATCTTGGTCTAAGCAGTTTGTTAGGACTTGTCAGCAGAATAAACAACATTGACCCTGATCTTCCTACGCATTATGCAAGGCAGATCATTATTATTTGCAGTTGGATCTGACTTGTATACTAGTATATATAGTGCCCAACTGATCACAGCATAGACCCAGATCTGTGGTACATATTGTGTAGTAGATTAGCTCTACATTATTCTTCTTCCTAAGATGATAACTAAAATGCCCAGATCCTAATCTGCTTATCCATTACACAAAGTCATATCTGGGTCCAATGCTGTTTGCAGTTGGGTAAGTGTTCTATAGAGGTAAATAAAATATACTTGCATTGTAAATGTAGGGTACAGGATTGCTGAAAGGGCCAAAGTACTATTATTCAGGCCAATTGCAGCATGACATGGAATACTTCAGGCCAATTGCAGCATGACATGGAATACTTCAGGCCAATTGCAGCATGACACGGAATACTTCAGGCCAATTGCAGCATTACATGGAATACTTGGAGAGATCAGAGGACGATAAAAGTAGTCTCAATAATGTCGATCTTATCCCACCTCCTATCCTTTAAAAGTTATAATTGATAAGGCCACATGATAATTTTACTTTTTATCACTTTTATATTGAGGTAATTTACTCATGGTCACTTTACTCATCTTTTCAGGTCAGCAGCCCAGATCCAGACCAAAGAGTGGTTTCCTAAGAGACTAACATGCTTCCTTGTCAAGTCAAATAATGATTGGAGGGGGAAATCACTCAATCAGCACCACAACTTTATCAGTATGCAAAAAAATGCTCCAAAACATATGCAGACTTAAAATATCAATATATAAAAAAAGTGTATATAGAATGTGTGTGCCATACTATTATTTGAGAAAATTGTATGATGTACACGATATCTGAAACTAGAGTCATTGCATTCTTATCCTTTGTTCCAATGACTTTGATTTGAATAATCATTTAGGCATCTTGGAGAAAGACATACTTATAATGGTCACTAAATGTATCATTATTGTACATAATGCCTTGAAGATAGAAGCAAATATTTAGAGAAAAATAAATGTGCTATAATGTTGACATGTTTTTTGCGGGATAAGCATGTGCCAACTACTTGACAAACCTCATGTAATTCAAGCTGAAAATTGTTTTATTTTAATATACTCTGAAGCTTTTGAAGGAGGGTCAAATAGATATCTTTGTGTCTGTAAGTCAGTCTGTTGATCACATGATCTTACTTGCACAACTTGGTTCAGTGTTTATGAATTGCTTTCAAACTTGTTATATGTTAGTTACTTTTTCTGAATTGGATGTTCTGTAAATTACTTGTCTTTTGCACACGATTTATTTTTGTATTAATTTGCAATAAGTCACAGATACAAATTCATATCTCAGATATTATTGCAAGGTGATTTTCAAAAAGTACTTGTAGTCTAATGCCATTGGATAGAAAATTCATGTATCTGCTAGGAAGTCTGAAGATGTGTTTGCAGGGTACCGTATTCAACCTAATACACATATCTGCTAGCAAGTCTGAATATGTATTTGAAAGGTACCGTATTCGAAATAATACACATATTCGCTAGTAAGTATCTGCTAGTAAGTTTGAAGATGTGTTTGCAAGGTACCGTATTCGACATAATACATGTATCTGCAAGTAAGTCTGAAGATGTGTTTGCAAGGTACCGTTTTCGACATAATATATGTATCTGCTAGTAAGTCTGAAGATGTGTTTGCAAGGTACCATATTTGACATAATACATGTATCTGCTATTAAATCTGAAGATGTGTTTGCAAGGTACCATATTTGACATAATACATGTATCTGCTATTAAATCTGAAGATGTGTTTGCAAGGTACCATATTTGACATAATACATGTATCTGCAAGTAAGTCTGAAGATGTGTTTGCAAGGTACCGTTTTTGACATAATACATGTATCTGCTATTAAATCTGAAGATGTGTTTGCAAGGTACCATATTTGACATAATACATGTATCTGCTATTAAATCTGAAGATGTGTTTGCAAGGTACCGTATTCAACATAATATATGTATCTGCAAGTAAGTCTGAAGATGTGTTTGCAAGATACTATATTCAACATAATACATGTATCTGCAAGTAAGTCTGCAGATGTGTTTGCAAGGTACCATACTCATTTTCAAAGTACCATATATGTTTGCAGAGTACCATATTGAGATTAAAGCTCATCATAATAACTGATGAGTAATAAAAAATGTCTATGTGATGTGTATGTACATGCTGTATGAGTCAGCTCCTTTGGGACCTTTCTATTGAGGAGGTTCATTTCTTTCTTCCAATATGATCACGCCAAATTAAATCACATTTAAGGTCTGTTTTTGAGACTTTTGACCATAAATGATTAGTAGCCGCTTCCGCAACTGATATATGAATAGGAATTATGTATGTAATTAAAATCTAACAAGCTTTGACAACTTGTTGTTCTAATTATGAACATTGATTTAAGGTTGAGTTAATATTGTCAATAAACAAAGATTGAAGAGTTATGCTTTTTGACCTGCAGCTTTTTTAACATTATAAAACAAAATCCTGTGTTTATGTAATTTTTGATGATTGATTGCTTGGCAAACCAATTGTATGATGATTATATTAACCATCATACTTTAAAGATTTGGTTAATAATTAGGTTATCACATTTTAGGAATTCTTAGGACACTTCTAGTTACTGCACATATTTCAAGATTTCTTGATTCTTTTCGCAATTTTTGAATAAGTTAGAATCAGAATTGTTCATAACAAGAAGTATGTGGTATCTAGAGTTCAAATATCAATAAAATACATGCCTGGCCACCATCATTGGTTCAGATGTTTACCCAAAAAGCACATGGTATCTCCTGTTTGTGCCCTGTTACTTTATTTAGGATGTAAATTGTTTAGCATTCTTTTTAAAATAAGCCTTTTTATTTATTGTGTTTAATTACTAGTTGTCCATCTTTTTTACTGGATGTTTGTGATATTTTGTTGCTGTGTTAACTCTATTGTATGATCCTACCGTTGCCATTGGCAACATGACATTCTCAATAAAAAAAGAAGTAAGTCTACTGTAAAGGTATTTGTGTTTTAAATGGATAAAAAAAATCAACCTCAACACTTTTAAAAATTTGATCTATTAGTTCTATACTTGTACACCATCATTCATTTGAAATTACAAGCTGTACAAATACATGTAATCTACAGACTGTACAAATACATGTAATCTACAAGCTGTACAAATACATGTAATCTACAGACTGTACAAATACATGTAATCTACAAGCTGTACAAATATATGTAATTTAAGCTGTACAAATACATGTAATCTACAAGCTGTTCAAAAACATGTAATCTAAGCTATAGCCACCACCCCCATTTAGGGATGTGTTGATGACCATATTAAATGTATTTATCAAAAAAGATTAATAGAGAACTAATTTTACACATATTATGCATTATTTTTATAAACTGATTTATTCAACCATTTCTATCTTTATTTACTGAATCATAATAGTTTGGGGATCAATATCATCGTAAGCTCTTCCTACGTATTGTTTTTAATGTGAAAAATACAATTCAGCTTTCATATATACCTTTCCCTCGATATCTCATGCACAACAGGGTCAAAAAACATAGAGCAACTATAAACAAGGGTGTGGGTTACCGAGGGACCTAAAAAAAATCAAAAGAGGATACCATCTCCACTAGACATTTAGAAAACCAGGGGGAGGAGTAACAGGGCTGTTTAATGCCTGAATACTCATTTTATCATCAAGCTGGGAATAATTATCAATAAGGAGCTCTTTCTAATGAAGTTGTTCACTTTTTTGTATAAATTACCTTTATATTAAAGATACCCAACCTCTGAAAGATCTTTAAGAACATTATTCCAAGAACCACCATGTGTACGTGAAAATATTGAGTATTATGTCACTGTTTTTTGTTGTTGTTGATTCACAAAACAAGATTCCTTTTTTTCAAAAACAGGGGACAATTATTTCATGAAACTACCATAAATGTCGAAACTTTTTTAATTTTTTTTTTATTATTAGTAAAATATTGATTCCATGGTTTCATTGCAAGTAATAGTGAAACTTCTTCTCATCATGAATTTTAAGTTCACTACAAACTCGGGAACTCTGCTTGTCCATAATGAACCATATCTGTGAAACAAAGGTTTTTCTTTGCCAAGTACTCTTTAACTTGATTGCCTTGCTATCTTTGTGAACGAGTAGACTAATTTAAGGTAGTTTAATTATATTATTTACATAATAATATTTATACCAGTGTTTGATTGATCAACTGAAAAGAGTTGACCTGACACATGACCATGACCACTAGCTCTTATGCAGGTAGGATTTGCATGCCTTTTAACTTTTCTTTTATTCCAACCCCTTTATTTGACTTGATACAAAGACATAATAATGGGATAATACAAAGCAGACCTGCTTTTAATGGAGTGTAACAATACAACAAATACTTTTGCAAGTCAGAGATCAAAACACGGTCAGCACTTAATTAGGTTCTCACAGAAATGCTCGCGAACATAGATGTGAAGGTAGATTGACATTTTTCACATTCAAATGCAAGAGGGCATATTGTATTTATGATGATCACACTGAAACCGAATTAAAAGATAGATCTAAAACTCGAATTTCACTTGACAAAACTTATTTAATTAGTATTTATTAATTAAAGTGTGACCACCAGTAGGCATTAGTGACATTTTCATTTATTGAAATTTCTTTGAATATTGTTATTTAGAGTGTACTGAGAATGTTGTTTGGAAAGAAAATTTAACAAAATATATGACTTATTATTAAAAGTTGAGAATTTCATGATGCTGATTCAAAATTTCTGGATACTAACCACCATTTTCGATGATAAAACAAACGATATATCAAAGTTTCTTTTACCAATTTCAGTCATGATTTTCTTCACATTCAACAAAACTGAGCCAATTTTTTGGGTATTTTCTAGTTTAAAAAATGGGATTGATGCCTGACCCCACGTTAAAAGCAGGTTTGCGAGTAATCGAGGGAGTGGTGTATTGTTTATTTCTGTCAAATAGGTTCATTGCAACTATTGTAAGTCGGAAAATCCTCCCAAAACTGCTAAAGCATCATAATAGCATGGAAAAGTCTGCATAAATCCGTAAGCACAAATGTATTGTGGTCCAAGAAAAATAAATATAGTCATAATGTATATACCAGATCTTCATTAAAGGTCGAGTTTTTGGTCATTTGGTTTATTAAATGTGAAACAATAGTTTCATTACAATTTTCAATTGCAACAACCTATCCCATTAGGAAAATGCAACTGAGTTTCAGTGAAGACAATAAAAGTTATCATTTTTAATGTGACATCATTTGTACCATTCTTCATTCAGCAGTTATCACTGCTTATCTCAAGCAGTAATAATAATAATAATAATAATGAGGTCTTTGTATAGCACCTAATCTTTAGAAGCTCTAAGCGCTTTACAACATTAGATAACACCTAAAAAACATATATAATGATATGATTACGAAAAACAAACACCATGAAATTAGAAAACAAAAACATGCTGAAAATAGTTAAGGTAAGGAAACATTATTAAGTCTGTAGGTCTATTCTTGCAGTCAAAATAGGTGAGTTTTAAGAGCACTCTTGAATGAGATCACTGTGTCTTTGTGTCTTAGTTCAGTGGGCAATTCGTTCCACGTTGCTGGGCCCTGGTATGCAAAAGAACGTCCGTATGACTTCATTTTGATAGTGGGAATAATGAGAATACGAGTGTTGGAAGAGGAGCATAAGTATCTTGCTGGTGTGTACACATGGGTGAGGTGAGATAGGTATGTTGGACTGGAGCCAGTCAATGAAACGTAGCATAGAGAACAAATTTTGTGTTTGATTCTGGATCGAATGGGTAGCCAGTGTAGGGTACAGAGCAGGCGGGAGGTGTGCTCTGTTCGTGGTACTCTAAGAATGATCCAAGCAGCTGTGTTTTTAACTTTTTTAAGTTTCTGGAGTAGATACTGAGACGAACCAGATAGAATTGAGTTACAATAGTCCAGTCTTGAAAGTACTAAGGAACACACAAGTGTTTTAGTGGCATCAACTGAAAGATAATTGCGAATGGAGCCGAAGCATCTCAGCTCAAGATATGCAGCCTTGCATATGTTCATGACATGTTGGTGCAATGAGAGAGTACTGTCTAGAGTAACACCTAGGTTTTGTACTGACTGTGTGAATTTAATGTTGGTGTTGCTGATATTTGTTGTTTGAGGTAAAGGATGTGAATGAGAAAGTCTTTGTGTTGTAATCAGAATGGCTTCAGTTTTATCATCATTCATCTGCAGCTTGTTACATGTCATCCATGATTTCACATCAGAAATGCACTTCTCCACACCTTGGATGGTAGCATCAACTTCAGTTGGGTGGCTCGATTTGTATATTTGGGTGTCATCAGCGTACAATTGGTGAGACACTGGATGACGATCTATGACACTTGAGAGTGGCTGAGTGTATAGAATGAAGAGAACAGGTCCAAGAACAGAACCCTGTGGAACACCAAAACATAGATCAACTGGGCTGGAGTGTTTTCCATTTGTGGACACAATTTGTGTCCTGTTGACCAAGTAGGACTTGAACCATAGTAAGGCTGTATCGTGAATGCCAAATACATGATGGAGACGGTGAAGTAATATATCATGGTCTATTGTGTCAAATGCTGTAGACAAGTCAAGGATGGTGAGGACTGTAATCTTTCCACTATCCAAAGCAGAGAGTAGGTCGTTAACTACTCTCAGAAGGGTAGTTTCGGTACTGTGGCGAGGGCGATATGCAGACAGTACATTGCTAAAAAGACTGTTTGAATTCAGATGAGATACAAGTTGGGATAGAACAACTTTTTCTAAGATTTTTGACATGAATGGGAGGTTAGAAACTGGGCGGTAGTTCTTTAAATCGTTATGGTCAAGTGTTGGTTTCTTCAGCAGAGGCTTTAAAATGGCAGTTTTGAAAAATGATGGGAATTCCCCGGATGTGAGAGTAGAATTAATAACATCAGTTAGTGAAGGCAATATTGGATCTAAGCACTCAAGCAGCAGTGATGTCGGAATCGGATCAAGTTCACATGACTTTGGGGCACTCTTCGTCACGAGTTTACATACTAAATCCATAGAGACAGGTTCAAATGCTGCTAACGGTTGCCGCTGAAATTCTGTATCGCAACTGCATGGTGACGATGAGTCAACTTAAATTGTGTTGTCAAGCTTATCTCTAATGGTTTGTACTTTGTCACGGAAGAAATTCGCAAACTGGTTCGGAAGGTCGACTGAAGAGAAGGTCGTTGGAAGTGGTGTACATTTGTTCCTTGACATTAGCTTGTTAGTAATCTCGAAGAGCTCTTTGCAGCTGGAACTTTCAGTAATCTTAGTACTGTAGTGGGCTGATTTCGCTGCAGGGACTATGTTTGTAACATTCTTCTTAGCGGCTTCGTAGATTTGCTTGTGAATAGTGAGTCTGGTGGAAAGCCAAAGCCTCTCAGCCTTACGGCGGTCTCTTTTAGCAGTGCGAAGCTGGTCCCTATCACTGCTATACCACAGAGAACACTTTCAAATTGACACTCTGCACTTGGTTGCTGGGGCATGTTTGTCAAGCAATGAATGCAGGCAGTTATCAAGTTGTTCTGCTGTAGGAGGTAACAAAGTTGTTAGGATTGCTTGGATGTCATGCATTAGTTGGGTTCTATTTATCATATGGAGGTTTCTCTTAGTAGCAAATAAAGGTGGGGGTTAGGGACTGATACGTCAAGATGGCATATAATGTCTTGTTATGTCAACTTATATTCAGGAAATCATTTGTAAATAGAAGACAAAATTTTACAAACTTTCAAATTTGGTAGTACTACTCATTTTGCCCTTGCTCCCATTTTTATTTTTTGTACTAAAATTATACAAAACTATAAATTTTACAAAATTTGACAGAAAGCATTCTGGTATTTGGGGCTTTCAGATGGATACAAATGATGTTGATTCACCATTACATGTGGTCACCATTATTAAAAATGAAAAATGCATTAAATGACTTCTTAAAAACCATTCAGCAGAATTTGACCAAATTTTTCAGAAAGCTTCCTGGCTTGAAGGTCTTTTAAGTTTGTACAAATGATGCCAATCTTCCCAAAAAAAACAAACAGTTGCTGTTAATAAAAGTAGAAAAAATTAATAGCTTCCTCTGGATAACTGCTTGACAGAACTAGACCAAAGTTGACAGAAAGTGTTCTAGCTTGAATTCTTTTCAAATTTATAAATATGATTCTATTATGCCATCAAATATGGCTGTCATTACTAAAAATATAATTTTTTTTACACAACTGTATCTAAATAAACCACTGAACAGAATTTGACCAACTTTGACACAAAATGTCCTGTTTTAGGGGCCTTTCAATGTAGGACAAATGATGCTGATGTGGAATTACCTATAGGTGAATATATAGAAACTTGAGAAACCTTGAAATAATTCTTTTCATAACATATGGAACCAACAGCATTGGAAGAAATGACAACAGAAAGCATCCTACTGACACCGATTTCTTAGCCAACTTCTCTTGCATTTGGCCATTAAACAGATGTCAGCCAGGTGAGCACTCTCAGAACCACTTAAACTTTATGTCTGATCATTCATCAGGTGAGCAGGCACAACACATCTCTCCATGGAACTGTTGCACCAAAATACATCACATTTGGTAGTGATCATTTTTGTGAAGTCCTGTGTCCGTAAATCTATCCATCTGTCCACACAAAGATTAAGGTCAATGTTACAGTTTTTTTACTTTTCAAGCTAAATAAGAGCCCGGCTCAACAGAAAAGGGGTCTCTTGTTTTACTTTTTTAACTGTTCACCATCCTTTTCTTAATATTTTGCTTGTTTAAACTGTTACTCTCATACTTTGAAGTATGTCAGTTATATCTTATCCTAACAATGATATGGTTAAGTTCAATTCCATTTTAATTCAGACCACTACTGTGTCAATTATATATTATCCTAACAATGCCATGGTTAAGTTCAATTACATTTTAATTCAGACCACTACTGTGTCAATTATATCTTATCCTAACAATGACATGGTTAAGTTCAATTCCATTTTAATTCAGACCACTACTGTGTCAGTTATATATTATCCTAACAATGCCATGGTTAAGTTCAATTACATTTTAATTCAGACCACTACTGTGTCAATTATATCTTATCCTAACAATGACATGGTTAAGTTCAATTCCATTTTAATTCAGACCACTAGAGTGTTAGTTATATATTATCCTAACAATACCATGGTTAATTTCAATTCCATTTTAATTCAGACCACTACTGTGTCAATTATATATTATCCTAACAATGCCATGGTTAATTTCAATTCCATTTTAATTCAGACTGTTACTGTGTCAATTATATATTATCCTAACAATACCATGGTTAATTTCAATTCCATTTTAATTCAGACAGTTACTGTGTCAGTTGTATATTATCCTAACAGTGACATGGTTAAGTTCAATTCCATTTTAAGTCAGACCACTACTTTGTCAATTATATATTATCCTAACAATGACATGATTAATTTCAATTCCATTTTAATTCAGACCACTACAGTGTTAGTTATATATTATCCTAACAATGACATGGTTAAGTTCAATTCCATTTTAATTCAGACAGTTACTGTGTCAATTATATCTTATCTTAACAATGCCATGGGAAATTTCAATTCCATTTTAATTCAGACAGTTACTGTGTCAATTATATTTTATCCCAACAATGCCATGGGAAATTTCAATTCCATTTTAATTCAGACAGTTACTGTGTCAATTATATCTTATCCTAACAATGCCATGGGAAATTTCAATTCCATTTTAATTCAGACAGTTACTGTGTCAATTATATCTTATCCTAACAATGACATGGTTAAGTTCAATTCCATTTTAATTCAGACCACTACTGTGTCAATTATATCTTATCCTAACAATGACATGGTTAAGTTCAATTCCATTTTAATTCAGACAACTACTGTGTCAATTATATATTATCCCAACAATACCATGGTTAATTTCAATTCCATTTCAATTCAGACAGTTACTGTGTCAATTATATATTATCCCAACAATACCATGGTTAATTTCAATTCCATTTCAATTCAGACAGTTACTGTGTCAATTATATATTATCCTAACAATACCATGGTTAATTTCAATTCCATTTCAATTCAGACAGTTACTGTGTCAATTATATATTATCCTAACAATACCATGGTTAATTTCAATTCCATTTTAATTCAGACCACTACTTTGTCAATTATATATTATCCTAACAATACCATGGTTAATTTCAATTCCATTTTAATTCAGACAGTTACTGTGTCAATTATATATTATCCTAACAATACCATGGTTAATTTCAATTCCATTTTAATTCAGACAGTTACTGTGTCAATTATATATTATCCTAACAATACCATGGTTAATTTCAATTCCATTTTAATTCAGAGAGTTACTGTGTCAATTATATATTATCCTAACAATGACATGGTTAATTTCAATTCCATTTTAATTTAGACAGTTACTGTGTCAATTATATATTATCCTAACAATGACATGATTAATTTCAATTCCATTTTAATTCAGACCACTACTTTGTCAATTATATATTATCCCAACAATGCCATAGTTAATTTCAATTCCATACTCTCATAATCTAAACTAATCTAAATTTAGACTTTTTAAGTGAAGTTATAAACATCAATAAAAGTGAAACAGGCAAAAGAAGACTATATATTATAAAAGATTGTTTGTGAGGAGTTAAGTTTATGTTAAGTAACGAAGTTGTATGATAATCGATAACTGGGTTATTCCCACTACATCACAAATAATTGCAATCAAACTACCGTCTGTACTTATAAGTTGAGTCCAAATGCAAACTGCACAGACCCAGACCTGCTCTCAAATAATGTGCGGGCATATATGGGTCTCTGCAGTTTGTTAGGAGTAATCAGTAATACAAAACAACATAAACCCTGATCTGCCAGTGATTTATATGAAGATCAGTGTCTATGTTGTTTGCAATTTGACTCGACTTATAAGCATGCATATATCGTGTGCGTGCAGATTTATGGAGTTCCTCAAATAAACGAGTTATTAGTGAGTGCATGAGATGCCTTGATTTCATGTGGCATCTGTCTGACCTTTTTCTTCAATTTTAAATGAGCCCTTAAAAGAAGATCACAGTGACCAAGTTTTTTTAGCTTAATACACTTTATCCAAAGATGCATCTAAATTTCAACTTGTAGTGGCAATTGCTGAAAAGGTACTTGATTAAGTCTTCCAACATGATTTTAACAACATTGAATAAACTCTAGAAAGTACTATCTCACAATCCTATGCCACAGGTACTTGGATCATTTTGGGCTTTCCTGCTTTAGTTTTTAATCTAAGTCAATTGAAAAAAATTGGTCCGAGTTTTTTTTTAAAAATCAGATGTGCTCATCTAGAAATTCAGTTGAAAATAAATAGCTGCTACTTTAGTTCCTTTGGTGTACTGTATCATTTTGGAAAACATTGCTATTTGCAAAATTAGAGGCAAAACTTGACCTTGAGTCAAATGTGTTTTTCAAGATAGTGGCATCCAATTCAAAATAAGTTTTGCCTGTAATTTTGTTATAAAAAATGTTTCATGAAAACCATCAAGTGCATCAAAAACTTGGAAGTAGTAGCTATTTATATTGGCTTTTTTCTTGTCTAAGCATTTCTGATTGCTTTAAATACTTCAACCAGTTGTTGCAGTTAGTTTAAACATGTAGTCACTGCCCAAAAGCCTTAGAGTATTATGCATGACATAGGATGGTGAGATTGAAAGTAGTGCTCAGCAAACCAATTATAATATGTTACTCATCTTCATCCCCAAATGCAAGTCATTGGAAGTGGAGCCTACATACCGTTCCATGATGCACACACTGCAAGTTTTGTTTTTAATAGGTGTACAAATATGATAATTACAGCTGGGATGGTGTGCGAGTATATATATATATATATATATATATATATATATATATATATATATATATATATATATATATATATATATATATATATATATATGTATATATATATATATATATATATATATATATATATATATATATATATATATATATATATATATATATATATATATATATATATATATATATGTGTGTGTGTGTGTAACACAATTTCTCAAATGTGAGTTTGTAAAAATATATCTCAGATAAAATTATTTTTTGGAGTGATGCAATTTTGTTTTCTGACCTTAAGAAGTTAAGACTCTTGAAATAGATGTTATAACAACTTTCCCATTAAATATCATTTTATTTAAAATGAAAATTTCTGAGGAGTAATAATAGCACAGTCTTGTGTGAACCAGTCTAAATTAAACATTGTAAATACTGTATCATTTGTTTGACTTGAATACCCAGGATTATTTGAACTTGTTTTGAAGATCTGTCAGTTTATAATTTTTTTAAACCTCATTCACTTGAACCATGGATCTCAAACTGATCTGCTAGGTCCCTTGGGGGCCATCAAGTTTCTATTGTATTGTATCATCACAGGCAGCAGAGAATGTCTAAAATGTGACTGCATAAGCACAGATTGGTATGAGTTCTTTGATTTTAGCAAGGTAGTCAAGAAAGTCAAATCAGTGAAATTGCCTGAGTCATTTTACCTTCACAGTTTTTTGTTTGACTCAAGAGGGCACTGCATGAAAAAACCAAGAATGCAACTAATTTTGGAGTGATCCCCCTTTTCACACCTATCTTATTACAGTTAGTGCAGAGGAGAAACAGAAATGTTCCATAAGAACTTTGTTGCTATACACAGAATAAGTGTACTTTTATTCTGTATAACTGAGAAAATAGTCTAAAAGATACATTCATGCATTCAAATGCTGTATACCATGGCTGTCATTCATACAGTACACAACTTAATTTATAAAACTAATATGATATTTACAGAATTTTCTTTAATGACACCCCAGCCAGTGCAACACTCTGGTTAGAAGTTTAGAAAATAAAGTCAATAAATAAATTTAGCATCTAGCTGATACATAAACTATCAAAAGACCTGAACTACTAAGCAGTTGGAAACCATTAGCAACCATTAGCACACTCAAAACATTACAATGAAATATCATCAAAGATGTCAATTATGATTGCACGAGTTCCAAAAGGACACTTATTTTCTGTCTTAAAATGTTGTGAAAAGGACAAACAGAATGCATTAGGAGAAATACAATATTTTAGTTATTTAGAAAAATAAAAGAAATTATAGAGAAAATAAAAAAATAGAATAAGGTGGTTAAAAGGTGAAAATGGCAATTTAAGGCATATTTGAAATAACTAAGGAACAAAAAGAATTCTTTCAAAACCTTTATTCAAGCCATTTTCCAATTTTTAATCAAGAATACCAAAGTTTCTTTAACTTAGACAAGCAGTTCATAAACAGACTATCACAGAAACAATTAACTTTCATATCAGAAATATGGCCATGCTTTAAAAAAACAACATGAAAAGTGGAAATTCTGAGGATCTGGATGGTTTCATGACAGAGTTCTAACATTTTTTGGAAGGATCTACACTCATATCTTTTGAAATACTATTTTTAAATTACTCCATTAAATCTGGAAAATTGTAAATCTCTCAAAAGACAAGGGATAATTGTATGCATACCAAAAGAAGCCAAATTTACATAATTCTTGTGAAACTTGAGACCAATATCTATTGTTAAATGTAGACTATAAAATTGCTTCTGCAGCTCAAGTGAACAGAATCAAACAAATTTTACAAATGTTATAAGTAATACTTAGAAATCTTGTTTTTTTAAATAGATATATAGGAGAATGCAAGAGATTAATATATAATATAACAAATATAGATAAATAAAATATTCCAGGAATGTTAATTCATTAAGATACATGTTTTGGAAAAAAAAACATTTGACACTTTGGCAATATCAACTTTTAAAAAATGTTTTTATTTTTTAAATTTTGGGGCATTCTTTTTGTTAAATGGATAGACATTATATATATATATATATATATATATATATATATATATATATATATATATATATATATCAATATATTTAGTTGTGTTTAAAACAATGGACATTGCTCCGCCTTCATTAATCTTGTCAGAGGAGTTCGACAAGGCAATCCTTTGTCGCCATATTTATTTCTTCTTTGTCTTACACTTCTCAGTACCACAATACAATTTGACCCAGACACCAATTATACAAAAACAAATGTTGAAAAAGTGTATCTTAATATACCAAGCACACAAATACTTTTGTTAAAAAGTATATAGTTTGTAATATTCAGGGTATAACAACTTCGAAATACTTTTATTCTCACTTTGATAAAATGGTCACTAAGCTTTACAAGTCTCAATACAAATGGTCCATTTTTGGAACATCATACTGCAACTATAGATGCAGCAAATTTGGAAAAATATTATAAATTACGCTTTTAAATTAAAATGTGTACAAATTCATGGTCATTTCAGTTTCATTTACTACTTATTGTGTCATAGGTACAAATACTTGCATATTCGAATGTGGAAGGATGGAAAATGATATGTATACAGTTTGTAATGAACACAGAAAATGCATAGAACATGTTTTCTTTGATTGTAGACTGTTACACAATTTTGTGCAGAATTGTTTGATAAGACACGAAATAAATTGAATATTTATATGCTTTTAAATCCTAAAGAAATTTGTCTTGGTCTGTTGGATTCAAATCTAAATCCTAAAGAAATTTGTCTTGGTCTGTTGGATTCGAATCTAAATCCTAAAGAAATTTGTCTTGGTCTGTTGGATTCGAATCTAAATCCTAAAGAAATTTGTCTTGGTCTGTTGGATTCGAATCTAAATCCTAAAGAAATTTGTCTTGGTCTGTTGGATTCGAATCGAAATCATATCAATACATGCATTCTACATGTCAAAAAGTATGTATATTCTTGGACATTTCTGAGAAAAATTCCAACTGTAATATCAGTTCTCAATTTCTTTCAATATATTAAATAGGTTGAAACTATGACTACTTATTTCTTACCCCAGCAGCAGAACAAAATAGAATTTGAATAAATTACAGCTAGTATCGGATCACCAATGAAAAAAGTAGAATGTGATTTGCATGTGTGCATAAAGTATGTGAGGAGAGTAAGAATACTGTTTATATATATATATTCTGGACCAAAATATCTAAAATATATTGATATGTTCACTGTCTGTCAATTATTATGACATTTTGGAAAAATAACTATATATTAGCATACATTTTAGAGAATTTTTAATTCGTCCTCTAGTGAGATTCTAATTTATGATTTGATTGAAAATTTTAGATGTCGCGCCCAATTGGTTTTAACTACGATGATAAAATGGCAAGCTAGTTGGTATTGACCTGAGGAAGAGCAATCGTGCCGTCTATCTTCTTTATGTAAAGTGGTGTAACCGTTGATGATATCCGATATAATTCATCAGTTTTGTAATGAGAGTATATAGCCACAACAATAATAATACCAACAAGAACTACAAAAAAGTAGAAATTATAGATAAGATAATGAATAAAGAACTAAATGTACTCATTATTTAACTGAAAAATATGGGCTCTAAACAGATAATGATTTTATTTGCACGAGGGGTCCCATTTTGGAGTCTTCTTGGTTTAAGTCACTTGGTTTCAATGTATTAAGTTGACGTATCCAGTAAGATTCCTTCTCTTTTCTGTTTTTGTAGTTTGAGCTGTGGATGTGGGCAATTGTAGTTAGCATAATATCACTGAAAGAGTGGCCAGGGTAAGATCAGTGTTTTGTTAATGGACTTCTGTGAAGCTTAGAGATATAGAAAAGATAATTTAAATAGAATTTTTACACTCTGAGAGCTGCACATAAAACATAATCCACTATTTGACATATTACCATTAAATGGCTAGCTATTTTAGACATCTGAAAGAGATCTTCCCCTGAGTCCATGCATGTTTTTTTGTTTGTTTTGGGGGTTTTTTTTAGGAAGAGCAAAAGACAAACTTTTGTTTGTATATAAGCTATATTGAAGTTTCCACCACCCTATCAATATGATCTTGATAGGATGATAAAAACTCTAAAATCAAAGAACATAAAACATTAATTTATGAAAATGTTCAGTTTACTTTTGCCATATGTTATGTAAAATCAACATTTTAATGTGTAGATTATCATCTTTAAAAATGATCAAACGACTGACACAAGAAAAAATACTGAAGAATAAGAATGGTGCATTTTAGGCAATTTTTGGTGCTCTTTCTTTTCTCCCTTTTAAGCAGGAATTTTGTGTTCCCTGAAGAAGAATCGGGCAAGTGACTGAACCAAATCTCACCATTCCCAAAGAATCCAATGAAGTGAGCTATAGGAAAATTATTTCGGAATATGTAGTCAGGGGTCTGCTCCAACAGTACCAAAAAAAAAGAAGAAAAAAAAAAGTTTAGACGAAGTTGGTTTAGCCGATTTCGAGAAATTGGAGACTAAATATATGCTAGCAGTACAAAGTCCGTAAGTGGATTACATTTTGCGTCGACATATGGACTCTAACTTTTCTCCTCAAAGGATTCTGACATAGACAAATCTTTGAGATTTTGTATCTTGGGGTTTGTTCAACTCCCAATCAAATTTATTGACGAAATTCGTTGAGTGTATGGATCATGATGAGAACCGGTTATATAAAGTCTGTTCAACTGGACCGATTCCATGAACAATATGGACCTCGTGAAGCCTAGCTAAAAGTATTTTTTATTTAAACCCTTCCTTGGCAGTTTGAAGCAGGGGCCTCTTCCAACAGTAGAAAAAGGTACGAAGAAATTAGTCAAGCCGATTACGAGAAATTGGAGGCTAAATATATGCTAGCTATAAAAAGCCAGAAAGGAGGTTACAACTTGCGGCCACCTATGGACATTAACCTAACCTGCTCAAAGGATTTTGAACTGAAATCAAGGTGGTTACTTATTCCTTATTCCTGATTCAATCAGGAATAAGTAACCAATTATTTATTCCTGATTCAAAACATTTTGACATAGAGTTGGTTACGTATTCCTTATTCCCGATTCAATAAGGAATAGGTTACCACTTACTTATTGCCGATTCAAAAAATGCTACAAATCTGAACACTCTTCGGGGCATTCATAGCTAGTGGTCCACGTCGACCCATTTAATATATTGAGACAATTAGTCTAGCTCAATCAGAGAACGAGTGTTCTTATTGGTACCGGCTACATAAAGCTGGATACAGAGAGATGACCGATTATATTAAAATTATAGATGACGTGAAACCTTCGTTAAAGTATTTTCATCTGAACCCCTCTTTGACAGTTTCTTGTTTGGGATCTGCTCCAATAGAAGGAAAAGTTATGAAAAAATTCGTCTAATCGATTGCGAGATATAGCTATATAAATATACATCTCGAGTCCACATATGGATCATCCCCTCCTTAAATGATTTTGACATGGGCCCATCTTTGAGATTGTATCTGTAGGATTATTTTTCGACCCACAAAACAAGCGAAACGTTTTGACGAAATTCGTAGAGAGTAATCAGAGAAATAGGAGGGTCCTTATAGGTGCTGGCTATGCAAACAAGATGCATAGTGAACCGATTCTATCAAGAACTTGCAACTATCGAACCGCTACTTAGAGGATTTTGATTTCAATCACTCTTTGAGAGTTTTTGGTTATGGATCTGCTCCAACAGTAGGAACATCTTGGAGAAATTAATACCATAAAAGTTTGTAAACACTGAAGTTATTCTTACACAGATGTAATAATGCATGCATTTATTTACCGTCAAAGCACTGTGAGTCAAAGAGCAATATTTTGGACACATATTATAAATAACTTTAGTCTTAGCGATTGGTGGTATTTCGGCCGATGACTGTGACTCGGCACGGCGCATCTTTTTCGAAAAAAGATCCGGGTTTTCCGGTCTCTGGCGCGGGTGAGCGTGGAATTTTCGTACCATAATGGTATCGGAACTGGCGCGAGCTCGTCCCCTAACTCCGCGCTGTGGTTGTAGTAATAATCGCGCCCGGGCCGCCCCAGATGAGACACCTTTTGCTGCAGCAAAAGTGCGATTATCCCCAGCTGGCCGCGGATAGGCTTCGAGCGCTCGGGGTGGCACCACTGGTCGATGTTTATCTGGCCCGCGGCCTCGTCCCATCCCAGCCGGAACTGGTGTGCGCTGACCCCATGTTCGAGAAGGTACTCTTGCACCAGCAGCTTATACCCCTTGTCGATGTCGGGCGCCTTTTTTGTTAGCTGCGCCCACACGTCGTCGTCAGGGCTGGCTGGCCGCTCCGCCATAGCTATGTTGGGGCGGCTAATACCGGTTACAGCGGCTACGTTGAAGCCCTCACACCGGATGGCATCCCTTGCGGCGAACATGGACGCGTAGCTGGTCGTGACGCTTTCGCATTCGACGCTACTGCCAGGCCGCAGCTATCTTTCTGGGTCGTAAGCCCCCTCCCCCCCCCCCCCATCGCCGTAGCCTCGGTGGAGGTTTAGTAAGTAGAAGTCCGCGCCAGGGACGGTGAAAGTGTCGCCGTTGTTGCTGAGGACGACACCGCCAACGTTCTGCGTTGCATTCCAACGGTAAAAAACCGACGCGTTTGGCGCCGTAGTTGCACCGACCGCTTAGGCATTGGCTGTGAAGCACACGATCGTGATACCTTGCGCTCCCCCAATGTGCAAAAGCCTTGATGTCGGCTTTGATTGCATGCTGGGACAAATCGCTTGCCCGGGGGGGGGGAGGGTAGGGGGCAGCTCTTTGTTAGTATCCATGGATGTCTACAGGCATACCGCGAGCTGTCCTTTGATATCGCCGATCTTTTTCCAGGCGATGTTCTAGGGAATCTCTTCAATCGGTAGCTGGTGGGCATGCTTAAATGACCTAGGCCAGTATTTCGATCAGCAGCGAAAGCGTGGGTTCTTGTGTGTTTTTGTCACGGTTTGATCGACTTTTATATCATAGCTGGTACCCGAGTTTAGGGAAATAATAGTCGCCATATGTAAAAGAAACTGTTGTGATATACTTTAACGAGCTCGTGGAATATATTTTGGGGGAACAGCATTATGCCGCCATCGTCTCTTACTATCACGGCGCATAATTGAAATGTTACATTGGTTGCCAGCTTAAGAATCCAGGATCCCATACCCACTGACTGAAAAACGAAAGACCCCATCACTCGCATTAAGTAAATAAATGCAAGGGCCCTCTACTCTCGCCAAACGATGATTCCCCCTGGAAGAGATCAACGGGATCAAAATATATTTCTGTCATAAAGAACATTGTGAAGTTGGAGGGTCTTGTAACCCTGTCAACATAAGCATTTGTAACCGCGTATTGCGGGATGTGGGGGTCAGCCAGATTTACGATCTTGTTCGCGGCCATGTATAGGGGCCGGCCATGCTGTCACCACCCTTGTTAACCTTGAGCACGTCTTGGCGGTTCATATATTCTTCTAAGGCTACAACCGCGGCTTCGACGTATTGTTTCCTAGCCGCATCGAGATCCCTGATCGGGGTCGCCAGGCCCATACTCTATTTTAGGTCGATGAACATTATGTCGCCGGCCGTGAGAACATTAAGGGCACTATATTGATATTGCTCCTAACCTCT
Source organism: Margaritifera margaritifera (assembly GCA_029931535.1). Lineage (NCBI taxonomy): Eukaryota > Metazoa > Mollusca > Bivalvia > Unionida > Margaritiferidae > Margaritifera > Margaritifera margaritifera. Next base: position 3,707,780 of record JAQPZY010001582.1, on the reverse strand, counting down.
CAATCGTGGTGTCGTGGTATAGAAAAGGAAAGAAAATGACAAAGGTCAGATACATGCCACATTTAAAATTTAACAATAAGGTCAGACTCATTTAAAGCTGAAGAAAATGGACAGACACATGCCACATTTAAAATTGAAGAAAAAGGTCAGACACATACCACATTTAAAATTAAACAAAAAGTTCAGACACAGGCCACATTGATAAGTCAAACAAAAAGGTCAGACACATGCCACATTTATAACTGAACAAAAAGTTCAGACACATGCCATATTTTAAAATTGAACAAAAAGGTCAGACACATTTAAAATTGAAGAAAAAGGTCAGACACATGCCACATTTAAAATTGAAGAAAAAGGTCAGACAATGACACATTTAAAACAGAACAAAAAGGTCAGACACATGCCACATTTAAAATTGAACAAAAAGGTCAGACACATGCCACATTTAAAACTGAAGAAAAGTTCAGACACATGCCACATTTATAATTGAAGAAAAGGGTCAGACACCACATTTAAAATTGAAAGAAAAGGTCAGACACATGCCACATTTATAAGTCAAACAAAGAGGTCAGACACATGCCACATTTATAAGTCAAACAAAAAGGTCAAACGCATGCCGCATTAAAAATGGAAGAAAAAGGTCAAACACATGCCGCATTTAAAATGGAAGAAAAAGGTCAGACACCTGCCATATTTAAAATTTAAGAAAAAGGTTAGACACATGCCACATTTATAACTCAGGGCATTTTATGCACACACTAATAACTCGTTTATTTGAGGAACTCCATAAATCTGCATACATACCATACATAGATGCTTATAAGTTGAGTCCAACTGCAAACAACATAGTCCCTAATCTTCACATAATGCGCTGGCAGATCAGGGTCTATGGTGTTTTGTATTACTGATTAATCCTAACAAACTCCAGAGACCCAGCTCTCACGGCGCATTATGTGAGATCATGGCCTGGGTCTGTGAGAGCAGGTCTGGGTCTGTGTAGTTTGCATTTGGACTCAACTTATAAGTGAGTACATACAGTAGTTTGATTGCAATTATTTGTGATGTAGTGGGAATAACGCAGTTATCGATTATCATACAAATTCGTTACTTAACATAAACTTAACTCCTCACAAACAATATGTTAAAATATATAGTCTTCTTTTGCCTGTTTCGGTTTCAGTGATGCTTATAACTTTGCTTATAAACTATAAATTTTAAACAGTTTGCTGGACTCACAAACTTGGGCTTATATTGTTGCTCACAATTCCGACTACTATAAATAAAAACACAAGCCTGGATTTTTATTTATATTGTTTTGTGTATCTTGATAAGAAATAAGCAAAAATACACTTTGTAGGTTTCTCTTCCTTTCAATTCTCAATTCCCTCATGTTTTGTAAATCGTTTTCTGATTGGCTTGTGCAGGACATGTGTCAAGTTCACTATCTGGACTAACCCTTTTAACCCTTTTTCCCTGTTCTCATATATGCATACACTTCGAGTTTGAGATAGTTTAAGGGACCAGATTTTGCAATATTTTGTTAGGGGTGGGGAGTAGCAAGACAAAAGGCTTGTTTCTCATTTTTCCTGACCTTATTTATACTCCGAGTTGTTGTTTTTTTCTTCTGATCTATAATGTTATAGGGCATAAAAATACCATTCAGACATTTCATATCTGCATTTTGAAACCTTCCAAAATAAACAGTAAGTTATCTTTGTCAATTTCCTGTATTTGACCACATCGTTTGAAGGTGCCCATCTCTGTCCAGAGATGAAACAAAATCAGACTTGTACCTAAACAGGATTTGGTTTGGACTTCGTGTTTTACAACAGAACAACACAAGTAGGTTATGATATTGCCAAGGCAATTAGAGTGAAGTGCTTTGCCCAAGGGCACACCATGGTAGCTGACCTGGCCTGATCTGATGGTAGGTGTCACGAAATCGTGTGTGCTTTATATCGATGTATATGTGTGATCGAAAATGTACTCGGGTTTCGTTGCCACGTACAGCGTTACCCGAGGGTGGTTTATTTTTTTCGGCTCTAGTTATTTCGAAATACTGAGCGCGACTCAACCCATGCTGCACGTGCAAATTGCTTAAGTGAAAACCCAAGTACCTAGCTGCGCATATATGTCACAGCTAGGGTACATATAGAGCAAATTCTCTATAAACAAATTACACTACAACGAGTATTGTCAGAAAGCTTACCTCTTTACGGGAGCAAATCTTCAGCTGTAGAGGTATGTAAAATTTAAGATTGTATTCTTTAGTACTAGTCGTTTTATATGACATAATTGTTTCATATATTAGATGTTTTAGAAATTTATTCTAAATTCTACAGAGAGTCAATACCTAGGTCATACAATGCCATGATATTATAAATACTATAGTCTGGTTCAAGTTAGCTATTTGTTGTAACTGAACAGACATATTTGATTTAATTATACGCTGCATGCATTGAATGATTAATGTAATGTGTAGCGAGATGTAATTCACGTGCGCGCATGCGCAACATATATCAATGCAAAAGTACTTAACCGTGTCATATGTACTACACGGTTCAGTTGTTATACTTTTAGCTGTCTTTGTGTATGGTTTGGTGATGTGGAGTCGCAGAACTCTGTGTGTGGTTTCTTGTGACGTGTACGCTGTGTCTGGTGACGTTGGCTAGGAAGAGTGTACTGGTGTTCTCGATGTGAGGGACCAAGGCTTCGCGACCATCGGGTCTGTGTTGAATGAGAAGGCTCTCGAGGGATCCTTCAACAGACTGGGAGGGATGGACCATGTGTGTTGGCTCCTTGACCATTGACTAGAACGGGTGGAACCGGAGATACATCTTGGACGTCAAATGGACGCCACGATAGTTATATATATATTACGTGTTCCATGTTATTGTAATTTACACTATTGCTATCTGAGCAAAATATCATACATTCCCATTTCAATGTCGCTTTATGAGTGATAGATTCATAATTTCATGCATTCACATGTTCAATATCGCTATATGAGTGATACATTCATAAATACGTGCATCCATATGTCAAATATCGCTAACTGAGTGATATGTTGATAAGTGTATAATTCATGCGTCCATCTTGTGGATAAATTGTTATGATCTATTATTTGTAGATCATTTGTTGATTGGTGATAGGACGTTATTCACGTTCGTTTAAATTCCATTCGTTAAATTCATCTTTGATTTTTCTCGTTGAGTCACTTGTTGTTGATAGTTCCATGTTAGGAACTATATAATTTTCCATATCTTTTGTTATAATGGTGTCAGATTTGTTCATCTTTAAATTGCGTTTATAAATAAACATCTTGTTAACGCAATTGCTTTCAGTGTCTTCACTAATCCAATCCCAACCCGGCTTCATCCTGTGACAGTAGGATTCAAACCCCCACCCTTTCAGTCTCGTGTTTGGCATGCTAACCACTGTACCACCACAGAAATAAATACCGTCTATACTCGCATATAATCCAAATCCAAATGCAAACAACATAGACCCTGATCTGCCATCACATAATGCGCCGGCAGATCAGGGTCTTTGTTGCTTGTTCTACTGATTAGTCCTTACAAACTGCATAAACCCAGATCTGCCGGCGCATTATGCTATCTGGGTCTATGCAGGCAGATCTGGGTCTATGCAGTTTGCAGTTGGTATCGGTTAAACGCAAGTATATGTGGTATATCCTGTTACTGTGAGATGAAAAGTTGCAACAAAAAAAAAAAGATAATTGAAAAAGGAGCAGACTTAGAAGATTCAGTTTTAATCAGTGTGAATTGGACATAATGCAACATACACTGACAGAAATTGTTAATTTCTGATGTCATCATCAACCTTTGTTTTCAAAATGTATGGATGGAGAAATGGAGAGAGATAGACACTGGCATTTTAAACTTTTCTGAAACCCAACTATACATATTTTTGGTTTGAGACTGGCACACTTGCAGGAATTTAGCTGCATATAATTGAAGTTCAATGACATTGTTAGGATAATATATAATTGATACAGTAACAGTCTGAATTAAAATGGCATTGAAATTAACCATGTCATTGTTAGGATAAATTATAATTGATACAATAACAGTCTGAATTAAAATGGCATTGAAATTAACCATGGCATTGTTAGGATAATATATAACTGACACAGTAGTTGTCTGAATTAAAATGTAATTGAACTTAACCATATCATTGTTAGGATAAGATATAATTGACACAGTAGTGGTCTGAATTAAAATGGAATTGAACTTAACCATGTCACTGTTAGGATAAGATATAACTGACATACTTCAAAGTATGAGAGTAACAGTTTAAACAAGCACAAAATTAAGAAAAGGGTGGTGAACAGTTAAAAAAGTAAAACAAGAGACCCCCTTTTCTGTTGAGCCGGGCTCTTATTTAGCTTGAAAAGTAAAAAGCTGTAACATTGACCTTAATCTTTGTGTGGACAGATGGATGGATGTACGGACACATGACTTGCGACAAAAATGATCACTACCAAATGTGATGTGTTTTGGTGCAACAGTTCCATGGAGAGATGTGTTGTGCCTGCTCACCTGATGAATGATCAGACATAAAGTTTAAGTGGTTCTGAGAGTGCTCACCTGGCTGACATCTGTTTAATGGCCAAATGCAAGAGAAGTTGGCTAAGAAATCGGTGTCAGTAGGATGCTTTCTGTTGTCATTTCTTCCAATGCTGTTGGTTCCATATGTTATGAAAAGAATTATTTCAATGTTTCTCAAGTTTCTATATATTCACCTATAGGTAATTCCACATCAGCATCATTTGTCCTACATTGAAAGGCCCCTAAAACAGGACATTTTGTGTCAAAGTTGGTCAAATTCTGTTCAGTGGTTTATTTAGATACAGTTGCGTAAAATAAAAATCTATTTTTAGTAATGACAGCCATATTTGATGGCATAATAGGTTCATATTTTTAAATTTTTAAAGCATTCAAGCTAGAACACTTTCTGTCAACTTTGGTTGAGTTCTATTAAGCAGTTATCCAGAGGAAGTTATTGTTTCTATTTTTAGTAATGGCAACTGTTTTTCTTGGCAGATTGGCATCATTTGTATAAACTTAAAAGACCTTCATGCCAGAATGCTTTCTGTAAAATTTGATCAAATTCTGCTGAATGGTTTTTAAGAAGTCATTTAATGGATTTTTCATATTTAGTAATGGTGACTACATGTGATGGTGAATCAACATCATTTGTATCCATCTGAAAGCCCTTAATACCAGAATGCTTTCTGTCAAATTTGGTAAAATTCTGTCGAGCAGTTTCTGAGAAGTCATTTATAGTTTTGAATAATTTTAGCATAAAAAATAAAAATAGGAGCAAGGGAAAATGAGTAGTACTACCAAATTTGAAAGTTTGTAAAATTGTGTCTTCTATTTACAAATGATTTCCTGAATATAAGTTGACATAATGAGACATTATTACTGCTCAAGACAAGCAGTGACAACTGCTGAATGAAGAATGGTACAAATGATGTCACATTAAAAACTGTAACTTTGCTTGTTTTCACTGAAACTCAGTTGCATTTTCCTAATGGGATAGGTTGTTGCTGTTGAAAATTGTAATGAAACTATTGCTTCGTATTTAATAAACCAAATGACCAATTGGATGTGTTTAACTAGATACTTCTAATATTTTTTTTTTAATCATAAACTTTAATTCCAAAACTTTGATAAAACTCGACCTTTAATGAAGATCTGGTATATACAATATGACTATATTTATTTTTTCTTGGACCACAATACATTTGTGCAAACGGATTTATGCAGACTTTTCCATGCAATTATAATGCTTTAGCAGTTTTGAGGGGATTTTCTGACTTAACAATAGTTGCACAATGAACCTATTTGACAGAAATAAACAATACACCACTCCCTCAATTACTCGCAGACCTGCTTTTAACGTGGGGTCAGGCATCAGGGATTTTCTGACTTACAATAGTTGCAATGACAGAAATGAGCAATACACCACTCCCTCGATTACTCGTGCCCGGAAAACTCTCATACCGCTTAGCTTATAAAGCAGGGTCAGACGTGAATTCCTATGTTTTATACAGGAAAATACAAACAAAAATTGGCCCCTATTTGTTGACTGTGAAGAAAATCATGACCGAAACTGGTAAATTAAACCTTGATATATTGCTCATTTTATCATCAAAAACAGTGGTTAGTACCCAGAAATTTTAATCAACATCATGCAATTCTCAACCTTTAATAAGAAGTCATATATTTAGTTAAATTTTCTTTCCAAACAACATTCTCAGTATACTCTAAATAACAATATTAGACGAAATTTCAATAAATGAAAATGTCACTAATGCCTACTGGTGGCAACACTTTAATAAATAAATACCAATTAAATAGGTTTTGTCAAGTGAAATTCGTGTTTTAGTTCCATCTTTGAATTCGGTTTCAGTGTAATAATCATATATGCAATATGCCCTCGTGCATTTGAATGTGAAAAATGTCAATCTACCTTCACATATATGTTCGCGAGCATTTCTGTGAGAACCTAATTAAGTGCTGACCGTGTTTTGATCTCTGACTTGCGGAAGTATTTGTTGTATTGTTACACTCAGTTAAAAGTAGACCTGCTTTTTATTATCATGTTAATTACGTCTTTAGTATCAAGTCAAATAAAGGGGGTGGAAATAAAAGAAAAGTTAAAAGGCATGCAAATCCTACCTGCATATGAGCTAGTGGTCACGATCATGTGTCAGGTCAACTCATTTCAGTTGATCAATTGAACACTGGTATAAATATTATTATGTAAATAATATAATTAAACTGCCTTAAATTACTCATTAACAAATGTGATCAAAGATAGCAAAGCAACCAAGCGAGATGAGTACTTGGCGATGCAAAACCTTTGTTTCACAGATATGGTTCATTATGGACAAGCGAGTTCCAGGGTTTGTAGTGAACTTAAAATTCCTGTTTAGAAGAAGTTTGACTATTACTTGCAATTAAATCATGGAATCAATATTTTACTAATAGAATAAACAAATTTTAAAAACTCGAGTTTCGACATTTATGGTAGTTTCACGAAATAAATGTCCCTAATTTTTGAAAAAAGGAATCTTGTTTTGTGAATCAACAACAACAAAAAGCAGTGACATAAAACATGATGTTTTCACGTACTTGTGATGGTTTTTGCAATGTTGTTGTTAACGAACTTTCAGAGGTTGGGTATCTTGAAAATAAAGGTAATTTATACAAAAGGTGAACAACTTCATTAGAAAGAGCTCTTTATTGACAATTATTCCCAGTGCAATGATAAAACAAGCATTCAGCCATTAAACCTGTCCCCCCCAGCCCCCCGGTTTTCTCGATGTCTGCAGGGATGGCATCCACATCTTAATTTTATCTAAGGTCCCTCTGTAATTCGCGCCCTCGCTTATAATGCGTTCTATGTTTTTGGACTCCATTGTGTGTAAGTTATCAAGGGAGAGGTGTATTTGAAAGCTGAATTTGATTTTTCACATTATAAACACATATGTAGGAAGAGCTTACCATGATTTTAATCCCCAAACTATTACGATGCAGTAAATACAGATAGAAATGAATGCATTAATCAAATTTTTAAACTAATGCATGATATGGGTAAAATTAGTTCTCTATTAATCTTTTCTGATAAATACATTTAGTACAGTCATCAACACATCCCTAAATGGGGGTGGTAGCTATAAAAACAATGATTTACCTTTAGTATTTGCTCCAATAAAAAAAATTCTAAGGGCTGTTCCAGTAAAACATATACCCCCCGGGGGAAGGCACTTTCAAATTCAACCAGCCCACAACAGAAGCAATTAAAAAAAATTATGATCTACCGTCTGATGTGTTTTAATCAAAAAACATTGCCCCCTACAGAAGCGTATTATTTTACATAATTACTGGCTAGGGGTTAGTGGGCAGTAGAAGCGATTATAATTTTGGGTTGGGGACAGAAGTGATTTAAATGACAGCTGACCCGAGGTAACCTATACTGAATTCTTATATATTATATAATCCACTGCATATTTTTATTTGTATTCATACTTTATAATCAATCATATTTTGTTCTTTTGTTTGTTTGTATGTCCGGCATGTATGTTTCTGCTACTGTAAAATCAAAACTTTTCTTGGTCCCTTATTATTTGTAGATGTTGTGGTTCAGTCATTTAATACCTACTAATTTAATGTCCAAGAATCTAGATTTTACAATAGGGATTTTTCTTATAATGCAGAAATCATGAATGTGCATCCTTACTAAACTGTCATTCATCAAGATTATCTATGTGTGCTTATTTCAGGGATCGCTATGTTTTGCTTAAATTTCTTTATTCTTAGGCATGCTGCTTTTGATTTGCATGATAGTTAAATCTTGTACTGCTTTAAATATACTGTCAGATACTGTGATTTCTTTTTATGCTTTTTCAATAAATGTATTTGTAAATAGATATTACTTGATTTGTAGGAAGAAGAAAAAAAAAATACAAATTAATGCTAATGGAAGTGATGTCACATTATTTCTGCCTACTTTTACACTGCATAATTTCTTGCAAGAAAAAATATTTGTAGTTACTGATAGGTCTTATTTTTATGCCTTGTAGCATGACTAATATAAAATAATTAAAAAAAAGAAATATAGCATGTCAAACATTGTTCATCATCATCCCTACTGATGTCAGATTATCATTATCATCAATGCCGATCAGTTTTCTAACATCATCACGCCACAATAAATTAGTTTTTAGATTTTCATCCCAACTGCCCCTCACTGGATGTAGTTAAAATATTTGATACAATGGCTGTCCCTGTCCTAAAAAATAAATTTTTTTTTTTTTTTTAAAATCACAACCTGCCTCGAACTAGATTAAAAAATGGAGGAAAATCTAGGAATAATTTTCTTGACCTCAGTGTACTCTTAAAATCAACATCATTGCGGTTCTCTTTCACTGGTCAACAGCAGCATCAGTGTTGCTATTATGATTTTTCAAAAGAGGGGTAACTCCCATCCCTTTTCCAAAAGTGGGCCAATTCTAAATTCAATGGGACAATTTTGGCCCTCTTCCTTGAGAAATATGGGTCACACAGAACAACTTATTTCAAGTGATTGCATCATCTTCAAAACAGGCAAGCACAAGGTTATTGTGTTGTTTATTGTATATAAGCAATGTTTTTTGCTTGTATACTTGATCCACGATTTACAAAATATTTACCAATTGCAAATATGTTCCATTTTGATGGTGTTCATGTATGTGAAGCATGGGTATAATAAAGTGTACAGGTTAAAATGACAAGTAGAAAAGAGTTATAAATAAAAAATGATTGAATTTTTAAAATGAGAAAAATGGAGAAACAAGAAAAACAAGAATACAACTTTTTGAAAGAACTTTATAAACGACTCAAATTGGTGTGGACTTCAACAATACCATTACAGAACGAAAGCGCAAAAGAAGCACGATTTATTCAGGTCATTAATTACCTGCGCGAAATTCTTTTTCACAGCTTCTGCCCATACAGCTGCCACATGATCAGCTGAATTTTATGTGCGTGTCTATTGTACTGGTGCATCATACAGCAAACGTGATTGTTTTTCTGTGTTTCTCACAGTTTACACAGCATCCCCATCTCTGACTTTTCGAACCACAACCATTCCCCATGCCAGTTTGACTGGAAGTTGTGCACAAAGTTTTGCTTTGTTGCTTGCGCTTACTGCACTGCTATGTTCGAATCATTTGATTACGTTTCAACAAGAGATTATACGTCACAGTTTCTTCGTTTATAATAATCCTGCAAAATTCTTTTTGATATTTCTGTATGAACTTGCGTGTTCCTCCTGACTTAGCACATGCCAAAGCTGCTGGCTACCATTTACAATACAGTGCAACTGTAAAATATTTCCCCATTTCATTTTCACCTAGGTAATGAGCTTCTAAGCAAAAGATACATAACAGGAGATGTATCTTTTAATGTTAGGCTTGAAAATTGAAAATAAAGTGGAGAACGTGAGAACAGAATTCTGCTCAAGATCATAGTCTGTCAAGCTTGTCATGGACAAAAAACATACAAGAATTAAATATCTGTTACACTGTTCCAATCATACCGTACATGTGACTGCAAGAAAAATGTCTGCACTCTGTAAATTATTCAGCCTATAGGAGTGTAATATGGGCATAAGTTTGTTTGGGGAAAGGTTAATAATAGTTTCAAGTTCGAAATGATCGCAAAATTTATGTCTGAAAGGCCCCGATGAGCTGATATTTTGGAAATAATTATTATGGGAAAGGGAGGGAGGTTCTTGTTGAAAGACTTCACTACATGATATGAGAACAGAAATATATCTGCTTTTGTACGCCATTTTGTCCTAACTCGTTCTCTTTTCGTTTAAAAAAAACCAATAGCCTGCATCCAATCACACAATCTGTGCCAGTGGCAATCTAACTGTGGGGCTTTGGGCGCATATGTTCATTTCATTTTGGGCCAGCTTGTGATAAATCGTGGTATTCCAGCAATCCTGTGTCCTAGAAGCAACACTGTTGCAGCATCATCATCACTGATGGCCTAGAAGTAACATGCTGGATTTTGAATCCAGGGGTCGTGGGTTCCATATTCTGCTTCCTGTCTTTCGTACGAAACTTTTACCCAAGGTCCGAGGAGCCTCCATGGCAGAGTGGTGTAAGATGCTTATCTTGTGATCACTTGCCTCTCGTCACGTAGGTTCAAATCCCACTCGGGCCTTGTATGTGAGAATGTTGCCAGTTACTTGAGGAAGTTCATTGGTTCTACCCTGGTGGTCTTTGATGCCTGGGGTCTTCTTCAGTAGTAAAACTGGTTGCCATATATACATTTTCTTGTGCTGAAAATGGTGTAAGACTCATAACGATCTACCAACAACTTGAGGTCTCGTCTCTATATGACCTCAGGTGTTGGAGAGACCTAAAACACCAAATCAACCAACTAATCAATAGCAACACAGATGCAGAAGTGCTGGTTTATGATTTTTGCCACAGCTGTACGAGTGTATAAACTTTTACCATAGTAATTGTCTTTAAACCCATGAATATTGTCGATTATGTTTTCTGACATTTATCTAATGAACAGTCATCATCAGACTGTGCAAACAGACTTAGGCCAAAAATAAAATATGCGTGTTTCCTATTGCACTGGTTTTAAAATTAGGGTAGGCAGGTAGGTTTTTTTCCTTAAACATTATATATAAATCAAATAGTATTTAAAGCGCTTCAAAGTACCAGGCAAAACTGGCTCAATTAGATGCAAAAATCAATTTCGGCAATGTGATTTTGTTTATAATAAAAAAAATATATAATTTAAAAAAAACAACAACATTATATATAAATAAATTAATATTTCAAATGCTTCAAAGTACTGGGCAAAACCGGCTCAATCAGTATTTGCCGCATGAAATCGTCATCTGAAGATGAACCACGTTGATAGTCGGCCATTTTGGTTTTCTGGGTGGCCCGTATTTTAAACACGCATTTGTAACACTTTCTTGATGACTGTACGGTAAAAACTAAGACATAATACATGTTCCAGGGCCCAATGTACAAATCTAATTTAGTTTCACAACTATTCACGTGAATCGGAAGTGTCCAGTTGTGTAAACATTTTGCTACCTGAAAAACGATGTCGCGATAAGCGCTACGAGACCTCTACCGGCAGCAGGACTAATGTCGCGACAAGCATTTTAAGGGTTAACAGTTAAATAAAACATGTATACTGCGCAGGATACATTTTTAATATGCGCGACTTTAACTAATTTGCGGGAGTTCTCGCGCATCACTGCATTCCAATGTCGTGAATTCGAACAAACTTTGTGCTATTAACGCACTCGCACTCCCTGGCTGCATCTCTGCCCCGGTATATTGATTCGCCACAAGTTAGACCACTAAGAAGGGGTTAGATGTGATTTTAAATATATGTATGTATGTATGTATGTATATATATATATATATATATATATATATATATATATATATATATATATATATATATATATATATATATATATGCATTTTTCTGACAACCCCACCAATGATTTGTGATTTTGTTGACGCAACCCACACCAGAAGTAATTTTCCTAACCAACCCTCCACTATCAGAATCAAAATAGTTTGAAACACGACCACCTACAGAAGTTTTTTCGCAGTGCCGTCCCCGGGGGGGGGGGGGGGATATATGTTTTACTGGAACAGCCCTAAGCAAGATTGTGGCATAAGTCAAATTCCTAAAATAACAATGGCAAAGGAGAGATTGGCCAATTGAAACTTACACTGATAGATTAACTTCACTACAGTGATTATAAGAAGCACGACATGTTTAATTAAACATAAATTCACATGACATGTCTTTACCTAAACAATACTTTACTTGTGAAAGTGCTTCGTTTGCAAGCATAGAGTCGTCACAGTTGATACACTCAAATGACCACTTAACACAGTAAGAAACCAACATTTGGTTAGATAACACATGGCCACTGACTGCGGAAAGCAGAAGATCAAATAATACACGACTTTTATTGAGGAAATTCCATGGGGAGAAATCAGAATGGCTGATACTTCCTGTTATGAACAATTCTGATTTGAACTTATTCAAAAACTGCGAAAGGAATCAATAAATCTTGAAATATGTGCTGTAACTAGCAGTGTCCTAAGAATTCCAAAAATGTGATAACCTAATTATCAACCAAGTCTTTGAAGTATGGTAGTTAACATAATCATCATACAATTGGTTTGGGAAACAATCAATCATCAAAAATGACATAAACACAGGATTTTGTTTTATAATGTTAAAAACGCTGTAAGTCAAAAGCATAACTCTTCTTTCCTTGTTTATTGACAACATTAACTCAGTCTTAAATCAATGTTCATAATTAGAACAACAAGTTGTCAAAGCTTGTGAGATTTTAATTACATACATAATTCTTACTCATATACCAGTTTTTAATATATGGGAAGCGGCTACTAATCATTTAACTTTAATGGTTAAAAGTATCAAAAACGGACCTTAAATGTGCTTTAAATTTGGCATGACCATATTGGGAGAGAAAATGAACCTCCTCAGTAGAAAGGTCCCAAGGGAGCTGACTCATACAGCATGTATATACACATCATAGAGACATTTTTTATTACTCATCACTGTACACTTAATATGATAAGCTTTAACTTCAAAACAGTACTTTGTATGCAAACAAATATGGTACTTTGCAAACAAATATGGTACTTTGCAAATGAATACAGTACTCTGCATACACATCTTCAGACTAAGTTGCAGACACATGCATTATGTCGAATATGGTACCTTGCAAACTCATCATCAGACTTACTAGCAGATACTTGTATTATGTCAAATACAGTACCTTGCAAACACATCTTCAGACTTACTTGCAGATACGTGTATTATTTCAAATACGGTACCTTGCAAACACATCTTCAGACTTATTTGCAGACACGTGTATTATTTCAAATATGGTACCTTGCAAACATAACTTCAGACTTGCTAGCAGATATGTGCATTATGTTGAACATGGTACCTTGCAAACACATCTTCACACTTCCTAGTAGATGCATGAATTTTCTATCCAATGGCATTACACGACAAGTACTTTTTAAAAATCTCCTTGCAATAATATCTGAGATATGAATTTGTATCTGTGACTTATAGCAAATTAATACAAAAATAAATCGTGTGCAAAAGACAAGTAATTTACAGAACATCCAATTCAGAAAAAGTAACTAACATATAACAAGTTTGAAAGCAATTCATAAACACTGAACCAAGTTGTGCAAGTAAGATCATGTGATCAACAGACTGACTTACAGACACAAAGATATCTATTTGACCCTCCTTCAAAAGCTTCAGAGTATATTAAAATAAAACAATTTTCAGCTTGAGTTACATGAGATTTGTCAAGTAGTTGGCACATGCTTATCCCCCAAAAACATATCAACATTATAGCACATACATTTTTCTCTAAATATTTGTTTCTACCTTCAAGGCATTACGTATAATAATGATACATTTAGTGACCATTATAAGTATGTCTTTCTCCAGGATGCCTAGAAGATTATTCAAATCAAAGTCATTGGAACAAAGGATAAGAATGCAATGACTCTAGTTTCAGATATTGTGTGCATCATAAAATTTTCTCAAATAATAGTATGGCACACACATTCTATATACACTTTTTTATATATTGATATTTTAAGTCTGCATATGTTTTGGAGCATTTTTTTGCATACTGATAAAGTTGTGGTGCTGATTGAGTGATTTCCCCATCCAATCATTATTTGACTTGACAAGGAAGCATGTTAGTCTCTTAGGAAACCACTCTTTGGTCTGGATCTGGGCTGCTGACCTGAAAAGATGAGTAAAGTGACCATGAGTAAGTTACCTTGATATAAAAGTGGTAAAAAGTATTTACTGTGTTCATTATGCACAGGTAAATGCATCTACCTGAACAAGGAAGCAGGTCTATGTTGAGCTGCAGTGATTAAAACACTAACAAATAATGGAGACAAAGTGCAATGTACAAATGTAAGATCAAATCAACCGTTTGTGCTTGGAAATTGGTTAAAGACTAGTTGTACCGAGATCCATTATGAAAACCTGTGACCAGTAGTAGAATTAGAAGGGTAAAATGAGTTATTTCCCCTTGTCTGTAATAACCTAAATATTCACTACATAAAATGATTAAGAAAAAAGAAAAAAAAAAAAAAAAAAAAAATTCAAGACAATTTCCATAGTTAGCATTATAAAGGATTCCAACATTTTTATTTGCCTTACATAAAGTGCAAATCACTTGTCTTGCTATAACAAGAGGAAAAATGATAAATTTTCATTTTTCATTCTGTTAACTTGCTTGCTATTCAATAGCCCACTGGATGATGAATGACAGTTTATAAAGAAGAAAAACACTTGCAATTGTTTATTACCAATAATTCAAATAGAAGAGAAAATTTAAAGTCAAAAGAGTTTTTAGACCCTAAAAACAAAAAAAAATATACATTTTTTTTTGTAAAATCTATGAAACTATTATGGAATTGAGGCACTAAATTTCAATAGTATATACATGCACCCAGAAATTAAATTTCAATTTCTGATGAAAACTGGATGCAGACAAACTGGTTATACATTAAAACAACAGTGATATTATTAATTATATCATTAAAAAATAATTGTTTAACTTAATGAAAGTGATGATATCTCATACAAAGTCTAATCTATCTAAAGATTATGTAAAAAATTAATTGTGTATATTTATGGCAGTGATGATATCTCACACAATGTCTAAGCTATCTACAGATTATGTAAAAAATTAATTGTGTATATTTATGGCAGTGATGATATCTCACACAATGTCTAAGCTATCTACAGATTATGTAAAAAATTAATTGTGTATATTTATGGCAGTGATGATATCTCACACAATGTCTAAGGTATCTACAGATTAAATAAAAAAATCATAGTTTAAATTTATGACAGTGATGATATCTCACACAAAGCCTAAGCTATTTACAGATTAAGTCCAACAAAAAAAATCAAAGTTTAAATTTATGACAGTGATGATATCTCACACAAAGTCTAAGCTATCTATAGATTAAGTAAAAAAAACTTTTTAAATTTATGACAGTGGTGACATCTCACACAAAGTCGAAGCTATTAAGTAAAAAACTGAAACATGAGAGTGTGCATCTTGTTTAAATTAAATGATTTTTGATTTGATTGTACTGGAGGTTACATACATTTAAAGTATGATTTCAGAAAATGAACTACAACTATATATGCATTAGAGGTTAACAGTATTAACAGTGAAAACATATGCGAGGCAGAAGGAGGGCACCCTTAATTAGGGTTTAAAATTCTAAAGAGCTCATACAAAATTGCATTCATTGCTCCAATATTACCTTGAAAACTCTATCTTTTTCATGAAATGTGTTTATCCAATCACCTAAATCAAAACATCACATAGACACCAGTTGGCAAGTAGACAGGCCTTGTATATTTATTGAAATAATGACACGATGAGAGATTCCTTCTGAGCAGGTGCCCTCTGTATATTTTATACTTCATTCCTGGTGTGACGTCAGGCTTAGCGACTGTATATGTGTAAGAATGGTCCATGTTGTATAGGCATCAGCTTCTGAGCGTATGTTTTTTATGCAGCATTAGTCACTTTTAAATATCCATGTAGATGACTTGATGGGACTCATGAATAACCTAAGTGCCCTGCATGTAGATGACTTGATGGGACTCATTGAAAACTCGAGTGCTTTGTACAAGTTCTATCATAATGCTGTTCACCCTTTATATATTTTGGCTGTCAAGCATTTAACAGTGAGCAAAATGTAAATTTTTCTCTTTAAAAAATGTAAACAGTAGGGAATATTCACAATTGAATACAATGTTTGCAACAAATAATGGTCATTCTCTATACTTTTTTGAAATATTAGTAGCTGCAGTCCATACTTTATTCCAAGGAATTTTAATTTTTCTCCTTTTAAATGACATAAGTTCTATTAGAGTTGGCTTCCCAAATTTTAATTTTAACTCATATGTGATTTAAGGTCTTCATTTTATCCTATTCATAATCTTATGCCCTCTGTTCTTATTATTTAGCAACAAGTGCATTGGGTTATGTCAAATGGTGAAACATTTATATTCTTTTTATTCTTTCCCTGATGTTACAGATGAGAAACATTCGAATGTTTCTAATGATTGTACAGGCTGGTAAGGGGCTAACCATTTTATCTTTGAGGGAGGGGTCTGGCATTTTTTTGGAGCAGAGATATTTTTTTCTCTTTTACCTCAAGACAATTAATATTTATGTACAGGTTTTAGAGACAAATGTGTTAATTTACCAGACAAAATAGGACACAAGTTCCTGGAGATGATTTGCCATCAGCACAAAAAGTTTGCACATAATTTGCTTTACATACCTTTTTTTAAAATTTCTAAAAATATTCCCAATAAGAGAAAATCAAATTAATCAAAATATACTCAGTGTAACACCATGTCTTTTAATATTCCCAATATATATGTTCTCATTTTAAGATATGAATATACAGAGTACTTTGGAATATGCTTATATATTTAACTAACTATTGAAAGTGCATACATCATCATTTTCTGGATTGTGATTAAACCTAAACCAAACAGGAAAAAACATTTCAGGTGTCTACTACTCCTCTCATTATGCACTAAAATGAACTGGTTATCTATTTCATTGTTTAAACATCCATTAAATATTCATGTTAAAACCTTTGTACCTTCCTTCTGACTCAAAATTAAGTTTTCAAATACCAGTAAAATGATAAAAATAAATATTTGCCTGATTAAAAGTAGGGAGAAGGAGAAATTTAGAATTATCCTAACTTGGTCTGTTCCCCTTACTATCAGTACTTGCTTACAAGTCGAGTCCAACTGTAAACTGCACAGACGTAGATCTGCCACTGCATAATGCGCTGGCAGATCTAGGTCTCTGCAGTTTGTTAGGAGTAATCAGTAGAAGAAACAACACAGACCTTGATCTGCCAGTGCATTATGTGATAGCAGATCAAGGTCTATGTTGTTTGCAGTTGGACTTGACTTATAGGTGAGTATAAGATGGTATATAAGACTGATCTTGAAGCAAGGGTCTGGATACTGACCCATCAAGTCATCTCCATCTGAGTCTGTCTGATGTTGCTGTAACATGTTCAGTAGATTGTGACTAAACTGGCTACCTCCCTGATGCTGGCCTCCCATCATGTTGAGATTTAAGTTCCCTGGACCAGCAAAGAATCCACCATGTGGCTGAGAAAATGGATTGGCATTATTGGGGTCTCCATCTTGACCCCTATCTCCGTTTTGAGCATTTAGTCCTTTTAGGAGCCTGAGGAAGTCAGGCTGAGGCCCAAAGACCATTCCATCCCCATCTCTTTCATTTAATTTCCCCCTCTGTCCCTGCTGCCTAAAGTCAGGGCCATAGATCTCCTTCAGCTCCTCTTCATCTGGCTCCTTGTAAATACCCAGCTCCTGCAGAACCTGGGGAATGTCTCCTGGATTACCGAGTGGTCCCATGTCATCTGACTCATCTCCATTTCCAGATATCATCTGTCGGATCCTTTCCTCTGTTAAAACATTTGATACTTCGGGTCCTTGTGTCTTGCTGGCACTGATGAGCTGTTGTATCATGTCCTCTTCATTTATTTCATCTCCAGCCAATGATACATCCAGGTTTTGACCACCAGCTGCTCCTTGTTGAACATTTTCTGCAATGTCAATAACGTTGCATCTAGCTGATGTCTCCTCCTTCTGTTCAACTGAATTTCTTAACATTGGCAATACCTGCTCTGGAAATAATTTCTCATTGTGTCTTTCAAAAGCCTGTTTAATCTCTAAATCGCCCTTCCCCTCTTGCTTTTTGTCATCTCTCTCTCCCTCTTTTCCTCCTTCTGCCCCAACATTTTTAGGCTGTCCTTTATTATCTGACTCACCTCCGCCCATGCCATACATTCCTGGAAGGCCACCCATTCCAGGGAGACCACCCATTCCTGGGAAGCCACCCATTCCTGGACCACCTATTCCTTGACCAAGTAGGGCAGCCATGCCTGCACCACCCATTCCAGCTCCAGCTCCGCCCATTCCTGGACCGCCCATTCCTTGACTCATCAATGCAGCCATGCCTGCACCACCCATTCCACCTCCACCCATTGCTGGTCCAAATAGAGCAGACATACCAGCTCCACCCATTCCTGCTCCACCCATTCCAGCTCCGCCCATTCCAGTTCCGCCCATTCCTGCACTAAAAAGTCCAGCCATTCCACCGCCTCCCATTCCCAAACCTCCTTGCTGTCTTGGTGCCCCTCTGCCCATACCACCCATGGCACCAGCATTATCCTCTTGCATTTTCCTCCTCCACTCAGCTAGGTTGGGTTCATCTTCCTTGATAATTGCCAGTATAGCCTCCTACAATAAAACAAGAAGTTTTCTTTGATGATGCACTTTTCAAGATTCCCCTGAAATTTGTATCAGTGAACTCTCTTAAGAACCTTATCATATGTGAATTCACTATTTTTCATGAGGAACCAATTTTTAAGAATTTTGTGTTGACTGGGACTTAAACATCCAATGAACAAAGTCCCATCTGTGAACAGTGTGAAATCTGATTTCACATCACAGGCAAATCCACTAATTTCAGTACCAATGCAAATGTTACTTTCTGCAAAACCACAAAATTTACTATCCGGGAAAATAAATTTAAAATATTTTTTTTCGTATGCACAGTTATCTGAGTAACACTTGTACCTAGGAATTGCACAAAATAGTGTCTGTGTTTTAAAAAGGGGTAATGGTAAAATGGAAATTACTCTTAAGCAGCATCTTGCAAAGATATGCAACTGAGGTCAGAGACCTTGCTTTTGGTTGGATTGCAAAATAACTCTGACCCTATGGACTGATTATATCTCTCCATCCATCGGTACATCAGACATCAACATTTTGGATGGGGTTTGTGTTTAGCTTAATAGTTTCTCAGATACTATTGCCTGCAGAGTCATGTAACTTGGTATGTGAATGTGTCATGAGAAGTACTACAAACTCTAGTACAAACTTGGTCACTATAACTTATGTTTCACACTCCAGTGACCAACATTAACCTCTGTTTAACTCACATTATTACCCACAGTCACGTCAATTGGTATGCACATGCATCACGAGTACCACTGTGACAATATTTTGTCAAAATTAGGTCATTGTGGCCTGTATTTGACACTTCAACAACTTGTTTTAACCTCTAAGTTTAGCTCAGTTTCTCGGATATTACTGACTGCTGAGTAATATCACATGATATCCAGATGCATCAAAAGGAATACTACATAATTTAGACAAAACAAAGTTTTCAGTCTGACTTTACTGCTATTGATAGTTTTCTTGTTAATGAATCATCTTAGTTAACCAAACAGCCTGAAGATATTCATATTAACAAGTACAGACATAGTTATCTATAAAAAAATAGCTTGAAGATATTCATATTGACTAGTATAGACATAGTTATCTATAACATAATAGCTTGAAGATATTCATATTGACAAGTATAGACATATTTATCTATAACATAATAGCTTGAGATATTCATATTGACAAGTATAGACATAGTTATCTATAACATAATAGCTTGAAGATATTCATATTGACAAGTATAGACATAGTTATCTATAACATAATAGCTTGAAGATATTCATATTGACAAGTACAGACATAGTCATCTATAACATAATAGCTTGAAGATATTCATATTGACAAGTATAGACATAGTCATCTATAACATAATAGCTTGAAGATATTCATATTGACAAGTATAGACATAGTTATCTATAACATAATAGCTTGAAGATATTCATATTGACAAGTATAGACATAGTTATCTATAACATAATAGCTTGAAGATATTCATATTGACAAGTACAGACATAGTCATCTATAACATAATAGCTTGAAGATATTCATATTGACAAGTACAGACATAGTCATCTATAACATAATAGCTTGAAGATATTCATATTGACAAGTACAGACATAGTCATCTATAACATAATAGCTTGAAGATATTCATATTGACAAGTACAGACATAGTCATCTATAACATAATAGCTTGAAGATATTCATATTGACAAGTATAGACATAGTCATCTATAACATAATAGCTTGAAGATATTCATATTGACAAGTATAGACATAGTTATCTATAACATAATAGCTTGAAGATATTCATATTAACAAGTATAGACATAGTTATCTATTCCAAAATTCACACCATTGTAACATTACAAACAGCTACCACTTTGAGATGTATGTATAATGTGTGTCTATTGGAGTAATGCATCAGCAGATCAACATGTATAATGTGTGTCTATTGGAGTAATGCATCTGCAGATCAACATGTATAATGTGTGTCTATCGGAGTAATGCATCAGCAGATCAGCATGTATAATGTGTGTCTATTGAAGTAATGCATCAGCAGATCAACATGTATTATGTGTGTCTATTGGAGTAATGCATCAGCAGATCAACATGTATAATGTATGTCTATTGGAGTAATGCATCAGCAGATCAACATGTATAATGTATGTCTATTGGAGTAATGCATCAGCAGATCAACATGTATAATGTATGTGTATTGGAGTAATGTATCAGCAGATCAACATGTATAATGTATGTTTATTGGAGTAATGTATCAGCAGATCAACATGTATAATGTATGTCTATCTGAATAATGCATCAGCAGATCAGCATGTATAATGTATGTCTATTGGAGTAATGCATCAGCAGATCAACATGTATAATGTATGTCTATCTGAATAATGCATCAGCAGATCAGCATGCAAAATGTATGTCTATTGGAGTAATGCATCAGCAGATCAACATGTATAATGTATGTCTATTGGAGTAATGCATCAGCAGATCAACATGTATAATGTATGTCTATCTGAATAATGCATCAGCAGATCAGCATGTATAATGTATGTCTATTGGAGTAATGCATCAGCAGATCAACATGTATAATGTATGTCTATCTGAATAATGCATCAGCAGATCAGCATGTATAATGTATGTCTATTGGAGTAATGCATCAGCAGATCAACATGTATAATGTATGTCTATCTGAATAATGCATCAGCAGATCAGCATGTATAATGTATGTTTATTGGAGTAACGCATCAGCAGATCAGCATGTATAATGTATGTCTATCGGAGTAATGCATCACCAGATCAGCATGTATAATGTATGTCTATTGGAGTAATGCATCAGCAGATCAACATGTATAATGTATATCTATTGGAGTAATGCATCAGCAGATCAACATGTATAATGTATGTCTATTGGAGTAATGCATCAACAGATCAACATGTATAATGTATGTCTATTGGAGTAATGCATCAGCAGATCAACATGTATAATGTATGTGTATTGGAGTAATGTATCAGCAGATCAACATGTATAATGTATGTCTATCTGAATAATGCATCAGCAGATCAGCATGTATAATGTATGTCTATTGGAGTAATGCATCAGCAGATCAACATGTATAATGTGTGTCTATTGGAGTAATGCATCAGCAGTTTAGGGTGCCATTTATTTGTTTTATTTAGTGTCAATCACTTAATTTTTGCAAAGCTAATGAGCAAACAAAATGGCAGCATTCATATTATACCAGACTTAAATTCATCAGCATTGACTTAGCACAGCATACAAGCATATGTTGCTTTACATTTGGTAGATTAAAACTACCACCAAATATGTATATATTTGCCCATCTGTAATTTGCCAAATCAGATGTTGCTAATATGCTAAAATTAATGATTTGCTAAATTTTTATAACACTAAAATATTATCATTTACAGTATGTAAACAGCATATATTTTCATCTCTCAGCACATAATATGCTGGCAGATATACATAAGTGCTCAACAAATCGGATGGCCTGATGCCTGGGACCCCTCTAAATCTAGATCGCTACCATCCCCCCCACACACACACATATTCTACACGAGTTGCACATCGGGCTTGTCCCAAAAAGACGTGTTATCTAATTTTCCTGACAAAACCTTGATTGCACTGATGAAATGAGGCATTTTCATTTTGAAACTCTTTAAAGACACTGGCAAATTATTAATATTCAGCCCCTTGCTGGAGCTTATTTGTAGGCTCTCACCTTCTGAAGATCATCTGCTTATCACAAACTATGAACTTTGTGTACAAAGCAAGGTACGTGACCTATTAATGGGGGAATACTATTATTTCACTTCTCCGTATTTCATTGGTTACCTATAATTAGTACTCACTTGTCCTTCATGAATAATGAGCTGTTCCTTGCTCACGCTTATAGGGTGATGCATCACTGGTTAAATATACTGGGCAGTACCTATGCAGTTGTTTGACAATTAATCTACACTAGGTGATTTGTGACTTATAAAGGCATCCAAGACAATGTTTTTCACCTTAGAGAAACAGAGATAGTTACACTGTACTTTAGTCCATTAGAGAGTTGGTAGCTGCTGATTCTATTGATATACAGAGTGGGTGCCTTCTAAAATTGTGATGCATCCACCAACTCCCTGTGACATGAACAAATTATAAAATTTGAAGCTATTCTCTTTACTGATTGAAATCAAAAAAAGATCCAAGGCTCTCTGATTTTATTTGTTTTCAACTTTGATTGAGGAACATGTGGAGATTATACAGTGTTCAGAAAACCAAACTACTTCAAGTTCCATGAATACTGCTTCCTACAAGTCATGATGAAATATGCAGACAGTACATCAACTTAAATGCAAAAGCTAAAATTAAGACTGATTGATTGTATATTATAATGTTCATTATGTACTTACCATAACCAATTATCTTTATGCAATAAACTTCACTCACTCACTCACTCCCAATAGCTGAGGTGTATGCCACAATTATTAAGAACTCCACACATGAATACACAAAAATTTTGAAATTGTTTGAAATCATGTAAGTTGTGAGCCCCTCTAAAGCAGAATGTGAACAAAAGTTGTCTTATGAACAGTACCAAACGTATAAAGTCAAGAAAAACTGCTTAAAGCAGGAAAGTTGACAACTGCTTATGAACATTAACTCTACTGATCCAGTCAGTAAGGAGGATATTGATACAGCAATAATCTATTTTGGTAATTAGTATAAGTTTACATCAGGACCTGGGGAAAACATTACTTTCAATGAAATCAAATCAAATAAAATTTGTAGATAACAAGTTCACACATTTTTTCTTCTTAAATATAATACACTGTAAAACAGTTTAAATTCGTTGGGTTCGAATTTTCATGGTTTTCGTGGGTGAGCTAGACCACAAATTTAAAGTCACAACGAAATATCAACCAAGCCAACAATCCCCCCCCCCTACATATGCAATTGAAAGGCATCACCTGTTTCTTTATTTGTTTTAATACCACAGCTATCTACTATAGTGCGGAGAATGCAAAATATATATTAGGATAAGTAAATGAATGATGAGGAATACTGGAACTGATTGATTACAATTTGAATGCAAAAATTTCATGAGCATGAAAAATTGTGTCAGGTTGTAATGACTACCTGATGTGTAGTAATAAATGCAGATATACTCACTGTCCGTGTCTTTCTTTATTTCTCAAAGCACATATTATTCCCATTTATATATACATTTTTGCACATATCAACTAACTGCTAATTTAGCAGATTATTGCCACTTTCTCAAAGCCCATTTCAATCAGGTCTCTCCCATGTGCTACTTTGTCATGTGTGCAGATAAGCCGTTTTGCATGAATTGGCTAACAGGTAGATGTTTTCTGGTCAACCGAGACCCGATTTGAATGTACATGTCCATTGTCCATATCTTTGCAGTTTATGTTCAGCGCATTTTGTAACAATTCCTTCAGCAACATCCATCACAATATGTGCATTAGTAACACTGCTATTCATCCGAACTTTAAGGATCCAAACTTGGACCAAAAGGACAAGGTCACCCAGCAACAAGGGGTTCCCACAGGTCGATTTTGGCAGGATTGTTTTGAACACTACAGGTTTACAGTCATTTGCATTGTTCAGCGCCTAATCATTAATTGTTGAGAACTTTATGCTTTGATATCGATCTTTAAGAACACACGAGAACCTAGTTATGTAAGATTACAATAGAGGTATTAAATGTGTTAGCTCAGACATGTGTGGAAAAAGAAGTAGGCATTTTCTTTAAGATCTCCACATTTACTCCAGATGTAAGCAATAAAATATCTTAATGAATCAACTTAATAACTGCATTACGGATTAAACCTGTTTGCTTGCAAATACGTGGAAATGAATGTCTGTAAAAACTTTTAGAGAGACATATGCATCATTGATTTTCTTTTTCTTTTTCTTTTAAATGATAGATTCACGAAATTAGGTACCTATGAATATGCACTTTTACCTAAACCATGAAATTTGAAACCCATGAAAATAAAGTGTTTCACAGTATTTTAAGAGGCAAATAAACACATAAATAAAGTCAATTTAAAACAATTATATATATATATATATATATATATATATATATATATATATATATATATATATATATATATATACAAACACATACATACATACATGAAGCATAGCAATTTCATTGAAGTGTCCCTATAAATATGGCCCTTTGAGGCTAGTGGAATTTTAGTCAGGGCATGTTATTTTTTTAAAGCCAGTTACCCTGGGCCTGAACAATTTTTTTTTTTAGCACTGATGTTTATACTGATGTGTCAGCACATACTATGATGGCAGATATATGTCTATACCGATCTGTCAGCACATACTATGATGGCAGATACATGTCTATACTGATATGTCAGCACATACTATGATTGCTGATATATGTATATACTGATCTGTCAGCACATACTATGATGGCAGATATGTGTCTATACTGATCTGTCAGCACATACTATGATGACAGATATGTCTATACTGATGTGTCAGCACATACTATGATGGCAGATATATGTCTATACTGCTTGTGTTTAGGTGCACATTTTTCACAAGTATATATGTTATTCCAAATGATAAAAAGTCTAAATGACCAATGACTGGGTAAATTATGTTTTACTGTATAATGACAGGATCTTTATGAAACTGTTCAAGACTTACAACATCAGCATCATCAGCTATAGTCAATTCTTCAGCTGCCTTCAAAACTGAGGCTAGATCATCTGACTTGACACCAGCTAACTTCATCTTGCCAGCTATAAACTGAAAATAAACAATGCATTTTAACAGTCAGTCTAATGCAGATTAAATACAAGCAAATTCTGTGAATTTTTGTCCCCTGCCTATTATGGCAAGGTCACCAAAAGAATACACTGATGAAAGCTGATTGTGGACATTGTGACTGAGCTGTAAATGTACTAGGCAGACATGGTAAATAGCAAAGTTTCATGTCTCTGTCTCAAAGGGCATTAGAGAAAAAGTGCTGAAAAGAGGATGAAATTTATCAGTGACCTTAACTTTGAAGATAAAATGTTGACTGTGATACATGAGATGCTGTCAAATAAATAAACATAAGTGAATCATGGTTTATCCCTGAATGGCAAACAGCTTTAAGATATAAAGCAGAAACAAAACCAACCATTGAAGATGTACCTGTGACCTTCACTTTGAAGATGGGTCCCCAAATGTGGAATCCAACACATCTTTTAGTGGCAATATACAAGTATACCAAATTTCATTCATTAATTTTAAACAGATCACAAGATATAGAGCATAAGGGAAAATGTAACTGAAAATCTAAAATATTAGCCTGGGACCTTGATCTTGAAGATAGGACCCCCAATGTGGTACATGACAAATATACCAAGTTTCATATCTTAATCTCAAATGGCACTTAATCTATAGAGAATCAAGAAGTGTGATGGAAAATTTCAAATATTCACATGACCTTGATCTTAGAGACAGGACCCCCAATGTGGTACACAAGACACCTTCTAATGGTAATGTATAAGTATACCAAGTTTCATCCTTTAATCTAAAGTTAAAGAGTGAAAAGAAAATTTTGATGGAAAACTTTAAATATTGTGCTGTGACCCTGACCTTGCATATAGGACCCCCAGTGTACGTGACACACTTTCTAATGTTGATGTCTAAGTATACCAAATTTCATCTCTTAATCTCAAATGGCTTTAAAGTTATAGAGGAAACAAAAATGTGATGGATGGATGGAGGGAGGGAAATATGGATATTACGTTCTCTGCTTTTCACAAAAATGCAGGCAACAATAATGAAATAGTCTGCTGCAAGAACCTAACCCTGATATATCAGGGCATACAATCCTCGTGTCATCATAATCAGGAATTATGCTTTGAAAAATGAATACAAGCTCATGTAAAGAATTACTCTTATCTAGGTCAAATCATATTGCATATTTATGCGTCTGCAATGCAAGCCAACAAAATTCTATTCCAGCATTCTGCCACAAAACACAGAAGTGACAATACATTCAACACTACACAGTCATATTTTGATTTGCGCTATCATGTACTCTAACTGTTTTCTGCAATTTACAAACATATTGCACACAGTGTTTAACAAAGCAAGACTATTTCTTACTTTACTACCATATATACTCATTTATAAGTTGAGTCCATCTGCAAACAACACAGACCCAGCTCTGCCATCACATAATGCACTGGCAGACCAGGTCTATGTTGTTTCTTCTACTGACTACTCCTAACAGACTGCACAGACCCAGATCTGCCGAAACATTATGCAACTGCAGATCTAGGTCTGTGCAGTTTGCAGTTGGATCTGATTTATATGCAAGGATAGATGGTAATAATGATTTAATTACTATCCAATTCAGGACACCAATGAACAACTCAGTTTTCATTTTATATCAAGAAAACTGTACCTTTATTAGAAGAATGAGAATAAAGCTTCTTTGGAACTTCATGCACTGCTTCTAAACAGTCCTATGATGTATATTACATGTACATGACTTTTAAAACTTTGACATAAAATCTAAGCATTGTTGATGTTGACGTACCAAATGCTGTTTTACAAAATCAGGCTTTGCCGAGTGTCCGATGCAAAATTCTGATCCCAAGGGTGAAATTTTCCTATCTAACACTGACACATAACGAAGGATTATTTTTCTCACTGAATGAAAAATGAGGGTTAAGTCAAAATAACGTACTGTGAATACTGATTCAAATCTAAAAGAGCAAAACACACATCGAAAACATCCTCACCTTAAGACAGTGCATAAAATGTTATGTTTACACTGAAAAATTCAATATAAACTTTAAATGACATTTAAAAGCTTTTCAAGTTTTATAAAAAGTGGTAGACACCATCAAGGTATTGGATAAACAGCATCTGAAATTGTGTACTAAACATAGCTAGCACAATGATACAAATATGAAAAGGTAAAAAATTAAAAGTCAACTCTTCACCTAAAATTAAATGTGACTGACCAAAAATAATAATACAGTCCTCAATTCAACTTTGATGTAGATTTTATTTCCCTTTCATAAATAATAATGAGATGAGGAATTTTTTTTTAATTTTTTTTTTTTACAACAATTGCTTTATTGATAATAATACAGTCCTTGAATAAACTTTGATGTGGATTTTATTTTCCTTTCAGAAATAATAATGAGATGAGGAATTTTAATTTTTTTTACAACAATTGCTTTATTGATTTTAAACCAGACTACAAAATCTGTACCTGTATCTATCTCAATTAGTGCAAAACATCCTGTTTGCAGGACACTAACTTCAACTCTATTAGTGCAAAACATCCTGTCTTCAGGACACTAACTTCAACTCTATTAGTTCAAAACATCCTGTCTTCAGGACACTAACTTCAACTCTATTAGTGCAAAACATCCTCTTTGCAGGACACTAACTTCAACTCTATTAGTGCAAAACATCTTGTTTGCAGGACACTAACTTCAACTCGATTAGTACAAAACATCCTGATTGCAGGACACTAACTTCAACTGCTGCACATTCTAGCATGTCAATGTGTTGCAATTAATGTTTATCTTGATTACTGTGAACAAATGCTTAAATGGGTTTGTGTGCACTATGACTGCAGTAGAAGGTCAGGAGATGAAAAACAGAAGTCACATGATGAAAAATAGAGATATTCCACATCACTGTTCTGCATTGGAAAACAGGATCATACATGTGTAGGAATGTGAGAAAGGTGAATTCCACATGGCCTTCTCATATGAGAAAACTGTGTCATATATGTATATAAGAAATGAAATAGATCTCATGTTAATCTAAACTTTGATCTGCATTAAAAATCGCAATTATTATGAAATTAATCTAAATTTTGATGTGAATTAAAAATCACTATTATTATGAAATTAATCTACACTTTGAGATGTATTAAACATCACTATTGTTATGAAATTAATCTAAACTTTGATCTGCATTAAAAATAGCTATTATGAAATTAATCCAAACTCTGATCTGCATTAAAAATAGCTATTGTTATGAAATTAATCTAAACTTTAAGCTGCATTAAAAATCACTATGAAATTAATCTAAACTTTGATCTGCATTAAAAATAGCTATTCTTATGAAATTAATCTAAATTTTGATCTGCATTAAAAATAGATATTGCTATGAAATTAATCTAAATTTTGATCTGCATTAAAAGTTGCTATTGTTATGAAATTAATCTAAACTTTGATGTGCATTAAAATTCGCTACTGTTATGAGCAATACATAAATTTATTCAAAAGAACAATACATAAAAAATGAAGTTTTAAAAAAAAATGAAATAAATTCTCAAACAATGACCATAATAATTTTATATTTAAAGTTCAGTGTAGGCAGTATATGAAACTTACATGATGCAAGAAGTTCCTGCTAAGAGAGTGAGCATCTCCAAGACACCGGACATGACCACCTGTCACACCTGCCAGCATCTCAAGGAATGCCTGCAACACAGCATATACAAGGGGTTATCATAGTGTTGCAGCTGGAAATTTCACAATGGCATGCAAAACAGTTTAATATGTGCAGAAAATTTATGACACTTGGTAAAACCACGAAATGGTGAAAAATATGTTCTATGTGAGGAGGGGTCTGGGTGGGGTGGGTTGTCTGAAAAAGTGATAAATTTGTTGATGTCAGCTGCAAACAAATTTTTCCATTATGGAAAAGATATAGGTATGATAATATGAGAGCCATAATTATCTACATGTACATAAAATCCATTTATAAGCAATATGAGACACTGAGATTACTATTGTTATATTCATTAATGTACAGTGCTCACTCAACTGCAAAAAGTGTAGACCCAGATTTGCCATGGAACAATTTGTCATCAGATATGGATCTTCTTTGCTTGATATATAGTGACTAGACCCTAATCTGTTCACATGTTAAGCATTAGCAGATCTGGGTCACGGCCCTGATCTGTTGACACATCAACCAAAAGCAGATCACATCAGGCAAAAAAAGATCTGTATCACTACACCCCAATCTGTTGACACGTCAGGCAAAAGCAGATCTGGGTCACTACACAAAAGCAGATCTGGATCACTACACTCTAATCTGTTGACACGTAAGGCAAAAACAGATATAGGTCACTAGACAATGATCTGTTGACACCCAAGGCAAAAGCAGCTCTAGGTCACTACACCCTAATCTGTTGACACATCAGGCAAAAGCAGAGCTGGGTCACTACACCCTGATATGTTTTAACATCAGGCAAAAAAAGATCTGCATCACTACACTCCAATCTGTTGATACATCAGGCAAAAGCAGATATGGGTCACTACACAAAAGCAGATCTGGATCACTACACTCTAATCTGTTGACACCCTAGGCAAAGCAGATCTGGGTCACTACACCCTAATCTGTTGACACGTCAGGCAAAAGCAGAGCTGGATCACTAGACCCTGATCTGTTGACGCCCCAGGCAAAAGCAGATCTGGGTCACTAGACCTTGATATGTTGACACATAAGGCAAAAGCATATCTTGGTCACTATACCCTAATCTGTTGACATGTCAGGCAAAAGCAGATCTTGGTCACTAGACCTTAATCTGTTAACACATTAAGCAAAAGCAGATCTGGGTCACTAGACCTTAATCTGTTGACCCATTAAGCAAAAGCAGATCTGTGTCTGTTCTGTTAGGTACACAATATACAGTGCTCTGCTGTTCCTGGGAGGAGTTCAGAGGTGCATCTAGGATCCAAAGGGCAGGAGACACTGTATTCCCCAGTGGTACACCTAGGATCCCAAGGGCAGGAAACACTGTGTTCACCAGTGGTGCACCTAGAATTTCAAGGCAGGAAACACTGTCCACCAGTGGTGCACCTACGATCCCAAGGGGAGGAGACATTGTGTCCCCCAGTCCTCCAAATTTGGGGGACAACAAATTTCAAAGGGACAACAACAAAAATACTAGATAGTACTTAATGCACAATCAGTGGTAAAAAAAAGAGAAAATCTCATAAAGTTGTTCCAACTTAACTTTTTGTTGTCTGAACTGCACTATCATCTTTTCTTTGGACACCTATATTATTGTTATAAATGTTTTATCAAGTGCTGAAGTAACCTAGAAAAACATTTGCATGAATATATGGTTCACCTGAAAAGACCTGCACTATGGAATTTTCCATTCTGGATCTTGCTTTCATTTAACATTAGTGCTCACTCATTATCTACTAGTGTTATAATAATTCCCATATTCTCTGAATTATTTTTCTTTTCAAATTAATAACTGAATAAATGCTAAATTGTGTATTTCTGCAAGTTTTTTTTACCCCAGAAATGTAGTCACTTTTGTCACTAATTCAACTTTGAAAATGTTACACTACTGGCCATCAGTGACTTTACATTGCAATTCTGCAAACAACTACAAACCTTTAACATTTTGATTACCAAAATTTTGCTTAAAAAGGAAAGCAACAGACATCTTAAAGTTTTTGTTGCCTTTAGGGACTTTGGCCATTGCTACAACCAACTTAGACATGGACAGATATGGACTGTTTTTATTTTTCCATGATGAAAACCCCACCCAGGAGGCACACCAGATTCAAGATTTGAGAGATATTGGTGGGAAGCCTGTAAAATTGATGTGTTGTGAGTGAGTGAGTGAGTGAGATTTTTATACTCCCGAATGTTCCAACAAGATAGTCTCAGCATAAAACCAATTTTTTTAAGGTAAAATATGTTTCTTTGATAATACCTACCAGATCAAAATATGTTAGGAGTATGTACACTACCTTGCAAATCAGCCCTCCCAAGCTAAAAAAAGATTTTACAACCATCCTGGCTTGGTTTAGCAACAATGGTGCTAATAGATCATCTGCTGCTTAAAAATGAAGTTGACTGAGAGTAGTCTCCCCATGGATATAGGAACTGGCACAAAAAACATATAGTCATCAGTTACTGCTGGAGAGGAGGTGCACTCTACAGGGATGTAACTGCTGGGAGGGCTTAGAAGGGTGTGCCTGCATTATGACTGGGTACAAATTATCGAACAAACATATTTTAGCTTTGAAAAACTGGTTTCTTTTTCAAACAAGTTACCCAAACATAATATGCTAGAAGAATAGATAAGACAGGAAAGAGTTACATTCCCTTACCCCAGAAGTGATTCAGATTTGAGTCTTCTGATGTATATGAAGAGGGTTAGCATTAGCATTTGAAACATGGGTCAGATGGACAAAATGTTTGCTCCTTCAAATCTAGCAGAAGTAGAGTGACCCACATATTTGCAAAGCTATTGAGGGACCAGGGAGGGTAGCCAATTGTGCTGCTGCTACTAGACCCTCCAGGTTAAACTGAGTTATTTGGGATGAAAGGTCTCTGACATAAAAGCTAGAAAAGGTTGTCTTTGACCTCCAACCTACAGGTTAGAATAGAGGTAAAGAAGAAGTTCCACTTGAATGCTAAGCTCATGGTGACCGTCCTTACCTCATGAGCTGAAGTATGTAAGAAACTCATTTGATCTTGGGTTAGTTCCCTATATGCTGAGTGGACAACCCAACATATGCAGGATGACAATGCCTGTGAAATGTTATCTGTACCTTCTTTGATTGGTAGGAACAGTCAAGATCTCTCTCCTGATTTGTTCAATGCACTTCAGGTACCATTTCAGATTCCTGCAGACACTCATGGAATGAAGTGGCCAAGAAAGAAAGCTGTTTTAAGATGTAGAATTGGTTTCCCATGAGTAAGAGCCTGTTGTTTGGAAATGAAAGCAGAGGCTGTCATCAGAAAAACAGAAACATACTAATGGAATTGTATACAGTTTGGGTCAACTGATAGGGGCATGGACCTTGCTTTTTCGGTAGTTAAAGCAACTAGAAAGCAGGTTTTATACAAGAGGTGGGTCACTGAGGTGCTGGACAGAGGCTCAAATGGTACCTTGTTTAGTCGTGTCAGAACACATGGTAGATTCCATTTCAGACAAAGGGCCAAAGCTTTCAGTCTGGAGAAATCAAAGCTGATCAGGAGGTCAAAGAGATCATTGTTTTGGCCTACGTCCGCTCTTCCAAGACGTCAAAATATGTCTGAAATCATAGAATAGTAGCTCTTGATGGTGGTGAGGGCTAGCTTCCTCTCTTTAAATGGTCCAAGAAGGAAGGTAGCTATTTGTGGTACTGATTGATGTGATTTCGCTTGCACCACTGTGAGCAATCGTTTTCAGCAATTCTTCTTCTAAGAGCTTCTTTCTGAATGCTGACTTGATAGAAGCCATGCATGCAGGTTTGAGCATGATTTTTCCCACTTGAGGGCAGTGATCAGGACATGTTGGCACCCCAATTCCCTCTCTTTATGCAAGACTCAGGGAATCAGAAGCATTGGAGGGAAGGCATATGCATCAAGATCATTCCAATCCAAGGAAACGGCATCAACTGCATAGGCTTTCAGGTCGGGTACGAGAGAAAAAAATTGGGAGTTTGGCATTCCACCTTGCTGCAAATAGGTCTACCTGAGGGTGACCCCAGCCAGTGCAGGTTTGTATGAAGACTGAGGCATGAATGGGCCATTTGGTATTAATAGTTTATTCATCTGGGATGTGGCAGACATGATGGTGACTTTGTTGACAATGACACCACCAGAGAAAATCCCAAACAGAAGGCAGAGATATGGAGACTTGGTTCCTCCTTGCCGTCTGATGTAATTGACTACAGTCAAGTTGTCAGAAAGAATGAGAATGCCCTTTCCATATAATGCCTCCTGCCATGAACGAAAGGCATTCATGATGGCCTTCACCTCTAGGAGATTGATATGTAATGACTTCTCCACACCTCCTGGAAGAGGGGAGGAGGTGGGCAGCCGAGCTTGAACAGCTGGCATTTGTGCAGATGTTTATCTCCAGCCATAGATCCTTCAGCAGGATGTCTGCCTTAAACCAGCTGAAGTCATCCCATTTGCCGAGATGGGACTTCATGTAGTCTGAAACTTGACTGTTTAATCCAATGGGCAGAGCTTCAGTTGCTACTGTCAGAGGAGGATCATCTGAAGTGGTCTCATAAACAAATGGCATACAACATTGACAAGGACAGTTTTATCTCCAAAAGTCAACTATATAAATATAGCCACACATTACATTTGTCATGAAAGTTTTGAAATCATATGACTATACCTATATGCTTAAATTCTTACTCAATCCTTTTTATTTCCCTAAAATGAAGCCAGAAATGTTGATAACATCAGGTTCAAATCACTCTGATATTGACAGGCCACTTGTCATTGTAGTGCTAGGCTGTTACATATACTACTACTGTAGTTGGAACAGAACCATTTAAGTTTAAAGGGGTGGAGAGATTTGCCATTATAATCCAACATGCTACACCCTGTTTTGCTGTGCAATAGTACAAAGTCATAGCATCAACATATGTTTCAAACTATATAGGGCTTATTTAATTTATTCTTGCTTCAGTCTTATAGATTGTCGAAGATCGCTCTTTACCCATAAAATCAAATGGTTGCTTCCAAACTTGCCTGAAACTAGTTTAGAGGTCACATTGTACTATATGTATTTACAAAAAATCTCTGAGGCAGTTTTATACCTGTTACTATGTTTGTCTCCAGTACATTAAGAAGTCAAATACCTGTTAACGACTTTTAGTTAAAAAAATTTAATTAGCCTAAATACAAGTTTCTTATTATAAACTCCCAATGTCCAATTATGGCATTTTATTGTCAGTCAAAAATCTGTCCTATTGGACATAACCAGCATGAATATTTCAGATAATATACTATATAGTGCTTGAAGTTAGTGCGAGTTCTTGAGCAAGAAATTAAGTTCAGAAAATTAATGAAATTATAATTCTTTGTGCACATATTTTATGGAATACTATTATGGACATAATGAGATCAGTTAGTGAGTACATGTGTACTCTATTTACACTATTCACTTGCTAATTCTCTTATACATGCATGTGCCAATATGTGGTTCTCTGCATACAAATTAAATATTAAATATGCTATGACTGTTTTAAGTATTTCTTGTTTAATATGCATCAATTTAAGTTGGTAACTGTGTCACTGATGCCCATTTTGCTCCCCCTGTCCCCAGCTTGTATAGTGATAAGGATACACATGCAATATTTTATTCAGTTAACTGATTTGTCTCAATATTGCACGATATGTTACATAACATTATGCCGCTTTCTGGACCCAAACCATCATGTTATAACAGGGTTTCAATGTATAGTGAGAAGTGTTTTAGTGAAAAACCTGTGCTGATATGACCATCCCTTCAAGAGGAGTAATGATTAAAAAAAATGTCAAGATGGCCACCATTGATCAGAGACATTTTTATTTAGGACCAACTAAATATCATAAGAAGTTTCTCAGTGAAAACCCAATGTCTTGAGGACCATCTGTTAAGAAGTAGCTAGAACAAGATTTTCAATATGGCTACAACTGTGGGTCTGATCAGCAATATGGCTACAACTGGGGGTCTGAACAGCATCCCTTTCATTTAGTACCATCTACATATCAAATGAAGTCTTTCTGTGAAAACCTATTGTCAAGGCATGACAATAACAAGATTTTCAAGAGGGCCACCATGGTGGCCATATTGGATGTCATATATGCACCATTTTAATTTAGGACCAACCTCACATCATAAGTGGTCTTTTAGTGACCCCCCCCCCCATCATGTCGATAATACTATTCATGCAGTAGGAGTAGCAATAGCAAGATTTTCAAGATGACCAACATGGCATCCATATTGGTTGTCTGTGGGGCACCAATTTCATTTAGGACCGAACAAACATTATAAAAAGTCTTTTTGTGAAAGCCTTTATAGACATAAGAAGTCTTTGGCTAAAACCCCATGCTGGTTTGACCATCCAGCAAGAACAAGTAGCAATAACAAAAGTTCAAGATACAGGATGTCAGATTGGAACCATTTTAATTGAGGACCAACAAGACATCATAAGAAGCTTTGTGCTGAAAATCATATGTCAATATGACCAGATCAGCACCATTTTCATTCAGTTTGGGTTTGGTTTGGTGTTTTATGGCACAGCAAATCGAACATGTTATTTAGTGCTGAGGCAATTGGAGTAAAGTGACTTGCCAAAGAACACACCATAGTAGCTGACCTAAGCTGATCTTTTATTCAGGACCAACTAGACATTATAAGAAGTCTTGTAGTGAAAACCCCATGACAATATGATTATCCATTAAGGAGAAGTAGTGATGACAACATTTTCAAGATGGCTGTCAAAGTTGCCATATTGGATATCAGATTGGCACTATCTTTATTTAGGACCAACAAGACATAATAAGAAGTCTTTTGTTGAAAACCCCATGTCAAGAAGACCATCTGTACTGAAGGAGCAGCATTAACGAAATTTCAAGATAGTCAGCATGTTGGCCATAATGGATGTCAGATCAGCACCATTTTCATTTAGAACCAATCTAATCTTAAGAAGTCTTTTTTTGAAAACCCCATGTCAATAAATGATTATTCATTAAAGAATAGTAGTGATAACAAGATTTTCATTATTTCTGCCAGGTGGCCATACTGGATGTCAGACCAGTACCATTTTCATCTAGGATACTAGACACCATAAGAGGTCTTTCAGTGAAAACCCCATATCGATATGATGTTATGCTCAGGTGGAGTAGCATTAGCAAGATTTTCAAGATGACCACCAATATGTTACTGGAGGAGTAATCCCAGCCTTTTCATCAAAAAGAGCAGAGACAGTTATGACTGCTTGAACAAAATGAAGATGTGTTACAAAGCGAAGATTCAATGACTAAAAAGTTAGTAAGCCGTACATTAAGTAGTATGAGGTGCTTCGAAAACAGTGAAGGAAAGCAGAACAACAACAATGTAGCACATGATTTTCATGGCAGTAACAATTCCATAATATGATTGACTGGCATCGCCGAGTTCCTTTTGACACATTATACCAACTGTGCATGTAAAACTTCTTATCTCATGTTTGCTCAGTTCTGCAGTTAAGATAATTAGTGCAGATCAACTTATTTGCTGAACAAGATGCTTTTCCATCTCCCAAAAAGCCTTTATGTCTGACCACAGGACAGTTCTTATAACTATGGGTGGCAGAGAGCATTCTGAGTATGCATATCAATGTAAGTTTGACCCATGCGATCTTAGGGAGCAACCATTTCATTCTGGCAGAGGGGCTGGGATTGTCTTTCGAACCAAGATATTTTTTTCCTTTTCCTTTACCTTAATTTTTTTTCAGTTAATATAATGCATATAGTTAGTTCATTTAAAAAAAAAATATAATTAGCAATAAAGCTATTTGGGGACCGGAATCCCAGCCTCCACCCCACCAGAAAATTAAAACTTCAGTGTATAAAGTATCATGGTAATCCTCCAAGCAGTTTAAAACGAGTAGTGACAACAAACTTGTGCTAATGGATACACAATGGATGATGGATGGACTGTGGACAATAGACAACAGGCTACAGCATAAGCTCTTCTGGTCTTTGAGCAGCAGAGATGCTGCCAGGATTTTATCTAAATGGGGAACTTCCCCCTTTGTCACCAAAATAAGGGGGGGGGGTTAGAAAAAAAAGGGGGGGGGGGGGAATGGCTATAGTTCAATATTTACCTAACACCTAAATATTCATCTCTCCTTCTTCCTGCTCCACTCTGTTAGAGCTCTAGTGAAATCAAAATCCTCAGAGATGTACCCTCAAGCTGTATAAACATCACCCTGTTGATTGTTTCTGAGCTTAACCTGCTCCTTACCTGTCTATGAATATTGTCCTGTGCTGTGAGTCCCCTTTCACAGTCTACTCTCTGAAGGGGCATATGCATAGGTAGATTAACGAGCTTAAACAAGCTGGGAAACTGTTTTTATGGTTGTTATGTACAATTTTCCACAGCTCATAGGTATTGTATCTTGGATATCTCTGCACCAAAATAACATTTTTCACAAACATAAACTCTGCCAATGTATCACTTTCATGAATCTTTGCTTTGCTGACTACTATACCATATTTCTAATCTGTTCCATAATGCTGTATTAGGGTTTTAAGTCCATCAATGACATAGTTTGCTTGTTCAGACAAAGGTATTTTGATCAAATAAATATCTTACTTTTTCATTTCTTTTTAGATTCTTATTATTCAATTTATCATAACTATTAAAGTGCTATATAGTTTTGTAGCACAAGATCCCTGAGTGTTGAATTGTTTGCAAAAAGAAATAAAAACTGCACTCTACTTTTAAACTACCTGTATTGTAATTATGCTTGGCATTTTCCATTCTACATTTAATTTAGATATACTGCCGAATAGGGGATTGACCAGCATGCCATTATTTTCGGGTTCAAAATCACTCACTGGTGTTTCCAGTAACACTTTCCCAATCTCCAATAATCTGATATACTTCAAAACTTTCAAAACCATTGTCATCATTGCTATCATCAGCCAGTATTTGCCAAATGAAATCGTCATCTGAAGATGAACCATGTTGCGAGTCAGCCATTTTGGGTTTCTAGGTAGCCCATATTTTAAACAAGCATTTGTAAAACTTTCTTGATGAATGCAAGGTTAAAACTATGGCAAAATAATTGTTTCAAGGCCCAATGTACCAATCAAATTTAGTTTACCAGAGTGCATCTGGTTTGATATCAACAGAATAACTGTTTGCATGTATGCACAAAACTTGACTGAATTTAGAGCCTTTTTCACAAAGCAAATTTAAGTTTCAGAAATGACTGACATCATTGACCATAATAATTTCAATCTATGTGAAATAATTATATGAGTGACAACTGTATTTTTTCCATTTTTCTCCTAAAAATATCTGATAAATTTACCCATAGAAATTCAGGAAAAACTGTCCTGTCACTGATATTTTAATCTCATGTTCCTTGGCTAGTGTCATGGAATCATTTAGTAATTGATCATTACAACTATAGAAATGTCAACCATAAATACTTGATTCTTCTCCTTTTGGGCGACACTGGAAAGTGAGACATGTGTCACATGTGTGGTCTTAAAAACAAGATCTAAGTGGAGTTCAAACATACTTAGGGCTACCATATATACTTGCTAATATATGTCGCGTCCAACTGCAAACAACACAGACCCTGATCTGCCATCACATATTGCGCAGCAGATCAGGGTCTATGTTATTAGTTCTACAGATTATTCCTAACAAACTGCACAGACCAAGATCTGCTGGCGCATTATGCGATGGTAGATCTGGGTCTATGAAGCTTGCAGTTGGATCAGATTTTTACACGCGTATAAACAGTAGTTTATGCAGACCATGCAAACCAAACTTGACTCCTGAACTTCCACAGTGGTGTATTAGACTTGTAATTTTGTCTGTTCAATGAGGTTTTTAGTCTCAAAGTAAAGGGAACATGACTGCAATGTTGTAATCATTGTGTTAACTGTACAGGTTGTGATCCTGCAGATCTACTTAAAGAATGCTATTTCACTTGTAAATCAGATGCAAAAAAAGGATAGATAGATAGATAGATAGATAGATAGACAGATAGAAAAATAACTACATGTAAAAATCTCATTTTTATGGTGGATATAGAAGTATCACAAAAAAGTCTGCTGCACTGCTTACCACATCACATTCTCCAATGGGCACACATGTGACTGATGCCATCGTTTTCTCGTTAACAATATGAGCACACTCTGTGGTGGTGTTTTTCATCTGAAATACAAGCAGACTTCCTAACTGTATTTGTGACTGTACAACATGTATGCCCCTGCTGCAAGATTGCAGACCAAAATGTTTTAAGCAAACAAGTTAAAACAGTTATTGAAACTGAAATATTGCTATAATTCCATGAAAAATCTAATCAGGTCATCTATACATGCACACAAAACTTCACTGGTTAATCTGAAGTGGTTTTTGCTTTCTCATGCACACAGGGTTTTTATAAAAAAAAGTCTAAATCCGAAATGTTCAAAATATGTTACAAACGTAAATATTGCTATGATGACCTGAAAATTTCAACAGCTCATCTGCATATAAATACAAATAAGCCCATCAAATTTCAACAGATCATCTGCATATAAATACAAATAAGCCTATCAAATTTCATTTGTCTACCCCCAATGGTTTTGGCTTAATCATGCTAATAAATTTTGTGGTCTAAATCCAAAAAGTTAAAAACATGGGTTAAAAAAAATCGAAAAATTGCTATAATACCCTATGCATCTAACCAGGCAATTTACATATAAAAACAAATATTTCTACCAAATTTTATTTCTCTACTTCACATGGTTTTTGTTTAATCATGCTAACAAAGTTTTGTTAAAAAGGTTTAAGTCCTACAAGTTCAGAAAAATTAAAATATATGGAAAAATTGCTTTTACAGTAATGGCCTCAAAGTCTCAATGGGTCATCTACATATAAATACATATATGCCTAACAAATTTAATTTATCTACCTAAGAGGTTTTGGCCTAACTGTACTAACAGGATTTGTGTCAACAAAAAAAAGCTATAAAAAATAAAATAAAAATGGGTATAACATTTAAAATTGCTGTAATAGCCTAAAAAGCTAATCAGATCATTTACAAATAAATATAAATTTGCCTACAAGCTTTCATTTCTTTATCTCAAATGGATTTTACTTAATCATGCTGACAAGGTTTGTGTCAAAAAAGTTAAAGTCCAAAAAGGTCACAAATGTGTAAAATATTGAAAAAAATGGTGTAATGGCCTCAAAATCTAATCAGGTCATCCACATATGCATACATATGTGTCTACCAAATTTAATTTGTCTGTCAAGTGCTTTTTGCACAATCTTGCTGACAAGCATCTAGGGATGAACATACGAGTTCACAAGACCAAATAAAGATTCTTGCTGTGGGAGAATAAAAATTGACAAAATTGTTTCAAAACTTTGTAGAGAAATATTATTTATATTTCCAAATTTCAAGACATATGGAGTACATTTTTTAGAAACACATAATATTTTGACCTGTGCATCAGAAAACCAAACTAAGACTTCCATGAAACTTTAGGTTGGAAAGAGTTGCTAGAAAACAGAAAAGCATCAATCCGAGTACAGTACTCCCTCATTATAATGCTGTCAATGGTAGCTATTGAGCATATTGGTTTTTAATGGCACTGTCTTATCATCTGGTACATGATGCAGTACTCCCTCATTATAATGCTGTCAATGGTAGCTATAGAGCATATTGGTTTTTAATGGCACTGCCTTATCATCTGGTACATGATGCAGTACTCCCTCATTATAATGCTGTCAATGGTAGCTATAGAGCATATTGGTTTATAATGGCACTGCCTTATCATCTGGTACATGATGCAGTACTCCCTCATTATAATGCTATCCATGGTAGCTATAGAGCATATTGGTTTATAAAGGCACTGCCTTATCATCTGGTACATGATGCAGTACTCCCTCATTATAATGCTATCCATGGGAACCACATAATACTGCCATACAGTGAAACTGCCTTATAATGAAGTACATTATACAGTACTACCTCATTATATTGCTGTCCATGCCAGTCATAGAGTATACTGCCTTATAGTAAGACTATTTTATAATGAAGTACATTATAGTATAATGCTATCCATGGGAGCCATTGAATATACTGCCTTACAGTGAAAACATCTTATAATTAGTCCATGATACAGCATTCCCTCATTATAATGCTGTCCATAGGAATCGTAGAATATACTGATATACAATGAAACCACATTATAATTAGTCTGTGATACAGTATTGCCTCATTATAATGCTATCCATGTGAGACTGACTTATAATGAAGAAAATTATACAGTATTCCCTGATTACAATAATGTCCATGGGAGCCATAGAGTATACAACCTTACAATGAGACTGCCTTATAATAAAGTCCATGATACAGTACTCCCTCATTATAATGATATCAATGGGAACCACATAATATACCATCTTACAGTGAAACTGCCTTATAATTAAGTCAGAGACAGTACTCCCTCATTATAATGTTGTATATGGAAGCTAGAGTATACTGCCTTGTAGTGATATCACCTTATAATGAACTACATCATACAGTATTCGCTCATTATAATGCTATCCATGGGAGCCATAGAATATACTGAATAATAGTGAGACTGCTTCATATGAAGTACATGATACATACAGTATTCCCTCATTATAATGCTAGACATAGAAGCCATAGAGCAGAGGTTCTCAAACTGTGATCCACAGACCACTGGTGGTCCATGAGCTCCATTCACATTCTATATGAAACATTATCTTTAATAGTCAAGTGGTCTGTGAACAAATAAAGTTTGAGAACCACTGTCACAGAGTATACCACTTTACAGTGAAAGTATGTTACAATGAAGTACATTATACAGTACTCGCTCATTATAGTGCTGTCCATAGGAGTCATAGAGTATACTGCCTTTTACTGAAACTGCCTTATAATTAAGTCAATGATACAGTACTCCCTCATTATAATGCTGTACATGCGAGTATACTGCCTTGTAGTGAAACAATCTTATAATGAAGTACATCATATAGTATTCCCTCATTATAGTGCTATCCATGGGAGCCATTGAATTTATGCCTTATAATGAGACTGCCTAATAATTAAGTACCTTATTCATATAATGTTACTATCAAATAATTAAATGGGATTCATGACCATACTCACCTTATAAGAGGAACAGTGTTATAATGAAGGGACTTATAGTGAGGGAGTGCTATACTCAGAATTAATAATAACCAGAAACAAGATTTCTGTGACTGACTTGTCTCAGGAGTGGTTTATAGAATAATGTAAATCATACTATTCTGGTGCAATTAAAATTCACATTTTAGTCAGCTAAGCACATTTTAACATGAAACTGTAAGGTCTTATATCTATTGTGTGTAAATTGTATGTAATTTTTTATGCCTTAAAAATGAATAATATTTTCACATAATCTAATATCTTTGCAATTATCAACTTTGGATTTTTTGGGTGAAAATTTTGTAATTAAAGGAAACACAAAAATGTTGGTCCTGTGACACCCAAATGATAAATCATAGTTTATTCCACATGTACACCAGAAAAAATAATTTTTCAAGCTGCAGAAGTTTTGGTATGAAATTTACCACCAGGAGATTCTGGTCTTCTGGGTTCATGACCTGACCTGATACATCTGCATCTCTAGTAGGTCTCCCATCAGTGAGCATGATCACTCGTGGTAAGATTAAATGTCCATTTGTGTTATATATGGCTTCTGAAATAAAGTTACAAATTTTTTAAATGAAAGCTAAGTACAATTTGGCTAATACAAGTATATAGTATGGACCTAAATAAAGTGACAATTTTAAAGATAATCTACATCAATAATGATTGGATTATTGTCTGAGTAAAAAGATACCAAGGTCAAAATACCAGCTACGTAGAGATTTAATCAAATTCTGAAGTATTCAGTGTTAGAACATGTTGGTTTCCATGTTCAATTAACATTCTATCCATACATGCAGCAATCCTAACAGTACATGTTCCATGTTCAATTAACATTCTACCCATACATGCAGCAATCCTAACAGTACATGTATATTTCCATGTTCAAATGACATTCTATCATACATGCAGCAATCCTAACAGTACATGTATATTTCCATGTTCAATTAACATTCTACCCATACATGCAGCAATCATAACAGTACATGTATATTTCCATGTTCAATTAACATTCTACCCATACATGCAGCAATCATAACAGTACATGTATATTTCCATGTTCAATTAACATTCTATCCATACATGCAGCAATCATAACAGTACATGTATATTTCCATGTTCAATTTTCATTCTATCCATACATGCAGAAATCCTAACAGTACATGTATATTTCCATGTTCAATTAACATTCTACCCATACAAGCAGCAATAATAACAGTACATGTATATTTCCATGTTCAATTAACATTCTATCATACATGCAGCAATCATAACAGTACATGTATATTTCCATGTTCAATTAACATTCTACCCATACAAGCAGCAATCACAACAGTACATGTATATTTCCATGTTCAATTAACATTCTACCCATACAAGCAGCAATTATAACAGTACATGTATATTTCCATGTTCAATTAACATTCTATCATACATGCAGCAATCATAACAGTACATGTATATTTCCATGTTCAATTAACATTCTACCCATACAAGCAGCAATCATAACAGTACATGTATATTTCCATGTTCAATTAACATTCTATCATACATGCAGCAATCATAACAGTACATGTATATTTCCATGTTCAATTAACATTCTATCCATACATGCAGCAATCATAACAGTACATATATGTTTCCATGTTCAATTAACATTCTATCATAAATGCAGCAATCATAACAGTACATATATGTTTCCATGTTCAATTAACATTCTACCCATACATGCAGCAATCATAACATTACATATATGTTACCAAGTTCAATTAACATTCTATCATACATGCAGCAATCATAACAGTACATGT
The DNA here is from genome assembly GCA_029931535.1 of Margaritifera margaritifera. Taxonomy (NCBI): domain Eukaryota; kingdom Metazoa; phylum Mollusca; class Bivalvia; order Unionida; family Margaritiferidae; genus Margaritifera; species Margaritifera margaritifera. The sequence goes on along the minus strand of JAQPZY010001582.1, from coordinate 3,663,280 downwards.
ATGTTTCCATGTTCAATTAACATTCTATCCATACATGCAGCAATCATAACAGTACATGTATGTTTCCATGTTCAATTAACATTCTACCCATACATGCAGCAATCATAACAGTACATGTATGTTTCCATGTTCAATTAACATTATATCATACATGCAGCAATCATAACAGTACATGTATGTTTCCATGTTCAATTAACATTCTACCCATACATGCAGCAATCATAACAGTACATATATATTTCCATGTTCAATTAACATTCTATCATACATGCAGCAATCATAACAGTACATGTATGTTTCCATGTTCAATTAACATTTTACCCATACATGCAGCAATCATAACAGTACATATATGTTTTCATGTTCAATTAACATTCTACCATTACATGCAGCAATCATAACAGTATCTTGCTACAGTTGTAAGATACTGTCTTGCATTTAGGGCTAATTGCACTGTAAATTTTCAATTTGTTTTTATCAACATTGACAAATGAAAAAAACATTTATTGCACGGGAATGGAAATATTTGCCAACAAAGATTTTAAGATGAAAATTTCTTCCTAACTTTTATCTTAACCCTTGCTTCTTAAGTCTGCCAAACGAGTGATATTCTCATGTATATTTCATGTAAGTTACAATGATGAATAGGAAGAACAAAAATATACAGTGTAGCTATTAGTGTTGCCTCCAGGACATGTGTTTGCATTAATCTCCATTAAAAATTAGCAAGTGTGCAAATATTGCTCAGTTGATTTACCGTGAGCATAATGAAACCTGTAACATTAATATTGACAAAGCTCAATCTGAGCAGATAAGTGCTTGCATTCAAGATCAACCACCAAAATAATGCACATACAAAGCAACTTTCTTTTAGCAATGAGATGTTTTCATTTTAACAACTGCACTTAGCAAGGTTGAAGAATGGTGGAAATGCAGTTTTCATTTTTTGGAGATAATGTTTCTACTGTTACATGCAGTTCTAATGCATATAATGCAGTGGCATTGTCATAACACAAGATTGCTGTCACTGTGCTGATAATAGAGATAAATAACCTTAAGTTTCATCTTTATTCATTAAAAGTTATTTATCACATGTCTGTTGAAACATACTATAACGGGTCTATTCACGAACAGTGTTCCCATATACAAACTGCCAAAATCTTTACAAGTCATACCGATCCTGTGAGAGTTCAGAGTATGCTGATCTAATACCCCCCTTGAGCCAAGTGGCAAGCACTTGTGGGGGGGGGGGGAGGTTATGTCTTGCTTTCCTACCTTAACCAGTAGGAATAGCCTTTGATGGCCATGACAGACGTTCTTCATGCACCTCAGATAGCATCTTAGGGCATGTACCAGGTTCTGCAGCTTCGCCTCTCTCGATGGATTGACGGATTGAGAGAGAGAAAGGATAGTTATTTGATGGTTGCCTACTGATGGTAACTTGTTCTTAGAAATGAAACCAGGTTGCATCATTAGTACAACTGACCCATCGGAATCCACTGCATGTAGTTTGCATCCACGAACAGCGCATGAACTCACCCCGCAAACTGAAGCTAGTGCTATCAGCAACAAAGTCTTGCATGATAACTGCTTCAGCGAGTTGGAAGACAGGGGCTCAAACTTGGAAGAGTTCAGCCACATCAAGACCCAGGAGATATTCCATTTTGGAAACAAGGTGAGCAAGCAAGGCCCGGATATGTCAAAAATGGACAACAAGTTGGAAGGTCCTTGTTGAGCCCAATCTCGTCTCTTCCATGATATCTGAATGTGTTTGAGATCATGGAACAGTATCCCTTGATTGTGATATAGGCTAGCTTCTTGTCTTCAAAGGGGAAATGAAAGAAGTGAGCCAGTTGGCGGATGGAGGCTGAGAGTGATGTGATGTCGATAACATGATATCAGTTGCTGAAAATGTGCCACTTCCGCTTGCATGCCTTCAAAATGGAGGGCCATCTAGCAGTTGCGATCCTCTCCACAATTGAAGCACCAAACTCCTTTTCATGCAGGACATCTCTGACAAGAGCCAGGAATAAAAAACGAGTTACTCCAGTATAGATGGAATAATGTTGACCTCAGCTGCTTTAGCAGCATGGGGGTCGCTACGCTTTCCCTGGGTATGTCCATTATTAAATCAAGCAGATAGTTGATCCAGGATTTATCCCATCTGAGAGGGTCAATCACAACTATTTTGCAGTATGAGCCCCTCATTTTCTGGATTAGTTTCAGTAATAGAACCACTGGAGGGAAGGCATATGCCCATATTCCCTCCCAACTGACTGATGGCACATGCCTCTGGGATGAAGTTGGGCAGTTTGTTGTTCCAGCTCATTGTGAATAGAGTCTAGCATCAGTTGGCCCCATAGGGTGCAGACTCAGTGGAAGATGGATGGATGTAAAGACCACTCCGTATGAAGCAGTTGGCCTCTCCTTCATAATTAGTCAGCCAGGACATTGAACCTGCCTGGGATGTGTTGGACTTGTATATTTATATGATATTGGGCACACCAATGAAGGTACTCCCATACCATGACGCAAAGGTCCTGTGACTTTGTCCCCTTTGTTTGAAGAGGTAGATCACTAAGGCTGAATTGTCTGACATTATCAGAACTATCTTCTTTTGGATGCGTTCCACCCAAGCATGGGAGGCATTGAGAATGGCCTTCATTTCCAGTAGATTGATGTGAAGAGCCTTCTCTTGCAGTGTCTACTTGCCAACAACAATCACAAGGTCCATTAGCAAGCATGCCCCCCAACCCGACAAACTGGCATCTAAACAGATTGTGATTTTCTGGTTCAGGGGCTTCTAAAGGTATTCCCGCTGCTAGCCACTCCCTGTCTTGCCATAGAATCAGGAAAAGTTTGATTTTGCTTGAGATTGTAATCTAGTGATCTAATCAACCCAAGATCAGGTACCATTGAGCCAGTACGGCCATCTGCAGACAGCGCATTTAAAGGCGACAGAGGTATAACAGGTCCACCGCCACACTTAGCAGGTCAAGGAAATGGAGAAACTCCATCACCAAAATGTACATCCTGGCGGATGCCTTCTCCAACACAGAAATGATACTGTTGATGCATTTGGGAAGAAAACAAACCAGGCTGATATGAGTTAGAAACAAGATCCAACTTCTCCACACTGACTATCCACCCTAAACTGCAAACAAGGTAGAGAAGGCTGTTCATATCATGAACCAGAACAGAACTTACCAAATGTTTTGCAGTATATCATCCAGGTACGCCACCATTACTGTATAGGAGGACATCCTGAAGAAGGTCAAAAGGAAGGGAATGGAATTGGTACACTACCCCGTGCTAACAGAGGAGAAGGTATTTGCATTATACCATGTGAATGGGTACACAGAAATATGCATTTGACTGGATGAGACTGACAGCATATTTATTGCATTGCACAGACAGATGGACAGATCTTGCCATCTCCATATTGAATTTCAAGGCAATAATAAAATGATTGAGTCTGGTCAAGCCTAATACAGGTCTCAATTTTCCATTGGCTTTCATAACCGGAAAAAGTTTGGAATAGAAACCAGGTGAGTCTGGTTTTCAGACTACCTCCACCACCTGCTTTACAAGTTCTACCTCCTTCTGTAAAATGTCCACCTCCATGGGACCACTTGGGATTTGTGTCTTGAAGGGTGATGATGAAACTGGACAGGATGGATGAACGAGATCCTGAGCTACTCCAAAACATCTTGGATGACCCAATCATTGGTTGGAAATCGGTTGATCCAAGTCTGGCTGAACAGAAGGTGTCTGGCATCCACAGAAGGGTCGCTAGCAGGCAGGAGGGATGGCAAGTCATTGACGGTTGGCGGGAGGCATGGGGGAAGAGAAACCTTGTTTTCTCTCCCACCCCACTCCCACCCCTGCCTGCCTGTGCAAGTTATGGACATATGACTGCCTATAACTCGCTTGGCCATGAATAGGTTGCCACTGTTGCTGAAAATTACCCCTGCGATTTTTATGGAGCTGATCATCTTTTCTCTGGTGTGCCCCTTTATGGGGTCATGCAAAGACAGGAGCTTGCATGGAGAGCTTAAGGGCCAACTCCTGTAACACCTGCTTTCTCACCTCCTCAATTTGACCCCCAAACAGTGGGGGGAGGAGTAAACCAAAGGGGGAGGAAGCACAGGGTTGCAGCATGGTGAGGTTTAAGAGGAGATTGCAGGAGTATGTTTCTTCTTATCAAGTCGAGGGTACAAGAGGACACTAGGGAGTTTGCCATCATGTGGTGAGCAGTCTTCTTGACTAACTTTGGCAATATGGCATACTGATTGCCAGGCATGGTCACTTCTGGCCTCCTCAGCCAGGCAAATGATCACCAGAGATGCCAGATCGAGTAGGGAGGAAGTCAAGACAATGTTCATGACCAATTTAAACATGGAATAAACACTTGTCTGCCCACTTTATAACAGAGTGGAGCAGACATGTTGAAGGCAGTAATATCCTTGTCTAGGTTAGGTATGTCTTAATAAAAAATATCAGTATGTGATTTGTACCAGTGTGGTGATAAAGTTGTAGTCAAATGATTCACCAAAATAAAAGCCCTCAAGTTACTGGGGTCGTGAATTTGATCCAAGAGACACCCAGTGGAATTTCTGCAATCTTTCATGATTGTGGTAAAATTCTGATGGATGATGTTCATCATCAATGTCCACATTGACCGAGGTCTTGACCTTGTACATAGGATTGACTGCCAGTGTAGGAGGGCATTCTGACGGAGGAAAACTTCTGTGTATCTCTTTGATTGCCTCTTAAAAACTAAATTCCATCCTTTCCATGGTTTGATTGAAATGTTCAGGCATGTCTGTGTCGCCCCCTTCATCAACCAGGGGATTGTCATCCTCCTGTATGCTCTGCATCCATGAGTATATCATTCCATACAGCAATGATGATGCCTAATCATCACCATGCGTTAAAAGGGTTCTCCCTGTCAGATATGCCAGTAGTGCCAGCCGAGTCATGTCAAACAAGGAACATGGTCCGGCTGGAGAATGCTGATCTGGTGTGGTTGGTTGGGTCTTGCTCCAAATGTGATGCCGGTTTGCCATGTACCAATATTATGGATATGGTCGGTCTGGGCAGTCAGGAACTGTCCAACAATGTGTTCATCCAGCCAGCTGGATACTGTTTATCAGTCCAAGATGACAGATTCATAACCGATGAAACCGCACATTGATTGTCCATACAGATGAACAGTTGGTCGGTAGCTGGGACAGTGTACAGATAATGATATACAACTTGTGAGCCGATCCAACCAGCAAAGTCAAAAGGTAATTCCATTCTCAATTCCATGCATAGGGACTTATGCCCAGTGGGCTGCCAATTTGTGTTAAAAATGGTCCTAGTTCTGTCTAACTCGCTCGTTAACATTCTAAAAGACAGAGCTTGCTGTAGAATGTGTATCTCATGCGATTCCAATACAGCTTGAATAGAAATGCTTGGCAAGGCATTGATTGGATCTGAAGACATCATCGCCATAGGTGTTGTTTTTGGTATCTTCATGGGGGTGGGGGGTGGAGGCAGCATCTTGATGTCCCCATAAAGCCAGTCAAAGATTCCAAATCATTGCTTAGTATTTCATGTTCGGAAGATTTAGAGCATGCCCTTTATTTTTACGGCCCTTAAATTGCCTTTTCAAGTTGCTGGACCAAATGTCTTCTGTTCATATTGCACACATGTTACATGTGTGTGAGGAAGAGCATTTTGTGCAGGCCAGGCACGTCTCATGGCTGTCCTCCACAACATTAAAATGTCTGCACTTCTTGCATTTGATTGACATCTCTGTAATGCAAGAGAGAAAAATAATAAACAAGTGCGTACAACAAATATATAAATTGTTCAAATAGGCAAACTTACCAAGACAACCTAAGAAGTGCATAATAAACCGAAGTTAAACAGCACAATACAAAATACACTGGTGCAAACTTGAGTGGTACCTATCAATATCACATAGACAATAACAATCGATATCACGTGGACAATAACAATCAATATCACATGGACAATAACAACAGTACAAAAATGCATAAATATGAATAAATTCACCAGTAACAATACAAATGTTGTATACACAAACGACCTTTTGACTTGCTATACCACTGAAAATAGACGACGGCTTGTCAAAATCAAATCTAAATTGCAATGGATTCTTGGAGGCACTGTTCACAGTTGCAAGCTAAAGTTTAAACTGGTTACATTCAGGATACTGGTGGCCACCTAGCAGGAACAAGGGGAATCAGTGTGTAATAGTTACTTCCCTTCGACTACATGATATATAGACCAAAATACATTTTTGTCTTTCAGGAAGGGTTGGAATAGGTAGCGGAGAGTAATTCCTAATGTAATGTGATTGGGTAATGTATTTAATGGAGAAACTGAAAATCCCCTTTATGAAAATTTCAGAGCGAGAATTCCCTCTTGAATGAAAATCCAGGAAAAATTCTGAGCTATGCAAATACTAGTGGTGAAACGATACACCTCTGCCATGCATCGATACGATTCTAGATACACAGCCTACGATACGATACATTATTGATACACATATCAACTTGATGGTCTTTTCATCTTTAGAATGTCTGTCAATGGTAGGGTGGTGCCATTTTTTTGTGTCGACATATTGGGTGTATTTCCAGTATGCAGATTACAAACAAACATAGACATATCATCTGTTCATATGCCATTCTCATCCTTGACAAGATTTTAAAAAAAAAATAAAAAATACTTCTAAACAGACTAGCTGTTAGTGATTTGTATTCACCCTTTTGGGCCATTTCAGGCTGCTCCATTTAATCATATGTATGACTCATTCTGGTCACCACACCCTTTGTTTTACACTGAATAAATGTTTTTAAAACATTTTATTGCCAGTTTCATGTCTTCACTTAAATTTTGATGACTAATAGCCAAATCCTTCACATTGTACTTCCTGCAGACACAAATCAACTGCCGCAGCCACAGACATTTGTTTCTGTCAGTGAAAAAGGAAATTATTGACAATATCCACTCCCTTTCTACAAATTGACGAGGTGGCTATAACTCATGCAGCTTGGAATATGCTCCCTTGCCAATTCTGTGCTATTTGTTGGGTTTTTTTAAAAAAAAATTTTTATTCCATCAGCAGGTTCGGTCGCTGATTACATATATCAACATAAAAGGAGATATTCCAAACTTACTCCCCATGTACGATTTAAATACTTTATACATATCATTTAATAGTCACTTTTGTGTGAAGTTTCTATGTTGCTTTGTATTTATTTGGATAGAGTTTGGCTGCCAATATTTCCAGTATGTCATGCAGTGAACACGCTACAGTTAGTTATGATTGGTGGTTATTGTTTTACCCTGGACTTGAACAAACAATAACCACTAATCAGAATTGCATGTAACACTGCATGACACGCCGGATGTGTAGCCTTCAAATTGATCCAAGTAGACAAGATGCGATGCAACAGATAAATTTTGTGTAAAGTGGTTATTAAATGATCAGTAAAGTACTTAAATCATACATAGGGAAGAAATCTGCAATGTCTTCTTTCCGTTGATATATGTTATCAGTGGCTGAAGATGCAGGCAAGATAAACTAATTAGCATGGAATTGGGGTGGGAGAAGGGGGCAGATTTCAAATCACGTGAGTTAGTCACCTTGTGTTAATTTGTAGAAGGCGAGTGGGTGTTGTCAATTTCTTTTATTTTTTACTGACAGAAATGAGTGCATGTACTTGCTATGGCTGTCTCAGATGAATTCTCAATTTAAAGAATGAAAAGGCAAATGACTCATAATTATTCACCACTGCTGAAGATTAAAGTAACTTGCATAGAGTAAGCATCGTTTTGAATCGATTCTTCCCCTCTTGTATCGATATGGGTATCAATATAGAAAAAGTATTGATAGATATCGATTAATCGTTTCACCCCTAGCAAATACTGCAAATTATTTATTATGATGGATATACATTTTTGTGGCTTATACAAATTACATTTGGATTGGCACTATTTCATGGATTGGTGAAGAGGTCCTATTCTTTCACAGAAGGAGAATTGTTTGTTGGGTCTTTAAATTCATATTTTTACATACCCATTTAATCTTACATGGCTGATCTGGCAGTCAATACAGATGTTCAATCTATATTTCCATATCACACGCCAAGACTGGAACTATTTATGTGTTTTCTCTGATGACCACATGTCAATATTTTTAGATGGACAGACTCTAACTTTGATAAATCCCAATTTGTTTTGAATTTCATTCACACACTATAAAGCTACAAATATTTAGAAAACATAAAAGAGAGGGTTTGTAATAAATACAAAACCACATTCATGTGCTGAGTCAGAGGAGATAACTTGTTTGATGTGGTTAATGAATATCTCTAGAACTAACAGCCTCGATGTATGACTACACCATATCAAACTCGTTCTTTCCGCCAACTCAGAACAAAACACGTATGCAGATTTGCGTATTTATCAACCACAAAATCCCCATAAATTAGTATTCCATAAAATATGGTGAATTCACATTTTCACAGTAAAATACAAAAATACTTACTTTCACCTTCAACAAGAACAGCTATCACATGCACGAATGCAATCTCCAAGTGAGTGGGGCCATCAGCAAAAAATGTATCTGCAAAGAACATGAAAAATGTTAATACAGATGAAGAAATACAATGCTAAACAAGAACCTAGTGCAAGCCAAGATTGAATCCTGGAGACATTAACCCACCTAAACTTCCTGTGTACCCAACAACTTGATGAATTCCTCTTAATATCATTGAACAAGGACAAATTAAGCTTAAGTAACCCCGAGACAAAAGTTTGCTTGGACCACACAAACAACATAAAAATTGGAAAATAAGTCACAGCTTATATTTTATGTAATCATTAGTAATTTTTTACTGGCTTAATTTTAACGATGGCTTACATTTTGGTAGGCATATTTTTTGTATAAATATCAGTTGAGGATGGGAAAATGATTTCAGTATATTACAATATGTTAAAGATATTTTGTAATTTATACTGTAAATTCTACACTGATGAATAGGTTATTTTTGTCTTAGTCAATACATGATTTTATAATTAGAGTTTCACATATAGTTCAGAAGTTCTCTGTATCTCGCTCCACATTCACCTATATTAGTGAGAAAATTATTGCCAGCCTGTCTGTGGCCAGTTATTTTTACATCGAACAAGTAGGAAAATCAAGTTGCCAATCTTTCTGCCCAGCTGATTTTTGAGCTGTATAAATTGCTAAGTGTCACAATTACCTTTATAATTTTATTACTTTACATTCCAAACAATTCTAGTTGAGTCCACACCTAAATATCAATATGCAACTGTGGTGACTTAAATATATCATCATTCCTATGCAGCATTTGACTGGACATCTACAAACCAACAAACCAATCTGAGAAGGTTTTGATATAATATTTGATGTGGCAATAATTTTGAGACTTGAGGCAATTTAAAACCATGTTAGTTAGTGCATTTGTTCAAAAAAAGTTCCAAACACATGTTACCTCCACGATTAATTATCACTGATTTTGGAACTTATAAATGTGTCTAGTGCACAAGGACTATTTTGTTATAAGAGTCATTACACATAATTGATGACTGGTATTTAATTATATCAATGGTGATATTTTGAAATTATACATACAGTGGTAGGGCCCACTGCTTTGAATTTCAAGTACATACTGTTATTATTTTTTACATTTTATATTATAAGTACATTTTAGTTCTTATTTCTAATTTACCTTTATTATGCACATAGAACAGGTCCATTAAAAATACATTCAAACAACAGGCCCAATTAATTATGTACAGGACAGTTGTTTTCAAAGTTATTGGATCTGCTTGCCAGTATAGGTGTTTGGTCCCTTTCACACAAAAGCTGGCTTATCGTATTTATTTGCATATAAGTCAGATCCAACTCCATAGACCCAGATCTGCCATCACATAATGCACCAGCAGATCAGGGTCTATACGGTTTGTTAGGAGTAATCAGTAGAACAAACAACATAGACCCTGATTTGCCTACACATTATGTGATGGCAGATCAGGGTCTAAGTTATTTGCAGTTGGACTTGAATTATAAGCGAATATATACTTTACTTCTTAGCACACAATGTCACAGGAACTAGATGGCTTATTTTAAAGGTAAGCTAAATATAAAATTATTTGGGCATATGATTATTACTGATGTATCCAGGAATGAATGAAAGTAAAATTTTCCTCTGCAATGCAACTGTCCAAGAGTAAATGAGCCATGATATTTTAAAATGTTTTCATTTTGTTCATGAAACATTTCACACACTTGAATTCCCATGCCAAAAAAGTTTCTAGTTTGACTCAAAATTGTGTCCATTATAAGTACACACACACACACATAGAGAAAGAAATAAAGGGCAAAAGGGAAAGAGGCTCTTAATGAAAACTCAGAGATGATAATCTGTGGACTCTTTTTAACACTGTTGTCAGGATCCAAGATGCCAATCCATGAGTTATCTGAGAACTCAAGACTATGTTATCCAATAAGAAGGGTCATTAGCTCCATATATGGCTGTGATTCACACCCACACCCAAATCTCTCTACCTCGATTTGGTCATAATTAAGGCATAACCATAGATAAAAACTGATTACAACAAAGTGGTCATATTTTAGACATAAATAAGTTCCATCCATTTTGACAGAAATATGTAAAGTTTATCAAAACCTGAGGAAAGTAAATTGTACATAATATTTCTGTTGTTTTGGAAACCATATTAATGACGTACATATATAAATGCACCTCTATATATAAGGTCTTGATTATGTTTACTTGATAATCACATTTATTTCCTTTCATCCTCTGTTGTGTGGTTTTGTGGCCAGGGTTAGCAAACAGTACTTATACTGCACAGTTGTAACTTCCAGTAGAACCAAATATGACTTAAACTGAATTCAGGTAGCATTTATGATGCTATACAGCTAGCATCATGTGACAATACTAGTTTCAAAATGGCAATCATCAAGAAAGTGGTTGGTAATTTTGGGCTTGTGATTACAGTCAAACCTCCATCACTATGTTCTTTTGACCACATTTGCTAGCTATCATCAATGAATTCTGGTGCCAACTGCTTGATCACAGTATAAAAGTAATAAAAATCAGCTGTATGATTTATTTTAAATTGTTAACTTTTTATAGCTGGATATGCCTTGTTTGCAGTACAAAGATGTGCCCTTTTTTGAGGACTTGCACCCTGCCCTTTTTTGAGAACTGGTACCCTGCCCTTCCAGCTGGAACACTGAACCTGTGTTAGCAGGTTGGGATAACCAGTCAAAATACTTTGTAAACTTACATACTTTGCACAATGCTGACATAAACATATTTTGAGACACATGCCAATGGCAAGTGGCTTTAAACAGTCACTTGCCTGACTCAAATTTCAATTGCCCCAAACACCATATTTTATATACTATTCTTTGACACAACATTGAAATTGCTATACTTTAAATGGAAAAGAAATAAACCAAAGTGTATTCAATGATTACATAGCTGACCTCTACTTTTACTAGTCTCCAGTAGCTATTGTAAACATTATCATGCAGAAAATAAATTCACAATAAAGTGATCTTGGCCACTTTTCCAACTAAATATTTTTTGCAATCTTTATCTCTACATTTGAATTTTTAATCATCGTAAAATTTCAAATATTAATTGGCACTGTAAGGCCAGTATTGTGGTGACATAGTGCGAATCACCTACCTACCTACCTACCCACCCACCTACCTACCTACTTACTGTGACGGAGCATAAAAGAATAAAAAAACAATCTTTTCTATCATAATATCAAAGTAGAGGTAATAAGTTGATATTAAACAGATTAATGTTATTTTTGAAATAATTCTTTAAATCATTGTTCTCAAAATCTGCTTGAAAAGCTATTATCATTGTCACACCCCCCCAGACACCAGATTTTACTTGGTGAAAGTCATGATCTTTGAGTAACTTTGGAGTTACAGCCAGCAGTACATAGTTCATGCATCAATAATTACCTTGAATAACTACAGGTGAGGCCTCTCATGAAAAACATGGAGCATGCAGTCCACTCACCTAATTCCTATACTCATTCACATGTACAAAACACAGCTGAGGATAATATATCCCAATATACAATGTATAGTCATTAATATGGAAAGTTTACCACTGAATAAACATATTTATTCCTACTTTCAACTATGAATAGGGTTGGGTGTATATAGGTCTTGCATAGATGAATCAATGTGATCATAAACACAAATACTTAACTCATGTTAGTAAAACATAAAATGCAAGTCACAGTGAGCTTTGGTTTTAAGGGCATTGTAGTAATGGAGATGCATCCAATTATCAAGTTTTATGACTGGAACATAAACATCACCCAAGAAATGAACTTTTAAAACAAAATTTGAACAAAGTCACTGAGTATGAAATACAGGTCACACAGACTTCCTTTTTTTGCAAGAAGGATACAGAACTTATCAAGATGCATGCACTCATCAAGTTTCATGATTCTAGGTAGGATAGAATGCATAAACATGACAAAATCTCATGTGGTCATGAGCTAAATGCAAAAATAAGATGAAATATAGGTCACAAGGAGTCTCTTTTGTTGTATGAGTGCGGTAGTAACAGCGATGCATACCATCATCAATTTCATGATTACAGCATGAACAAACCCAAGAAATGAACATCAAACACAAATGTAACCCAAGTCAATGAAGCAAAAAATATGGTCAATATTGATCTACTACTGAAATGTGGAACTAGTGCTCATAAAGATGCATCTCCAAGTTTCATGATTTTATTAAGGACGGTATGCATAGAGCATGCCAAAAATCTATATGCTAATGCAACAACTTAACCTAACCCAGTAAAATGTGAAATATAGGTCACACAGTGACCTTTTTTAGCATGTGCTTGGAGATAAGAGATAAGTAAAAAATCATCTAGTTTAAGGAGTTCAGCAATGACAGTAAAAATGTCAAATTGAATCAAAGTCAGTGAAATGTGAAATATGGGTCACAGTCACCTACTTTTAAGATGCGGGTGTAGTACTTGTCAAGATGCACCCTCTCGCCATGTTTCATGATTCCAGGTATAGCAGTATTATACAGCAGATAAAACACCAATGTGGTTATGAGCTAAATGTCAAAACATAAGCCACTAAAATGTTAAATGTAGGTCACAATGACCTCTTGTTGTAAGGGTATAGTACTAACATGGATGCATACAATCACCTAGTTTGATGATTCCTGCATAAACAGTGCTTGAGACTGAAATGAAGGCAGTAAAGCATGAAATATGAATCACAGTGACCAAGTTATGTGATGAGAGTGTAGTACTCATCAAGATACATCCCCTCACCAAATTTCATGAATCTTAGTAAAGCAGTATGTATACTGTGTTAAAAAAACTTACTTGGTTTTGAGTTAATCACCAAAAACTTAACCTAAGCCAGTAAAATGTGAAATGTAAGTCACAGTGACATTCTTTTGTGGTAAGGGTATTGAACTAATAGAAATGCATACAATGATCTAGTTGATGGTTCTAGTATGAATAGAGCTTGAGAAATCAACTTATAACACATTTAACCAAAGTCAGTGAAGCATTCAATATAGGTCACAGTGACCTACCTTTGTGATGTGAGTGCAGTACTCATGAAGATGCATTCCTTCATCAAGTTTCATGAATCTACGTGTAACAGTATATATACAGAGTGCTAAAAACTATTTAGTTATGAGTTAAATGCAAAAACATAATCTAAGCCAGTAAAATGTGAAATGTAGACCACAGTGGCATTTTTTTGTGGTAAGGATGTGGTACTAATAGAGATGCATACATTCATCCAGTTTGATAATTCTAGCAGAAACAGAACTTGAGAAATAAACTTAAAACACAAAATTTTACCAAAGTCAGTGAATCATAAACTATAAGTCACAGTGACCTACTTCTGTGATGAGGATGTAGTACTCATCCAGATGCATCTCCTCACCAGCTTTCATGAATATTGGTATAACAGTATATATCTACAGAGATGCATACAATCATCTAATTTGATGATTCTAGCATGAACAGAGCTTTAGAAATAAACTTAAAACACAACATTTAACCAAAGTCAGTGAAGCGTGAAATATAGGTCACATTGACCTACCTTTGTGTTAAAAGTGTAGTAGTCATCAAGATGCATTCCTCACCAAGTTTCATGAATCTAGGTATAACCTTATACATATACAGGGTGTCAAAACCTATTTGGTCATCAGATAAACACAAAAATTTAACCTAAGCCAGTCAAATGTGAAATGTAGGTCACAGTGACATTCTTTTGTGGTAAGGTTATGGTGCTAACAGAGATGTATATAATCATTTAAGTTGATGATTCTAGCATGAACAGAACTTGTGAAATGGACTTAAAACAAAATTTAACCAAAGTCAGTGAAGCATGAAATAGTGGTCACACTGACCCACATTTGTGATGAGGGAGCAGTACTCATTAAAATGCATCCCCTCACCAACTTTTATGGATCTAGATATACCAGAATATATACATGATGCAAAAAACCTAGTTGGTCAGTAGCTAAACAAAAAAACTTAACCTAAGCCAGTAAAATGTGAAATGTTGGTCACAGTGACTTTCCTTTGTGGTAAGGGTGTGGTACTAACAGAGTTACATACAATCATATAGTTTGATGATTCTAGTATGAACAGAGCTTGAGAAATAAATATAAACTACAAAATTGAATTGGTCAGTTAAGCATGAACCAAGGGTCACAGTGACCTACATTTGTGATGAGGATGAAGTATTCATCAGGATGCATCCCATCACCAAGTTTCATGATTCCAGGTATAACAGGATTTATACAGTGTGCAAAAAAGCCCGAGCTAAATGCAAAAACTTAACCAAGAATGTACAATGCATGTACATGTCTGAACCATTTTATCCCCCTCAGCCCCCTCCCTGAGGGTAGGTGTTATTAAACCCACTCCAAGCTGTTGCCTAGGACCTAGGAAGAAAGAATAGTTGACATTCAGTGAGGGTGTAAATATCTATACTTTACTGAGGTGAGCTATAAAGCTTTAAATGGACTCATTTTCTGAGTTTTTTGCCCCTCAAAATAGTGTACTTCAAAAACAAACTATGAATGACCATGTTGACTAATATTTTGATATGATTTCATTAAAAGCAATACTTTCTCCAGGTCCAGATGAAAACCTGTACCAAGGTAGTTTATGCTTGACAGTGTTTACAAACAACATTTATATCTGACTTTCCCGACTCAAATTTTGATTCCATTTCACTTAAAGCAATGTTTTCTTCCAGGTCATCACGACAACCAGTGCCCAATTGCTGTATAAGTTTCCTACTTACTGACTGGATCAGCAGAGTTGATGTTCATATCATAGTACAGTTGATACATCATAATTACAGAAAACACTCACTCTGTATATCAACAGAATCAGTGGCTATCAACTCTTTGAAAAAAATGGATTAAAATACAATGTAAATATCTCAGTTCCTTTAGGGTGAAAACAATGCAATGGAGGCTTTTGTAAGTAAGTAAATCCACTAGCTTAGCTTAATTGTCCAACAACTGCACAATATTGTTCGATATATTTATCCAGCTATGCACTGACCTGCACATGTGAACAAGAGGCAGCTCATTATTATTCTTCAAGGACAAAGGATATGTAACCAATGAAATATGGAGAACACAATTGGCATTGTTCTCTAATTATAATTATAGGTCATGTGCTTTTGCTGTGTACACAATTTGTTTATAGTAAATTTCAATACAAGTAAACAGATAATCATAAAATGGGTGACAGTCCTACAAATGGAGCCCCAGAATGTGGCTTAATATGAATAATTTACCAGTGTCTTTCAAGAACTTACAAATAAAAATACCCCATTTCTAATGTGCATTCAAGGTTTTGTAAAGCAAATTAGGTAACACTTTTTGTTTTTCTGACAAGCCCGACAGGCAACTCACTTAGAATATGGAAAGGGCCTGATCTAGATTTTCTTTTGTCCAAAATTTGGGTTTCTGAATCAGGGTGTCTTACTGATGATCAGGATCATATGTAAAGCTGTAAAGAAGGTAACAAAATTTACAGTGCACATTATGCGACAGCAGATCTGGGTCTGTGCAGTTTACAGTTGGACTCGACTTATAAGCTAGTGTATGTGGTACACATGTCCAGAGAAAGTTCTCTGTCACTCTGCTATCAATAATAATGGTTTAATATTAAGAATGATTTCTTGTGAAATGGAGTAACTAGCTTTTTTACAATTTTATATTTTTACTTATTATCAAATACACAAAGAAAAGGGTATGTTAGTGGGTCAATTTTCTCAGTATGACAACATACAGTAAGCATGCATGGCTGACTGAAGGCAGGTCGTAAATTGCTAAAGATTTCCAAAAGTCTCACATACTATTCATTGACTTTATCATTTTCTTTAACAGGACTGTTATTGTGATTGTTATAATTGCACAAGAATTTATTTCTTAATTATTTAATAAGAAACAGAAGTCACAGCCACATCATTTTATCTCCAATCTCTCCCAGAGTTCTTACCACTATGATACAAGTTATTCTCAAACTGATTAACTTCAGTGTTCTGATTCAAGATTACCAGCACATCTCACACTGGCTCCGGATTTCTGCTCCAAGATTACAACCAATTTTCACATTGATTAGCTACAGAGTTCTGCTTCAAGATTACAAGCAATTCTCACATTGATTAGCTACAGAGTTGTGCTCCAAGACTACAAGCAATTCTCACACTGATTAGCAACAGAGTTGTGCTCTAATTCTCACATTGATTAGCTACAGAGTTCTGCTCCAAGATTACAAGCAATTCTCACATTGATTAGCTACCAAGTTGTGCTCCAATTCTCACACTGATTAGCTACAGAGTTGTGCTCCAATTCTCACACTGATTAGCTCTGGAGTTCTGCTCCAAGAATACAAGCAATTCTCACACTCAAAGTTGAACTTGATTAAACTTGAACTTGATTAAAAATTCTGATGTCTTATTTACATACATCAGATCACTAACATATCTAATTGGCTGACATCAAATCACTGACAAATCATACATGTCCGATTGGCTGACATCAAATTGCTGACAAATAAGAGATGTAAAATTGGCTGATGTCAAATCACTGACCAATTAACATCAAATCACTATGTCTGATTGACTGACATCAAATCCCTGACAAATCAGACATGTTTAATTGGCTGACGTGAAATCACTGACCAATTAATATCAAATCACTGATCAATCAGCATCAAATCACTGATCAATCAGCATAAAATCACTGACAATCAGACACGTCTATTTGGCCGACTCAAATCACTGACGAATCAACATAAAATCACTGACCATTTAGACATGTCTGATTAGGTGACTTCAAATCACTGACAAATCAGACATGTCTAATTGGCTGATGTCAAATTACTGACCAATCAACATCAAATCACTGACCAATCAGATATGTCTAATTGGCTGATGTTAAATCACTCAACAATCAAACATGTCTAATTGGCTGATGTCAAATCACTGACCAATCAACATCAAATGATTGCCCAATCAGACTAGCCTGACATTAAATCACTGACCAACCAGACAGCAGAATTTTTAGTCAAGTCTGAGTGACCTGGACAGTCAAAGGTATTTTGAGATGTACAGTTATTATGGAAATTAGTCAGTTATAGTAAATCCACCCAGAACCAATCTTGCCATCCTACATCACAAGCATGCAAAGTAGTTTGATCTTTTTTGGTGATGGCTTTATGTATTAGCCATCTGCAACAACTGATCAAAGTGTTTGAAGAAATCAGAGCCAATCAGATATGAAAATCAGCAAAGTTAAATAGCTACTGTTTCAGTGTCTTTGGTGCACTACACTGTTTTAGCTAAACATTGCTTATAGTAAAATCATGGGCTAAAACTTGTTTTGAATCAGATGTTGCCATCTTGAAAAACTTGATTTAATGAAAGTTTTTACATCTAATAATGCTAAAAGTAATCTTTGGTGGCAACAATATATAACTCAAAAGACACTAAAGTAGCAACAATATATAACTCAAAAGACACTAAAGTAGCAACAATATATAACTCAAATAACACTAAAGTAGCAACAATATATAACTCAAATAACACTAAAGTAGCAACAATATATAACTCAAAAGACACTAAAGTAGCAACAATATAACTCAAAAGACACTAAAGTAGCAACAATATATAACTCAAAAGACACCAAAGTAGCAACAATATAACTCAAATAACACTAAAGTAGCAACAATATATAACTCAAAAGACACTAAAGTAGCAACAATATATAACTCAAAAGACACTAAAGTAGCAACAATATAACTCAAATGACACTAAAGTAGCAACAATATATAACTCAAAAGACACTAAAGTAGCAACAATATATAACTCAAAAGACACTAAAGTAGCAACTATTTATCTCATCTCGTTTTCTTTGAGATGCTCAAATTTTTCCAAACATTTTGGCCAAATGACTCTATCGACTAAGATGTAAAGCTAATCCAGAAAAGCCCAAAGTGATCCAAATACTGATGACATAGGATGGTGAGATTAAAAACACAACTAGACCTTCGACAGAAATATAAACACCTAGATTTACCAAAATTAGGACTCTAAACTATTATGGCAAAAATATTTCTTTTCATACCTGGTTACTATGTTTGCTTATCTTTCATTTTCGCTGTTGTAAAACATACAATGACAAGCCATCTAAAGGACCATTAAAATTAACTAAAAAATGTGAAGATAATTGATAAAATTGCTTTAAGTTCACAAATTACTGACCAACCAGGTGATGGGGGTGGGGAAATGGGGTTGAGATACAAGACTGATAAGATACCTAAGGTATGGCAAGCGAATATTCCATTTAAGTGTAAGTCTGGGCAGCTGTGTGGTGGCATCAAATAGTAACATGTGAAATAAATTTTAAAAATAATACAATATATTTTAATCCTATTTTAGCTTTGTTTTTAAACAGGATCTGATAACATTTTAGTATTAACAACAAAACTGGTGGTGTAATTAAAATTCTCTTTTTGAAAAAAACTAACTTTATTTTAAATCATATTGTGTCAACTCTAGAGTAAGTTCTGACAATTTATAACTGTCGAAAGACATGAGGCTGGAACAAGGTTGATTACTCTCAAATATACTAGAACCAGGGATCAAGCATGGAACTAGTAAGGTACAAAACTAGTGTTTTACAACTGCTTTATCGAGGGCCTCTTTAGCTGACTAATTGAACGAGATAACTGTTGTTAACTTACTAAGAACATTCCTGATTTTCTGGTAGTTGTTTGTCAGATGCTGAGGAATGCTGATATTGGCTCCAACTGTGATCAAAGCTACATTTTCCTCCAGCCCATTCTCAAATTGGACTTCTTCCAGACCTGAGAGAACACACCAAAGTATTACATTCTGTTTACATTAAGATATTATCTATGCAAATAATAATAATATTTACAATAATAATATAAAAATAGATTCCTAATATAGTAAGAATGGGAGTAACTTATAACAATAAGTACATGTTAATGAAAAAGTCAGTTACATCATTACTCTGCAATAGAATTGCACACTTTTATACTGGTATGCAAAACATCATAAGTAAAAAAAAATTGGACAATAAAATGATGCAGATTTGTTTAAAATCAAATATGACAGGCAGATGTAATCAGTGATTTAAACTTTGCAACCAACCAATTCATTGTTGTTGTTTTAATTATCCAAGAATATTCTTAAATGACTAAAAAGACCAAATTATCCCCCCACCCCTACAAAGTAATAAAGAATGTAAATCCAAGCTTACATCAGACTGCATAGAACATACACAGAAAGAAAGAGATTTACCGCCAACATTTTGTAAAAATATATACATTTGTTTCAAGATCAGAATCAGGTGAAAAGTACTCTGATATGAGTACAGTGGTACTAGGTTTATCTTGCACTGGGTTGATGACTTGCAATAGCTGACTCTAGTGAGGCATCAATGTTATTTTTGGTTTCAAATGACAAAATAATGACTCAACACTGAAATTATACCAATCCAAAATTTTGTTTTATGTCCATCGTCATTTAAATTAATCGTTTTTGTAGGATTTAAGTCTAGCAATAAAATGAATTTATGCAGAGTCAAGGTGGTTTTATGAAGGAATTTTGTTCCCAGATCTAAGTCTAACTCTTAGCAAGGAAAATAGTAAATTAAACTGGATAAACTGAAATGTACATGTATGGATCAGCCATTTCTTTCCGACAGTAAGTTTAATCATGCTAATTTGTAAAGTCTGTCGACTGGCAAATTTCATATCTCTCACCCTCTCTAATAAATACATGCACACAAATACATAGAAGTACAAACATGACAACTCTGATACATATTTCTGACAATGATTGCAGATGCTATCAGAAATGTGTATAATAATTGGTTTTGACCTGAATTTATTTACCCACTCTATCACCTCTGCTTTCTGCCTGAATTTATGTACCCACTCTATCACCTCTGCTTTTTGACTTGAATTTATGTACCCACTCTATCACCTCTGCTTTTTGCCTGAATTTATGTACCCACTCTATCACCACTGCTTTTTGACTTGAATTTATGAACCCACTCTATCACCTCTGCTTTTTGCCTGAATTTATGTACCCACTCTATCACCTCTGCTTTTTGCCTGAATTTATGTACCCACTCTATCACCTCTGCTTTTTGCCTGAATTTATGTACCCACTCTATCACCTCTGCTTTTTGCCTGAATTTATGTACCCACTCTATCACCACTGCTTTTTGCCTGAATTTACCCATGCTATGCCTACTTAGGTGTCGTGGTTAATGCACTTTATTAATTCCACTTTAAAATTCCTTTATTCACAGTTTGCAATCTTTTTTTTATTTTGTTTTCCACTCTTATCAAGACAGATAGCAGCCTAATAATTGAGAATATTAGCAAGAAAATTGTTGCTTTGTGCATATTGGA
This sequence comes from Margaritifera margaritifera, assembly GCA_029931535.1. Lineage (NCBI taxonomy): Eukaryota > Metazoa > Mollusca > Bivalvia > Unionida > Margaritiferidae > Margaritifera > Margaritifera margaritifera. The sequence continues at coordinate 3,642,209 of JAQPZY010001582.1, read as the reverse complement.
ATAAATAAAAAAGGTGTCATTTTCTCTTTCAAAAATTTTACGTATGATGCTTTGTAAATTTCCAAAAAGGTCAATTAAGGCTACATCTGATCCAACTGATCAGACTCTTAACTGTGTTCATTAGAAAAATCTGACAAACTGCCTGTATAATCATCCGATTTCAATTTCACTGGATAGTTATCACTCATCTCTTGACGTAAAACCAATTGCAAGTCAGACTAATGAGACCAGAATATGCAGCCAAACCTATGCTAAAGACCACCTCTTCTAACAGACCATATATTTTAAGGAAGCATGAAATTTGATTCTACATCCAATCCTGTTAGATGCTCACATAAAAACTTGTCTTCAAGAACCATCAGTCTTCTGAGACCATGTTTTTATTCCCATAGGTGGTCTCAAAACAGTTTACATAAGCTGTTTAATGTCTATATGATACCACATAATGTGTAATCAGTCAACCAACCATCAATAAATTCAGAGATAAACTGGACAGCATCTCTGAGTGGTTCCCCCTGGACACTTCCTGAACAGTCTACAATGATTACAGTACATGGACCCTGTGCACGACTATCCTGGTTCTGAATTGCTGTAAAGGTAAAAGGGACAATTTATTAATTGATAATTACATATGAAATAAAAATATATACTCTCCCATAAATAAAAAAAAAACAAAAAAAAAAAAACCAAGGGGAAAAGCTATTATTTGAGGTTCAGGAAATGTTACATATTTATTTGTACTTATCAGATTTTTTTTTTTTTTTTTTTATGATTACATTCAAATATATTTCAGAGTTTTATCTATCATTCTATAGAAATCAGAGTTTCATGTGCCGTTCTTAATACTGAAATGAATCACGTCTCTAATGTTCATGAAAACCTACACAGTTAGAGGACAAAGCTCAATATGGCCATGCCTAGGAGGAGCATCATCTTCTCCGTGCATAAACTGTATTGGTTGTAAATGTTTCTACACTTCGTATCAAGTAATTTTTGGAGTGTAAAAATTGTCACTGGTTACAATATTAAATTGTAGACTTTTTGCTGCCTATACTTTGCAAAAATTGTATTGAGAAAATATTTCTTTGTACCAAAAATTAGAGGAAAATTAAGAATAATATTTATATGGATAGGTGGTATATGAGTAATTAGTGTGTATGAAAAATAAGAGAAAATACATAAGATATCATGGATAGGATCAAATGCAACTGTCTATTTTCCCATGGATATCATACACCCAACTCGAAACAACACAGACCTAGATATTCCATCCCAAAATTGCCTACCAGATCAGGGTTAACATTGTAATAAGATCAAATTAAATTACCTATTTACTACCAATAGCATACACCCAACTTTAAACAACACAGACCTAGATATGGCATCCCATAATGCCCTAACAGATCAGGGTTAACACTGTAAATTGATCAAATTAAATTACATAGTAACCCATGATATCATACACTCAACTTTAACCAAGATATGCCATCCCATAATGCACGAGCAGATCAGGGTTAACAGTGTAATAAGACCAAATTCAATTACTATTTTACCAATGATATACGCACAACTCCAAACAACACAGACCCAGATATGCCATCCCATAATGCCCAAGCAGTTCAGGGTGAACATTGTAATAGCACAGACACTAATTTACAGGCAGTTGCATTATACCATAATATTAAAGACTTGGGTTTTTATCACATACCCATTTAATCATGGTTCATCTGGTGTTTTATACAAATGTTCAATAATTATGACGTCTGCATGTCAATATTATTAGATGCACTGAAATAAACTTTATTTCCCAAATTATTTTGAAGTCAATTAATACAGAATAGCTAAACATATGAAAAATGTAAAATAGGGGGTATGTAATAAATACAAAACATCATTTGTGTTTTGTCTCACATCAAGCGAAAGAACTCGTTTGATACGGCATATGAATATCTCTCCACCGGACTGCTTCAACATATCCCTACACCATACCAAACTCATTTCCACTGACTGCTTCAACATATCCCTATGCCATACCAAACTTGTTAGTTCCACCGACTGCTTCAATATATCCCTATGCCATATAAAACTCGTCATTTCAAATGACTAGTTCAACATATCCCTATGCCATACCAAACTTGTCATTTCAAATGACTGCTTCAACATATCCCTATGCCATACCAAACTCGTCATTTCCATTGACTGTTTCAACATATCCCTATGCCATAGCAAACTTGTCATTTGGACTGACTGCTTCAACATATCCCTATGCCATACCAAACTCGTTATTTTCACTGACTGCTTCAACATATCCCTATGCTATATCAAACTCATTATTTCCACTGACTGCTTCAACATATCCCTATGCCATACCAAACTCGTCATTTCCACTGACTGCTTCAACATATCCCTATGCCATACCAAACTCCTCATTTCCACTGACTGCTTCGACATATCTCTATGCCATGTCAAACTTGTTATTTCCACTGACGGCTTCAACATATCCCTATGCCATACCAAACTCATCATTTCCAATGACTCAGAACAAAACATATATGTAGTTTTGTGCATACTGTGTCACCATTGGATACATGTACATTTAGTAATTAACTCTAGTCAACAGTCTTATTTATTTCTATGGGGAAAGACAGAAGAAGAGATTAGGTCAGTACAATATTACATAATCAGGACTGCTTGGTCATTTTTGCTGCTAATGTAAGCTTGACAACAATTACTCTAAATCATAATTTTCTTTTGTCATTAAATGTTTGCAAATAGAAAAAATTAAAACTGATTGAGAGGTAATATTTTTGGCAAATAATTTAAGCCTAATATTTATTTATATATGAATTTTGCTAAAAAAAATATTGTAACAAATATATTTTCATGTTAAATTCACTAAAATCTTGTCATTTACAATACTTGGATGCTATCTTACAACATATACTAATTTATAAGTCGAATCCAACTGCAAACTACATAGACCCTGATCAGCCATTGCATAATGTGCTGGCAGATCAGGGTCTATGTAGTTTGTGAAATTGATTACTCCTAACAAACTGCACAGACCCAGAACAACCAGAGCATTATGAAACAACAGATTGAGTCTGTGCAGTTTGCAGTTGGATTTGACTTATAAGCGAGTATATACAGTAATCCAAACTGTTTGATTTTACTACTTTGAATTATTCCAAGATGTTTGATGAGAACATAATTTTTGCGCAATTTACTGATTGGTAATACGCATACTACATAAGTATGTTCCTACACATTACGATAATTCCAAATTTTGGTAAAATGCATACTACACAAATATGTTGCTACACATTACGGTAATTCCAAATTTTGGTAAAATGCATACTACACAACTATGTTGCTACACATTACGGTAATTCCAAATTTTGGTAAAATGCATACTACACAACTATGTTGCTACACATTATGGTAATTACAAATTTTGGTAAAATGCATACTACACAACTATGTTGCTACACATTACGGTAATTCCAAATTTTGGTAATATGCATACTACACAACTATGTTGCTACACATTAAGGTAAGTCCAAATTTTGGTAATATGCATACTACACAACTATGTTGCTACACATTAAGGTAAGTCCAAATTTTGGTAATATGCATACTACACAAGTATGTTCCTACACATTACGATAAGTCCAAATTTTGGTAAAATGCATACTACACAAATATGTTGCTACACATTAAGGTAAATCCAAATTTTGGTAATATGCATACTACACAACTATGTTGCTACATATTAAGATAAGTCCAAAATTTGGTTACATGCATACTACACAACTATGTTGCTAAATATTAAGGTAAGTCCAAATTTTGGTAATATGCATACTACACAAATATGTTGCTACACATTAAGGTAAGTCCAAATTTTGGTAATATGCATACTACACAACTATGTTGCTACATATTAAGATAAGTCCAAATTTTCGTCAATGTATATATAAGAATTGAACTTTACTGCATGAATGTCAATAGCAAAACAAAGCTTCTTTATGCAAAGTGTGTAAGCAATTTTCAAGTTTCCTGATTTCATGAACCCTGTAAAATATGAAGCTTATTGTTTATAATTACAAATACTTATAAAAAGAAAAACAAATATCAAGAAAAAAATACAGAACTATACTTTAGAAATTGTTAGAAATATTGTCAAATCACACAAGAAGGGTGCATAAATACATAAACAGTTCCTTTCTGGTGTTATGAACTAACAGCGAATAGTTTTCTACATCACTTGATGCAATGTTAACCAATCCAAAAATATGTGTAATTATATCTTGATAAATCTGCAAAAATAATTCAATCATGTAAGTTGTTTGATTAATACAGTGCCTTTGGCTGCCTCCTGGTTAATCATTTCTCCAAGCTGTTCTCCTCCCCCACCTCCTCCCCCTCCTCTTACTCTGCCTGAAATCAAATAAATTTAAATATAAAATTTAAAGATTATATGAAAAGAGGCACAAGCCAAGAAAATTGAAGGAGAAAAAGATATATGGGCAAAACATCTTGAAAGGTATCTGAGAGCATCCAAACAGTCACAGTAACGTGTGATAAACATTTTACGCAAACTTAGGCATTACAACTATAAGCAACAAGCAATATCATTTTGTGATATAGGATGTGTGGACTATTTGATAACTAAACTATCATTAGACATGAAATATATTTACACTGTGAAACTCATTGATAAATACAACATCCCACTCTTTCTAAACAGTCAATGGCATAAACACAGTTAAGAATGATCACTTGTGAAGAACTGGACTATTGAACTTTTTAAAAAAATCCAAAACCACAAAAAGAATAGGTCAGTGTGCATTTTCTTGCCTTACTCTTAGTTGAATATCTATGTGCAAGTAAGGGTAGTTACACAGAATAGTATGGGGAAAAAATACCATCACTAAATAGCTGGATGAGTAATTTAAAAAATCTTCAAATCTACAAAACTTGACGATCATATACTCCTCCTATCAAAAACTCAATGAAAAGGCTGTGCTGGTGAATGTATACTTTCAGTATGAAAAAATTACTGAGATCAAAACTGCTTTCAACAACAGGAAGCCTGTGTAGCAAATTTATGGCAGAATGTAAATCATTAAACATTTTCCAAAGTTTTGCATATGTTTTGTTGACTTTTTCATTTTCTTTCACAGGACTGTTATTGTGATTATTATAACTACAAGAATTGTTCTTGTTCATTATTTAATAAGAGACAGGAGTCACAAACATGTCTTTTTTTCATGTCCAATATTTCCCTCAGTTCACTGTGCTATGAAACATCAAGGTAAAAAGTCACATCAATGAAGTCATAATATAATAATCATGCGAAGGTTAGTAGTGCAGTAAGTGTCGAATTTACAAAAGTGGACTACATTAAACACTGCTTGCAATTATTTACCATATATACTTGCTTATAAGTCGAGTCCTACTGCAAACTACACAGACCCAGCTTTATCCTTGCATAATGCGCTGGCAGATCTGCATCTATGCAGTTTGTTAGGAGTAATCAGTAGAACAAGCAACAAAGACTTTGATCTGCCAGAGCAATATGTAATGGAAGATCAGGGTCTATGTTGTTTGCAGCCAAATTTCAAAGACCCCGTGAATGCTTATCGTTCTGTGGAAACAATTGGACCTCCTCACAAATTCACAAACCAAAACATTAAAGACCCCATGAATGCTTATCATTCTGTGGAAACAATTGGACCTCCTCCCAAATCCACAAACCAAAACCTTAAAGACCCCATGAACACTTATCATTCTGTGGAAACAATTGGACCTCCTCCCAAATCCACAAACCAAAACCTTAAAGACCCCATGAACACTTATCATTCTATGGAAACAATTCGACATCCTCACAAATACACAAATTTGAGTACTGATGTAATGAAAATGCATTTCTTTAAAGCTGATACCTACCAAAAAATTAAAATACAGTAATTAAAGCATCTTAAAACACTATTAGTTAGGTGAAATTAAATGCCCGTAGAAGACATAAAAATATAGGACAATAACAGAGATTTAATTCAAATTTATAAAAAAAAAATAATTGATTAATGCAAATGGCATTACTAATGGATGAACACATTTTTGAACTGTTCAGTAGCTAACTCATCATACCCACCAATATTCAAACTTCATTACACTACATACTGGAGTATATCATCTATGAAATTTAAAAATGTGTTCAATTAATTTTTTATCTTGTGCAAACTGTGAGGTGCAAAAGACAGATCATTCAATGATTTACACCTAAAATGGGCACAAATGTAAGATTCTATTTGTCATGTGTAAAAAAAAAACAAAATCACTGACTTTGTTCAATACACGTATTTTGCATAATAGTGTACTGATTTGACTTGGAAGTACATTCAGATACCTTGAACAGTACAGCTATTCTAAATGTATGCTGTCTATTCTTAGTATGATGTCATTGCATCATGTGTGACATACACTTCAAGACCTACATGTTATATGACATCATCACATCATGTGTAACATACACTTCAAGATCTGCTACATATTATAGGATGTCATCACATTATGTGTAACATACACTTCATGACCTGTTACATGTTACATATCACATCATGTGTAACATACACATCAAGATCTGCTACATGTTACATGATGTCATCACATCATGTGTAACATACACTTCAAGATCTGCTACATATTATATGGTGTCATCACATCATGTGTAACATACACTTCAAGATCTGGTACATATTATATGATGTCATCACATCATGTGTAACATACACTTCAAGATCTGCTACATATTATATGGTGTCATCACATCATGTCTAACATACACTTCAAGACCTGCTACAAGTTATACCATGTCATCACATCATGTGTAACATTTTAAGATTTGCTTCATGTTAGACCATGCATTCACACTATGTGTGACATACACTTTAAGATTTGCTTCATGTTATATCATGTCATCACATTATGTATAACATACACTTCAAGATTTGCTATATGTTATATGGTTTTGACGAGATAGTGGGATTTACTGTAACATACATAAAATCGGACTGTTAGTCAACCATACAATAAATAATTTGTATCATGATCCCATCCTCCCAATATTTGATATATATATCTGTGGAACTAAGTCAATAAATGATGTCACACATGATCTGGATAGCTGCAAGTGCACCAAATCTTTCATGATTGACACTTAGATCTGGGAAACTTGGCTAATAAATGATGTCACACATAATGTGGATAGTTCCAAGTGCACCAAATCTTTCATATGATTGACATTTAGATCTGGGGAACTTGGCTAATAAATGATGTTCCACATGATCTGGAGAGTTGCAAGTGCACCATATCTTTCATAGGATTGACACTTAGATCTGGGGAACTTGGCTAATAAATGATGTCCCATATGATCTGGATAGTTGCAAGTGCACCAAATCTTTCATAGGATTGACGCTTAGATCTGGGGAACTTAGCTAATAAATGATGTCCCACATGATCTGGATAGTTGCAAGTGCACCAAATCTTTCATAGGATTGATGCTTAGATCTGGGGAACTTAGCTAATAAATGATGTCCCACATGATCTGGATAGTTGCAAGTGCACCAAATCTTTCATAGGATTGACACTTAGATCTGGGGAACTTGGATAATAAATGATGTACCACATGATCTGGAGAGTTGCAAGTGCACCATATCTTTCATAGGATTGACACTCAGATCTGAGAAACTTGGCTATTAAATAATGTCCCACGTGATCTGGATAGTTCCAAGTGCACCAAATCTTTCACATGCAAAATGAAGGTTCAGCTGAGGTACAACATAGAGAACAGTGAAGTTTTAAATGTTGCCTGACTTTAAAAGACATTTTACTGTAACAGAGTCATGACATTTTAAATCGAAGCTATCTGACTTGATCAAGGGTGACAATCCATCATCAAAGTTGACTGAAAATGTGAACAACACACTTTAGCCATAGACAATGAGGGACTTCTGTTTGAGAATATTCACCTTGAAATTTTCTGGAAAATAATATCATGAAGTGGTAAACATTTTCATGATTCACTTTCAAAGAATATTTTGTTTATAATTGTTTCTCTGATTGCTGAAACTTTCATTTGTGATTTATCTGTTCAAGGATTTAATGGATTAGTTTTTGGTACAACATGTGAGTACAAAAGCTGTCTTCCTATCTGACCTAGGTGTAAATAACTGAATAATAAAAAATAAGGATATATTTAGCTGCTATATTTATTGTAGATCAGCAGCATTAGTGATCTGCTCAGGATATTTCTTATATATTGGATATTTCAGTACACAAATTACAGTTGATAAATCTAGAATATGATTTTTCTTGTCATTTCACAGATTTTAATTCACAAAAAAAGACTTAAGAAAATAAAATCTTTGTTTCAAGGTATATATCTTCATTTTTCTCAATGGTATTCTTTCTCTCTCCATGAATTTAGCTTCTGTTTGGAATGTAGCTGCTTGGCATCAAGATCATTGTCTGCATGATTCTGGTCATTGTCAACAGGATTCTTGTAGTCAAGTTCCTTGTCATCAGGATTCTGGTCATTGTCAACAGAATTCTTGTAGTTGAGTTCAACATCATCAGGATTCCGGTCATTATCAACAGGATTCTTGTAGTCAAGTTCATTGTCAACAAGATTCTGGTCATTGTCAACAAAATTCTTGTAGTCAAGCTCATTGTCATCAGGATTCTGGTCATTGTCAACAGGATTCTTGTAGTCAAGTTCAGTGTCATCAGGGTTATGGTCATTGTCAACAGGATTCTTGTAGTCAAGGTCATTGTCAGCACGATTCTTGACATAAGATAATTAATTTGTATTATTTTAAATGCATGTAGTCAGTTCTATTGTCAACAGGATTCTTAAGATTTGCTCCATTGGATTTAAGTGCATATATAATAAAACCTTGAAAAGTTTTGCTCTATTGGATTTAAGTGCATATATAATAAAACCTTGAAAAGTTTTGCTCTACTGAATTTAAGTGCATATGGAATAACCTTGACAAGCTTTGCTCCATTGGATTTAAGTGCATATGTAATAACCTTGACAAGCTTTGCTCCATTGGATTTAAGTGCATATGTAATAACTTTGACAAGCTTTGCTCCATTATATTTAAGTGCATATGGAATAACCTTGACAAGCTTTGCTCCACTGAATTTAAGTGCATATGTAATAACTTTGACAAGCTTTGCTCCATTGGATTTAAGTGCATATGGAATAACCTTGACAAGCTTTGCTCCACTGGATTTAAGTGCATATGTAATAACCTTGACAAGCTTTGCTCCATTGGATTTAAGTGCATATGTAATAACCTTGACAAGCTTTGCTCCATTCGATTTAAGTGCATATGGAATAACCTTGACAAGCTTTGCTCCATTGGATTTAAGTGCATATGGAATAACCTTGACAAGCTTTGCTCCATTGGATTTAAGTGCATATGGAATAACCTTGACAAGCTTTGCTCCATTGGATTTAAATGCATATGTAATAACCTTGACAAGCTTTGCTCCATTGGATTTAAGTGCATATGTAATAACTTTGAGAAATTTTGCTCCACTGGAGTTAAGAGCATATGGAATAACCATGACAAGTTTTGCATCACTGGATCTAAGTGCATATGGAATAACCTAGACAAGTTTTTCTCTATTGGAAAACAGTGCAAATGGATACGGATACACTGATTAAGGGACAGGTGAAAATCAAGTCTGTAGATTCAGTTACTTTTATGAATTTTTTTTTTGCTTTTTAAAACAATGATTCTTGTTACTACTTAAATTCCTAGAACAGATTCTAAAAAATGGAGTCCTATTTTTTCACATTTGGATATTTTTACACAAGTTGTGAAATTCTTGGTATTAGCAACCACAAAATCCACTCAAATTAGTTCTTCATACATGAAACCTAATGCACAATGTGCCCTGCTCTATTTGTAGTGGTGAAATTATATTTAATGCCTTAAATTATGACCCAAAAAATGATAATCAAAATAAATATCATTTACTTATCCTTCAACTTGAAAATGCTTTACATGATGACTATATTTTACAAATCCACAGTAGTTGCTACAAAGACACTGATAGTTTGAATGATAACTGTCATAAAACCAAGGCTGTAATATACAATAATAATGGTACTTATAAACTTGCAACTCACCTGGGACCTGACCAGGAAATCCACCTCCGCCCATGGAACCAAGACCTCCGCCCATTTGACCAAGACCACCAAGACCTCCGCCCATTGCACCAAGACCACCAAGACCTCCACCCATGGAACCAAGACCTCCGCCCATTTGACCAAGACCACCAAGACCTCCGCCCATTGCACCAAGACCACCAAGACCTCCACCCATGGAACCCTGACCTTGCCCTTGACCTTGTAGCAGCTGCATTAAGCCTGACATTTGTTGTCCCTGGGGTATCTGTCCTCTTCCAAAACCTGCTTGAGGCAGACCCAAACCATGTCCTTGTGGCATCTGACCTTGACCCTGACCCTGACCTTGACCCAATCCATGCCCTTGTGGCATCTGACCTTGACCCTGGCCTTGACCCAATCCATGTCCTTGTGGCATCTGACCTTGACCATGATGCTGACCCTGGCCTTGATCCTGATATTGCAATAACTGCATCAGGGCTGCCACTTGTTGTTCTTGTGATGTCTGCCTTCCTCCAAGACCTGCTTGACCCAAATTCAAACCATGTCCTTGACCTCCAACTTGACCAAGCCCCTGACCCCGAGCTTGACCTAGATTTGGACCCCCAGTTTGTCCCTCTCCCTTGCCCATATTCTGATCCCTTCCTCTTCCTGGGTCATCCCCAGTGACAGCTGCAAGCAGCTCATCTGGGTTTGAATCCTGATTGATTCCTCTCTGTGCTGGAGGTTTTTTTTTCTCTTCTTCTTGCTTTACTTTCAGATCTGCGAATAACTTTTTAAAGTCTTCATTGCTTGCAGTGTCTATCTGTGGTCGACCACCACCACCAGCTCCCATTACTGGACCTCCCCCAGCACCTCCTAACATCTGCATCATGGCTTGTAGCTGGGCTGTTTGACCTTGAGGGCCACTCATTCCTGCTGCTGAACCACTACCTAATCCACCTAAACTACCAGGGGGTTTATTTCCTCCCATGGCAGTTTGACCTCCTTCTTGCCCAATACCACCTCCTGCTCCAAACATCTGTTGCATAGCAAATGGGTTGGGAAACCCTCCACCTTTTTTATCTACTCCAAACATCTGAGCTAGATCTTGTCCACTACCCTGACCCCCATCTCTGCTGGCTTCACCTCCTTTCCCTCCATCCGGATTCTTCTGCCCAGATGGTGAGCTTCCACCATTCCCGGAACCTCCTGTACTTTTCAAGAACTGAGCCATACCACCAGCCAGTCCACTGCCCTGGGGTTCTCCTCTTTGACCAGATAATAATGCTGCAATTTGGTCCTGCCCCTTCGCTCCTCCTGCACCACCACCTCCGCTTCCCTGAGGGCGTCCGAGCCCTTTTAGCAAAGCCAAGAATTGCTCATCCTGATTACTCACTCCTCCAGCTCCTTCACCTTCTCCTCCCCTTCCCAGCCCCTGATCAAAGCTAAGACTTTGAAGCATGGCTGCTAGCTGATTGCTGCCTGAGCCACCCAAGTTCTGTCCTTGTGAAACAGGGGGATTCTGCCCACTGCCCATGCCTCCCGGTAACCCTCCAAGGAATGCAGTCATGGGATCATTACCTCCCCTTGATGAGGCATTACTGCCTCCTGCTGGAAAACCCTGTCCACCACCTCCTAAGAAAGGAAAAAAGAAAATCCAGTTCATCTCTTCCCTCTTACTGATGCACATAATTGCAACTCATGTCTCACATTTAGTGCCATTTGGCTGCCAAACATTTCTACCTGAAAATGAGCATGCTTGTTTTCTGCCAAGTCTCTTTCATAGTTGTTCAATAAAATCATTCAGTATTTAGAGAGATTTAAATCTACTAGATTTCTAAGCTGTTACATCTTATAAATATTTAAGTATATAATAAATACATTTCTATGCTGTTACATCTTAGACAATCCTACTGAAATAAAAATTTACTACAGTACTTTATTGGTAATTTGCGGACAAACAGAAAAAAAATCGTACCACTTTTTGTACAACTTACATTGTAATTAATTTAGTTACTTGACAATGTTTCGAAATGATATTTACTCTGGCACTGCATACTTGAATATAGATGAATGTGTGCAATAGGATGATTCCTTACCATCACATTGTGCATAATAAATCCTCCCTGAAAATATCCTGAACTTGAATATACCCTTGCCATTACTCCACTATAGTTCTAGTATGTATGTATGTATGTATGTATGTATGTATGTATGTATGTATGTATGTATGTATGTATGTATGTATTGTTACGACTAGGGGTATTGTAACAAAAGAAAAGACTCAAACAAGCTTTCAAGATTTAAAATACAAATATTTAATTTCCTAAAATATTAAAATATTTCAACAAACAATCAAAGTGAAAGAATTAAAAATAACTTACAGTATAGAATATCCTTAAAAGTCCTAAATTGTTCTAAAGTTCACTGATCCAGAAGTTAATCCAAATGTTCCAAATGAAGTAAGTTCCGAATGAAACCTTCACTGTACTGATGTACCAATAAGAAACAGTTATATCCAATGTTATAAATTCCAAATAGTCCTTGTGAATATGGAATATCACAAGTTCTTGAAATGTTTCCGATAATTCCACAGAGCTGTATAATTATTTAAGTTTAAGACAGTACTTAATTCCTAAATTACTGTATTATTATTATATATATATATCACTGAAGTAGAATATCCACACACAAAATGAACCAATCTCGTTTTATGACCTCTCAGGCTGAACAAACTATGAACGAATGCCTAAACACAGCAATACATCCTATTATATAGCTTCTGACTGCGCAAAACTGAAAAAGGAAAACCAATTTAAACTGTATTGCAACTTAAAAACAATTTAATCCTTCTAGATTACAACCCTCTTCGAACCAATCAGAAAATAGGTTATGCGTGACACCGCTAAAGTACCTATGTACTAACGTTTTTACCAGTCAATAAAGTATTGACTCTTAATGAAATCATAGAATCTAGGTCAGAAGTTCAACCCTCATGTGCTAAACCACGTGATACTAATGCTACAAGCAATATTTCCCAAGTCCAATGTACTGAGTCAAATTGAAATACCGTATATGTACTTTCTGCAAGACGACAGCTGTTAGACTATTATGCAGAGATCATAAACCTATACTATTATTTAAAAACGAAATAATACATAATTCCGTAACACCTTCCCCCTTAAAAAAAAGATATGTTTTATACAATAAAACTTTCTTTTAGCATATATTTCTAACATATAAGTAACTGATTGCATAAAAAAATAATACACAATACAGTCATGTATACAAAACAATGCAAACTGTAAAGTTATGCACGTGAAAGTGCATCAGCAATTATATTTTACTTAGAAATAGCCGTAACATTAGCTTCTATTGGTGTTATTTGTCCTAGTCCCACAACATGCCCTAAAAAGGTAACACATGCACGACAAAAGTCACTTTCATTCAAATTGATGGTCAAGTTCGCTTTGCTGAGTCTTTTGAAGAACTGCTTAATTGTTTTCAGGTGATCTTGCCACGTGTCGCTGTAGATGATGTAAGCATTGCAATTTCTTCCTCCAGATGTCATCAAACGTTGGAAAGTACTTGGGAAACCCTTCATTCCAAATGGCATGATTTTGTATTGGTAAAGTCCATCTGGAGTCACGAATGCAGAAATTTCTTTTGCTCTCTCCGTAAGTTGAATTTTTGGTTAAATCCCTTCAATAGGTCAAATTTTGTGACGTATTTGGCATTTCCAATCCTGTCAATACAGTCATCAATTCTAGGAATTGGAAATGAATCTGTCTTGGTGACACTATTTATTTTTCTGTAATCAGTACACATACGGAAAGTCTTATCTGGTTTCAACACTAAAATACACGGTTAACTCTAGTCACTTTAACTTGGTTCAATAAAGTCATTTTCCAGTAAATTCTGGATCTCTTTCTTCAGATAGTCTTGTTTGAGAGGCGACATAATCGAAAATTGTGTTGGTTCGTGTGGGAATATCTGGAAATAAATGTTCACTTTCTTTTATCAACTACTTCAGTTCATTAATCTCAGGCGGCAGTAGATGCGAAAGCTTCTGGTCCAGATCATCCAGAATTTCTGAATTGCGAAGAGTAGTGACTTCAAAATCATCATTATCCGATTTCTCATCTTCATTCAAATGTTTAATGTGTGGGACAGGTAATTGTAATTACAGCTAAAGTAATTGGATAATTTATAGGTCTATCTCGGTCTGCATATTTTTTCAACATATTAATATGGCAAAGTTGTTTCTCCTTCCTCCTCCCAGGAGTATTAATAATATAATTTAAATCACCCACTTTTTTGTCAATGGTATAAGGGCCAAAATACTTAGCCTGAAGAGAATTTTGGGGTATGGGTAGCAGAGCCAATACTCGATCACCTGGCTGAAAACTCCTATCTTTCGCTTGTTTGTCATACCTCAATTTCATAATTCCAACTCTTCAGCAAAAGGAAGTCCCTCTTTCAATAACTTTAATGGATCCCGTACAGAATGTCCAAACACTAGTTCAAAAGGATTGAGTCCCAGAGACTCCCGCACTGACCCCCCGCAGCAAACAACAATAATTACACACTTTCATCCCACTCCCTTTCTGTTCCATAACAACAAGCCCCAATTATACTCTATCTCATAACAATATGTTTTAATCATGTTTTGGCACTGAATGCTGACAACAAAATATGTATATTTCACAACCATACTGGACAGATCAGTTTAAATGGAACACTAGTCGCTTTTTGATTTGTTGTATGTCAAAATTGGCACTGCTCATTCTGGATGAACACCAGTCATACCCATGTAAGACAACCTCACAAATTATAACAAGGTTTAGATGTCAATTTTTCAAGGCTGTGTCGGTAATTGCAAGAAACTTACAAAACTGCAGTTATGATGAACAGATAAACTTGCAAGGTTGTCCCAAAATTAGGATATATATTTTTAGTAATGAAGACTATACATGGTTAAAATTACTAAAGACTTGATTAATGAGGAAGTTTATTAGGTATCTTGTTTTTGGTCTTGAATTAGTCAATTTATCAAATGTACAACTCTTGGAGAAATCAAAAAGTACACCTCCTTTTCTATTTAATAAATGTACATCAATAAAATGTAATTCTAAACAGACCGTAAATACAGGGCATGGTGCAATTTGCAATTCGTAAATGCTGTACAACAGAATTTTGGGTTTGGTGTTGTGCTGAGGATACAAACACGTATAAAGTATGGGATTTCCAAATTTCCAAAAATGGAAATCTAGGACTTTAAAAATGCAAAATTAATGGAATTTCTGTTCCCATATTTGATTGTGGAGCAACATCATTTGTAAAATCTGAAAGGCCTTCATGTCATGATGCTTTCTATCAAATTCAGTCACAGCCAGTTATGTGGTTTTTAAGAAGTTGTTAAAAGTTTTTTCTAGTTTCAGTTATGGCAACCATATTTGATAGTGGATGGGCATCAGTCATATACATTTTTAGCCCTTGCTTTTTGTCATATTTTAATAAGTAGCATTTGATAGCAGATGGACATTATTTGTACAAATTTTGAGCCCTTCATGCCAGGATGCTTTTTGTCAAATTTTAATAAGTAGCATTTGATAGCAGATGGACATCATTTGTACAAATTTTGAGCACTTCATGCCAGAATGCTTTCTGTCAAATTTTAATAAGTAGCATTTGAGAGCAGATTGGCATCATTTGTACAAATTTTGTGCCCTTCATGCCAGGATGATTTCTGTCCTAATTTTAATGAGTATTTGATAGTGGATGGGCATCATTTGTACATATCTTGAGCCCTTCATGCTTTCTGTCAAATTTTATTGAGTTGTATTTGATAAGTCATTTAAAGATTTTTCTACTTTTTTGTAATAGTAGCAACATTTGATGGCTGATAAACATAATTTATATAAACTTCAAAACTCTTCATACCTGAATGCTTTCTGTCAAATTTGGTCAAATTCTGCTGAGTGGTTGTTGAGAAGACTTTGAAAGGTTTGATCGCAGATAAGCATGATTTGGAAAAATGTGAAAGAAGGACCATACCATAAACTAGGGATGCACGGTGGGTTCAGTGGTTAGCGTGCCTGATTCACGACCAAAAGGATGTGGGTTCGAATCCTACCATCGGACCAACCTGGGTCAGTTACCATGGTGTGTCCTTGGGCAAGGCACTTTACTCCAATTGCCTCGGCACTAGATAACCTACTTGTGTTGCTGTGCCGTAAAGCACCAAACAAACAAACAAACAAACCACACCATAAACTCACTTGGTCTTACAGCCAGGTGAGCTAAAAAAAAGCCTTGATCTATTCCTGTATGTTAAGTAACACCTTGACATGTATAAATCGACAAATTGACATATATATATTAGGATATCAAAATGTGTATTTAAACTAGAACCAATAGATTATCATGTACATACACTGACAAAACAATTGAAATAGACACAGACTTGTTATATTATCTTGATGATCCAATGTTCTAATACCAGGGCCGTCACAAGTTTCCGCTGTGCAAAACGGTGCCCTGGGAGAGCGTCGCCATTTTGCACCCCCCCCCCCAATTTAGAAAAAAATACCGCAAACTCTGTGAAACACCCCACCCCACGGACTTGGCGCCCCAAGCAGTTGCCCGTTTTGCCCGCCCCTTATAACAGCCCTGTCTACTACCTCTATACATGTACAATTATGAAGCAAATCATCCAATGTTCTACTACCTCTATACATGTACAAGTATGAAAAAACAAAATCAACCAGCTATAAAAAAAATTCTTCCTCCAAAAATTTCCTAGATTGATAAAAGGAAACCATACATATGAAATCTGAATGACCTGAAGTAATTCAAGTTTTAGCACATATCTCAAAACACTAACTATTTATACATGACATTTAATTCATAACAATTCAACCATAGCTTTTTCCTTTACAATTCTACCACTTCAGTCCATACCTCTAACATTTTCTATCCCATTGCCAGCAGAAGGCATAAATCTTTGTGGGGGAGCACCCTCTGACTGTGGCCCTTCATTGTTTCCATTAAGATGATCTTCATAATTCAAATTAAAGTTATTATTTACTTCTTGCTCTACACTGTATCCCCTTCTCTCTCCATGCCCTGTTAAGTCAGTTAGTGGTCTGGAATCCTTAAAATCCACCTTGACACCACCATCCTTTTTCTTCTTCTCATTATAGGTTTTCCTAAAAATCTCAAATGGATGTTCTCCAGCTGCATATTTTCCTTTTCCTAGTGATTCATCTACTTTTTTTAAAAAGTCATCAGGCAGTGGCTCTTTGCAAGCCTCTTCATACTCTTGCCTTAATTTTTCCAGTCGTTTAGGATCCACATCAGTATAACCTAGAGGTTCAGTAAATTCATAATGCAGTTGACATGGTTCTTCATCACATTCATCCTCACTATCTGTGTCTCTATCTAAATAACCCCTGGGATGCTCAGGCTCCGCCTGATAAAATGGGGCAGCATTGTTCAGTCCATTATTTTGATCTTGAAATGGAGTTTCATTAAATGAACCATATGAAACACCATCAGGGTATATATTGGCTGAAGACAATCCATCAGCGTAATTGTTGACTGAAAAAAGAAAATATACTGACCTTATTCACTACCAGTACAAAAGTAAACTTTATCAACATCATATCTGAAGTAAAATCCTATCAGAAAAGAGGACTTCTAACAAATGGCAGGGAATCGGTACTTTAGTGTGAACAGTTGCAATATCACATAATTTTAAAAAATATTATCATCAAAGGATTAAAAGGCAGGAAGACAACTAAAATATGCCAGTGTTTTTGTCTATTTGTATCTACAACACTGACATAGCATCACATGAATCAAAACTTAAAGCTGGATCCCGATTTGATCTTTTATAAATTACTTTTTGATAAACAGTAAAGGTCTTAGTATCAACCAGAAAGCTCTTCTTGTAGCCATTGGTTGCTAGCCAGAGGTCAGTGGCCATAATAAGACCATAATGTACTGCAAGGCTGTAAAAATCCTTTCTGCAGCATCTGTGAAGTTAAAAAATTTCCAGGCAGCCACAAGTAAAATTTTAATATATCTGTCCTGAATTTATTGTTGTTGTTGTTGTGCCATTTTTCAGCACATGATAGGCTGGCTATACATGGCAGCTAGTTTCATCTGGTGGAGGAAGAACCCAGGCAAACCCAGGGAAGAACCACTGACCCACGGGAAGCTACTGGCAAGCTTTCTTTTTTGTCCTGAGTTTAATACTAATTTAAATATGAATAAAACATTTGGATTTTTTAATGGAAATTTCAAATCCAAGTCAATAGATTTTGTTCGTATCTTTTCAGCCCTGAGTCGGTGGTTGTATTAACCATTGCATACCAATAGGTGACCAGGAGATTATCTTAAAAACAATCATACACTATATTCTTTGGCACTGTAACTTGTAAAAAGTCTTCAGAGTTGACAAATATTTCTAAGTAGAGAAATAAAGAAATATCGCTAAGTCCTGTAGTTAAGACATGTGACTTCAGTTTGAAATTACTAATATGTTGTGTTTTTTAAAACTACTAGGATTAAAAAGATGTATTAACATTATCTACTATTCCACATCCCAGCAACTTTTAGAGTCCTCTAATAAAGGTAATGGTAAAAGTGTTGGACAGATTACCTAATTAATACTGATGACTTTTATGTACCTGATGTAAGACTCTTCAAATAAAATTAGTAAAAAATTAAAAAGTACAATACAGAAGGGTACATTTATGCTTCAGTTTCTACAGTAAGCCAAAACTGTTGTGTTACCATCTATATAACCTTTAGTACTGGTGTGTAAATAAGGTCAATATTTACAAAAATAAATACAAAGAAAATCAGAAAGTGTCTAGAATGACTTCCAGGTACATGTAATAAAGCAATAAAGTACATGTAGATAACAATATTTATAAACTATCCTTGCAATCATCACAATGTTTTTTAGAACAAATATTTGACACATTAATTTACACTAGAATGAACAATCATGAGTGAAATATCTTAAATAAAGTACCTACACACTGTATGTGCAACAGAGTGAAATGAACAAATTCATGATGTGGACGTGATAGTTACATGTAGTTCCAAGCACCACATCTCAGAGTACTGATAATGGTTACCACTTCTGATCTTGAGAGAATCACATTCCTTTGAGACCCAGATTTGCAGAAATGAGATTTACAGTTCACTAATAAACTTTCATGGTACAGTACTTCTCATTATAATGCTCTCCATGGAAGCCATAGAGCATACCACTTAATAATATAGTACATGATATAGTATTCCCTCATAATAATGTTGTCCATGGCAGCCATAGCATACCACCTTATAATGAAGAACATGATACAGTACTCCCTCGTTATAATGCTCTACACAGGAGCCATATAGTATACCACTTTATAATGAAGTACATGATACAGTACTCCCTCATTATATTGCTCCACATTGGAGCCATATAGTATACCACTTTATGATTAAGTACATGATACAGTACTCCCTCATTATATTGCTCTACATAGGAGCCATATAGTATACCACTTTATAATGAAGTACATGATACAGTACTCCCTCATTATATTGCTCTACATAAAAGCCATATAGTATACCACTTTATGATGAAGTACATGATACAGTACTCCCTCATTATATTGCTCTACATTGGAGCCATATAGTATACCACTTTATGATGAAGTACATGATACAGTACTCCCTCATTATATTGCTCTACATAGGAGCCATATAGTATACCACTTTATGATGAAGTACATGATACAGTACTCCCTCATTATATTGCTCTACATAAAAGCCATATAGTATACCACTTTATGATGAAGTACATGATACAGTACTCCCTCATTATATTGCTCTACATAGGAGCCATATAGTATACCACTTTATGATGAAGTACATGATACAGTACTCCCTCATTATATTGCTCTACATAGGAGCCATATAGTATACCACTTTATGATGAAGTATATGATACAGTACTCCCTCATTATAATGCTTTTCATAGGACCCATATAGTATACCATTTTATGATGAAGTACATGATATAATATTCTCTATGGGAGTCAATGCATACTGCATTATGATGAAGTACAGTATACATATCATTTCACTACCACCTAATGAAATGGATCCATCATCATATCAACCTTATAAAAGATATGGTGTTATAGTGAGGGATTGCTGTACTTCAAGTTATCAGCAGAACACTATGGTTACAAAATTTCCTAATGATAAAGATTTGGATGTAGTATCATTTGGAACATATGTAAAGATTTTCCACAAATTAACCACATTTTTACTGCTCTTGCAGATACAGTACAGCTTTTCTGGAAATTTCTCTGTGAAATATGGGCACAGTCACATACATTTTATAGAACTTCACAAGCTCACATACATGTAAATTATAACAAAAATAAATTTCACATTTACGCATTCTCTCTCACCAAACTGTATACTGGTTACAATTTAGTCTAATTAGATGTTAGATATTTTCAAGTGAACTCAAAAACTAAGCCCAGTGTTTCTAAACAAGAAGACTTGTAAAGACACTATAGCAACACAAAAGCACCCAAATGAATTCCATTTACAGTGGTCCCACACTATAGTGCTTTTAAAGCACCCAAATGAATCTCATTTGCAGTGGTCCCACACTATAAATCCCATTTGCAGTGGTCCCACACTATAAATCTCATGCACAGTGGTCCCACACTATAAATCTCATGCACAGTGGTCCCACACTATAAATCTCATGCACAGTGGTCCCACACTATAAATCTCATTTGCAGTGGTTCCACACTATAAATCTCATGCACAGTGGTCCCACACTATAAATCTCATGCACAGTGGTCCAACACTATAAATCTCATTTGCAGTGGTCCCACACTATAAATTGCATGCATAGTGGTCCCACACTATAAATTCCATTTGCAGTGGTCCCACACTATATATCTCATACACAGTAGTCCCACACTATAAATTCCATTTCCAGTGGTCCCACACTATATATCTCATACACAGTAGTCCTACACTATAAATCTCATACACAGTGTTCCCACACTATAAATCTCATGAACAGTAGTCCTACACTATAAATCTCATGCACAGTGGTCCCACACTATAAATCTCATGCACAGTGGTCCCACACTATAAATCTCATACACAGTGGTCCCACACTATATATCTCATACACAGCAGTCCTACACTATAAATCTCATGCACAGTGGTCCCACACTATATATCTCATACACAGTGGTCCCACACTATAAATCTCATGCACAGTAGTCCCACACTATATATCTCATACACAGTAGTCCTACACTATAAATCTCATGCACAGTGGTCCCACACTATAAATCTCATACACAGTAGTCCCACACTATAAATCTCATGCACAGTAGTCCCACACTATATATCTCATACACAGTAGTCCCACACTATAAATCTCATGCACAGTAGTCCTACACTATAAATCTCATACAGTGGTCCCACACTATAAATCTCATGCACAGTATTCCTACACTATAAATCTCATGCACAGTAGTCCCACACTAAAAATCTCATGCACAGTTGTCCTACACTATAAATCTCATGCAGTGGTCCCACACTATAAATCTCATGCACAGTGGTCCCACACTATAAATCTAATGCACAGTGGTCCCACACTATAAATCTCATGCACAGTGGTCCCACACTATAAATCTCATACACAGTAGTCCCACACTATAAATCTCATACACAGTAGTCCCACACTATAAATCTTATGCACAGTAGTCCTTCACTATAAATCTCATGCACAGTGGTCCCACACTATAAATCTCATGCACAGTGGTCCCACACTATAAATCTCATGCACAGTAGTCCCACACTATAAATCTCATACACAGTAGTCCTACACTATAAATCTCATGCACAGTGGTCCCACACTATAAATCTCATGCACAGTAGTCACACACTATAAATCTCATGCACAGTGGTCCCACACTATAAATCTCTTGCACAGTAGTCCTACACTATAAATCTCATGCACAATGGTCCCACACTATAAATCTCATGCACAGTGGTCCCACACTATAAATCTCATGCACAGTGATCCTACACTATAAATCTCATGCACAGTAGTCTACACTATAAATCTCATGCACAGTGGTCCCACACTAACAATCTCAAGCACGGTAGTCCCACACTATAAAGCTGTTTTAGATAGCCACAAAAGTGTACCATGATATGAATGAGACCACCATATACTGGGGTACATTGTATCTAAAAATATAAACCAACCAGCATAATGGATGACTATACCTGTGTTATATCCTGGACAGTGTTATAATGTGTCATTTTATAGTGAGGGACCCTTGTATATGCAGGCAACAACAAACATCACAGATCCAGCTCAAACACTGCCTATGCACTGGCAAACTGAGATCCATGCCATTTGCTTGAAATTGATCATATAATGAACAGCATATACCCTGATTTGTTGGCTTATATTATGGTGTCAGATCTTGTCATATAATAAACAGCATACACCCTGATTTGTTGGCTTATATTATGGTGATAGATGTTGTCATATAATAAACAGCATACACCCTGATTTGTTGGTTTATATTATGGTGACAGATCTTGTCATATAATAAACAGCATACACACTGATTTGTTGGCTTATATTATGGGGACAGATCTTGGTCTATACTCTTTGTGGTTGGATGTATCTTGTACACAGGTCTATTGTATACTTTAAACCAATTCCCATTCATATTACATTAATGTTACAATACAAAATTACTGATACTATACAATATTACTGTTATTAAACAAAATTTTCCCTTACTGAACTCGGATAAGGTCATTTTACATTACTGTAACTATACAATATGACATATTAGTTACTATACAATATTACTATTACTATACAACATTTTCCCATACTTAACTCAGATAAGGTCATATTGCATTACTGTTACTATATAATATTTCCCATACTGAACTCAAATATGGTCATATTGATAAACTCTTACTATACAATATTTTCCCTTACTGAACTAAAATAAGGTCATATTGCATTGCTGTTATTATACAATAATGTAACCTAATGAACTCAAAAAAGGTCATATTTGAGACAAAGTTTTGCAAGTACTATGACCAGCTATGTGACGTAGGACTACATTTGTTTACAGGGAACATGACATCGAGAGACACCGAAAACAGAGAGAGAAAAAAGTGACACTCAAATTATATAAAACAGCAATATAGTAAACAGTGTGCATAGTAGAGAAAACAAAGGTTATGAACCAAGTTTCAATTTCACTGACAAGAAAACAAAATTTCAGAAATGGTATAAATGCCACTAGAAAAGACGGAGACACATATTTTATACAATCTGGAGTTGTTTGTGTATCAAAACTACATATATACTACCTGAAAGCAAAAGAATATGTTCAAATAATAGTAATGCATCGATGAAAAGTACAAAAATGTAGATACTTAATCAACAGAATGACAATGTGTACTAGTATTTTTGCTGCCATTAAAACTTTACATCACAGCTCCACTTACATCACTCCTATTATGTGAGGTCACAAAGAAGGAAGTACAAATAGGAATTTATGATAGGCGAGGTCTCTCAATTCATTTGTGTGAAGGAAAAAAATTAAACTTTAAAGTTATAACATTTTGTTTAGGTTTATATTTCAATCAAGGTGTACAAAATAGAATAATTATGTTTTCATTTGGTTTAAAGTAAATATAAATAACTTCTTGTATTTGTACTGAAAAATATTCATGTGGACAAATTGTTTTGGAGGGTCAGCCACTGCCAAAACAATTTGTCCACATAAATATTTTTCAGTACAAATTCAAGAACCCATACTAATACAGGGGAATGACCATGAAATTAGTTTAGTTCTGCTTAAGTGAGCTTTATTTTAACAGACAATCAATGTTTGATTCCTATGTAAACGTCAATACAACATTGTACAATTTAATTTTGCAATACTGTGTGAATCTTAAATTGTATGATATAATAATTCTTGTACAAAAAAGACATAACCACAAAAACAATCAGTGATGGTAAAATAATAACAAGGGTACTATGAATGGTACATTATACACCTGCCCCATGTTCAATAGTCCACTATGCAGGCACTAGTAGGGCTTTGTTGACTCTGGATATTATTGACCAATGTGTTTCAATGACCTGGACCTTTGGCCAAGGTATGTGGTCTTGAACTAGACTGTGTAGAAAACATTATATTTTTTATTAGACTTCCTATGACAGTGACCTCTGAACATTAAGTTCCCAGAATCTATAGGTTTCTTTATTACTCTAAGTGCATCCTTCCACAAAGTTTGAACAAGGAACTTATTCTAAAACAAAAGTTATTCTGCAAAACCCATTTTTCTTTGAGCAACAATGACCCTGACCTTTGACCTTTTGACCCCAAGTTCAATAGACCTCTTTCATACCTTAAGTAAAATTCCTCCACAAATGCTGGTCAATGTATATGGTCAAAAATTAAAGTTATTACACAAAAACCAGTTTTCTTCTCTCAATCACAGTGACCTTGTCCTTTTACCTTTTGAATGCAAAACTGACAGACTTCTTCTTTAATCCAAGTGCAAGTCATCTACAAAGTTTGGTCCAAGTCTGTGATGCAGAACTAATGTTATTGTGCAGAAACCATTTTTCTTCTTTCAGTCACAGTAACCTTGACCTTTGAGCTTTTGACCCCAAAATAAAAAGACTTCTTCCTTACCCCATATACAAGCTATCCATAGATCAAATATATTATGCCTTCCTGCTATGACTGCATGCATAAAGTTAGTAAAAAAAATATTTAAAAATGCCAATGTAATGGCAATTTGTGTATATCTGTCCTTTGATCCCTACCCAAGGATTGGGGGAGGCCCAAAATTTAAGATGGTTACAACATGGCTAACCTATGTAACAAAGCTTGGTGAATTTCCAACCAGTGATTTTTTGAGGAGACAAAGATACTGAATAATTGAATAGATGGACAAACAGACAAACATACAGACAGATAAATGGAGAATATCACAATAATCTCCCACTAAAGTGTGGTGATTAAGATGTATGTAGAATAAACAAGGAAAATAATAATTATTATGTGCCTGGAAATTAAAGGCGTTTTAGTAATCATTCAAGATAATCGGTGCATGACAGTGTTTTGAGACTTCCTTCCACTGCCTTAAGTGGCTGCTGTTATAGCATCACACAACTTGTTAAAAGTGGGATAAATTTCATCCTCAATACATCTAATTAATACACAAGTATATGTAACAGCAGAGCTCTGGATAAACAGCACATTTGCATATTTTATGCAGACAATTTTACAAAAAATGTACCATATATAATCGCGTATAAGCCAAGTTCAAATGCAAACAACACAGACCCCGTTCAGCTGTCGCATAATGCGCCAGCAGATCAGGGTCTATGTTGTTTGTTCTACGGTACTCATTAGTCCTTACAAACTGCATAGACCCAGATCTGCTTGTACGTTATGCGATGGCATATCTGGGTCTATGTAATCTGCAGTTGGTATCAGCCTATACACGAGTATATACGACATAATGAAATTGTGTAATGCATTAAAATTATCCAAAACAATTTATTTTGTCTAAATTTGACAGTGTATTGCTCCTTCAGTAAGCACAGTCTGTGAAGTATGATGGTATGTTTGATCAATATACATTGTACACCATGCTATTAGTTGTGATCAATATACATTGTACATGACGCTATTAGTTCAAGTTCCACATGTTCTGTGCACTTATGAAAAGATAATACTTGTGCAGAAACCATTTTTCTTCTTTTTAATTACTGAGAACACTCAAGTAGTCATTGTCACCAAGACCTTTGACACATTCAGTAGGCATGATTAACATCTTGATGATTAAGACTCTATCTATAAGCAAAAGTTTTGCATTTTTGCAGTGTACTTAAAAATATAACATCAAATTTCTAAAAATGAAATTAGTTCCAAACCAGGAAGTAGGGGTGAAACGATACACCTGTGCCGTGTATCGATACGATTCACGATTTAATAGCCTACAATACGATACATTATAGATTCTCAGTTTAAAGAATAAGAAGGCAAACGACTAATAATTATTCATGACCGCTGAAGATTAAACTAACCTATATAGGGTAGATATTGTTTTGTATCGATTCTTCACCTCTTGTATCGATACGTTTATCGATATGGCAAAAGTATCGATGCATCGATGAATCGTTTCACCCCTACCAGGAAGTAAAATACCAATTTATTAAATTCTTATCTACAGCTCTGTAGTAGTACCACATATACTCACGTACCAGGTGGATCCAACTGCAAATTGCACAGACCCAGATCTGCCATCACATAATGTGCCGGCAGATCTGGGTCGCTGCAGTTTGTTAGGACTAATCTATAGAACAAACAAAACAGACTCTGATCTGTAAATGCATTATGCAACAGCAGATCAGGGTCTATGTTATTTCCAGTTGGACTGGACTTGTATGCGTGTAAATATGGTATGCTGATCAAAGGCAGGCTTTTCAACAAAACAACAATTTTCAATTATTCATACAAATGTTACTTGTAAAACATTTGCTCCTGTCCAATAAAAATGAAAAACTGTACACTCAGGAAAAAAAACCAAAGATTACAACAATATCAATAAAATATGTACAGCATTTCATGAATAAGAGTTATGTCTATAAATAAAGTAAGTAAATGGCAGTAGTCAAACATCTGCTGGCCACAAACCAGCAATTTTATATTGCCATCAAGAATGCCATATTTTATATTGCATCAAGAATGCCATATTTTATATGTACATTGGTATGTATTGCAGAGCACTCAATAAAGAGAGTCCCCATTTCCTAGACTCTCAGTTTTCAATATTATGTTTGCTGTTCTCTGCTTAATGGACTTTCATTTGTTTGAGATACGTGGCCTAAGACTTCCATTTCAAAATCCTACACAAAGCTTTGTTTACTGCTTCCCTGATTTTTCTTTTCTAACGTACATCCTCCCGACACATCCAAACTTTCCAGATGACTTCATGTGGAAACCTTAGTACATACATACATGTTTTTGCAAAAGATGCTAACATCAAAAATAGGTTACTAGAGAAAAAAGTGGTCAACATTTACAACTCCTCTCTTCTACTTGTACAGGATGAAATATTAAATAAGCATGTACCTTTACAAGCAATGAGTCAATAAATCTCCAAAGAGTAATAATTTGTTCTTGATTACACTACAGATGCATTGATTGTCACTCACTTCTTCAAGCTTCATGTGTGAATTTTGAATGGCAATCTTGTATATTGAAACATAATTGCTGACATAAATAATCATTAAATTGACATAAGCATGAAAATACTATGTTAAAACTGTTTGACAATGCTCATTAAAACAGAAAAAGGCACAAGAGTTGATATTGTACTCAGAATATAAAAACACTCAATGGCAAAAAATAGGTGTGGGGTTAGGAAGACA
Source organism: Margaritifera margaritifera (assembly GCA_029931535.1). Taxonomy (NCBI): domain Eukaryota; kingdom Metazoa; phylum Mollusca; class Bivalvia; order Unionida; family Margaritiferidae; genus Margaritifera; species Margaritifera margaritifera. Next base: position 3,614,481 of record JAQPZY010001582.1, on the reverse strand, counting down.
TCAACTCAAGAAAAGGCATAATCAACTTCGCTCTCTGCTTTGGGGTGAAATGACAGGCACTGTGGAGACTATTTTGTCCAAACTGTCTCCTAGCATGGACCATATAATACATTCAAACACCATGATTCTGACCACCTCAATAAAACCTCAAAAATTTTACATTTAAAACTCACTTGGTTGTGGATTTTCCACTGGGGTCTCCCCATCCGAGTCATCCAGATTGTTTTGAATGAAATGACCTCCTCGAGACATTTCTCTGAAATAGACATCATGCTAATGATAATGACACGGTATACTGGGAAAATTAATCATTTTTATTAAATACAATGGCAGATACTGTCTGACAGTCACATTGTAGCAGAGCAATTATTTTTCATTTATAAAGTTTTAATACCAAACTTAAATTCTCTCAATTTTTCTCCTTTATTGTTATATTTTTCATAAGTTCAAATTGCAATTATCGATCAGAGTTTCTGAGTTTTTCATCAACAGAATGCATGAAAATCACGCATTATCACATACTCTATATTTTATTTCTTTAACAAATCTCTCCTATATTTATAAAACTGCCCCCTTTTCAAATGGAGTGAGGAGTGCATTTCCCCATACGTTTTCAGTTCTAGAATAGACCATGAGAACGTAACATAGATTAAAGACAAGTATGTGCATATATTACGGATACACACGAAGTCCACGATAACATTATCTCAAGAGATCAATTTCCAATTGGTTCTCTCAAGATTGCATGTTTTAGCACCACTGACCCAAATTTTCATCTTTGATGCAAGAAAGTTATCTCTATGGGATCCATAGATCACATAACCCAGAAAATAAAGATATAACATTATGAAGTTGATTTTAGACTGACTGAATCAAGTGCATCCCATGATGGCTTACTGAATAGAGTGCACTCACCGACAAGAAGCACAATTTCGTTGGTTGACAGAAAAGTCTTACTGAATTTAATTAGCTTGGGAACCAACACATAGCCAATGATATGAGATAGAAAATGTAAAGAAGAGAAGATGAAATCTTCAGCAAAAACCATGCTGCATTTATTCTGAAAGTAGCATAAAGGGAATAAAAACAGACTCAAATGTTCAAACAAATTAAAGAGGGGCATGCAGGGTTCATGGCAGGGGAGGCTGATAATATGTGTCTGAATTTTCATGAACATAAAAAGGTAACGATATTTGTGACCACTGTTTTTTTCTAAATGGACCCCCTTTTGACCTGTTCGTGGCCCTTGGGCCCCACTTTTCCCATTCCTGGAATGAACACTGCCTGATGGTTTGCCGAAGGTAGCTTGATAACTCACAGTGGAAGTTTAATTTCACATGATGGAGAACTCAATTACATGTAATGAAGAAATATATTTCACAAATAACTGAGATCATGTGATTGAAGTGTTTACTGATTGATTGCCTGGAGTGCACATAATCAAGCCTTAAGATAACAAAGCATTTCCACATTATGGTCCCAATGGCTTGCCATATAAGTTCTTTTTACGGTAAAGTGTATCTTCTGCACTGTGGTCCAACTGTGAACAATAAAATCAAAGTAGGTAGAGAAGACTCATTTTTCCTAACAGTGAGTACAGCAAAAGTGAGACATGTCAAAGCAAAATCTTATGATAAGGCCTTTGTCAATATACAGATTCTTCCAAGTGTCATACCTGCCATAATACGACATGTCATGCGAAAAACACGATTTTTTTTACTCCCACCCCCACTGACACAGTGACATACATTGTAACATACAACATTTGACTGACCAAGACTGTAACATACATCACAGCATACAACATTTGACTGACCAAGACTGTGACATACATTATAGCATATAACATTTGACTGACCAAGACCATGACACATCATAGCAGGCAACATTTGCACACAAACAATTATCCTAAGATGTATATCACTGTTTTCAGGAAATTTATGAACTAATTTCACCATTTCTAAAATTGTTCTGGCCCAATAATTAAGGTGAAGATTGTGCACTGCACTCATCAACCACACCAATTTGCTAACACACTATTCATTGCTTGTAAGGCATACTACCATTGGTCAGCAGGTGATGATTCAGCAAATCCAAAGCAAGCTTAATTTTTGTAAACAATCAAGGTTGTAAACAAGCACTGGGGTTATTAGCTTACACTGCATCAAATCTACACATGAATCATACCAACTAAATGAGATTTTGAATATCGGTCAATCTGTCCGAACTCTACACTGAAAAATCAGCCAATAATATGAGAAGTTCATCATTGTCCGGGGACCAACACACATCAGAAACACTATAACAAGTAACAAAACAATAAAATACTTTGCAATAAACAACAAATTATTTTTTAAGTACAAAAATGTAAAGATATATATCATATAATGTAGTACAGTCTCACTCGCTAAGGCTAAGCACATATACATTTCGCATTGCAACACATCTCCATACTGTCATACACAATGTCAGTCAGTGACATCACAAGACATCAATTAGCTGCCCTCATCTTTGGCTTGTGTCATACATAATGTCAGTCAGTGACATCACATCAATTTGCTGCCCACATCTTTGACTTATGTCGTACATAATGTTAGTCAGTTGCACAAATCATCAATTAGCTGCCATAATCTTTGGTTTTTCCCATTTCATAGTAATCATCAAAGACTAACAGAAACAAAACAACAGTATTCATGGACATTGACAATAGTTATCAAATATTCTCCTGATACATGTTTAACTATGTCCACATTTGCAACTGTATTGAAACACAGGGCTTGAAGTTAATGTCTTCATATTATTTGAACTTGCAATACACTAAAACCTGTCTTGAAAGACCACTGCTATGAAAGACAATCTGTCTTGAGAGACCATATACTCAATGCACAAACTAATCCATTATATACAGAAATGACCCCCAATAAGAGACAACATTGCTTGAGCGACCATGTTTTATTGGCTGAAGGGGTGGTTTTCCAAAAAAAAAAGTTATAACTTTATTCACAGCTGCAACTGTACTCAAACACAGTGGCTTGAAAGTTAATGTCTTCGTATAATTATCCAATATAAAATATCACATGGGAGACCACTATTTTTAGGGTGGGTGGTATTCCTATTATGTAAGACATCTACCCTGATATGTATGATGGGTAGGGGGTGTGACATCTTACTGCATGAACAATTGGTTCTGTATAGCATGTTCCGTCATCTGTCAACAACAGAACTTGAAGCCAAATTTTCAAGAATATCTCACAAGCTGACAGCCCATAGCTGAGGAATACCCAATATGGTTGAACTTGTAGCGTATTTTCTTTAACAAAATTAATATGTTTTATAATATTCAGCCAAATGTGATTTTAGTGATTAGCTATTTGCTTCATTAAAGGAAATTAACCCTTAGTTCAACCATATTCAGCATTCCTCAACTACCATTGCTCTTCAAAAACTGTAATGGCGGTCAACAGATACTGAAAACGAAACCACTTGATTGTGTATGGATATACTTCTGTATGGAAAAAGGCACCAAAGTAAGTAAAGTAGGACTCAAGTAATTAGACTCTGATCTGTGCAACAGTTTCAATATGTGCTGCCAACTATGTGTGATATTCTTGAAAAGACATCACCCCACCCCATCATACATATCAGGGTTGACGTCTTACAGTGTATGACTAGGTGTACAAGTGGTTAATTCTAAAGTTGGGTTATCTGCTTGCATTTTTAAAGAAAGGTTGCCATCCTCTGCAAAGTGCCCATGCCCAGGAGGGAAAGCAATAACAAGACAACATAGTAGAAAAACTTACAAGGTACAAATGAAAATGAAAAGGACAAAAAGGGTTCTTCCAGATCAAAACTATTTACAAGTGCCAAAGAATCTTGGAAGCAGAAGCAGAACTTGCCAGATGAGACATCAACAACAAACGCAAAGTAAAGGAAACAAAGGGAAGTAAGCAAAAAATGATCACCACAACCATCAACTATAGTCAGCTTGCTATCCATTCTGAATCGTACCCCACCTTCAATCGCCGCAAATATTTACCTGACATTTTTCAATCTGGCTAAGAATTATTTAATCATAAATCCTAAAAATATAATGTGAGTAGATTACAGAGTGTTATTTTATTTATATTACATGCTAAACATTCCTTAATAATGCAGGAAGAACAGAAGTTTCTTTACCCTATAAATTTGTTTTAATTCATATCTGGATGGTATTTAGCATGTCGGCAATTTGACTAACAATGCAAAAGAATATGCAATGTAGACATTATTATTATTGTAATACAACAAAAATAATTCCTATAAATAAGTTTTTAAAAAACCATCCACAGTTTTGTTCCACAGTCCAAGTTGTACGTAGACATGGTAACTTTTTATGCCTTCACTGTTCTGAATGAAAGCAGAAATGTCAAAGTTGACAATGAAACAAAAAAGATGAAAATACTCAATATTTTTTAACTTATTGCAAAGATGTTTATTTTGTTAAAATAAGTCGAATTTTTAGCAAAATTGTGTCAATTTCATACCCATTATGTATGTTATTCATTACAATTTAAAAGTATGTCCCTTTGATGGGTGCAGGCTTATTCTAACCAAATTACGGGCTGATTCAGACCATACTATTGGCTGATTCGGACCATGTGAAATATTTTAAGTTTTGTTTTAGAAAAAAATGTGACATTTACAATTGTTTAAAATATGAACTCTAATTATTTCCCAGTTACACTGAGCAGTTCAAAACTTCATTTAAGGAAACAAAACCCAGAATGAAATAATATAAGACTATTTTATCTTGCATTGCAAATAGTGCAATATTTTCAAAGCAGTTCATTCACCTTTGTTCAGAACTGAAATAGCTTACTTTATTATAGTGAGAAATAATACAACTACCAACACTTAAATTTTTTTCGAAGAAAACACAATCTGCATGATAAATCAATAATAGCCATGGGTACATTTATATACATTACTGTTTGATAGTGTTGAAAGTTAGTCATACTGGCCCGATTTACGAAAAGTTTCACAATGTTTTTCAAAGATATTAATTCAAAGAATAACTTTAAGTTTGTTTTTTTTAAAACTCTGAAATGTCATTTTGGTGTTTAAAAAAATCTGAATGCATTAGCTCATATCTATCTTGTTTCTGATTTTGGCTAGAAATTTATGAAGAAGTATCGTAGGTAAATTTAAGAGCTGAAAATCAACCTTTTACATTCTCTTACTATGTTTGCGAAAACAGTAAGAACTACTAAAATAAATCAAGTGTGTTTTCCGTGGTTTTTCTTATAATATTCCACATGGTCCAAATCAGCTTGGCATTTGATCCGAATCAGCCAGCATTCATTTCTGTCATACCAATAACAAAATTTGATCCGAATCAGCCAGCATTCATTTCTGTCATACCAATAACAAAATTTGATCAGAATCAGCCAGCATTCACTTCTGTCATACCAATAACAAAATTTGATCCGAATCAGCCAGCATTCACTTCTGTCATACCAATAACAAAATTTGATCCGAATCAGCCAGCATTCACTTCTGTCATACCAATAACAAAATTTGATCCGAATCAGCCAGCATTCACTTCTGTCATACCAATAACAAAATTTGATCCGAATCAGCCAGCATTCACTTCTGTCATACCAATAACAAAATTTGATCTATATTTATATCAAAGCAGTCAATTGTTATCCCAATATTCATTATTGTTTTGGGTGTTGACTTTTATCTGCATTACTACAGCATATAGTGGCACATTCTATTACCACTATATGCCTATTATAGTGGCTTTTAAACATTTTTGTTCAATGATGTGACCATGTGTAACATCTGAATAACCTGTATGAACGTATAATGTCAGGTAGCTCACATAGCCACAAGGCCCCCCAAAAATATGTGTGTTTTCGGTCAGCCAACCGTCCCTGTTTCTCATAGCTGACCCTGGGACTTTTTTAACCCCCATGGAAAAAAAAAATCACATTACCGAAATTGATTTGTGCATCTAACTGAGCCAGTTATGCCCAGTACTTTGAAGTGCTTGAAATATTATTTGATTTATATATGTTTAAAAAAAAAAAAAAAAATACCTGCCTACCCTAATTTTAAAACCAGTGCAATAGGAAACACACATATTTTTTTTTTCTTCCTAAATATAAAAAATTTGAAGAATAACTATTCCGGGTAAACAAAATCATAGATTTCCTTTAGATGTACAAATTTAAGTACCGTAAGTAATCGAATCCCATTCATACAATATCCAGTTCCAATCTCTTGTTTGTATTTTGATACTGCACTATAGATGATCACTGTATTTCTCAATTGATCAGTAACATTTAAGAAAAAGAATACCCAGAAAAAGAAACACAGTTTCAAGTTTGTAAGCTATTGCTTAGTTTCTTGGTCATTGTAGATCCTACAAAGACATTCCATTCACATGTCTAGGCAGTACATCCTGATCCATTATCGATTTTTTTCATCACGTACATATATGTAACAGTAGGACACAAAATCAATATAATCCTAGGGATGTTTTACTGAAATTGTCAGATATATTCAACAAAGACATGTTTTACAAACTGAACCTGTCATAATATGAGGTGAAGAATGTATAGTCATTCCTCATATTCTCTCGGGTTCCATAATCTCGCAGTAAATCATATTTCTGTAATAAATACAATGGTGTGACACCTTTCTGTTATTTATCCCAGTAATAGAAGAACCAGGAAGTTATCAAAGAGTTTGAACACCAAATATCAAAGAAATGTTTCGTTTTGTGGTAAGTTGGGACGAAAAAATGAAAGGATTGAAAAAAGTGAAATTTAAATCCACCTGTATACCCTCCTTCAGCACTACACCCACAGCAAACACAAAAACAGTAAATAATTTTCCCAGTTGACAGAAAATGGCCGTCTGCTCATCAATTAATGTTACTGACGTATCAGAATCACACGAAAGCTTACCGCATCGATCAATCAGGTGAATAAAAGTCAAGATAGAAAAAAATGACCCCAACTCTATTGAATCCTGCACACTTCTTTAAAGCACTAAAACTATGCTACTTTCAGTCTCTGTTGCTTTTATTTATTAAATAAAAATAGTAATATTTCATTATTATGGCATAGTACATACGTTTTCATATCTGATAAATTAAAAATATTGCATAATTATGAAATTTGTCTATTATTTAAGCATCAAACTAACAAGGGCAAAATTTTGTAACAGTATGATCAGAATTGACTTTAGAAATATGAAACATTCGAAGTTATACTGAACTGACCGCCCTCCACCCACCCTAACAAATATATCATGTCAATGACTTGAGTATTGTGGATACTTTTTTGACCTTTCATTCGTGGTATTACCCTTCTGAGCCACCTTAGAGTCGAATATTCATTTACCGCGACATTATGGTAACCTCCCTTTAAAAAGTATGGCCGCCACCTGGTGTGTTGATGAGCGGAAAATGAACTCGAATCTTTTACGGCACTAATAATATATTTGTGCCAAATTGAAAACAAATGTTAAAGAATAAAACAACAACAAAATTATAGTCAGGTGAGTCTTTTTCACTAATTTATAACAGTTCAATTCGTTTGTACCGCGAGATTAAGGAACGCCGGCCGGTATACAGCAAATTAATAATCCCAAGTTGAGCCAGTACGGCATGCACGTTATAATACTAGTAGCTGTCAACTCAGTAAGATTAGCGGGTAGACAGGGGGGAAAGTTGAGTTTCTAATCGTTTCGATTAAACGGCATCGTTTCGGTTATTGTAAACCGTGTACACCTTTAGACGTTTTGGTAAACGTTGCAGCCTTATTTACGGGTGCGATGTACAAAATCCCCAGGTTTTATTAATAGTCAGCCAATCAAAACCCAAGACTCGACGAGAACGTCATTCAGCATAATAGCCTCTATCGTGAGTTGCTTAGACAGCGTTGGAGTTACATAGAGTGAAGCTATTTCAAATAAAGTCCTTTCTAATATTAGCAATGGAAGATACTTTATCTTAACTATGTAGAGTATTCAGTCAGTCATGACAAAGATAACACAATAAAATCGACGTTTTTCTTTGCCACATGACTTAACGAGAACATAACATACCTGTTCACACACGTTCAACTGTTGCCGTCAGCATGTGCTATCGACGTACACTGGCCAAGTTTCACATCGGTTGTATTCAGTGCGAATGAAGATGTAAAGCAATATCTACTTGCTACTAGTCTATGCGTAGTTTAGTTTGCTGCGATCGACAATTTGGAATTTCAACCGGATATGACATCATTTTCATCTTAGTGTGGAAGAGGTTTAAGTTTTCATAAAAACGAAACTAGCCACCTACATGATCAGGAAAATAATTGGTTTATAATATTTGTGCAAAATTATTAAACCGGAATATAAATATTTAAATTTGTAGAATTTATACAGTAAAAGCAAATAAAGTAATAAGAAAAAGCAAATATTACCTAAAAAGTATATTATTCAATAAAATATTAAGTTATTTGAGTTTTATACATTTTTTTAAAATTAAAGCAACGAAAATTTAAACAGTCAAACCCAACTCAAAACCGAAAGTAAAACGGTGGAAATCCGAAAAATTAGCATAATAATCCTTCATCAGGATCCCATAACAATTCTGCCATTATCTCCGTACAAAATTAAGTAGAATTCAGTCGTCTTCAAACAAAAAGATATGTGGATTTCACCAAAAAAAGAGAAGGAACGAAGTAAGAGAGAAATAATACAAGGAATCTAGCAGTATTATATGATGACTATATTGGTACAAAAATAACCCTAGGAGTATGAGGGAAATGTACATTAGGCCTCCATCTTGGAATGATGACCCTTTGGTAACTATGGGAATTCCATGTTAAAAGTCCCATAAGTTTAACATTGGATGACCCTCTGAGTACAAAGGGAATTTAACAATAATCGTTAACATGACATTTCCCTTTGTACCCATAATTTTGTTTTGCAAAAAATGACACTGTGGGTACAAGGGGATCGGTAATGTTAAAAATGTCTATATCTTTAACATGATGGGACTGTATGGCCTCTAGGAAATAATTATTGCCTCTAACAGGAAATACAATGTTAAAACTACACTTATTAAACAACACCCGTTTTGACCTGTGTCACCAAATTACTATGTATGATTCTATATTTAGCGTGTATCTTTAGAACTTGGAAAGTACAAGGGTTATTCCGATTATGTTTGTAAAAACTTATAGGAATGCTGACCTGGAACATTGTAGCAACTTTATCGAAGGCAAAGAATGCACTCCGGCTCATTTTGCTATATTCATATTTAGTAATAGATATATCCATACTTTTCTAGCTGTATGAGGAAATAATTGTACATTTTTTCACATGTACCGTAATATTGGACGAGCCCCGAAGGGGCGAATCTAATATGACGGTATATTTGAAAATCTGTTCGATTATTTCTCCATACAGCTTGAAAAAATATGGATATATCTGATTTAATCCACAGCATAATATTTAAACAAATATTAAAAATGCCAATTTTGCGATGCTAGATGAACTATAACATTTTTTGAATTGTGAATCATTCCTTACTTCCCCTGTAAGACAATGGACCATTCCAACTTTGATGTACGCCTGCATTAGCATAAACATCATTGTTGGGCGTGTTCTGGTTGATTCAATCACAAGACCAAGTATACATGACTAAGACAAAGTAAAAATTGATAAAGAAAAATGCCGACGCTGTACAGATTTAATTAAACGTACAAGTAAATGACATTAGAATATGTAAACTGCTGTTTGCAATATAACCTTTGTGTTTTAAAGCTATTTTAAATAAAATCGTAATTTTCAATTTTCATTTTACTTTTGGGAATGAAACTATTGTGTTCATCTTCATTTTGACCAATCCTTTGCGTTAAAAAACTATTATTTATTCGGTTGATTAATATGTATGTAAGAACATAAATGTATGTTTGCCGTCTAAAAATAAAACAGTACAATTATCACAAAACAGTACAATTCTTACAAAACAGTGCAATTATCAAGAGATAATTGTACTGAAACTCTACAGGGAAATATAGGTAGCAGTGGATTAAATGTGTGATAGTATATAAGTATGGAACTATATTTATGAGTGAGTGTGAACATTCCTACCCTTTTCTCCTTCACCCCATCTTTGAATAGGTACAAATGAGATTTCCCTTTGTACATATAATTCTTTTTGCTAGAAAATCGGAGTCTGGGTACAAGGGGAAATGTAATGTTAAAACAGTGGTAGTAAAAGTGGAGTTTGACTTCACTTTCAACGTTTTGATCTATCACAGAGCAGCAATGTTTTGCTAAGTCACGCAGCACCAATGTTTTGTTAGATCCCGTGAGCTTTATTTTTTTTTTTGGGGGGGGGGGTGGAGGTGGGAGGAGCGGTTATTGTAGCATAGCATCAGGTGGGCAAGCCGTTTGACTTCAACTTGCATCATTTTGTACTAGGTCACGGATCAGCAACGTTTTTGCTAGACGACCAGGAGTTTTTGGCGGTGGGTAGAGGCGGGAGGGGCGGTCATGGTAGCATAGCATCAAGTGGGCGACTATCAACAACACACCAATTAGAGAAGGGCGGTGTCTTTGGGATAGCAACCATGAGCAGTTTGAAACGTAAGCGGGAAGACAGCGTGAAGAGGAGTCATCTAGAGACGAGGAGGTTGAGGACTACATACATCTATCAAATACATTTGAGACGATGTTTCCAGTTACCGTCAACATTTATCTAACTCGCCTAAAAATCATTGATCTCACCAAATACGACTGGACCCAAGGCCCTTGCCTTATACGATGGGAATATTCCATTCATCCTCCTTCCATCGACACCTTGCGCGAACGTTTCTTTAGCTCTCAAGAAGAGCTTATAGAAGATTAGCTCGAGGATCGCTACGAAACAGGCTAACTCAGAAAAGCCGTCGACCTTGTCAGCTAAGGCTCATAGGCCGGAGGAGCACTCGGCTTAGAGAGGTCGGGCAGGCTAGAGGAAGAATAGATGACGCAGTTTAGACTGTACCCTCGTCTAAACTTTTTGATAAAATCTGCCCGAGTCTCAGACCGACCGCTGATGGCCACCGCGACATGCGCCGTTCTGGCAGAAGCTCTGATCTCGTTTTTGAGGCTCGTGTAGTTATTAATCTCGTTCAAAATGAGCGTTAATTTATCACCGGACAGGGAGGCATCGCTGAGGGCTCGCAAGACCAAGTCTGCGATGGAGTTGAGCTTACCATCAGGCAGGACCCAAATCTGATCGCGCTTTTGGACCTTAACGCGGTGACTTCGGACGGTGAATTGCCCAGCCAGCGAAAAGAGTCCGCACACAAGTGACGTGCCTTCCAGCGGTATATTGAGAGGGGCAGTCACCAGAATATCAAGCACCCCCACACCCTCGATCCATACGCATATAGCCACAAGGGTTAATGGGTCGCCGCCGCGGACCCGGCGGAGGTATACAACGACCTCTGGCGGCGGCGCGAGACCATACGAGTTGAAGTAGAGCAGGCTGTCAGGCGTTGTCCGAACGGCACCCAGTGAGTCCTGCGATTTTGCGAGGTATCGATCATAACGATGCCGGCCTGGTTCCCGCTGCGCCCTGGCACGCGCTCCAGCTCGCCTCGCATGAACTACTTCACGGGTCTGGCGAGCTGCAGCAGGTCAAAGTTAGAAAGGGGCCTCATCACCGCCGCCGCGCGAGGCGGAGGCATCCACCTCTTTTGACCGACGGCAGTCGGCGCTTCCCATAACCTTTTAGGCTGGCAGGTGACCAGCAGCGCCTAACGCTCCGAGGGCCGCCGCATTGCCAACGGCTGATAGGGCTGGGATCGAAGACGCCTTAGCAACAATCACTATGGAAGGAAGTAGAGCTAACAGTGGAAAGATGCCACCTTCTTTTTGCATGATCTTCAGGGCCACGACGGAAATAATAAAGCCCATGTCGCGTTTGTTCTTGCGGGCCGCTCGAAGTCGCTTGGACTGGGCGGTCGTAAGCATAATATAATTACTCCCGTAGAGCTCAACTGCTGGCACTGCGAAAGTTTGTTTTCTTGGCTTCCTCAATCTCGGCCCATCTGTAAGCGAGATCCGCCATCGAGCGCGAGAAACCATACATGGTCACCCAGTTCCTCTCTTGTATGTCCTGGCTGCTCTTCAACTGCTGTAATGCCCACACCTTATTCTCTGGCGTATCAGCCTCTTAATCGGCAACCGCATCTTGCTTCATCTCTTGAGGTGCGTACAGGTTGGTTAGTAACCATCGAGGGACCACCGATCTTCCTCTCACTGTGGTTCTTGCTGCGGTATTGGCCATTTCCATGGTTGTGGCTGCGGAACAAGTTGCGGTACTGGCTGCGGAAAAAGTTGCGGCTGTACTGGTTGCGAAACAAGTTGCGGCAGTACTGGCAGCGGAACAAGTTGCGGTACTGGAATATCAAATTGAACACGCTTGCAAAAAGCACGAAGGCGATAGGTTTGCTCGTTGAGGATGCAGTGACCAGTACTGCATTCGCGCGTGATATGGAGAATTTCTATAACCCCCTCGTCAACAAGGTGTCGGTTACGTTCGAGGGCGTTCCAGGGACAGCTGAGGTGTCAGCAGTGGAAAGAGGCCCTAAAGATAAAGGTGAAGGAGTCTCTAAAGAACACGGAGCTGCCATTGCCTGATGTTGGCACCTTCTACCAAAACCGATTTGCCCTTGTCCTCGACATGAGGTCGACGAAGGCTACATGCTCCATGAGTCGGATAGACGTATAAAAAAAAAACGCTAGCTAAGGTGTAACGCTTCAGATTGAGAAAACGATCCAGGAGGCAGGTGTGTTGAACGTGCACATATATGTCGTCATCGACTGAGAACGACCAATTTATGTTTGCCCCCTACTAACACGCTTTTTGATAATCTGTTGCCGCACTGAGCTATGGTCGTCGGCCGCCGCGGCTTTGGCTGAAGCGTGTTTGCCTGCAAGTTGCTCGAATCGGTATTCAAAGGCCACTTTGATTTTGTCGTCATCATCTGCCCATCGATACGTATAAACAGGCAAACTACAGGCCGTGGGCCCACTGCAGCGGCGTTGCAGGGGAGTTTCTGGTGAACCCTAAGGGCTATAATCTAAATTACCTACTTTGCGTTCTCGCCAAACATTTCGAGGAAACCACTGCGCTGTTTCTGCTCGATTACTGCGCCTTTCTTTATGGCGTCCGACACAAAGAAACGGTTCTTACTGAGCTCGTCTACATTAGCCGCCACGCCGTCATCAACGTGAGGGTTGTAATGCAAAAGTGACTTTCGCGATCAGATCTCATGGCTAGCCATCTTTTAAAGCAAAGACACATGCTCATCTAAGGTTGCGCTGGATGAAAACGATATCGTTGAGGCTGAGCGGCGAGTAGAGGTCTACGAGTTTCATAGGCAGGAGAGTTTTGGTAATCTACTCCTGCGCCCCAATCCACCTGTGTCCTGCCAGCTTCATCTGTCGGAACGACGTGTATAATGTGGTGGCTTCATATTTTTGTACGTCCCCTGCCACACTGTGACGTTCGTGGTTCTAACCTATATTATCTAGAAACTACTTAGAGTTGATCGATCAACCAATCATGTTGGGAACCTCATAAGAACCATGGCAGTTGCAATGAGTGACCTAGAAGTTGACACACTGCTATATGATAGGAAGTGACATAAGTCACCAAGGGTAAACACCCGGGTAGAGTTGCTGCCGGTAATTTCGGCACTAGTGCGAGATGTCTACACCCCGTACACCAAGGACATCACAATCGTCGTTTACCACGGACCCCTACTGGGCGGCCTCACTGTCGTGTATTCGATGATCACTGTCGTGTATTCGATGATTGCTAAAAAAGTAATAATATGAAACCAGCCCGCAAGGGCTAGTTCGACCTCGAAGACGGTGCAAAGGTCATAGGCACTGTTACTCTGAGCCTCTGGACGCAGAATTTGCTAATCAAACGAGGCATCATTCCTGCAAATATTATTAAAACAGCATTTTGGTCACAACTGCTATCATGATCGGCGGGACAATAGTCAACACCCTCGCATTCACTAGCTCAGGCTTCCTTTTCTATGGGTTGCAGCTAGATAAGGCCGAAACAGAATGTGTCCGCCACGACAATGCACTGAAAGAACTCCAAGCTGCGCAGATCAAGTACGCCCGCAAGCGCAACGAGGGTCTCAACTACCTCAATGAAAAGCTACGCGACAAGCAGCATGTCGAAAAGACCTACGATGACGTTAGCTCTGCTGCACGCGATTACTACCTGGTGACAGGCTGAAAAATAGACGAAGGTCCACAGCTCAGCGACCAGCCCCAGATTTCTGACTTGTACACACTATCACCCGAGCAGCAAACACACGAGATGATGTTTGTCACCCTGAGAGGAGGGGGGAGGGGGCTTGGTGCCAATGATATATTCCTTGTAAATATTTCTAACCCTCCCAAAGCGAGCAGCTGAAGAGCTTTTAATTTGTCAAGTCTCAAGCGTCCGAAAGGTCTACACTTGTTGGTCAAGAGCGGGCGTACACATCGCCGATAAGAGTAGTATGTTTAAGCACAATCAACACCAGTGCAGGTTGTTTTTTTTTTTTTTGTTTTTTTTTTGTGCGGGTGGTATATTGTACCTCTACCAAAAGATATAAGATAGGGCTACCGGTGGAACGTTTAACAAACATGCACGGGGTTGAGTGAGGCGGCACACTGAGAGAAAGCCTCCTAATTTCGCGACCAAAAAACACATCGCCGACCGCTCGCTCGAGAGCTGGTGCGACCCAACCGACGGGCCCGCAAGTCTGTTGTTCTTTGCCCAGCAATCACTAACTCGCGTTCCGCAAAAGTACTCCTCCACTATGGCGTATTGCTGACGTTTGGTGCTGTGCGCATCCTGATACCGGCCGATTCAATCCACTTAAAGCCGCCTGTCGGCCAGCACTGAGTCATGACCCAGTCATAGAGACTGTTGAGGTATAGGTATGATATCCAGTTTGTTATCATAGTCTGGACACATTGTGTTGTTCGCTTTTGCGTGCTGCTATCTCAGCATCGAGATGCCGCTACGTATACCCTTCTCGAAGAAAATGTGGTTGTCGATTTCTGTCAGTAGCTTCGGCTTGATAGCTGTGATGTTCAAGAGAGTGTTCCAGCTCATTCCGGGTGAGCTGTAATAATGGGCCAGGTCGATTTCGTGGTGTATCCCGGAATGTCTCGATCACATCAGACAGCAGAAGCACATCAATCTTGAGGTAGAGGTCGTGGTAGTTGCCCATATTTTGACAGTCAAACATCTTCCACACGCTCTGCACATGCTTATAGTCTTTTTCGGCTATACCGACGCGGCTGAGTTGCCTGTAGAAGGCGGCTATCGGCGGAAGCTGTATTGTTTCGAAGCGCTCCAAGCTGTCGATGTGTTCATACGGGTACACACCTTTGCTTGTGAGGAAGGCGATGTCAGCGCCAAGCGCCGTGTGCCGTGCTGTGGTGCGGAATGCCTGTTTCGGTAGGTTAGCTACCAGCTTTTCAAGGCTGATGTTCATAAACTCGAGACTGTCAATAAACTGTGGGTGTCCTAGTGAGAACGTCATGGGGTTGATCCGCAACTTAAGGTTAAATAGCTGTAGGCTGCACCGCGTTACTTTCCCTTTACATTAGCAGTGGTCTCACACTCTATCGCTACCTAGTGTCTCACCACCGATGTGACAGGCTGTGCCTTCTTGGAAAGATTTGTGGTCATCTCCATCCATAGCCATCTGGGCCGAATTTCGGAACACCTCAGATCTCCTCGAGATCACGCTTGAGGCTCAGTGTGAAAGTGGCGGCAACCTACTTGCCGCCGTATAACATCGGCTTTTTCGAGACGCCGTCGCAGCGGACGACTATGTAGCATAATCTACACGGGACCTGGTCGGCAAATTTTCCGCATGTGGTTTTTATCCTGATCGTCGTCAGGACCTTCCACTGGCACGTTCAGTGCCTCGAAATCCGCATAGATGATGTATGGAACGCGCATCTGGAGATGATGGTTTTGGAAGGCCAGGATGTTCTTGCCAGACTCCGGTAAGGACACACGCTGCGGCTTTTCGCCGATATCGCAGCAGTCTTTCGTGTGGGCTTCCAATAGGTCAGCCCGGCTGAAGACATGTGGCCACTATGCTTGCATAGCACGCGGCTGTGGTTCTTTATCCAGACATAGTGGCTATTTTCAACTTCTGTGAGCAGCACAAGGTCTATCATATGTTACCTGTCTTCCTCGTTAATGCGTAGCGGGTAAAGGCCATTTTTTCCTGCTGAAGACGCTAACTGCAACGGCTGGTTTGGGACGCTCTAACTGCCAATATCGCTCATTTTCACAGGAAAGTCGATGCCACCAAAGTCAAGCTTGCCTAGGTGCCAGATGTACTTGCCTGGCTTACCAACATTGCAATCTTCTGCCGGGCAAAGAGCCGACATGATGACACACTCAAAGTAGCGGTCGTCATTGTTTTTTACATTGATAACATCTTTTTTAGTAGTAATGGTCGCAGGTGTTGAAATGTTGCTCCAGTCGCGAAACGGGCGATACTGTGACACTCAAAGATCAAGTGCTTCACGCCTTACGAACACCCATCCTGACCCTTCAAGCATGTGTTCCTTTATGTGTCCTAGGATAGTGGCATTAGCGTGTGCAACCAGCTGCACGATCTCATCAAGGTGCAGAACGGCGGTGGCATCGCTCCTGAAATAGGCCGTTAGTTTTATGGTGTCTAGCTCAGCTTTTACGTCGCAGACATTTTGCTGGTCTGGTACAGCTTTCTCCAGCTGTGCCGTCAACATGAGGTTAAACTTCATGCCATCCAGTATCCTCAATTCTTTGTCGAGGACAGTTTGTGTACCACACGCCATAGCATTCAGGAATACCAAAGCGTCGGCTTCGAGCCTGTGCTTTTCTGAGATTGTGGCCTGATAGTCTTTCACGGTCGCGTCGGGTTTAACTTGGCGCTCTACAAAGCCAGGCGAATGCATTCGGAGCTTGGACTCGCCTTTTTTTCCCGCTCTTTGAGCTGCTGGCGGACATTGCTCTCTCTCTCTCTATCTCTCTCTCTCTCTCTCTCTCTCTCTATCTCTCTCTCTCTCTCTCTCTCTCTCTCTCTCTCTCTCTCTCTCTCTCTCTTGTACTTATTGGGAGCCGGCACTGGAGTCTCAACCCTACGCCTATGAGCTCGGATGGTCGTGGGATTGGAACAGGAGGCTCAACCTTGCGTAGTCGGTCAGCCGTAATTAACAGAACATTTTGCGTCGTCCCAACTTCTTGCGCCTCGTACGGGGGCTCGACCGAGACATAGCAAACGCCACGGTTACCATGGAGCCATAGATTTCTACTTCAAAAATTATTGATAGAGCAGAAATTCCCTTTTGTACCTACTATTGGCATTGTGTAAGGAGTTTTAATCCGAGGGTAGTCCATTCTGAAACATACTCCAATTGGCTGACTGAACATTCAGTTGTTGAAAAATAATGAATAATGAACAGCGGTTCCTTTTTCCCGGGGTGGGGTGGAAGGTGCGATTCAATCTTAAACTGGCGATAGGTTATGCTAACATGTTCAAAAGCCCGTGAAGAAAAGACGATTCAAAGATTGACGTGTTGAGACTGGATACTGATCTGATAAAAAAAATTGTCTTTTCATGACATGAGGAAGTATATATATATATATATATATATTGATTTGTTGGGGCATGTTAACCCACTGGACAAATAAATTCTCTGTAAGCTATTGTCAGTATGTAATTTGCAGTTAGCAACGACCCGCCTTTTGAAATGTTCTTTGCAGTGGAATATACTTGATACTTTTATGCAGTTGATACTAAAAAGCAAATCGAATGTCAAAATGGAATTCGTCATTGCTTTCCTGGTAGTTTTGCTTATCCTGGGCGCTTCAGGTATGTTTGTCGGTCTGCATATTTATTTGTATCCGCACGTATATCCGGACTGCTCGTCTGGGTTGCCATTACTGTTTGTCTGTTTGTCATATGATGAGCAGCGTGGTCATTTCTCCGTCCGTCTGACCACAAACTGTCTCAATGTTTGATGTAAATCTCAATCACCATCTATGATTTGGTCTATCTGTATATCTATCTCTGCTTTTCTGTCTTGGCGAGAAATGTTTCAAATTGAATCGAATGTCTGTCCGATTATCAATTTGTAATTAACGGAGAAAGAAAATCAACTTTACTTTTCTCCCAAACGAAAACAGTTATACCTGTACCCAACAATTTCATATTTTTTGTTTCTTTCATAAAATATTACGTCGATAAAAGTTTCGCTTAAGCCATGATCCATTACTTCTACTTCGAGTTTAATATACATGAAAATCCCAGTCCCGTGTTGAAATTAGTTATATATATATATATATATATATATATATATATATATATATATATATATATGTGTGTGTGTGTGTGTGTGTATATATATATATATATATATATATATATATATATATATATATATATATATATGTATATATTACTGTTTCTTATTAGGTTCAAGGAACTGTCGGTGCTTCAAACTTGAATTAAGAAAGTCTCTTAGGGTCCAGATGATACATACATGCATACATACATACATACATACATACATACATACATACATACATACATACATGCATGCATGCATGCATGCATGCATGCATACATACATACATACATACATACATACGTACATACATACCAATCTACTTACCTGTGACGGTTAGAGTGCAGAACTTAATTTGGTGTAACAACTAGGTTTACACTATCCCAGTGTTTGACTGAAGCATTATTTTTTGTTATTCAAGTCGTGTATATACCACTTTAATTCGTGTCTGGTTTACAGTGCGTAGGGTGTATTGTAAAGTATGGGCAATGGTAAATTGCTCAGCGACGAAGATCCACAGTGACTATGAAAACCTTAATGGTGACGATGCTATAGGATTTGTTTTTTTTTTTTTTTTTTTTTTTTTTTTTTGGGGGGGGGGGGGCAGTTAATGGACCATCTTTCACAGCAGTGTCTCAACCAAACTCCAAACATGCAAGCAAAAGAGCACGTGCCACTACATGCATCGATGGTGGAAATACTGATATTTCCACGCATATATAATCTGTGTATGTTTTATTCGGGTATATTATTATAGAAAGTAGTTCTATGAAATTTTGAAACGTCCGTCGTACGTATGTATGTATAAAGGTATAATGTGGGGATGGTTGGTTTATTGATTGATTGGTTGGGTGACCAGTTGGTCAGTCGGTTGTTTTCGTGACAGAAGGAAGAGACTTTCTCAGAAAAAAAAGGTATTTTCGCGAGAAAAGTTTTGTATTCACGAAAGTTCTAACGTTGCAAAGAGACAAAGAAAAGATATATTTTTCGCGTAGACAATGATTTCTGCACATAATGAAATTAAATATTTGTCCATAGAATCTGCTTTCTTTCCGAAAAAAAATATTTTCTTGGTGAGGAGATTGATTCGTGGAAAAAGTTATATTTTCCAACGCATAGGGATATTTGTTCGTGTAGAACGTCCATAAATCATCGCCAGGAAATTCATTAAATTTGACAAGGATAAATATTCTCGTAATTATTATGATTTTTGTGCACTATACTGGAGAATGAAACTTACTTATTGGGAAGAATTTCCCTCCGGAAAATAATTATATGCTCAACCAGTGCGCAACCTTACTGTAGAAAATGTCTATTCTTAATGTAATTAATTTATCTTGTTACACACATGTTCACGTATTAATTATATATTATTTTTTATTCCTCTTCTGTCACAAGGTGATGTGAGTGGAATAAAGATTGTATTGTATTGTATTGCACTGTATTGAAATAGGGCCTTATTTCGTACAAGTTGTGAAAAATTAACAAGCAGACATATATGCATATATACAGCAATTTTGATGCCATAAAAATGAAAACACTACATTCGTCCGCACGAATAAATTTGATCGCATATATATATATATATATATATATATATATATATATATATATATATATATATATAATCATTAACGATATGAAAGTCCGTCGATAAAATCGTGTAATAACAGTCTTAAAGCACATATATAATAGCCCTCATCCACCCATGTCAAACTATACCATACTTAATTTTTGTAGCCGATAAGCATATATGAGTAAGTCAATTTCCATATAGCGAACGAAATTATAGGAAAACATTAATCATTACAGAGTTAACAAATATTTAAATATGATGATTTCCAGTATTGTCTACCTTCATGATACGGTGTTTAAGTATTTAAAAATTTACGCTGTATTCAAAGTTTCAGCCGTAACACAACCATCAACCATACGGGTCTTCGAAGAGTGTTATGGCTCTACTTTTGAAAATTTTCTGACTGCAAGTTGCGATACAGGTCAAGTTATATCCATAATTAACCTGAAAGCTTTGGCCAAACGTCAAGACACAAGGTGCCCTCAACAGGAAACCACCCAAACTCCACTCCTGAGTGACAGCTGTTGTAGATATGACAAAGCTGATTGTGGTGACATGTAAGTAAAGATACTTACATTTGCACCATAACATAAATATTAAACCTTTCAAGCTGAACTCGTAGCAATTGGTGTGTATCCGATAATATTATGATGAATCAATTGTGTTTTTACATCTTTCCACTTGCATTTTGTATGTTGCCCTTATAATCCCAATCAAGACAATAACCAGTTAACTTCCCACTACAATTTTGACATGCACCAACTTAGACAAACATACACCGTCCAGACCCAGCACATACTTTAAACAGTCATGAATTTTTAAATATAGACTGAGCCAATTTTTGTTTCCTTGCAGTACATAGAGTTAAATATGCTTCCCTCATCCTTTAAAAATCACACATGTAAAATTTTACTACATGGTGTGTGCTATTCATGTTTACTATCAAAATTAGTCTAAGTTTAAATTAAATACAAGTATGAAAACCCAGGATATTGAAATTCAGGAATATGTTGGTACAAAAGAAAAACGCTGTGCCGCTTGTATGTAAAAATATGTCCGTAAAATCAATAGCACGGCTGACTTATTATGTTATTATCCATGGAAGCAACGTTAACTAAAATTTATCTCAGGTTGGATCATGCAGTTGTGTGGGGGTGTTTCTTTTTGTTTGTTTGTTCTTTAAGTGTATATCTTCTAGACTATTGCAAAAAATTATCTTGAATAAAACGATATGACATACTAAGAAGTTAAATTATTATTATTATTATTATTATTATTATTATTATTATTTCAGATATCTTGGTAATGGCCTGGCACACTATCTATCTTGCAGTGGTAGAAGTCAGTGCACCGGTATTCCTATAGAGTGGATGGTCACTCCATGCAGAAACGGAGAGTATTGGAATAAAACCAACTACATGAGAAT
Organism: Margaritifera margaritifera; assembly: GCA_029931535.1. Lineage (NCBI taxonomy): Eukaryota > Metazoa > Mollusca > Bivalvia > Unionida > Margaritiferidae > Margaritifera > Margaritifera margaritifera. The sequence continues at coordinate 3,593,065 of JAQPZY010001582.1, read as the reverse complement.
GGAATACAATTGCATACCTAGTAAGTGGTAACCAAGCTGGATATGGTAGACAATCTCAAATGTTAACTTCTGACAAACATAATGTTTCACTGCTGAATGGCTCTTATTATTAAGTGGAATACCGATTTATGTTAAATTCCGAAATTCTCTTACGGACAGTAGAAAGCTTGTTTTGACAAGGAAAGTCACTCTTCCAGCTTAAGAATTTGAAATCAATGTTTTGTCTTTCATTCCTACTCTGATATGTTAAAAACTAGGCCTTCTTCATAAGTTTGATCATAGTAACACATTAATGATACTAAAATCGATTATCTTGGACGAAAAACGGAATTGTAATTGGAGTTGAGATCAAAAGAATTTTATGTAAATGCTCAGAGGGATAGAAATCATGGGCAATATTACTGTAGTCTTTTTATTTCGAGCATGCAATGAAACTGGGATTTAAAGATGACTAAATATTTCACAAATAATTCACTCAGACAGCCTTACTTAAAAGTAGTGGGACAAATACAAGGAACTTGTACAGTGTGTTAATGACGTTTAAAAAATGACTGTTGAATTACAAGCAACTCGTACAGTGTATTAAGGACATTTAAAAAATGACTCTTGAATTACAAGCAACTCGTACAGTGTGTTAAGGACATTTAAAAAATGACTATTGAATTACCAAATGAATATTATAAAAGGTCTCTACAACAAAAACCATTGAATATCATATTTACAAACAAGTAATAATGTACATAATGACAAATAATATGAGACACTTATTCTACGTATTAGGCAATTCGGAACTGTTCAATTAAAGTGAAATTCATATAAAAAATGTCTTTAAAGGTAAAAGCATTGCATGCTAAATTTTTCGGTAAATAATAATGTACATGATCTCAAATGATATGTGGATTTTTCTTATTCAAATTGTGCAAGTGGGTAACACTTAAACAAAAAGCATTGAATGGTAAATTTACAAGCAAATAATAATGCACATAATGACAAATGATACGAGGAACTTTCTCACTATACAAGTGGGGTACAGTTAGGGCACACTCGAAATCATACATGAAGATCATAATAGAAATTAAGACAAAATCATGAAAAACTCTTTCTAACAACTTAGGCGGAGGATGTAATCTTTGTATATATGTACTAATGCAAGTGATGAGATTACATTACGGGAAAGATGTGATAAAAGAATTGTTGCACGTATGTTTACAAAAGTGAAAACTTTGATTAAGAGGGTTTACAGGTAGTTGGCAATGTCATTGATTTACTAAGCAGTTGACAAAAGCGAAGGGAGGGCGAGTAAATTTTAAACAACCTCTCATGAGTACAAAGATTTCAGTGAAAACAATATACTTCCAACATAGATCGATGTAAACCTCAAATTAGGGCACTTCTGCCATTGTTAAGATTTCTAACCAGCGTTTACTTCAAATTTGATTTGTCAGCTTAACTGATACCTCACACCATATATAAACCAATACACACCGCAATCAGCTACCGACACGAAAACAAAGGTTGTGTATCCAGCTATAATTGTCCGATGATTAGCGCAAAGGACCGCCCTCCCTTTACGAGACATTGATTATGTACAAAGCATCAGTGCGGTTGCTGTATCACCCCCACCCCCCACCCACCCCAGCATAACAAAAAGTCTAATGAAGTTATTACATGAATCACATTAATTTCCCTTTTTATACGAAATAAGCACAGTGCCACCGAATACAATGCACGGAGAGTCTACTCGTTCACATTTCAATACAAAATGTTAATTTAAAACTATTTCCACATATGGTTATGGGCTTACCCAAATAAACTGAAGCCCAATAGAAGTTGCAATGACTTTCATTTGCCATTTTACTTCTTTGAAAAAAAGATTTATTTTCAGTAGTTACAGCGATATTGCTAGTTTTATTTGCAAATTACATGACGGAAAAGAAGACGACATATCAGCACGAGTTTCCATTCAGTCCATGGATATTCCAAAAGTGATAATACGTTAACTATATTATCATTATTCTCATTGAACTTAAAGACTTGGAAGGTCTAATGAAGCAGTTATTTCCTTTTCTAATAGGTATTAGTATAGAATATGTAACGGACAATAAAGAAATAACTGATGGAGAAGTTCATATGCAGAATCCTGGTTACCCAAATGGAAATACTTTTCAGTCAGGAAGTAACTTAACATGCTCCTTAGAGGTTTCCAACACCACTGGTATCATCGTGACTGCCATATTCGTAAAGTTTCTCCAGGTATCATTAATATAAATTATTTTCTTCACTATCCCAACTGCTATGTTTCTAAAGTTCTTTATTTGTAGGAATCAATACGATAAATATATATTTTTAGCTACTGTTTTCATTGTAATTTTTCTACACTCTCGAAGAGGTCCAATTCAAGTATTTATGCCCCTTAACCAAGATCCTTCTACTGTTGTCAAGAGATAACTGAAAAAATACCACCTTAAAAATCTATAGCAAAAGTCAAGAGCCATTTTCTGCATATGCCCTTTATTACTTTTGAATGAAGTTATGCCAATGAGTTCAAAGAAAATTATATGTTTGGAACGTGCAGAATCACATGTCCACTGTCTCTTTTTACAATATAAGGACTTGAATTATTTAAACACATTATTTTCTGTTAATGCTTTACTTCTGCTTTTCTCACCATTCAACATTAACCAGCAGGTTCCGTGGTCACGAATCGTCTTGAACCCAGTCTCAAAATAAGTTTTTACTCCAATAGCTTTACTCAGAATAATATTAGAACCACCAAATTCCAGAGTTAACATGGTTTTTCTCACTGTGCATATTCGTAACATTTGACTGATATATGAACTATATTTTTTGTCTTGAGTCTGACTTCAATTTATGCGTTCTGTAACTACTGGGTCAGGTCTCTAGGGAAAGAATCCAAGCAAATAATAATAATAATAATAGTTATCATCATCGTCGGCGTTGGCGTCATTCAAGGAGATTCTCACGTGGCACACAACAAACAAGCAAAACAACTAATGTACCTGACACCTCACACAATATAAAGCGCCTTACATGCCACAATCAGCTACCGACATGAAAACAAAGGCTGTGTTTCCAGCTGTAATTGACCGTTGATTAGCGCAAAGGACAGCCCTCCCATTACGAGACATTGATTATGTACAAAGCATCATATCAATAGCAAAAGTCAAGAGGCATTGTCTGCATATACTTTATTACTTTTGAATGAAGTGACGCCTAAGAGTTCAAAAAAACGTGTATGTTTGGAACATGCAGTATCACATATCTGCTGCCTTCCTTTCAATAAATCTTAGGACGAAAATTTGTTAAACACATTCTTTTCTGTAAATGCTTTAATTCTGCTTTTGTTTATAAATACAAGTACCTGTATCACTAATCAGCAAGTTGCGTAGTCACGAAACGTCTTGAGCACAAAAGTTGAACCCAGACTCAGAAACACTTTTTACTCCAATAGCTCTACTTAGAATAATTTTAGAACTATCAAATTCCAAAGGAAGCATAGTTTTTCTCACTGTGCATATTCTTAAAAAGACTACAGGGTCAGGTCTCTAGGAAAATAATTAAAGGAAATAATCATCATCATCGCTCCAGAAGACTGTCACATCGCAGATAACAAATAAGAATAATAACCAAAGTACAGTGAGCTGACCATAAAAGTTACAAAGGCCTAAAAAACCTCGTACTAGTTGTGAAAGGATCACTGGGAGTATTACCCTACAGGCTAAGGAAAAGCCTTAAGATCCTAGAAATAGCACCAAAACCTGGCCTACCACTGAAAGCGAGACATCATGTACCAGCAGTTACACTGCGGAAGGGCGTGGAGATCTAAAACGACAAGAAGTTATCTGATCTAAAGAGAAAAAAAGCCAAATATACCTTGAAGGGGCTGAAGAGAATAATAATAATAAATAATATTAATAATATTAAAAAAATAATGATGGTACCAGGGAATTCTCACGTTAAATTTAAGAAACAAGAGAAAGTAAATATATTTAACTGGGTAGAAAATCCAGAATGGTCTGGTATCGATCGTAGTGCGAGCTCTTGGAGTTATACCACAAAAACTCAGTAACACCTGATAAAACCGGAAATTACATTAAAGTCAGAACTGCTGAAGAAAGCACGAAATAGCCATACCTCAAATTATGAAGAGACCAGCCTCAAATACCATCGGGGCTATAAAAAGTACTGCTGCTACTACTGCTACTACTACTACTACTACTAATAATAATAATAATTATTATATTAATAATAATAATGGCAATATTAATGTCAAAGGAATTACAGTATGATGTTTTATTTTCAAACCCAGTTTTTTTTAAAAATTCTAATTAAGTACTATTTTATTCTAATACATTAGTATTCTTCATGCAGGTGGCGACGGGAGCATGCGGACAGCAGCTAACCATCAAAGATGGAGCAAATACCAAGATAATAGCTTGCGAATCAAATAATAATTATAATATAACTGATGTCTATACAACTTCATATCACTTCATCATGCTCACAGTAAACACTAGTTCAGCCTCCAATAATGACTGGAGATTTTGGTTTAAATTCAGAGGTAAGTAATATATTGTAACTTAATTTTCAGACACATACAATAATTGTACCCCCTCAGTGATATTCTAATTGCAGCTCACTGCGCCGCAGACATACCAAAAGAGGGAAACATGATAATAAAATATCTTTGATTCTCAGGATATACATTCCTAAATGTCACTTTCAAAGAAACATTTCGTTACAAAGGAAAATGTCCGTGCATGTTCTGAGAACAATGTGAAACCAACCCCCCTAAAAGTGCATGTCCCACTCAAATATATTGGTATTTGATCGCCGAAACAAAATTTAGTTTAAACAAAATGCAGTTAAAATTTTAAGACAATCATCAATATTGGAGGCGTCTGTAACACACTCGCCTGGTTACTTACACACACAATATACACATGCACTACATATATATATATATATAAAATGAGAGATTTCACTTGTTTGACTAAAATTTATTCTCAAATGTCTTAAACATGTGTTTAATTTTCTCACAGCTATGAAAAGCAATCTCGAGTTGACACTGTCATGTGGAACATTTAGAAGAGAAAATGCACAGAATCCAAGTCCTGAAGGCAGTACTACTCCATCTGCAACTGTATCCATAGCTACTGCAACGGAACCATTGACTCATAGTAATCTTTAGAATTTTACACTGCGTACAAATGAGGCATATATATATATATACGCATATATATGTCTGTGTGTGTGTGTGCAAAGCCCAACTTCTTCTTGTTCTGTACACAAAATTGTCTCTGAAAAGGATTGGCATTTGATAGCAAAAAGCAAATTCAGTCACTTCAAAAATATCTATAATGTCTATAATGGTCATATTAATTCAAAATGAATCCTGATATTGCATTGAATTCAAAAGAAGAGAGTTTTGTATCAACATTTATCAACGCTTAGGAGTGATTGCAAGAATCATAATTGATGGACTAAACACGAAAAGAACGGGTGTTGGAATTGGCTCCGTTTTTAAAAGAAAAAAAACACAACAACAACAAAATAAAATACAAAAAATAAACACAAAAAATAACCAAACAAAATCTATAGTGCGATATTTATTTTGGAAAATAAGATGGCACGACAAGGCACTACCCTGCTGTATTTTTAATGCAAATATACCGCGTAGAACATTTATACTATATTCCTACCGTATACCATTATAAATTAGCATATCTCATACATCATGACATATTCTTTGTACAGGTAACAAAACAGAAGCTACTACTGAAGAAATAAATGTTTAACCCCAAATGCGATTCCACAGGATCTCTCCTGAGAAATTGTTATAACATTCAAAAGGTAACTATAGGTTGCAAACACAGGTCAAGTGATCTACCCCATCAAACTGTGATTGAAAATTTTAAGCTGTTTATAACTACTTGTTAAAGAATGGAACAAGTAACTGGTAGAACAGCGTGCCTAAAAAATGTGTAGAAGACACATATTAAGCCTCCGAGTGATATAAGAATTTCAACAAGTTAAGGCAATATCTGCAAAAATAAACAAATTACTAATATAATATAAAACATAAAGAAAACAAACATTTCAAGATGAATCAATGACAAGTATACAGAAAGCTTAACTGAGAAGAAAAGAATGATCACAACGCCATACTAAAGAAGTATTAATGTATAATCTACGAGAACAGCATATATGGCAGACCATTCAAACATAAGGGCAATGCAGAATGGTTATAAAAACGGCCCAACTGGAAAGCCATTGTGCTTATGCATCCTGGCTCAAGAAATTCACAAGCATCCATGATAGATTAGCAGTTCAACGTCAATCCCCCATAAACTCCAGCAGGGTAGAAGGATGGCTGGTGTACAATCGCACTGTTCTGATGATGACAGACGATGAGAATGACCAAACAGGCCAACAGTGAGCAACTTTCAATAACACGCTTTGCAATGATGATATGGAAGTTACTCACTGGAGTGATTGCAGATATGGTATTTGACACCACCGATGGGCTGTAGACGATAGTCGATATGGATAAAACACCTGTTGCTGATCTATAAATGGTGCTTCAGAACTGCAGAAAGCATAACAAATAACATGTGCATGGCCTGGATTGACTACAAGAAGACCTATGACACAATATGATCAAGGAGTGTCGAACAGGAAGATGTTTTGTAGAATGCAACTCACGATTCTGGGCAATATACAAGAGAATGTCAAGACTGAAGGGGTATCTTCCAAGGAGACTGACTGTCACCACTGATGTTTGTAATTGCAATCTTTTCCCTGAAAAGAGTGCAGATACAATATAAGGATGCATTCCAAACAGGAAGAACTCATCAAAGATCAACCACCTACTGTTCATGGACAATCTATAGACAAAATGAGAATGAAATAGAGCCTTGGTCCAGATAGTAATAATTGTCACCACTGTCATCCAAACAGAATTTGGAATCAACAAGTACGCGGCTATAAGCATCATGAATGGCAAACTAGAAAAGACAGAAGGCATAAAGCTTCCAGACAAAAAGGAGATTATAACAAATAGAGAAGGACGAAGACTACAAATACTTTGAAGATTTTGAGGCTGACATCATGAAACATGAAGAGATAATGAGTAAAGTCAGATGAGAGTGCGTTCCGAGGATGAACTAGTAATTACATAGAAGCTAATTGAATGTAGCATTTTTACAACCATCAATACCTACAGTTTCCATCATCATGTATATGACTGGCATCGTGGATTGGACCACAAACATGTCATAAGACCTGGATAGGAATGCTAGAAAGCTGCTGACCATTCATGATGCACTGCATCCAAGAGTTGATGTGAACGGACTGTACCTTGCCAAAAATATCGGGTAAGAGTCATGATAAGTGATGAAGATTTTGTAGAGGCAGTAAAGAGTAGCATAGGAAAGTATTTCAAAGAAAGTGATGAAGAATTCCTATCCTACGTCCTGGAAGAAGACATTCTTATGAAGAACAAAGAAAAGAAGGATTAACAGCAGAGATAACGCCAGGATAGAGAGAAATAGCAACATTTGGACAGATTCTAACGGAGACCAAAGAACAGAATGGTGAGGGTACATGGAGATGACTTTATTCGGGAGAAATAAAGAAAGAAACAGAAGCACTACAAATGGCATCGTACAACTAGGCACTTATGGTCAACAAAGTGAAAGAAATCTGCACTAAATCAAAAAATCTCACCCTCTTGCAGAGTTTGCAGGAGTAAGGACGAGACCGTCTATCACCTGATCACTAAGTGCAAGAAGTTACAATGGTGTTAGTATCAAATACAGAACCAGAAACTGGCCCCGTTGGCAGTTGCGTAAATAATATAGAACTGCAAAATATATGGTACAACGACAAAGAAGAGAAAGTTGTTGAGAACAACAATGTCAAAATCCTATGCTATTTTAGCAACCAGATCGAAAACAGGGTGCACCACAGGAGGCCATATTATTGACAAGGAGAAGAAACTGATCTACATCATAGCCATAGCAGTACCAGGGGACATTCATGTCGCACGCAAGGCATGAGCAAATAGTAACAAATTACAGTGACGTGACCAGAGTACTGAGAACAGTCTTGAAAACTAATCTGCATCAGTACGTTGCTCTGTCAACTAGACAATTACTCAACAGAATTGACATAAATAAGAGTATAAAGTAAATGAGACAATGAAATACACAAGTAAATCGAATGTGTTTATCAAAAAATGAAGGGCAAGAAAAGAAGGCGAGTACAAAAAAAAAAAAAAAATAGACATACAAAAGGGAGATAGTGTACCCAGTTGTTTTTCCAGCACCTCACAGACCAATCCGGTTTCCGTGGTGATACCCGGGCAGAGTACCCGCCTGCACAACTTTATATATTTGTTTGGTCTACTTTTGCAATGAGATGTAGCCCTGACTTAAAATGAGATAGATGACAGTCCTCTCTTTAAGGATAACGAGGAAGGGGTACTCTCCTGGGGAAGAAACTATATCTAAAGAGGTCTGTTGTAGATGAAAAGTGCCTTTACTTCTTAGTACGTATAGGCCCTGTCCTTAGTGATTGAGGTGTCAAGTAGGTGGAAGCTGGAATATCAAACAGATCTTCCTGAATCTTGTATAGGAGTGTCAGTTGTATTTTGTTCTCCACTACTCGAGAGATTCCCTCTAAGATGTTATACCATGGTTGTGATGTTACTGGTGTTTCTGTAGCAGTTGGTTGTATACTTAGCTACTTGTCTTTAAACCATCTCAATTTTACGTACCTGGTCTTTAAGGTATGCATTCCATACAGTTGCACACTATTTCAAGTGTGGTCTGGTCATGCTGATATAGGCATTAGCTTTGGCCACATATTTATTTGTTTTCAAAATTCCCCGTAATAAGCACATAATGCCGTTTGCCTTTTTTGTGACCCTGTCTATACGGTCTTTCCAGGAATAGTTGAACTGCAGGTCAAGTCTAAAATGTTTTTGATACTTAATGGCATTTCAATCAACTACAAGCCCTTTCAGCGTATAAGGGTATCTGAATGGTGAGAAAGAGTTTCCTGAGCAGTATCTGGTGTTGGACACGATCAAAGGCATACTAGAAATCCAGGATGGTAATATATGTCTGTAGGCCCTTATCTAGCAAAGAAACAGGTTCATAACTCAAGGTTATGAGCTGACTCTCACAACTTCTTCTCGCTTGGAAATCATATTGACAATCAGTCAAGATATGTTGATCATCGGGGTGCCTCACGGTGTTCCTGACAATGATGTATTCCAACATTTTGCAGCACAGGCACATCAGGGATACAGGGTAGTAGTTGCTGGCATCATACCATACTTTTTTCTTGAAGATAGCAGTAACATTTTCAGGTCTCCAATCATCTGGGACTGTAACAGTGTGTAGGCTCCTGTTGTATATTAGCAATGACAATGATGCCAGGTCATCAGCACATTATTTAAATATGGTCTGGATCCTTTTTGTGTCTTGTATCTTCTTAGGATCTTGTAGAGTCCTTCTGTGGTTACTTCAATAACTTTCATGTAAGGGAATGGATGGAGTAGCCTGTGGATCAGAACACAGGTCTCGTCCTCCCACGTGAAAATAATTGGTACTGCCTGTTAAGAGTGCGTGGCTTACCTTTCGAGGAGTTATAAGTCGATCATTATCTTTCAACTGAGAGATACCAGTACTCAGAAAGAGATCGTTCCATCTGTGGTGGAAGCAAGACTCATACCCTATATGTTAGGAATTATCCGGAAGACGCTAAAATAACATTAAAGCCAGATCCACTATGGAAAACAGCATGTGCCCTCATCAGGACAGCAAAGCTTTTACAGGAGATCCTTGAGATCCAAGGCCACAGGAAATAGTTCGGTCCCTGCAGAACAGACCAGTCACAAGACAATCAAAAAGGTCGTGGAAGAGAGGAATAATAATAATAATAATAATAATAATAATAATAATAAGTTGTGATATTAGATATGAGCATATATACTGATGATTACTCCTGCCAAATGAAGGTAACAGTAACCTACTTTTCACGTTTCCGTGATGATGACAAGGCATTTGCATTTACCTCAATTTCTCCAACACTGTAGCAAGTATCCATCCTTAAACCTGGTGATACGTCATTCAACTTAAGCAGTTCGAAAATTTGCTAACAAATGTAGATCACATAAGCTACTTTTTACACACCAGTGATATTGTTGTTGTACTTATCTCCATTCCTTTAAAACTGTTACATGTCTAGTCACAAAACTAGAATGCTCATTTATCTTTTGTTCTTCTCACAGCTGGAACTATAGGTTAGATCGACATACTTTTCACGCTTCATTTACTATTTTCAAGTTTCTATTTACCTCCAATCCTCTGGCACTTCTTAGTCTGTCCTGACACTCGATAAAACATTCATTTTGAGAACTAATAGTCATTAAAATAAAAGTAGGTCTCAGTGACCTATCATTCTTTCCTTCACCATTATGTAATGTTTGTTGACCATGCATTGGTGAAGCAGGCAAAACATATCAGACATATCATTCTGCAGGATTCATATATATATATATATACACACACACACATATATATATATTTACAGTGAAACCCCACTATAACGCGATATTTGGGGTCCATAAAATTCTATCGCAGAAAAAGCGGGGTCGCATTATTGTGGGGTTTTACTATATATTACTTTATTCAGAGAACAACGTATACACGTCTAATGTATAGCATGAACAGGGTATCAACACCGTTTACAATCTGATATCGATCCGTCTTTGTTTTCCCACATTACAACCCTTTGATTGAGCCATGAGTATGTTCAGTGCCAAGTAACAGAGAGTGGTTATTTGAACTCCCTGTGATCTTGCCGCCCAAGCTCAGTCCCTACATAAGCACCCACATATGACAATCTCTGATCTTGCCGCCCAAGCTCAGTCTCTACATAAGCACCCACATATGACAATCTTTGATCAACCACCGCATTGTCTGGTGCTTGGTTGTGTATGCAGTTAAAGAAGAAACGTAAGTCGGCTATTGTTTGCGCAATGATTGTATACAGGATGAATTGAAGTCCAGCGCACGTGTTGAGAATCTTTTATCAACCACAACATTGTCTTTTGCTCCGTTGTGTATGCAGTTAAAGAAGAAAAACATGTCGGCTATTGTTTAAGCAATGAGTGTATACAGAATGAATTGAAGACAAACACAAAGAAGACTTACCGACTTTACTCATGGATCAGTAATAAGTAACATTTCCGATAATGTTTATTTTGGCATAACACTTCAAGAAATTGGTGAAATTGTTAAATTTCAGAAGCCATGCCATGATCGAATTCATACGTGATCTCTTCCCCAAAATGATAATAAACTTTTTATACACTATTTCTCGTACTGAAAAAAAAAAAAAATTCCGTGTACCAGAAAAATACATGTACATGTATATAAATTTCAGGAACCATGCCACAAATGTATTATACTCGAATTCATGCGCGATCTCTTCCCCAAAAGGATACTGTAACATACACATTTTATACACTATTACTCGTACATTGAAAAAAAAAATTTCATGTGCAAATGAATACACAAAATTTTGGGAGCCACACCACGATCGCGTTATATCCGAATTCGCGTTATAGCGGGGCGCGTTATAGCGGGGTTTCACTGTATATATATATATATATATATATATATATATATATATATATATATATATATATATATATATATATATATATATATATATATATATATATATATAACAGTCCTTTCAAGTGCACTGGATCCAGCAATGGATCGCGTGTGTCAGGGGTTGATTAAGATAAATGCAATAAACTGAAAACAAAAAGTGCAAAACTAGTTTTCAACTAGCCTAACCACTTTTGACTCTCACTGAGTCTTTTTCAACGGTAAACACAAAACGGAAACAGACAAACAATAAACACAAAAAGCATTGAAATTACAAAAGTTTACATAACTGTTTATATGGGAATTACATCTTTATATATATATATATATATTAATGCTGAATTTGCGCTGCTGGAAAAAATGTTCAAATATTAGAAAATATGAGTGAATTATAATTATTATGCAAATTATTAAACTTCTTTGACATAAAACACATTGTTCATAGTAAATACAATGATATGAATACAAAAGTTATACATGGTTATGGTGAGTTAAACACATAAGTGGATGTGACCTAAGCTGAACATAAAATTCTGGTCTTTCTTTCCATGTCATCCAACTAAATCTAGGTGTATTCTACCATGCCAGATGATCTACTAACATTCCTCTTTCTTTCATTTTTGGTACCACTGGAACCATTTCAATTTATGAAAAAAGCAACAACTTACTGAATTTTTTTTCAGGTCAGGTCACACATGCAGGAGTAACTGTATATCCAACTGGAACAACCAAAATATCCACAAATTACACAAAACAATCAGAGACAAACGAGACAACACTTTCTAACAGTAATGATTACAAAGGTAAAACACATCAAGTTATGAAGATACATTGACTAATCCTCTGTTGTTGTCAATATGTTTCTTAAAAGTGGTAATATCTGACAAAAACGTTGAAAATAGAACTTGTACACTTTACCGGCACTGGCCAAATATTTAGATCGCTTATTCTAGGGTAAATATCATTTTATATTGCATCTTTATCCTAACTTTTCCAAAGTTTTCACACCTTGCAATAAATTATGACTCACACTAAGATTACGAAATTAATATCGATAGATAGATAGGTTGGTAGCTTGTTCACTTTTCTTTCTATTTAAGAGCGACGTGTGGAAGTGAGATTAGAGTTTACACTGTTGGCCATTCTGCTTCCAATAATATTCTGTATTCTCTTGGTCCTGGCAGTGGTCATTTACATTTGGAGAAGGTATGGCTGGAACATATTGAATTCAATAGATAACTATATAGGGACAGGTAATTGTTACAACAGGTTTAATATTATATTTAATCATTAATTATATCAGCAATACCCTTAAGAGCGTGTGTAGCTTGGCGTAGATGTTAATTACATATTATATGATAAGCCAAATGATTTCATGTTCAATGAGTACTTTTTACGGACTATATTATGAGAAAAAGGGGAAAAATACCTGTTTTTGACCGACTGGTTATCATAGGTCTTCGAGAAAAATCAAATAGTCGACTGGACTTTTTAATTCTATATAGTTTTTCCAATAATATTTAATGTGTATGTTACAAAGGTTGAAAAAGATACATTATCTATGTGAAAGCTTATTTAAAAAATGAAAGGCTCCCAGAAGCAGCTCAGGTCTTTTTAATTTCTGCCAACAGTCCCGACATTGAATGGCAAATCAGTACCTTTTGTGATAATTTTGAAATATATCAACGATCACATAATCCTTGTAAGGTTTAGCTATCGCTGTGTGTGCAGGTTTTTAATTCTTTTTCTTCTTACTATAGCTTTTGTCCAGGACCCTCTTCGGCATGTACCCCTATGTACCTCTAACAAAATAAAAGTATAATATTGCTAAAATATGCATTAAGATGATTCAGTTCTTTCAAATATTTTGAATTTTTAAACCAACTTTCTGCAACACCATGCAAACACTGTTGTATTTGTTTCAATTCCATGTGAACAGTTTTGCTAATGTTAATCCTGCACAATGAATTTTGAACCCAAAATATCTCTTGGTAATTTTGACTGGCTTCATCCAAATGCATGCTCGGATGCTGGATAAGCCTATTTTTGAGAAGGGGTGAATAACATAAGAATGAACCATTTTGCTAAACTGTTGATGAACTCTTGAACTCTTTTGAACTCCTTCAAGTGTTCATCACAGGAGGTATTAACGATATCAACCATAGGTTAGGATGTATCAGTAAAAACGTAATTTACATTCCAACCTGCAATACCTGTGCAATCGATATGTTGGCGAAACAGCTGACATTTGAAAAAGAATGAACAATCATCAAAGTCATATCAGAAATATGGTCAACACAAAACTCGTCAACCATTTCCCTTGAAATGCTGCCCACTCAGTTAAATCACAGATGGACTGACAATGAACGTGATCATAAAGACAAATATTGGATACTGCAGATGCAAGCACATGGCGAATTTTGGCTTAATGGAAAAACTAGTCCAAATGTATTTTGTTTAATCCACCGCACGTCAGTTTCTTTCCCGTCAGTTTAGTCAATCTCACTTTCTTCTAGTGACATACATTTATTATTATTATTATTATTATTATTATTATGTCTTTATTATTACGTCTTTACCTTTGGTCTTTTATCTTGTAGTACTTCAAGTTTGCGTTTATTTGGAAGGGTATATCTTCCTAAATTAAATACTTTCATATCTGTATTTCTCGCAGTGGCAGTTATATCTTGGAGATAAAGCTAGAAGCGAATAATAATGCACCAATAGGGATGGCGCCATATGAAACGCGATCTTCTCGTAGTGATGTAGTAAACTACGTCATACCAAGCAGTATTGCGATTATAGCTTGCATCAGATCTAGTTTGCCTTATTCATAGAGAAAGGATCCTTTTCCAGACTTGAAGTTATTTCTTGTTATTTTTGTTCTTATTCTTTAGACTTTTAATTATTCTCATGTTTTCCTTCCCTATGCCAAATTTTTATATTACAGAGGAACTCGTGCTAAGAATGCAGAAACACACATTAATGCACCTGATCGTGTGTTTGACAGAGAAAGACAGGTAGTCACCAATGTGGATTCCGCAGAGCCTGCTAACCAACGCTGTGAAGAATATGCTTCACTAGATAGAAATAGACAGGGAAATGATGAATATGATCAACTATCCCGAGAGTACATAAACACTGCTGTACATAGACTACAGTGAGGGGATGTTATACGAAATTACGTTAATATCCCTGAAGTATCTTTCACAATTTGAAGTTGTTGAAAGGAAACGTCATGTTTAATATTTACCTGTATGCATTTTCATACCCTTGGACTATAAAGTGGGGTCCTTTGGTAAGAAGTAAATAAGTGATATTTTTTTTCTTTTTCAAAACTAGTAATACTAAAAATACAGAACTAGATGATATATGCATGTATACACATGTATCTTTATTCAACATATAGTCTTTTCTTTCCCAAAGCTTTGCTGATCAGTATCAGTCCTGGTCCTCAACAAACACAAAAACCAACCGCTATGTGCATGTGATATAGCCTCTTAAATATGATACATTTTCCTCAATTTATCTGATTAAATGGTTTTCTTTATAAATTTATGTCATATTCAACTAGAGGACTGAAAATGCTCTGTTTTGTGTTCCTGGCCAGTGGGAAATTTATTCTTTAGCGAGTAGTGTCAAGTGAAATGCACCAATTTACAACTACTTTACATTTGTTTAGTCTCGGTTTCTACTGAATCACTAAATAAAATGATATTATCAAATGATTAAGATACTCAAAGTACATTAATAATATTTTATTTTTAGAAAAAGGAAATATAAATGAAACTGGATTCCTCCTATTATCATTGGAAGTAAGGATTACATTTGATTGTCTAGTATTCTGTTCTTAGGAAATGAGGACAACAACTTTTGTTTTCAAAATTCGCTCTTTTCAAATCTGAACAAGATATTCAAAATGAATGAATAAAAAACACAAGTTCAGCAACAAAAAAAAACCTAAAATATAAATACAAATTTTTTTAACATTTAAGTTAAAACTCACTTCTGAAGAGAATATTTTTTTTTTTTTTTTTTGCAGAAAAATGCATATAATGCAATAAGCAATCAAATGTTCAGAGTCGAGAGCTTTTTCATTCGTTCATTTTAGACGACGGCAGTAATAATTAATCTAGGTTTGACTTAGTTTCCACTGTGCATTACCTCTTTATGTTGTGGATTCATACGTTACAATGACACTGTTTTGAAAAGTTCAAGGAATTTGCTTGCTTGTAATTTATCCACAACCCAGATTCAGGATGAATATAGATTTTGTTTTACATCAGCAGTTGGAAAATAGATAAATGTATCTATCAGACCTACCTTATATTTGGAAACACCCCTGGTTTATACACTGTTTCAGTGGGATAAATTATAAAAAACCGTTAGAGAACAGATTTTGCTATTATAATGAGTGAGAGGGGTACATAAATGTAAATAAGCAATAACTTTAATGTTTGTTAAAATCTATGCACTGTACAAAATTTCTGGCATATATCGAATGACATAGATACTATTTCCTTTTTCTTCTTAATTTAATATCCCAAAGGTTATATTGTGGAAAATTCCCTAGGATAAACTATATATCAAGTAAAATATAAAATTGCAAAAGATAAATGCTCTGCTTCATTGATCTTCACTACAAAATCACCTTCATTGATATGGATCATGTAAAATCTTCAGGCTTTAAGTATCTATACATAGCATGAAATTAAGAAACAAGAACATGTCCTCGTTCATTACACACACACATATGTGTGTGTGCATTTATATAGCTTGCATTAAGTTATGTGTTTTATAAGTATAAACACACCATTGACCATTGTCATCACCATCACAACTGACGCGTTACCAATTGTGAGATAAAAATTTTCTTTTGCGAAACAACTCATCACTAAATTGATTCATCGTGATGTAGATTCATAGTATCAATAGCATGTCAATCCCAAGTAGTAAACTAATTTGTGGTAAAAGATATACGAAACTTTACTTTAACTCAAGCTTAGATTTTAAGAGCTTAAATATAAACATTTTAATTCAGAGCTATCATGTATGTGGGCTGTTGTTGAAGATATTATCTATGTATCTATTAATAAAATTACATGTATATATGAATGAGACAATGAATACATGTGTACAATCTGCCATATGTCCTTCACCAAATTACTGTATCCAATATTTGAAATGCATCAGAAAGGAGGTCTTGCAACAGTTCCGGCAAAGATAGTTTGATAATCGGTAATTTATTCCCATAATAGACATATGATAGTTGTTAAGCACGCATATACAATTTACGGGTTAGAGGCCACTGCATGTATACTTAAACAACAGTTGCGCCTAAACGAAACCTTACACAAAGTGCACTTCTTGTGCATTGCGTTTAAACTAGAAGTGCACTCCAATTTACATATTTAGTGAACAAGGAAGTGCGCTTTTGTGAGCAGGGCAGTGCAGTCTGGTAAACAAGGTTGTACACTATTATGAACAATGTAGTACAAAGGGTATACAAATACATACATCAGGCTGAACTTCGTTGCACACATGAAATACCTTGGTAGACATGTGTTGAAAGATCCCATGACTTTAGGAATTGTTGTTTTCTCTAAAAGAATGGATGAATGAATGAATGAATGATAAACAGTTGATGCTACCTTTAGCTGACTTTAGTACAGAATAGCTATTTCAACCTCACCCAAATTTAACACGAGCATTAAAACGTTAATATTTATTTTATTTTAGTTTTGTTTGTTTATCTTTTAAAGTTGCTTGGATCAAATGTACTCACACTGATTTACTCTGTTAACTTTTATGACTGTTACTGTTATTTCAGTGATGATGATGATAATAATGATGACGATGTTGACAATAACGATAATGCGATGACGATCATTATCATTTTATTTGTAATAGTTACTGTTTTAGTAATTTGTATTATTATTGTGATGGTGGTGATGTTGTGTGTTGTTATTTTCTGTGTTGTTGCTTTAAAGGGTATATTAATACAGTATACAGTGTGCCTATTATTGTTATTGTGGTACTGGTAATGGTTGGAGTGATGCCTAGTAATACAGTATACAGTGTGCCTATTATTGTTATTGTGGTACTGGTAATGGTTGGAGTGATGCCTAGTAATACAGTATACAGTGTGCCTATTATTGTTATTGTGGTACTGGTAATGGTTGGAGTGATGCCACTAGTGATACTTCATCAATAAGTATGAATTTGCTCCTACTGTAGACTTTAAAACTGTTTATGAATAAAAATTAATATTTTACCTTTTTTTATTCAATTTAATAACTGATGATAATAATTTAATTTATAATATAATATAATATAATATAATATAATATAATATAATATAATATAATATAATATAATATAATTCAATGTAATGCTGATGTATCAACTTTCATGAGGAAAATGTACATATATAATATCCAAAGACCCATTTGTCTACCATGTTTTATATTAAGTCAATGGCTTGCGAAATCAGCAAATCTATATACTAGTAATATCATAAACGTGACCAAAATCGTCACCTAATAAAAATTCCAA
Organism: Margaritifera margaritifera; assembly: GCA_029931535.1. Lineage (NCBI taxonomy): Eukaryota > Metazoa > Mollusca > Bivalvia > Unionida > Margaritiferidae > Margaritifera > Margaritifera margaritifera. The sequence goes on along the minus strand of JAQPZY010001582.1, from coordinate 3,574,799 downwards.
GCAGAGGTGGTTATTTGATTGTTCAAGCTAACTATTAATTATCAGTTTTGATAATTGATCAATTATGGGATTGGTATAATCAGGGCACTGCTTGGACGGATAATCCCCCCAAAAACTCCCTATTTGTAAATGGTATTGATGATGCTCGGGTGATCTGTTAATCCAGGGACATTATGGTACATGCATATATATGTCTCTAGTTAGATGTAGTTTTCAAACTATATACGGCTGTATTCCAATGGCTTAGATGGCGGTGAATGCCTTGTTCACCCCATTCCTGCCCTCCATCAGTGCGTCGGTCCATAATCTGTGTCCATTTAAATCGCTTAGGAAGAATTCATAAATCTGATAATTTTCTTGCCTTGTACGAGGCAAAACACCTGTGAAGGCATATTGATTTTGACTGTCTTCCCTAGGTTCCCTGGAAGGAGGTTACAGTGACATTTTTAAAATAGGTTTGACTCAACTTTTACATATGCAGTTATAACGGATTTCGGGTTATGATCACTATCTGTAGGGGGTGAAGTGTTTCAAATTATACAACACCTTGAAAAGCAACCAAACATTGGAATTTGCAAATTGAGCGCCATCGAAGCAGCACTAGTAACTTTTGCCATCAAATGGTCAACATGATTGGAGAGACAAAGAGCGGGGATGTCAATGATAAATAATGAACGACCTTCATTAATGGATAAATTAATAAACAATCTCTTTAGCAAAAGAGCATGTGAACAATTTCATACTTAATTTGCAAATTGAAGATCATTATAAACTTGTTTTATATTAAGGAATGTTGGTGCATTATGGGTATTGCTATCTGTGAGATTTATACTTTTATTATCATCAATAAAACACAAATCAAAATGAATAAAATAGAAAGGGGAAGTATGTTGTACACTGTGCTTGGTAACTGATTATACTTACTTGTATGATCTACTGAATTTATAACATAACATTTATAACATAACATATAAGCGCAATTTTTGTTTGCACAGTGTAAAAGCATTTCCTCATTTCTCAGTCTGAGTGATTTGACTGTAGTGGTGGAAATGTGTGAGGCATGGATTGAAAAAAGAATGAACTCGTATGTATTTGTAACAACCCGATATCTGAAATCACCAAGTTCACACAAGCGAGTTTTTTTAATCCTTTTTTAAAAAACGTTCATCGTATACAATAAATCTGAATCCGAGAGGATGATGGAAAAATATAGATGTACCCTACAACTTTTAGACGTAATTGTGTTAGGTGTATTCTATCATTCTGTTTGTTCTTAAGAGCGGTTTTACAAGTAACATAATGCACTCTGTGGATTACGACGAGATCCATTCCTTGCACATCTCTCTCTCTCTAATTTGTACCCATATGGCACGTCATGACGTCACGTGACAAAATGTTAGTTAAACGCTGAAAAACGCATTTTTAGCCAGAAATATATCCTTTTGAATAATATTTAACACTGAGCGCATGCATCGCCCACCGCGATATTTTGTCAAGTGGTAGTGAAGGCTGATCATGACACAAAATGAAAGAATTTAATGGGGCCGTAAATGCGCTCGATATTGAAATTATATATAATCGTTCCTTATCCCTCTTAAGAAGACCATCCTTGGATCACATACACTACATGCATTTCAAAATTTCTAAAACAAAACTGGGAAAAAATATGACTATTTAATGATAATAGGTTAAGAAATATGAATACAATACGTGGTTTATGTTATTTTCATTCATATGGTATCCCTGCGGAGATTTACGAAGTATATACTGAACTTAAGAGATATATGAAAGTAAAATCTTTGAGTGAGTATAAAAATTAATTCAGCATATACATTTAACTGTAAGTGAAATAAAGAAAGAACTATTTGTCTATACTAAAAACTGCTGTGCTGAAACATTCGTGTGGCATAAATGACTATGCAAATTAATATATATGTATAAAAGCAAAATATTTTAAAAGAACGAGATGTCGAACAAACAGTCTATTGATTTAGATCCGCAAGTTTACAATATTTGATAAAATAGCTACGAGGGTATCTCAGGAGTTCTTTCATACACTTAATTGACAAATTATACAGGTTTGCGGGTCATTTCTATCCGCTAAACCACCACGATTATATACTTTGTATTTGTACTGAATATGTTATGTTTATTGTTAGACATGAGTTGGCAATCAAGTTGAGCCTAGCTCTGTGTCGTTACAAGTGCTCTACTGTGTATGTAATTTAACTGTGTAACTGATTTAAGGTTTTGTAAATGGTACTATGTAAGTAAGAATTCATCGTTTATTATATGTGAGAAGGAGAAAGAAATCCTAATACAGTGTACATGAACGCTACTTGTGTGCTGATTCTCCTGTATGCATCTTCACCAAATATATTTGCATATCGCCATTGTATTTTGATATTATTATGTTCAATTAGACTGAATAATTAATAATGATCACGCGTAGTGCGATAACGTATTTCTGCTTGCATTGATCGCGTTGACAAAAAAACAAAAAAGGAAAAGGAAAAAAAAAAAGAAAGAAAGAAAAGAAGGGCATCGGTAACGACTAGATTGATACTACAAAACTATTCCAGTTTTAAAGTAAAAATCCCTTGGTGATGGGGGAGGGGAGAAGGAGGATATACAAGAGGAGAGTGAGGGGAAGAAGGGGAGAAAGAACTGGCATTTAAATAAAAGAGGCGACTAAAGCACTGAAACATGGTAAAGTTGGAAATATTACATCAATAGGGCATTGTAAATGTGTTTCTTATATAATGTGTTTATAAACCAACTTCTTAAAAAAATTAATTTGTTGGGCATATCGGGTTTCCCCTATTTCGAAACGAACAAATGTGCACAGAATTAGTCACACCCTATTCCATCTGTTCGAGTGTTTGTTGTCTGATAGACGTTTTAATTGCTCTCTCACTTGTCTGAACGAATACTATACAATTACTGGAAATTCCGTCCGTGCTTCCGTCCAATTATTCATTGGGCAACATCATTATCTGTACAAAACTCCGTTCACTCGTCTATGCGTTTCTGTGTCCGTCTTCCATCTGAATCTGACCGTCTGTTTTTCTGTGTAGAGCCCGTCAGTTTATATGTTCACCAATCAGAGGAGTGTTAAAATTTTATTTAGATGAAAGAAATTTAAAGGGGGAGCTATAGTGAAAAGGAGAGTTGTAATTCTTTATCATGTGCATACAAGCTTACCTACATACATACATTGTGCATTTATGCAACAACTGTATATCTGGAAACAACAGTGAATGTATGTCATTCGAAAAATAATACTGCAAACACACTTGCTTAATGTTGTCTTGATTGTTTCCCATTTGGTAGAACAAGCACAGCACAAATAGGCAACAGCAGCTAGTCATGTACACGATTTAAGAAATGCAGCGAAGGTGAGAAGAAGCAAAATTATATTGATGCATTAATATTATCTTCATGAAGTAGCAAATTTGCAAGTGTGTGTGTGGGAGGGCGGGTCACAGAGAGCGAATGTTTGTGTGTGTGTGTGTGTGTGTGCACACGCATTTGTGTGTGTATTTGTGTTAAGGGGATATTTTTGTAGTTCAGACGAAAACAAATGCTTTTGTATTAATGTGTAACGTGATCAGGCTTCCTTTCTATAATTTACTTCCATGAAAAATATACCCATTCTAAACACCCTATCCTACCCTCATTCGGACCATCTCGGCTATATCTGCGAGACAAAAAATATGCCTCGGATGTATCTCAGCGTAGTAATTTGCAGAAAAAGAATAGATTTTGTTCTCCTGAAATTTCTTCGCAAAAATAGAAACCGTAATCTATTCAGACCACCTCGGTAACTTCTCGGTCAATCCTTGTTTAGTAAATAACAGAGGTTGTCCGAATGGCAGTTAGCGACATACATTGAAGGTATGATCCGTAGGATTGACCGAGAAGTTGTCAATGCCCTACCTGTAAAGCCATTGTAAGGGGCAGTAACAACTCCAAAAGCGAAAAGGGAGTTGATAAAAAACATATGCTAAAGAAACTGTTTGTCGCCCCCCCCTCTCTCTCTCTCACACACACACGCATACACACATACACTGATATGTAACTGCAAATAAATACAACTGAGAACCGTTGACCCTGATGAAAGAGGGTTTTAAAGGAATAATAAATAAGAAAATGTTCGCCATATTGAATACATTTTTGGAATAATACAATAAGAAAACATGTCAGTTTTGATAAATATAAACTGAAAAGAGAGCATTAACTTCTTCTTGCGCATCATGTTTACACTGTAATACACAAACAGAACACGTCCCTCATATATTTGGAACGTTGATGCACGTCATTTGATATTAGCCGTTGTATGTGACGTTATCATTTTGCATTAAAACACAATAAAGACTAATACCTATGTAAAAAAACAAAACTTATATGAAGTACCCATGTAGTAGATACATTTGAAAAAAATATCATTAAAACAAGACAATGGGCCGATTATAGTCAAAAGTGAATCTAGTCCTTTAACTGAGAGGCAGTTGATTTTATGCAAAGCATGACTAAATACAGTTACAAACCCGAGATGAGGTGCTACAGCAGATCAACAGAGACGCAAGGCGTGAGAAATAACACATTTTGAAAGGACTCTACAGTAGTAAAGCTTTTCTTGGAGGATTTAAAAGCAATGGTCCCGTTTGTTACAGCTATGTGTACTTTCAGCCATGATTTGCCATAGTGTAATATGATACAAAAATCTAACTCAGATTGCCTCCTATACATTTTAAGACATTGTAAATATTTCGTGTGAATATGCAGACATATAACATCGATTCATAATTCTAAATATTTCGTGCTAATATGCAGGCATATAACATCAATTCATAAATCTGTCAATCCATCGTATTAAAGATCCTTCTATAGCCAGTGAGTTCCCGAGGCAAAAGCGATTTGATCTTTCTAATTAGTGATGCAGCCCCTTTATATTAATTCAGTTAAAAGTAAGTGTTATTCAGATCGATGTAATCTTCGGTTTGTCGTTTGATTTCAAATTCGATGCGAATTGAAGTGGTCAAAGATGACACGGGATGACATTCTAATCACTGGGATTCTTGAATCGTTATCATCGTCGGTAGCATGGCAAACAAATCGAGTTCTGACTCGGAACATTCGCAAAAATCTCGGTACATTATTTTTCTTTTTCTTTTTTTAGTAATCAAGAATGTCCAATTCTCTGACTGCTGTTCTTCTTTTCTTCATCTTTTTCTGGGCGACTGAGTGTCTATGAGGTCTAAAGTGTTTTCGACGTCTCTTTCTGCCTTGTCCTTGCTGTGGCGTAGAGGAAGAATTAATGCCTTCGCCAGGAGTGTAAAGCGAATTTATAGGTGTGTCTTGGTGACCAAGGAGTTCTTTTCCTGTTTGAATCAATACAGTTTTGTCCTGCTTTCATTCAGGCTTGTCTGGGACTTTGTTGGTTGATATGTACGTTTTGGAGAAATTCTGTTCCTTGCGTCAAAGCTGCATCTTTTAAAGCATTCAATCCTCGAGTGACCAGGTTTCACGATGGATGCTACCGTACAAAGAGCCAATTTTAACATATCTCCTAAACCATGTCCGCATTGTCGAGCTGCTCCTTGGTACACAGGCTACATATGTTACAATTCGCTGAAGAATCGTTTTCGAAAATGTAGTTTCACCGTGACTTCTCCGTTCGAGAATGCAATATTTTGTCCCAGATCTCCTTTTATAACTACTATTGAAACTGTCAAAAATACGATTTACTGACAGGAAGATAATTAGGATGTATAAATTCTCAGTGAACATGATACGTGGCAGATTCCACTTTGAATGAAATGACTCTCTGCAACAGAACAGCTGTGTTTCCCACAACATTGTAACTCGACGACATCAGAGTACACAAACATCAAATTCAGTCCCTGGTTTAATTCGATAGGGTTGCAAAAATACTTGTAGAATCGGTCATTGTTGTAGATGTATTTTGACTGCTGTGCTATGTTCGTGTTTCCACCCAAAATAACAAACAAACTGGGAGAAAATCACATAGCGTTTTGGTGTCGGAAAAATCCAGTTTGAGACGATGAGCAATTTTAAGGTACTCGATCTATACACTTCGGCAAGCTTACTCCGATGATTTTCCAAACTGATCATTGAAAACAGCTTAACTCGTTTGGACGAGATGTTGAGCATTAAAATAAAATCCGGCAGGAATTCTCATGGAATAGATATTCAATATGGAATTTGCTGGCAATGGTGTTTTGGATTCGTAAATGAGAAGATCATTTTTGTTCAAGTGTTCTTGAACTTGTTCGCTGAATATTTCGACAAAGAAAGTAGTTTGATCTCCAACTACATTCCAGACTTGAGTGGGATAAATGATTTCTACCAAAGCCACTTTCTAATGAGCTTGCTGATCTAATTGTGTGGATTTCGGTAATTTGGTTGTGAAACACATCCATAGAACTGTCACTAGGTAGTGTTAAATACGATTCATTATTCATTGTTCGGTGGTTCTGGTCTCCGTGGAGTCAATCTAAGTCAAAGGATGATTTTCCAAATAGAGTTCCAGGGGAAAACTTCCGCTGGTATTGGAAGAGGAGTGGTGACTGACGTTGGCGAGGCTACCGTTGTTTTTACTGGCGGTATATTTCAGCGACGGACTGGGAAGAAGATAAAAAAAATACAACAGCTGAGCAAAATAGCTCACAGTTGTTTATCTCCTTGTTGCAAACTCAAATTTCCAATGGCTGCTCCAATGACACAATTCACCACAAAGATCTAGCAGCAAAACACGATTTGATTCTTAGGGACACGTTCCCACACCACACGCACAAAGGTTGCCTCTGTAGTTATTGGAGAGATGAACTATGAGAAGGAGATGCAACTGCGTTTAACGGCATGGTCGTAAATTGTACTTCTTTTTTGTATAATCGACGACTAGTGAAGCGGTAATCCAAGAATCAAAACTGGATGGATATTCTTTCCAACAAACTTTTTACTTCTTGGAGTCGTGTTTTCCTGCTTTACTTCCTTCTTCGATCTAGAATGCTTTCGATATCGTACACGTCGTCTTCTTTCTTGGTCACTCGTCGTAACTCGGGCAAGTAAAAGTTCCTTTTAACACTTCTCCGTTCATATATTCCAATTTATAGACAGGAGGATCACGTCCGCGCACTTATCCTGTGACACGAATATTGATGTCCACGCCCTTAGAATATTGACCCCCGTAGAAAACCTACCCGGCGGTCACTTTTCGACGGAGAATACCGACGTCCTTCTCGTAAAAAGATAACCCAACTCGTAGAATTTGGATCCCATTGGGGGTCATTTTTTTTACCCTTAGTACTTTGCTTTACCGCGTGAATGTTATTATTTCCAGCATATAACGAAACGTAATCACTCCATAAAAATGAAGTTGTCAGAAGTTTTAGTATATATAGTTGTCAAAATATACATGTATACCTTGGTTGGTACAATTGTTGGCGAAGAGGTAGAAAAAAGCTCCATATTACACGTAACTTAGGTTGAATTTCTTATAAAGCTTATTTTCTCATCAACATTCCACTTGTTATCGGTGTTTTAACTGAAAGTTAAAAATCATGAATCTGCTGATAAATTTGTAGATGACGGCGATGATGATTTTAATATATCATCTAGTTATACAAACGTAATTTCTAAATATGAACTTTTTTAATCAGTAAGTTTGGCTATTAATATAAAAAATATATTTCGATATGCTCTGAATGATTTATATTACAAAATCTTAATATCACAATAAATGAATGGGTACAATGAAAAAGAAATATCAGGAGTACAGTCCTATTGTGAGCTTTTATGTCTCGAGCGTTTCATACAGGTTTCAAAAAAAGTTAAAGTACAACCTAAACTATTTGAACAGTATCCGTCTGCTGGTAATATCAAAAGATAACTCAGAATCATTGTTCACAGATTTCATTTTTTTAATGAAAATTAATTTTGACCTTGCAACTGATCACTATTTTTTGATAATAATTATTGAACACAAGACTTCAGAATATCTAGCTGCATGCAGTGCCCCCCCCCCCCCCATTTTGTTCGGAAAGTTATTAGAATTTAGTCCGTTGTATGGGAAACATATCTTTAATTTTGCTCTGAATTTGTTTCTCTTGTAGACAATTCTCAACCCATCACAACACAAATACCTACCCACATTCAAAAGCTGGTATAAGCATATCAAAGAAACAATTTCTTGTAATGTTGGAGGTGTTTGCCATTCAAATTACTCCCCCCCCCCCCAACTCCATCCCCGTGAAAGAAAGGTTTTTAACTCAGTTCTTTCATTCACCTTTTTTTTTACAGATAAACGAGTCAGATTTTTTCAGGACAATAGTATTTTATGAAGAAATTTGAACTTGGTCGAATGAAAAGTTTAAAAGTTTTAGTTTTTTAAAAATGTTGAGATAGTCATATCCCTAAGAAGCAATTTCAAAAGGGTTGAGTCTAAACCCACAATTTATCATAAACCTCCCTCCCCCCCCCCCCCCCAAAAAAAAAAAAATGGAATCAATTTGAAAAATAATCCCAAATAGGGTGTGGAGTCTAACAGTCCCCTCGCCGATTTATATGGCTATAATAATTTTTTTGGTAGAGTTCCCCGAACTATTTATTTTTATTTTTTGTTTGAGGCTTATAAAAAGAACTGTGAAATAGGTGCATTCGAGCTCAACTCTAGGACGAAACCAAACTTAGATTGCATCAATTTAGATTTTAAAAAAGGAAATAAAGCCACAACGTCATTTAGCTGTGTACTTTATTTCGAGTTTTATCAAATTAGGTGCAAAAACAATAGGATTTTATCTTTAAGGTGCACTCTGCAGTTTTTTTTTGTTTTTGTTTTTTTTTCAAACTTGGATCCATCATGCCCTAGAATGTGATATGTGCTACGGGGAGAAATACTTTTCCCACTATTCAGAAGAATTCTAACATTTTGTCCATTTTAGTATGTGGGTGTTGGTGGGGATAATCCAGCAAAATCTGGGTTTAGCGCATCCCCCTTCCTTGTTTTGTCTTTCTTTTTTTAGTAAGATAGCAACACCCCTCTCTTTCGAAATTACTTCTTACGGGCCTGCACATGACCGTTGTACTACCAAACTGAATTAGTCCTATAAAATCGAGAATGCATCAACCTTAACCACTTTAGGGGAACTCCCACTTTCAAACCATGGATTCTCCCTCTTTACAACCCTGGATATCCATCATTCCAAATTTTCTATACCTGCCCTTGCTTTTTCAATGGACCTGAATGTGTTGTGTACTAATCATTTTTTTGAATTAAAAGGCAATTTTATAAACTTAAAATTACTATCAATGTATAATCATCGTTACAAAAGATTTGACTAACGACAATCGACAATGTGACTTAGCCATATTCTCTTAAAATTATAATTACATTTGCTTTGTCGTGAAATTTATACATTTCATTCTCCGATATGTCCTTAAAATTTGAGTGCAAATAATGGAAAACTTGTAAGTGCGGCTACATATATGGCTAGTCGTTTTATATATTTATTTTTTTTTAATTTTTTATTTTATTATTTTTTTTTTAATTCCATTAAAGAAAAGAAAGTATGATGATGTCGTTATTACAGGCAATGATGAAGCCTCGGTTACAGTCTGGTAAATTTTCTTAAATGTTTAGTTTTCAAAATTGACGATATCGCCACAATCTCAATAGGGTGACATTAATTAATGATAATCTATTTTCGACGGATTATCAGCGGGGTAATAAGAAGAAAAAAAAGAATATATTGGCAAAGCAAACATATATCGAAGACTGTACCCAGGCTAGCCATGATGATGCACGAAGCTTAATCCATTGTATCCCTGTTAGTTTGAAAAAGCACAACTGTTTGTCCAAGGTGTGAAAAATCAACACCATACCATGGGTAGGGTTTGGGAAATGAACGTACATGCACAACCGATAAAAACAGTTACCGTGAGAGTTGATGGAAACTTCTTGTTAGGACATTCAGCTACATATTGCTCGTAGTACAGTCTTATCACAACCATGTCAGGGACACAGTCATTAATTCGTAGTACAGTCTTATCACAACCATGTCAGGGACACAGTCATTAATTCGTAGTACAGTCTTATCACAACATGTCAGGGACACAGTCATTAATTCGTAGTACAGTCTTATCACAACATGTCAGGGACACAGTCATTAATTCGTAGTACAGTCTTATCACAACCATGTCAGGGACACAGTCATTAATTCGTAGTACAGTCTTATCACAACATGTCAGGGACACAGTCATTAATTTCATGAAAGTAAATGAGCAAATGCTAAAACTGGTCCAGTCTAGACATATCCATCAATACTTGAAAACGTCAAATATGCACGAACAAGGTACGCGGGGAATCGAACTGGACATATTTGCAATTGCAATAATTTGTAACTCTACTGTGTTTGTTTGCTGTACTAGTTGGGTACCAAAATGGTCAACCTAACTGCGTTGGATGCCTTATAAACCTTTAAACAGTGGGGATGAGCCGAATAAAGATGATATAATGAATGTTCTATCAACATTCAAAATATAAAAGGACATTTTGAACCGTTCTGGATGTTGAGGAGATTGACTATTTAGGAACACCTTTTGGTGCGTTAGCAACTTTGTTCCAGCCAAATTTTGGCACTATATATCAGATCAGATCTTAGAATCTGAGCTAGCAAATAGCGTAACAGATGCTGATTTACTGAGAGAACGAGAAGGACTTGACACAGTGTATATGAACAATAATTGCAGACACTCCTTGCCGGTGTAAATCAGATTATGATATATTGGCAATACATGCATCTTCTTGTACTTTAATTTTTCCATTTGGAAAAGAACAATGGTAGGGAATTTTATTAGTCAAACTGAACCATGCACTCCAACCCCCCTCCAACCGGATCAGAGTTTCTACCGTCGGTGTTGCCCCGCAGCAGCAGGGATGATCTGTTATTTCCACTCGCGCCAAAATAGATGCCAGTATTTTAGATTCGAGCTTGAATATATTTAGCGGTGTGTGTGTGAACAGGTCCTGTTATTACCCAGCCCCTGGAGTTGTTTACATTGACCAGAGAATTCCACTGAGTATGATGAGGGTAATTTCCTTAAGAACAATTTTTTGAAAATAAAAACGAATCAACAACCAATATTAAACAGTATGCTCAATAATATTTCCTGCCCAGAATTTAATGACAAACGAACTAAATACAGAACCTGTAATATTTAGGCTGACTTTCATAAAAATTTCTAGCATTTGCATGTGAGTTCTGTATTTTCTAGAAAATGCCCCTCCCCCAACCCATGTGTCAATTAAGCTTTTAAATGTAGACAAGCTGCTACATTTTTAACCATATTGTCTCGCGCAAGCGAGTTATTTGACGATCTTGTGCATGAAAAATCTTTGACGCAATCTCGAGCTTAACTTTGAAATTTGAGTTTAGGATCAGACTTTAAGTTTAAACTCAATTTTGATTTAGTATTCTCGAACGATCTTAAACTAAAATTTGAGACTCAAAGTTGAGATTTAGATCATTCGCTATAGAGGGTACCTAAAATGTCAAATATTAATCTCAATCAGAAACAAAATGGCTGAGTTTGTGGGGATGATAGAGGAATAATGTTAAAGCTAAGATAAGCACTATATTAGACTTAAGTCAAAACTAAAGATTGAGTCTGAGATTGAGCTTAATATTTTGCATGCATATGGGGCCCTATATGCAGTCATTATTACACAACGTCCAGCAGTTATGAAATCAGTCACTTCACTCCTATTCTTTAGCATGGACAATATGGTATACATATTGTTGATCGTCCGTCCGTCCATCACGCTATCTCCTTTCAAAAGTTATGCGGACTTTTAGCATACTTGTGTGTTTTAGACATGGAACGCGTGACAACACCATTGTTATGTGTATTGAATCTATTGTGTGCCTAACTTTGTCTATTATAGTAAGGTTGTACCTATTTGTACTTTAAATTACGGTTACTTGTCAACATAATGTTTACCAGCATTTGAGTTCAAGGTCAGTCTTATTTACAATTTGACGTTTTGTTGGGGTTTTTTTTGGGGTTTTTTTTCCTCATTAGGATGACTCACGTCCTGTTATGATGTGGGTCATTAGATCATTAGAAGCTGTGTATATAGGGACTTGACACACAAATAATTAATTCCTGTTTTCGATCAGTCTGTGGGAATCCATTTGTGATCAGATTTTACATTGTGCCGTTGAAATCAGATATAATTCGAGAGGAATTATTTATTTATTTAATATATATTCATTGGAATTACGTAAGTGCTCATTGACTTTTTAAATTATTACATTACTTTAGTCTTTTGTGGACTAATTCAAAGACATTCTGTATTGTATCATTGTCGTATATCAGGACATTCAACACTATTAGAGCTCGTTCGTAATATTCTATATTCTTGGACTTGTGATTAGGACATTTAGGATTATTTGGAATTTGATTCATAGTATTGTAAGTATCTTTTGAATATCACTTTGTATTATAGGGAAATAAATTGCTTGTTGATATTACTTACATTGTTGGTTTCACTTTATTTCTGTTACATATTTTAAGACCTAGAGTCGTAACACCATATATAACTATACCTTAAAGAGCCATGGTGTAGCCAAATGTAAGGAGAACCTGTGTATTATTTAACATAATTCATCTTTATCTACGCTTAGTGTGTAAGCTGGGACACTCAAATCGGCATCCTATGTGACGACCGCAGCCTCCTCTTAATACAAACTTCACAGATGTATCTTGAACGTGCGTGCAATGAGAGATGGGACCGCAAGTTTTCGAGCCCTTTCCGAAAGCCAGTTGTGGTAGCGGGAAGGAGATGACGTATCATCTCTGAGAAGTTCCATGCTGGAACCTATGTCGCCAAATTGGAAATCCAGTGCTTGAACTACTAAAAAATGATTCATGAATTTCGAGCGAGTTTCACCTTCAGATGCTGCAACTTGAGCGTCTGATGAACGATTCCTATAGGCAATTTCACAAGGGGCCAGGCAGAGATCAACGAGGGTCAAAGCCTTAAGGTTTTTTCTTTAACAAAAAAAGTCTCGATAATTTTAAATCAAAGGTTTTAGAGTTAAATGGTGCTTAGGAATTCCATTAGGATTTCCTATTGGTCGCCGTTGAGGTCCAGGCACGGTAACTCAGTTATATCCTTTAATGTGCAATACTTTTCAGAATACATCCTGTGAGCAAGTCTTAGTAAACTTTAATAACCCCAACAAAATTCATATAAAAAGGCACATGAAATATACTAACAAATGGCGTGAGTTGTCAATACAACGAAGAAATCTACAATTTATATGAATGGAGATTATTTTAAACTGGTCACAATCGATGACATCATCCAAAGAATCGCAACATTGAGCCGCTATATAGCATATCAAGTTATAATTTTAAGAGGGGTCAGTTTCAATGGGGGTCGTTTTTCCCCATGACGGGGGTCATGGTATTATGGCTCATTAGCGAAAGGGTCCGTTTTCTACTGTAGAATACTGACCCCTTAGTCGTAAAAAAGTGATCCCCGGTCATTTATTCTCCGTATAAAAGTGACCCCCGGATAGGTTTTCTACGGGAGTCAATATTTTACGTTATACCTCCCAGCTTTGACGAACTACCTTTTCGTCAGTCAATTTCAGAACTAAGGATGCAGCCATAACTTTCAAGTTGTGTTTAGAATTCTGAGATTCCATCAACGATACAAGACATTTGTACATTTTATATGTTTAATATGTCATGTGTAACAATATCAACAAAGCCTCTTTTGGCATTCAGATACCAGTTGTCATTCACTTTATGGTGTATTGGATGCAGTTGTGCTTTGCGATCCTGGCAACGCTGGGTGCGGCTGGAAAGTCCCCTTGAGCTACGCGGCACGCCGCCTGTCGTCCCATCCGTATGCCACTCCAAGGCCTCGGCTCGCCTCAAACGCGCCTCCTCCGTATGCCAAGTACGGGTGATCGCCAGGCAACACGATAGCGGTCACGCACATGATTTAGAGAAGCGCGTGGCCGGTGGATAAAGGCTAGTGCGCGGCATGTTTTGCAGGGAGAACAAGAGTGTTTCAGGTGACATCATCGCCTGTGTTTCATGTGACCACAATGAGCCTCTGGGCGGTGCGGACCTCGTGGATCTGGGCTTAGCTGGCCTATTTCCGGTGCCGTAAACATCTACCTGACCCGCCTTGGCGAGACCGACTTCAGCAGGTACGAATGGTCGGAAGCGGGTACCCCGCGCCTGATCGTGTGTGGGTACGCTATCGCGCAGCCAGCGATGAAGGAGCTTTTGAACAATTATTTAAACACACTTGAGCAAGGAGTTTATGGAGTACGTCGAAGCGACCGTGGACCCATGTGCCACGGGCAGCTAAAGCGCGCCACCGAACACGCGGGCAGTTGTGCGTGGGTCGTGGAGGTATTGTGCTAGCCACCACGAGACACCGGCGCCAGTCGCCAGGGGTTTTCTACGACCAGTTTCGAACGCTAGACGCCAAGGCTCTCTACGGCTCTTTCGAGTGCTAGTAGATGTGCGTTTTCTACAACCAGTTCCGATCTCCACCTGCGCGATCGGGTTCCTCCCCGCGTTGCTAGTCGCCAGGGATTCCTGGAGATGAGTCAGGCATTAATTTTAGTGGCCACAAATTTTCTACGCCTAGCATTAATGCTAGTCATCAAAAGGTATGTATGGGCAAGGCTAAATTCCATTTCAGATCTACTGCCCCCAATGCAAACCTATGGCGTAATGTTAATTCCAAAAACCCCTCAAGCAGCACATATTACTCTTGACAATTCACTTGCAACGACGCTTACAGATAATTTAAAGTAGTAATAAAATTCAAATCAATAATTTTCCAAGCATTAACTCTTTGTTAGAAAATGCTGCGTGAATTAGCCACATGGAGCGAAAATTCAGTGAGGCGTAATTTTTTATTTTTTTATTTTTTTTATATTTTATTTGCAATATTATTTTAAATATTGTAGTGTCAAATTTTACGTTTACAACATTTCGACTTAAGACATTTGAAACGGAAACCTTTTTTTGACGACATTATAGAAGACTTACAGTGGCGGTGCGAGGGTTCGAGGCGCCCGGGGGCAATGTTCTTTTGTGGCGCCTTTTGTGGCGCCCCTACTTTGCCACAGAGAAAAGTCTTTATGTCAGTAGCCACCCCCCCCCCACCCCATATAAGTTTTGTGAAGAATTGCCCCCGTTACACAAAGGTGAGGTGAAATACTATAAATATTTCAGCTGCAAAAAAAAAAAAAAAAGGTTCTAAAAAATAACTCCCGACTGCACCCTCCTTCGCCTGGCGCCAGGGGGCAATTTTCCCTCCCCTCGACCCTCCCTCTCGCCGCCACTGAAGACTTCTTGGTTTTCCAAACCTGTGCTGTCTCTTTCTATCTCTCAGGAAGAAGCAAAGCTTGGTTGTGCAATATGTTGTCAAATTTGTAATATTTTTCCCGTCAACATACTGTACATTCAATGGTTTGCAAATCTTCTGTTTACAAAATATTAGTGAGCTGGCAAAACGCATTGGAATGAGCACAAGGTCGAACAAAGGTTACATGTTGTAAAAACGTTTAATAAGACTTTGAAAAATATCTCATATATCTCCCCCCCCCCCCCCTCTATCTCTCTCCCTTCGCGCGCGCTCGCTTGCGATGGAGGTAAATCATATAGAGTTCGATCATACACGTGAGTGATGTCCATTGCAAAATAGCAATTATGAGTACTGTACATACAATTAGTCGGCAAAATAAATGTGATTGAAGTCAGGTGTGTCCCAGTTAACAGTGAACGAATCAATACTGGACTTAGGTTTCACTTGAAGGTTAGTTAGATTCAAAACAACATCTGTGGGACCCCCCCCCCAAAAAAAAAAAAAAAAAAAAAAAAAAAAAAAAAAAAAAAAAACAAGAAAACTATCATACGTTACACATATTTTATTTGCTTTAGATAGCTGGTTTTAACGTGCGAACTTTTGCAGAATCCAGTTTATAGAACGCGCTGATTATACTGTATCAAAAAACAAAAAGCTCGTCGTGAGGTTTGGTGTACTTTTGTATCAAAGTGGGTTCCATTTTTTTTAAACGGCAAAACTTAAGTCCATCCAAGTTGTCCATCGTACATAGAGTGCCTGTATTTGTTAAGAAAATAATATTTTTTGTCTGTGAAAAAGGGAAGGTAAAAATGGCCCACGCAATCACTGTTTTATATATGTGTGAATAAATGAATGAAAAAAAAATAATGATTGGATTTTAAGAACAAATGACAAATTATTGGATTCTTCAAACTTATCAAAGCATGAGAAGAGCTATAGTACGATCCCTGACAAGTATGGAGAAAGATATTCCGAAAAAATAGTAGCAAGTTCACTTATGTGTTTTACAACTGACTTGTTTTGAAATGTTACAAGTTATAGTTGATAATAAAAGGACAGACTTCAAAGGTTACAAAACTGTATAGATTATTAAAATTGACTGCTCTGCAATTAAGACAGTGATATGTAAAATATCACCTAATTGCATGTCAGTAAAGCGCCTTTTTTGTTTCTTCCCTTGAGTCAACCTGTTTACCGTATTAACACACAAAAATAAGCACAACCCATGATAAAACTTTCAGGATTTCATGCACTCAGGTGAGTTAGTATGTGCATAAAGTTACAAAGGTCTATCAGTTATGGTAACAAATGTACAATAATGAATGGTTATACATAACAAAGAAGGAACATAATTGGGGTTTGAGGCCACAATATGGCGGCGGAAGGAGACATAAAATACAATCGGATTATGTTCGGTCTTTTCTATTGCAACATATGTAGTGCTCTCTGCCCGGGGCGAACCACCAGATCCATCAAATTCATATGTATTCCTACAACCATTTCCGAGTTTATTTCTCGGCTTGGAAATGGCCGAGTGATGTACCTGTCGAAGAGTAGGGTGTGCGTTCGGAACTACCTCGCATATTTCTGCGAGACAAAAATATGCCGTAGGATTTACCTCGAAGTTGTGAATGCATGGAGTGATGAGACTCGCATCGGAAAGAGCCATAGTTTTTCCGAATGAGGTTACTTTTAGTTGAAAGGAAAACCAACAGGTGCAACCGAATGTAGTAAGCATGGCGGAGAAGATAGAGACTTGGATGTGTGCTGAGTTAGCAAAATTAGGAATAGATGCTTCAGACGAAAATGCCAGGTGTCTAATCCATCTAATATTCATGAAAAGATGTATTAATGTTGGAATCAAATGTGATACTTTTCATGACCTCTTTTTACAAATTACAGGAACACACCGGTGCGGTAACACTGTTTTGACAGATTGTGCAATTTCAGTTTCGATTGAGGGCAACCAAAGAATTAATCGGGTCTGTCCTGCAAGTGAACAAACGGCGGTCTGTTAATACATTCAGATGTTACATACATAATCGTTTCCCTTGCAAAATATTGTCAATCCTTTGACCTGTTTATCATGATCTTCAGCTGGCAATATGTCGAGGCTTAAAGTTATGCAGATGCCAGATTTCTTATTCTGTCATTGGAATTTGAAAACGGTGTCTTTTATTATTAGCAGTGTCTGGTATCATTCTGTGGTACAAGCAAAGAAAACCAAGCAAAGTATGGATCTGACACTTGATTATTTTACTGTTTTGTTATAAATTAGTTTTTGTCATGATCTTTAGTTTGCAAAAGAAATGTATCAAAAGGGAAGAAAAATCAAGTTCATTGTTAATTGCCACATGTTTATTCCACACTATATATTTCTTCATGAGACTGTCACAGCTGCCATTTTCTTTGCTGAACTATTTACAGGATTCATTGGAATCCAGGCCAATTCAATTCAGCAGCTAACACTTCTGCTGCATGATATTGATGTTTATATTGACCTACGGATTTTATTATTATTATTATTATTATTATTATTATTATTATTATTATTATTATTATTATTATTGTTATTTACATCTTTTGCATTGATCAATGGCAAGTCCATCTTATGTAACATTTATGGTTTTATTATATGCCTCTTCTTTGGGAATGGTAGGAATATTTAAATAATTAGGACACTCTGTGACACAAATATTCTTAACACCATGGAGTAGCAGAATGATTATGAATTAGTGCCACTGCTTGGCACCAGCCATGATCTTATTATTTGCAGTCTAAATGTACAAGCAAAAGAATATCAGTGCATTCTTTAAATATTTATGACCTGATGATAGGTCTTAAATTTTGGCAGAGCTTTATTTGAAATTATTCAGCTGTGGGGCATCAAGGATATGTGGTATATATAAGCATGCTGATAAAAAAGAGTGCTTTTGTTTTGAGTCACTTTGTTATTTATTGATTGCTATAGTTATTATTGGAAATTCATTTAAGTAAAATGGGGACATTTGTGGATTAAATGCTTAAAATTAAATTCTTTTGTATAATTTTAATGCATTAAGCATTTTCCTTCAGAATTTGTGGAATGTTTGCATAAAATATGCAGATTATTTGCTTATCTAGAGTTCTGCATTTATTCTTTATCCAGTGACAACTGTTGTAAAAAGTGACTCATAGTGAACGCAATATTTCCATCTATTGATGTGTTGTATAGTTTGATTGGTCCATTTGTCTATCCATCTATTTGCATTAGTATCGTTCCGAGTTTTTTGAAGATGATCTTGAATGTTTGCATTAATTGATTATCATTAGAAATGTACACATAGATTTACCTGGAGGTATGGATTAACAAGTCAAAAGTGAGATCAGTTGATAATAAGGAAGTAAAATTTGATGGGCAAGACAAAATATCTCGTTTTCATTATGAAGATCAATAAATGTTAATCATAATTTCACTGTGTTTGAAGTCTGTCCAATATACAAGAGTTTGTCATAAAATAAATGATAACTCACAAAATTCCCTCAATTTAGTTTGTCATAAAATAAATAATAACTCACAAAATTCCCTCACTTTCCAACACTTTATTGTACTCTGTGTAGAACTGGGTAATGAAATAATTCATTATGAAGTTAGAAGTGAATCTAGTGTTTTTGATCATGATTGAGCAGTCCCATACATGTTGTTTGATTTGCTTGGGTTAATTTTTTGTGTGGACCAAGTGCTGAAACCTTTGGACTAAATATTTCAAATTTGAATTCAAGTCAGAGCAGTGTGAATAATATTTTGATAATTATTTTGATGACCTATAATTTTACTGATTGTGAAAAGGGAATTTTCTATTGATGTGTGATGTCACATAACTAATTATAGCATTCAATAATGTAATTAGATGCAATTGTTTCTTTCAGTTAATGTTAATCATTGGGTTTATTTCAGTTACATTTTGAGTATCGAGACAGCAGAAGAATTGAAAGAGTATCTACTAGAGCTTTTGGACGGCTCAGACCCGAGAACGCAGAAGTTCATTACAGACCTTCTTTCTCGTTTAAGACAGTCTCAAAACAATGCGCAGGTGTGTTTCTTACATAATGAGCTTTTTTTCTGACATGGACATGACAGAAACATAATTGGTGAAATACAAATCTTTATATTGAAGAGCAAACCAGTGAAGAAAAGTTCGTTAAACAAATCAACTTTGTAACCAATTGAATTTTCAGACTTAATAACTTGCATGACTATATTGTAGAATAGTTCTTGATTATATAGATCAGGGGTCTCCAAACTTTATAAGATGAGGGCCATGTTAGATTTTTGAAGGGGGTTTGTGGGCCGAAGCGACTGTGAAAAATTTAAATATATGCAAAATCGTTTTAAAAAAGTATGACACCATGGGCCGGACAAATCGAAGCTGCGGGCCAGATTCTGCCAGTGGGCCATAGTTTGGAGACCCCTGATATAGATCAATATCATGAAGTAGGAAAGAAAAATTAAATTGAGGAATCATAAAACTTTGAAAATCAAATTTGAAATTTTTAATTATAAACTGTCGATTGTTCCCAGTTAGTGAAAAAGGTTTACCTGAGATTGTTCCATGTATGTAGAGTTGAAGTAGAATCAATCCTCCTTAACTCAATAACCCCTGACACCACGTTTACTAGTCATGAGGTTGTGCCCTACTTCCGATCTCTATAACATCAACATCATTTAAGATACACTAAAGTGGGTGGTTTTGCAGGAAAGTAAACAAATGTAGCTCTACAATGATCCCAAATAATGTCGACTTTCTACTTTTATTAAAAACAGCAGAAAAAACTTAATATTTGAGACACTTTTTTTTTACATCAAAAATTGACAGTTTCAGAACCGCCGTTTGAGTCCAGATTTTATACTTTTTGGTCTTAGATCTAAAGCAAACCAGTCTGAACAGCACACAGAGAGATGAACCTTTGCAAAAAGTAGGATAAGTTTGAGATTTCGAGTAAAAAGGGATCAGGACACAAAAATCGTGGTTCCAATATGAAAAAAAAAAGTCCAACTTTTACCCTTCTGTACATGTGCAAGTGTAATAGCCAATCAAAAACAACGTCTTTGATACACCTAAGCATCTGGCTAAGCAAAAAACTCTCTTAAGCAGATGTGTTTGGCTGCATTCAGAAGTAACCCCCAAAATGGGTTTCCTGCCCCCATTTTGGGCGAAAATGAAAAGAATCTCCAGGGGTTAATGAGTTAATGGGTGAATTTTGATGACATCATCAAATTTGAATATTTCTTGCTTATTTGATCGGTTTGTGCATTACCATTGCACAAAAATTACAAAAATAGCCATTCCTGGACAATTTCTAAGAAATTTCCCAAAACTTGTTTTTAAGTCCATACAGCAAAATTGTCTAACTCTTCCTTCGAAAATTTGAAATATTCACAACACTAGCATATTGACGAATGATTTAACATGGAGATTATACATACAGTGCAATTGGATGGACAACTAGTAGAAAGAATAAAGATGGATTTTGTTTAAAACTCATGTTTGTTACATTAAAGAAATTGTGTTATTTATAGTCATTCATGTTCAGTTTCATTTTAGGTTTACATACATTTTGGTAAGTTAATTTTGACACCCAACTTTTGTCCATTTTGATAAAATGGCATAGTATCAGTCAGTGTTTCAGGTGGGAATGTATTATGTATGTTGGGCATAGGAATGTGTTATATATCTTTGACACAGGCATGTGTTGTGTATGATGGACATGGGTGTATGTTGTGTATGATGGACATGGGGGAAAAGGTCACCTTATTCCTGTGGGGTTATCTTTTTATTAATTAGGAAATAGCATTCCAGCAGAAACAACACAAGTAAATAACTTTAATATTTTTTTTGACTAAATGGATTAAAATGCAATGTAATTATCTCAGTTCCTTTAGGGTGAAAAGCATTGTATTGGATTAAAATGCAATGTAATTATCTCAGTTCCTTTAGGGTGAAAAGCATTGTATTGGAGGCATATCTTATCTGTTCCTAGCTAATCTTAATTGTCAAGGGGCCCCGGGTGGCCGAGTGATCTAAGGTGTTCGCCTTTATAGATCACTGACATCTCACCTCTGGCCACATGGGTTCAAGTCTCAACTCGGCCAGTGTGGGTGTGTCAGAAAGCTTGCCAGTAGCTTCCCATGTGTCGGTGGTTCTTCCTGGGGTTTTCTTGTGTTCTTCCTACACCAGATATACTGGTCACCATGTATAGCCTATCATGTGCTGAAAAATGGCGTTAAACCCACAAAACCAAAAACAAAACCTTAATCAAACAATCATATATTAGGTACTGCTCGATATATTTAACCACTGATGCATTACCAAGTCAGTGTGAGGAAGAATCAGCTCATTATTATTCATACAGGACATATGAGTGCTGATTATATGTAACCAGTAAAATACAGAGAACAGAAATAGTACTGTTCCCCATTCATCAGTCACATGCTTCACTCTGTACACAAAGTTTAGAGCTTTGGATACAATTAGGGGATGATCTTCATAAGGTGGAGGCAGTGTTGCAAATTGAGCATGGGCTCACGGGTTTCCCACAATTTTGTATCCTATGTCCCCCTAATTTTGATTTTGTGCCTGGGCTCACTTTTTTTATCAGAATTTTTTTTAAAAATATGCCTACAACTTATCATTTGTGCATATCCATCCATGTCACTGTTGGCATTAGCAGTGCCCTAAGTTGCCAGAGGTGATACAGTCTATAAGATGACAGTGAATATCTATTTTCAAACAATGTATATTGCAATGAAAACATTCAAGGTTTGTGGTAGTCGGCTAAGTTACAATGTGAATTGTTTGACGGCTGTTAGTGTAACCTATTTTCGAGGATAAAGTCCCCCCTGTGGCAAGGAAGATTTAAAACATTCAGTGTGTCTCTCAAGCAAATGATAATACTTTTATTTTATAAGCCCAATGGGCTATTCACTTAGAATGCGAGAGGTACCTAATGTAGGTTTCCTCGGGCATTGGGCTGTCTGATTTTTTGAGCTCTGTCATACCCATTTTTTTGCATGCCATGCTATCCGTTTTAAGTACCATGCAGCCACTCTGCTAACTTGTATAAAGTACCCTGTCTTCTGCCCCTCTATTGCTTCATCTGATTGAGTCCTGTAATTTTTGGACAGCACCAAATATCTCCTCATTTACATCATGAGATGTCAAGGAATTTTTACTTTTCACTTTCCCCAAATATATTAAAGAGAAATTTCATATCTATTTAGCATACCAAAATGTTAGACATCTTAGGCAGGTGCAGGTGTGTCAAAACAAATTTTTTACACATAGTACCGGACATAATACTTTGAGACTTTCCAGTAGGCTCAGTACACTTTAGTACATGTGGAAACAAGACAACACTCTGCAAAAGCTGATTTGTTGTTCAAAACATTCCACTTCCAGATTTTTATAATTTACAACAATAACAACACAACAAATTGCTATTCTAATAATGCTAATGGTAAGAACAATAACAACAATTCATAATAAAATAATGTGTCCTTTTGATCATGAGATATGAGTTAAAAGCACTTCTTTTGGAGGGTAATTATATTGCCATTTTTTAGATGTGGGGACAATAATATAATAATTGATTCCAGTACAGTTTGAAATTGCTTATGGAGTAAAAGAATAATTTTTAAAAAAAGTAGATTTAATTCTTATAATATCATTTACATCTCGGGTTAGCTTTCCATTATTTTAACAACTATTTGGGAAAATAATTGTCATTAGCCAATTTCAATAAGGTGGTTGCCAATGGACCAATGTCCAGTCAAGACTGGACCTAAATACCAAAAAGCTTAACTGATGCCTATCATATACATAGTATCAGACTGAAGTGTTGGACACTTTTACTAATTTACCATCTTATTTGAAAGAGTAAATATAAATAAATCAGAAATAATGCAATACCATTACTAATAAACTGTTATTTCTACTTGATTATTTTACCTTTATTTTTGTTCTGGTTTTAATTTGCAGTCTTCACTAGTATTGGATTCATTTACTGCAGGTGCAGAATGGAGTCTTCAGTTCTGCAACCTATTTTACATGCTCTGAGATTCTATCATTAATGAATATAGTAAAGAATAACCCTTTTAATGTTTTCAGTTTGTATTATTAGAAATCTGAATCATTAGTACCGTATATACTTGCATATAAGCTGGGTCCAAATGCAAACAACATAGACCCTGATCTGCCATCGCATAATGTGCCAGCAGATCAGGGTCTATGTTTGTTCTGTTGATTAGTCCTTACAAACTGCATAGACCCAGATCTGCTGGCACATTATGTGAGGGCAGATCTGGGTCTATGCAGTTTGCAATTGGTATTAGCTTATACATGAGTATATATGGTAATAAGCAAATAACTTGTAAATAAACCGAGATTTTAAACCTGTAAAGCATTGTAGATGAATGCTTTACAAAGCTTATCTACTTAGGAGTAAAAAGGAAATATGGTAGGGACAATTGGAAAGACATTTTTGATATGGGTAGGGGCATCACTTCTATTTAAATATTGTGTATGGTAGTTTATGTGGAGAACTAGTTGCTAATGCTTTAATTTGTCCCTGTAACAGTTAGATATATGATACTAATAAATAACACATTTTCTAGCAAAATTGAAGTTAAGTTTAATGTTCTTATTGTTCTTTCAGTACTACAAGAAATCGACTAAGGATGAGAGCTACTATCGTGAAAAGGACAAAAAGGAGACAAATTACTACAATGGGAATACCAAAGACTCGCATCAGAAGTCAAAAATAGTCAATGGCTTTTTGAAAAGCAGTCCTACAGAAGTAAAGATTGTTAATTTATTGCAATTAATCCAGCATTTTTTTGCAGACTTTGAACATGTGTTATAATGTTTGAAATTGGTGATGAATATTTTTCAGACATGAAATATAGTAATTTTGTTCACCTCCACTTAAAGAAGAAGTCAATATATAGGATTCACTTTGTTCATCGATCAGTCCTTTCATCTGACTGTGCATCGTTCTTGTCCACACATTGACACCATGGTAACATCTTTAGATGAATACATGTCCGGCACCAAAACTAGGCCCTGTGACCAATTTTCCAGGATTAAAAAAAAAGTTGTATAAAAATCTTATTCAGACTATAATTCCAATATCTTTTCACCTGTTGCTACCAAATTTACACTAAAGATGCATCTAAGGGGGAGGTATTTAATGCATCAAAACGGGGTTGCTGTGGCCTACTTTCCAGGATTTATGAAACTTCTCTTAAAAATTGTCTCCATCCTTTCTGTCTGTGCTATAAAACCTGTACTATTATACCTATTGGCACCAAACTTAAATTGTTTGTGTAGCTTTCAGTGAACATGTGTTGCACACAAAAACTGAGTCACTATGACCTGCTTTCAATGATTTAATAAATATTTGTTACAATTATGCCTTGGATCAAATTCCATTATGTTCTCCTCATATGAGCACTGGGTCACCATGACCTCTTTTCCCTGATTTAGAACATTGCTAACAGAAAAAGTCTGCACTCAGATTTCAACACACCGTTCAGCATATTGCCACCAAATGTGCATGGAAGATGCATCTGGAGATTAATATGTGTCAAACATAAAAAATTGTTGCTGTGACCCACTTTATATATTTTTATTGAACATTCTGAAAGATACCGACATGTGTCACAGAAATGCTCCTGCTCACTAACAACTCTAGTTTTAAAATAGTTGGCAGTAAAACTTGAATAGTAGATAATGCTAGGTGCAGGGCTTTAATGAAAACACTGTTGATGTTGTCATCAGTAATTTTGATGGACTTTCCATCTGAAAAGGTCTTATTTTAGTATCTGCTAAAGTTAAAGCAAGTAAAGTTCAGCTATTTACTTGTATAAAAAGTTTCTTCTGACTTGCTTTTACAGGTAAGATACCACATTGTCATAGATAAATTCTTTCAGGATCTGCTGGAATATAACTTAGGTTTATCTTATGTGACAGGGATGTAATATAAGTTGATTACAATGAAATAAATGTTTTTCTTTGATAGGATAGAAAGCATGTGCCAGTCGAGAATTGTGAAGAAAGTCTCAAAGAACTGGGGGGAGGTAAAAAGAAGCCAAAGTTTGTACCTCTGTACAGTCAAGAAGGACAAGCAAAAACTGTCATTCACTTGCCAGGTAAAAATGTTGGTTTCATTCACATCTTCAAAAAGATAAATTAGTTGTTTCAGTAACAGGGACATTTTTACAGATTTATTGTGAAAATGTTCATTTAAATATTGTCATCACTGGTTTGAAAAAAGCCCAGCAAGCTGACTGGAAAATTGAACTAGCCCATGGGAGATTTGAGCTTGCCCCAAAATATGACAATGTAATATCACAACTAAAGTAAAACAATAAGGTAAAATAAAATATTGGGTGTTTTAAGGAAATCACATTATATTTATTTTACAAATAAAGAACTTTTGCTTCCTTTCCATGTTTGTTTTGCACCTTAAAATAAAATGCCGATAATTAAAGTTATCAAAAATAGTACATGTAAATAGATATATGTAGATGAGGAAAAAAGGAAGTGTTAGTGCTAGAATGCAGATATAGCTAGAAGAGCAAAGACAGACATGTACATGTACAGTCAAACAAGTCCTAATGGTCAAATGTGTTCAGTGGTCACCTGGTCACAATGGTCATTCTAATTCCCCCACCCCCCAGCAAATTTCCTATAAAAATGCCCTGTATTTAATAGTCACCTGCTTTCGGTGGTCAGCGGTCAGGTGTTTCCTAACCAAACAATGGTTTCATCCTGCCTTAAGCAGTCACTGGAGCATATCAGCAGTGACAGCTTCAAGTATGGAAATTAAACATTTCTTTTTGTGTGAAGAGCAAGGCATTGTTTAGATAAATGTATATCATGTGAATCGATGTTTAAGCATTTCATATCTCGATTGTACTTACCGTACTCCAGTCATGATGTCAGTCAAACTCAAAGGTGTAAACAATTCGGCTTAGAAAGCAAGGCGGTTTTTGTCCTTACATGAGAGAATCGAAGCAATTCGTTTGCTGGATAGTTAAAAAGTAGTTGTGTAGTTGCAGCAGAAATGGGAGTCGTGTGAACTCAGATCCAAGGAATTATTAAGCATAAGCAAGATATTATAACCGATTTTGAGAACAACGTTAATCCGGAGTGTAAGAGATTACATACAATCACACCAAATGATGAGATTAATGAGCAATGCTGGAAATGGTTCCCGGATGCTACAACCCGCATGTACACTGCACTAGTGACATCCTGGAGTCAGTCTCATGCATGTCATGTGTACTCGGTGAGGCAGCTCAGCACTCTGTAATGCCATATGTCTGTTAATCTCTAGATTGCTGAAAGATATGCATTCCTATCCTAGTTCATGCTACTTAAAGACCATCACAAGGCCATCCTCCGACCACAACCTCAATCTTCCAACTACTTATTCTACTTCCAAATGGAGGCGGTCAGAAAACAGGCCACCAAAAAGGCAAACCTCACACCACCAAGCATCACAGGACATAATACAGGGAGAGAATGCCTGGTTTTGACCCAAGATCTCTTCTCAGCATCCGTTAGGCAGAAAATGATGCAATGTCCATACTGCCCTTTTCTACCAGGTGTGGGGAAGTCTTCAACACTCCACCACAGGATGGGAGAGATCCTGCCCTGACAACATGTGGATCTTACTCCAGGCCATTTTCAAGATTGAAACTCTCTCAATCAACGCCTTAGAGCACCCAAGTTTAGCACAGATACCCTGAGGTTGGGCCCCAACTCCATTCAGGAGGGAGACCTTACAGGCCAAAAGCACAGGGTGAGCATCCCTTGGTAGCAAGACAGGAAATCCCTTGTTTCTCTTTTACTTCTCGGATTTCTTGTAAGCAAGAACAAATCCTCTCTAATTCCCTCCCAGCTCTTCATTCATTTGGGCATTGTATTAAAAACTCCAGTGTCTTGAGTTTGTCTCCTCCTAGAACGTCCCTTGAAGATCACATTGGTGGTGTTCCTCTTCAGCTAGGAGAGTCAAATCTTGGCCAGGGAATCTCTTCGCCTCTTGGGTCTTCTCAGTGTGACCTCAAACTTCCCATTCCCACTAGCAGCTACATCCCTGGAAGAGTGTGCAGTTCCATTTAAGTAGTACCTGACGATTTATGGGATTTGGCACCGGTCCCCCTTTGATAGGGGATATAGCACCAGTCCCCGCATCCAAGAGGAGACAACTCTAGTCTGACTTTCCCTACACAAGCAGATGACCTTTTAGAACTTATGTTGCAAAACAAGCCAAGAAATATTGTGACTGTCTTGTTAGCTTGGAAGGGCTGGATTTGCAACATAATCAACATAATTTTTTTAAGACATATATTTTACTTCAAAAATTGTTTTCTAATTTAAGTTAAGATCACAGTATTTTTCAGATATGAAATAATTTTTTGTTATTATCATGAATTGATAGATCAATTGAATGGAAAGACATTTATAGTTTCTGGCTTAGGGCAATATTTTGCTTTCTTAATAATGTAGTGAATAATTTGCATAACATGTGACACTGAAGTTGATAATTTATGCCTTACTGTTTACAAAATATGGCTAAACCAAAAAGTTTTGAAAGTTTTTGTGAATAAATTGCATAAGAAATCTTTTCATTTGATCTTGGTACAGAAGTGGTAAATCAAACATACATATCATACCTGCAAACCTTCCAGACAATGTGTTGGGATTTTTTTTGAGACTTAAAAAGTGTTTTGTTGTCCGAATAGAGGTCAAGCCTTCCAGACAATGTTGTGGGCTTTTTGAGACTCAGAAAGTGTTTTGCAGTCCCAAGAGAGGTCAGTGTGCGTGACCACATAAAGCAATGGTGTACAATTGAGAGTAAGTTATCTAATCATATAAGCCTAAAGAAAATGACTGGAAATTCAAAGTTTAATGAAAGAAAAGAAAATGTTTTCTTTGAAGCATTTAATAAAATTTACAACAAGAAAATAGTTTATAGCCTTATCATTGTTATATATCATCACCACACACACATACACTCACAACACACAGACAGGAAATAAAAAATACACCAAGTTTCTATCATTAAAATTAACTGGACAGTAGAATATATGTTTAAGGGACTTACCATTTAATTTCTCAATGGAGGGCCTGGTATTTTCTTTGCAACCAGGATTTTTCTTTTTTTAAAGCTCTTTGGTGGCTGGATTTATTTTCATAAATCCCTCACACACACACACAAAATGAAAATGAATGGTTGGTCCATAACTTGATGTAGACTTTGTTTCTCTCAATAGTTCAGTACAGACTTTAAAGGTGATGCAAGCGTCATTAGTGTTTATCTTTGCACACATTATGGACTAGATGTTACTGTCCTGATGCTGGACTGTGTTACTGTCTCAAACGATGTAGTACACTCTGGAATGACTAATGTCAGTATGTTGTTTGCTCCCCCATGCTACTACACTTCACAAGTAAAAATATCATCAATCAGGAGTTTTGGAATTTAGTTTTGATGGGCTTTGTTAGCTTCACAGGTGGCTCCTCCTTGTGTGAATCACAGCTATGTTTTGACATTTTGCCTTCAAAATTAATCTTCAACACTATTCCAATGACCGAAATAATATTGTTTTGCATTTTATATAGGGATTACAATCTGACTTGAAAGAATGTTGCTGCTGATCATGAACTAGCCAGTAATCTTTAATAAAGATGGCTTTAACATTGTCAGTCAAAGCAACAATGTGTAATAACTTTTGCCTCTTTAACGTGCATCTCTTTGATTTACCTAACTTAAAATGAATTGTGTTTGCTCCACTTTGTGTACTTTACCTATGTACATTAGCCTATTAGCCTCTCCCACAGCAGATCTCAAAGGACTCTTCAACAACAAAATCACCATAGTTGTTGTCAGTGAATTAAGTAATCTGTGCAGTGGTGGTGGTTTATTTCTGACTGCCTTTACCTTTTAATTGCCTCTGTGACAATCAGCTGTGTAAACTGACCTGTGTTGATAGTTTTCCATGAACTTTAAGCATGACTGTTTACTGTTTATACAGGCTACAGGTTAAGGGCATATATCATGGTGTGAAGAAAGGTCTCTCTCTCTCTGTCTTTTTTTTATACAAGATTATTGAAAATTGTGTGTTTATAAACATGACCATGTCGGTGGTGGTTTTGGGTCGGGAGTAAAATAAAATGGTGCTTTTCACGTGGCACATGTTCTGGCAGGTATGTCATATATGCATTCTGTTATATCCTGATTTATACATATACACTGGTTTCTTACTATAGCGATGTTTAGGGTAGGCAGAAAAGTGTACCACATTATATGTGAGGTCTTTTTGGCATGAGGTGGTCCCGCACCATAATGCTGCTTAGGTCAAGCATAAAAGTGAACCACATTATAAGTGAGGTTGCCTTATTCTAGATGGTCCATCGCTATAATGCTGTTTAGGGTAGGCATAATAGTGAATCACATTATAATGGATGTTGCCATATTCTAGATGGTCTATCGCTATAATGCTGTTTAGGGTGGACATACAAGTATACCACATTATAAGTGAGGTTGCCTTAGACTGAGGTGGTTCCTCACTATAACACTGTTTAGGGTAGGCATAAAAGTGTACCACATTATAAGTGAGGTTGCCTCAGACTGAGGTACATTCAGAATCAAAACAACATGCTACCTCAAAATGGATCCTTGACCGTACCTGTGTTAAGTAAGTGACTGTGCTATAGCAGAATAGCAAGGGACTACTGTATATATTTGTACTAAAGATAGATAAGAAGATGGATAGATATACCATAATAAAATCAGATTGATCTGTGTTTCCCAGGTCGCCATCCCTGTGAGTGCCAAGCATCGAAGCATAAGCTGATTAACAACTGTTTGCAATGTGGGCGTGTCGTATGTGAGCAAGAGGGTTCTGGACCATGCCATTTCTGTGGTAAATTGGTAAGTATTATAACATGACATAAACATATGGATATTGCTGTAGCTAGTTCAATGTCATATTGCTAGTATCCTGGCACAGACCATGGTAGATTTTGCATTGCAACATATGATTGGTTCAATGTCATATTACATGTTTCTTGGCACAGACCATGGTAGATTTTGCATTGCAACATATGATTGGTTCAATGTCATATTACATGTATCTTGGCACAGACCATGGTAGATTTTGCATTGCAACATATGATTGGTTCAATGTCATACTACATGTATCTTGGCACAGACCATGGTAGATTTTGCATTGCAACATATGATTGGTTCAATGTCATGTTACATGTATCTTGGCACAAACAATGGTAGATTTTGCTTTGTAACATACGATTGGTCCAATGTCATATTACATGTAGAGGCACTCTACAGATAATACGTGTTTCTGAGAGAGTGACAGGTGTAAGATGAAGTTGTTTGCATTTGCAACATGCACAATGGAGAGAATGTTGGCATACCTCTATGCTACTTTCAAGTACTGTGACTGAAATTTCTGTACATATTGTACTTGTGGAAATTGAACATGATCTAAGCACACATCAGACAGAAATGGCCGCTCCAAAGTACTCGAAAAATCAGACTTAATTAGTCAAAAGTACACTATTTTCAGCAGTTATTAAAATAGGGAAACACATTTTGCCAGAGTAGGCAATACCAGCCTCTGAAAGTACAATGAATGAATTAAAAATATATAAAAAGTAAAAAAAAAGTTATCTGCTCTTTTTTTTATATTTACCTTTGAAGTCCAGGAAGTGAAAATGACCAAGTGGAGTTAGCAGTTTTTTTAGATGTGCACATCTTAAGTAAGACCAAGCTGTATACTTTATAACCCAAATTGCACCCATCAATCATACACCAAAATAAAGGGAATTCAAAGTTAATTTAACAATACCTAAGATATACATGGTCTTTTTTAAGTAGCCGGAACAACCAGTGAGGAAAACCTGGGTAATTCTTGTTCTTTAAAAATCTAACCCTATGCAAAGTACGAAACTGGAGAGTGCCACAAACAATGGTAGATTTTGCTTTGAAACATGCGATTGATCCAATGTCATATTACATGTATCTTGGCACAAGCCATGGTAGATATTGCATTGCAACATATGATTGGTTCAATGTCATATTACTTGTATCTTGGCACAAACAATGGTAGATTTTGCATTGCAACATATGATTGGTTCAATGTTGAATTACTTGTATCTTGGCACAAACAATGGTAGATTTTGCATTGCAACATATGATTGGTTCAGTGTCATATTACTTTTATCTTGGCACAACCCATGGTAAATTTTGCATTCCAACATACGATTGGTTCAATATTACTGTATTTTGATACAAACCACAGTAGATTTTTCATTGTAACGTATGATTAGTTAAACCACATTTATTGAAGAAAGTGCAAACAAGACATGCCTAATTACAACATGGTGGCATGGGAACTAGCAGAAAGCGTAAAGCTTGTTTGAAGCTGTCTCCCAGAGTGAGGCATTAAAAACAAAATACAAATACAGCATTGATATTATCAATATCGACATATCAAACTATGATTGACTAGATGTCTGTGCCAAGAGAAATTTACTGCAAATTCTCCTAATCAAATAGTATTCAGCATGATCACACATTTATTCCCAAACTTCTCGTTCAAATGGAGTATAATACTGAGAATTTCATTAGTCTAAACTAATATGTGGGAGGAGACGAGGTGGGATTAACTGCTCTTGACCAAGTTAAATATTAGATTGACTGATATATTTCTTTTCTATTTAAATATCTTAATTGTTAGCTGTACTGGTCATAGATCAGGAGAGTGTATGGGATGGCCTGTTGTTAGTCATCTGACATCTGTCCATCCATTAGCACAAGTTTGTTATCACAACACTTCTCCTAAACTACTTGGAGGATTGACATGAAACATTCATCCCAAGGTCTAGTTGGTTCTAAATGAAAAGTGGTGCTGCTCAGACATCCAATAAGGCCACCACAGCAACCATCTTGAAAATCTTATTGCTACTCCTCCTGAATGGATGGTCATATCAACATGTGGTGTTCACTAAAGGACTTCATATGATGCCTGGTTCGTCCAATATGAAAATGGTTCTGCTCAGACAGCCTATATGGCCACCACAGGGACTATGTTTAAAATTTTGTTATCACTAATTCTCCTGAATGGATGGTCATATCAACATGTGGTTTTCAGTAAAAGACTTTTCATAATGTCTAGTTTGTCCTAAATGACAAAGGTGCCAATCTGATGTCCAGTATGGCCACCACAGCAGCCATCTTGAAAATCTTGTTATCTCTACTGCTTCTGAATGGAAAGTCATATCAGCCATAGAGATTTCACCAGAAGACTTCTTATGATGTCTAGTTGGTCCTAAATGAAATTGGTGCCGATTTTGCATCCAATATGGCCACCACAGCAGCCATCTTAAAAATTGTGTTATTGCTACTCCTCCTGAACAGAAAGTCATATCAGCATGGGGTTGTCACCAGAACACTTCTTATGGTGTCTGCTTGATCTTAAATAAAATTTGTGCCAATCTGATATCGATTATGTCTGCCACAGTGGCCATCTTGAAAATCATATTGCTATTCATCCTAGATGGAAAGTCACATCAACATGGGGTTTTCACCAGAATTTGTATGATGTCATAGTTAGCTAAATGAAAATGGTGCCAATCTGACATCAAGTATGACCACCATTTCAGCCATCTTGAAATTTATTTTATTGCTACTCTTCCTAAATGGACGGTCATATTGACATGGGGTTTTCACCAGAAGACTAATTTTGATATCTAGTTGATCCTGAATGAAAATGGTGCTGATCCGACCTCAAATATGGCTGTCACAATTAACATATTGAAAATTTTGTCACTAATTCTCCAGAATGGATAGTCATATCAACATGGGTTTTTCACCAAAAGTCTTCTAGTTTGTCCTAAATGAAAATGGTGCTGATCTTATATCCTATATGGCTGCCATAGAGGCTAATCTGAAAATCTTGTAGCTGAAGAATATCAGAAATAGTTTCAATACTCAGCAGTTAGAAAGAAGAAATGGACTTATCTTGAATTCCTGGATGGTAGAGCATCAATCCCTTTGAGGGACTTCTGTTTTTAATATATTCACCATAAGGTCAGTTTACTGATAAAAAATGTATCACGTTCAGTCTTGTAATTCGTTCTTGTTGTAAAGTTAAAATATAGTTTTTTACCACATTTTGTCCATCCCCCATCTTCCCAATTAGTTCTCCTCCCACAGAGTAGTCTCGCTTAATTCAATTCTCAACTATGTAAAGAAGAGAATTTGATAATGTGTAGCTACTTGTTTATATTTCTTGAACTCTCAGAAACATACTTGTATGTTCACTATTCTATTATATATTAGTATGTTCACTATTCTTTTACATATTAGTATGTGCATTATTCTTTTACATATTAGTACGTTCACTATTCTTTTACATATTAGTATGTGCATTATTCTTTTATATATTAGTATGTTCACTATTCTTTTACATATTAGTATGTGCACTATTCTTTTACATATTAGTATGTACACTGTTCTATTATATATTAGTATGTTCACTATTCTTTTACATATTAGTATGTGCACTATTCTATTACATATAAGTATGTGCACTATTCTATAATATATTAGTATGTTCACTATTCTTTTACATATTAGTATGTGCACTATTCTTTTACATATTAGTATGTGCACTATTCTTTTACATATTAGTATGTGCACTATTCTTTTACATGTTAGCATGTTCACTATTCATTTGAACATATTACACTGTTTTGTGTCTTTAAATTTTAACGACTCATTAATTCCAGCATATTAATATGAGCAACATGAAATTTGAGCAGTTACTGATAAGAAAAATATAAATTGTGTGCAGTATTATTTGTATGCTATAAAAACGAGTGATATGTGCTTGTGTGTAACACTGTATTTACACAGATGAAATGAAGCGTGGTCACTTTTTAACACAAGGGAATTATCAGAGTTCATTAGCATGCTCTTCTAATAAAATTATAAACAAAACATTAAGCGCAAAATTTCATATTAGGAAATCCACAGGCCCATTTTTCCACTTTCTGATCGACATCCTATGTATATGGTGGCTACTGATTCTTAACCCTGATTACAAACTTCCAGAACTGTCTCTCAGGATATCTTTGGGGATTTTTCATCATGTACCATGCATTTTCAATGACTGATTTATCATTTATTATGATTAAATATTTATTGAACATTGGTTACGTAGCTAAATTTGCTCAAATTATTTTCTTGACTAATATTTTGTCATTTATAGTGCTATTGTACAGATGTATTTTTAGGGCAGCTAACTTTTCATTTTAGGTTTGTACAAGAGAGGAGCAGGATATACTGTCTCGGGGTTCTAAAAAGAGTGAAAAATTGCGGCAGTTCCTAATGAAAGATGCATCCAGTATAAATTATTTGAAAAAGACATCTGGTGAGGAGCGAGATTTTATCCCCAAGACCGACAGCAAGATGGAGAGCAGTTTGGAACAAGCTATCCAGCATAAAGACAAACTACTGGAATATGATCAGACAAGGTAAAATTATGAGGCAAAAAAAATGATCTATTAGTACTTAGGTTATTTAGATAAGAAGAATGATTATAACACATTTTTGAAATGCAGTAAAAAAAAATTGCAGACTTAGGAATTATTTTCCTCTTTAGAACTTTGTATTGTTTCCATGGATTCTCACACCTAAGGGCTTCACATTTCATGGCACATCTATCCATACTCCAGATTTAAACAAGCACTTGTTTAGATACTTTATACATTTCATTTTGTCTTTAAAAGATAATCAGCATTATGAAAAGCTTATTATAAAGTACTCAATAATAAAATATAACATATCCCTTACAAAACTATTACAGATAGTGGTAGAATAAAGGTAAGTAAAACTGGTTAATTTTTGACAAAAACTAGGCAAGGAGAGGATATACATAATTGGCCTCTCTGCCTTTTGTTTCTGTCCTCCAAGGGATCACATTACACCTCTCCCTTGATAACTTGTGAGTGATGAGGTGAATAATGACCATGATATAGTGATGGCACGAGATGGCGAGGGAGTCTCCAACTTTGGTTAACAGTTGGGGAAAAGGGGGGTGGGGTAAACAGTTGGGGAAAAGGGGGGTGGGTGGAAGCAACTTTTGCTGATACTTGAATTATAATCTTCATTGTCCTACAAAAATATTCATTAAATGGATTTTAATATTTATGGATATTAGATCATTTATGGATATTAGATCTCGACAAGTCAATTAATTGATGGCAGACTTTTGATATATATCAAGTTGACGAGCAGTACTCACAAATTCATTTATCAGTAAAGTTGGAGTTGCTTCCCATTTAAGGTCAGAACACTTTTGTACCTATCATAGCAAATGCAAACAAACTTAAGCTTCATAGACGAATCCATAAATATGTTTGCACTAATTAATTTCTCCATCAAATACATTACCCCATCACATTAACATTAGGAAATTACTCTCTGCTACCACAAAATGCAGCCATCCTAGAAAGATTTAAAAAAAACATCTTACCATCTCTGTATCATATAGATAAAGGGAAGTAACTCTTACAGATTAACTCTCCTTGGTCCTGCAAGGTGGCCACTAGTATCCTGGATGTTACCAGTTTAAACTTTCGCTAGCAAATCGCTTGCAAATGTGAACATTGCCTCTGAAGAATCCATTTCCATATATTATAAATTTTGACCATCCAACATATTTTTTCAGCAGTATAATAAGTCAAAAAGTTTATATATCTGGTATATACAATATTTGTGTTTTTCCTTGTGAATTTATTCGAATTGATGCATTTTTTATACTGGTCATTATTGTCCATGTGATATTGATTGGTAAAACTAAATTTTTCACCGGTGTAATTGTATTGTACTGTTAAATTTCAGTTTATTACACACTTCTTAGGTCATCTCGGTTATGCGAGTTCACATATTTGAACAATTTATTTTTTGTTGTAGGCAATTGTCTGTTTTTAGTTCTGTTGGTCATAGACCAGAAGATCTTATGGGATGGTCTGTTGTCCATCGTCCGATGTCCATCATCTGTCCATCCAGTAGCACAAGTTTGTTATCGCTACTCCTCCTAAACATCTTGGAGGATTACTTCAAACTTTACACACACACATTCATCCCATGGTCTGGTTGGTCCTAAATGAAAATGGTGCTGCTCAGACATCCAATATGGCCACCACAATGGCCATCTTGACATTTTTTTTATCGCTACTCCTCCTAAATGGATGGTCATATCAACATGGCGTTTTCACTAAAAGACTTCTTATGATTCTAGTTGGTCCTAAATGAAAATGGTGCCAATCTGACTTCCAATAATGTCATCATGGCAGCCATCTTGAAAATCTTGTTATCGCCACTCCTCCTGAATGGATGGTCATATCAACATGGGATTTTCACTAAAAGACTTCTTATGAAGTCTAGTTATTCCTAAATAGAAATGGTGCCAATCTGACATCCAATATGGTTGTCATTGTGGCCATCTTGAAAATCTTGTTATTGCTACTCTTCCTGAATGGATGGTCATATCAACATGGGTTTTCACTGAAAGACTTCTGATGATGTCTGGTTGGTCCTAAATGAAAATTTTGCCGATCTGAATTCCAAGATGGTGGCCATGGGCTTTTCACTAAAAGACTTCCTATGATATGTAGATGATCTGACCTTCATTTTATTGCTACTTCTGAACAGATGGCTATATCAGCATTGACTTTTCACTTAAAAGACTTCTTGTGACATGTAGTTGGTCCAACATTTTAGAGAGACAAAGGAAAATAATAGTACATAATACACTAATAGTGCTAACAAAAATGAGATCATCGTATTTACTTTTACAGTTTTGCCACCTCAACTTTGTGGTCTGCACTATACTATCATATTTTCCTTGGACACTTACATTATTGCAATAATAGTTTTACTATATGCTCAAGAAACTCATGAAAACATTAATATGTTTGAATATCTGGTTAACCTGAAATGAGCTGCACCATGGAATTTTCCGTTCCAGATCTTGCTCTCATGTAACTTTAGTGTACACATTATCTACCAGCATTTATAAAAAAAATACCCATGTTTTCTAAATTACTTTTCTTTTCAAATAAATAAATCATTTATTAAATGACAAATTGTGTATTTGCATATAATTTAGTCTCTTTTGTCATTATTTCAACCTTAAAATAAATTAAATCTTCCACCCCATAAGGGTGAGTTTAACCTTAAATATATGTTACACTTTATGGTCATCAAACAATGTACATTGCAACTCAGCTGACTACCACAAACCTTCAATAGTTTCATTGCCAAATACATTGTTTTAAAATAGATATTCATTGCCATCTTACAGTTTTTATCACCTTTTGCGATTTTGGCCATTGCCTGCACCAACATAGACATGGATGGACATTCACTAATGAAAAGTTGTAAGGGTAGATTTTTTTTGTTTAGCCCACCCAGGGGGGCACTCGGGGTCAAGATTTGCGGGACATTGGACACAAAATTGCAGGACACCTGCGATCCCATGCTCAGTGTGCAACACTGACTTCTCCTGAACAGATGTTCATACCGGCATACATTTTTGTACCAAAGACTCCTTATGATATCTAGTTGCGTCTAAATGAAAACAGTGTAGATCAGACCTCCAGTATGGTGATGATGGTGGCCATCTTGAAAATCTTGGCTACTCCTCCTGCACAGAACGTCATATTGATATCTAGCTGGTCCTAAAATAAAAATGGTGCTGATCAGACCTCCAACATGACATAATGGTGTTAATCTTTAAATTTTGTTATTGCTACTCCACTTTAAGGGATGGTTGTATTGACATGGGGTTTTCTCTAAAGCACATCTCACTATTTGTTGTTGGTCCTAATTGAAAATTATGCCAATATGATCTCCCAAAATGGCCACTGCAGTGAAAAATCTTGTTACAGCTTCTTCTTCAGAATGGATAGACAAGTTTTGTTTATGTCTGTCATCAGTCAAACATATGTTAAAACATTGTTCGTCCATCCATTACCATTTGCTTGTTCAGTCGATAACTTTGCAATGGTTGGAGAGATTTTCATGAAACTTTGCCCAAGTATATATTATGACTGTACAGTGTGTCACATACCAACTTCACTACCACCCCTGCCTCAAGGTCAAATCAAGGGAAAATTAATTCTCTGACTTGTATCCTCTCTGGAGGATAACTTTTGAACCATTGAAGATATTTTAATGAAACTTTGCCCAAGTATGTATCATGACTAGTCAGTATGCCATGTACCATAGACACTCTATCTGCTTCAAAGTCAAGATCACAGCAATGGATAATGTAATTCTGTGACTTGTATCCTTGCCTGGAATAGAATATTTGAATCATTAAAAATATTTTAATGAAACTTTGCCAATTTATATACAGTGCTCAAAGAAAGTTATTTTTCAGACACAGGTTCAGGACAAATGGCTTTAAAAAAATCACTTGCCCTGACTCAAAATCCACTTGCCTGACAGGGCCATATTTTTGTACTATTATTTTGACACAATGTTGACACTGCTATACTTTAAATAAAAAAATATAAAAATACTTTAAACTGATTTATTGTCTGTGTGTATTTGCCTCTCATAATGGTGTATTTAAGAACAAAACTCATTTATGACCTTGTCCACTAAACATTGTTTTAGATTTCTTAAAAGCAGTGTTTTATTCAGGTCCTAATGTAAACCAGTTCTCATTAGTTTTGTTTTCCGAATGCTGCAAAAATCTCAACATGTTTCTTGACCAAAGTTAAAACAAATGAAGTCAGAAAAGCAATAGTTCTTTTTTAAAAATATCAATCAGTAAAAACAGTAGCTTCAAGTTTCATAATTAGTTCATGTCATAGTACTTTGGCTGTGTCACAATTACAGAAAACACTTACTCCATATATCAATAGAACCAGTGGCTACCAACTCTTGGAACTAAATGGATTAAATTACAATTTAATTATCTCAGTTCATTTAGGGTGAAAAACATTGTATTGGAGGCTTTTATGAGTAGCTAGTCCCTGGTCTCAGCTTAACTGTCAAACAGTTGCGTAGGTACTGCTCAATATATTTTAATAGTGATGCATTACCAAGTCAGCCTGAGCAGGGGATAGCTCATTATTATGCATGCAGGACAAGTGAGTGCACATTATAGATAAAACCAATGAAATAATGAGAGTAGAAATAGTTCTGTTCCCCATTTATCAGTCACATACTTTGCTTATTACACAAAGTTTATAGCTTTTGATACAGAATTAAGTAGACAATATTCGTAAGGTATAGGAACCTACAAATGGAGTCGCAGCAGGGAGCTGAATATTAATAATTCACCAGTGTTTTCAAGAACTTAAAAATGAAAATGCCACATTTCATTGGCAAGATCGAGATTTCTTTCAGGCAAATTTAGATAACACCTATTTTTTACAAGCCCAGGAGACAACTCACTTAGAATACGGGATATTACAAGGAAAGACGAATTAAAAAAAAACAAAAAAAAACATGACCTTTCAGGTGCCATGCCAAAATGGTCCTTTGCAATTCTACTCAATACATATGTATGTTTTGGCGTGAAAATGGCATCTGTATAGGTTGTGTTAAGTTCCTACAACCCAACTGATGCTTCTGTTTTTGTCTTGAGTGGACCACGCCAACAACCAATGCTGTAAAGTACACGTACCTAAAAGTGGACTTATTGAGAACAAGATAATTTAGTTGTTGGGGTTTTAAATTGAGGCACCTGCCCCACTTATTGTCATGCAACAGGTGCATGTATTTTGGCAGAATAATATAATAAATGTGTTTTTAAATCATTTTAGTGTAATTGATTAATGTGTATTGAACATCTGTAAGAAACAAACAAAAAAAAAATCAGTTTGGTTCTGTTCGATCCGGGAATTTAGCATGTGATGCTTGTTTTTTAAGAATGGACCCTGTTACAACTCTAAGGTCCAAGAAAAATGTAAGAGAAAGAAAGTGAAACCAACAAATCAAGTAAAAATCAACAAGCAATTAATTTCTTGACAATGAAAGTGAAAATTCAAAAGACACTTACAGTAACGTGAATTAAAATCCAAATAATCCAATAATCCTAAGCGTCCTAATCACAAGTTCTAAATATAGAATGTTCTGAATGAATGACTATCCTTGAATGTGTTGATGTGTGAAAATGAAGTACTCCAGTATATCTTTGAATAAGTTCACATAAATCCACAAATCATCAGTTACAAATCCAAAATCCAAAAGTCTATGAGCACTTTTTATAATCCAAAGAATATTTTAAATAATTCCTTTCTGAATTTCGAATGAATTTTCACAATTGTAATGGCTCTTTAAAGACTGATGTTAAGGTCGAAACTGAAAAAGATAGGTCACATGACAGAATGTTCTAAAATATTATGGTGTATGTGACTCTTAACAATCAACTTTAAGGGAAATTCTAGTTTTATTTGTAAACAAAATCAACCCTGACCTCAAATTGAATCAACAACTTGTTTACCAAAACCATCTTTGAACTCAAATACTAAGTAAACAACCTAATTCAAGGACAATAGGTAAATATGTCAACATTATACTTAACGTTAAGGTTTAAACAAATATTAAAGTCAAGAAACATTTATAATTTCCTAAAATATTTATAATATTATATAAACATCATACATAACACCTCCCATCATAAAGAAAGCGAAAGATTTATGCAATAAAGCTTTCTTTTAAATATGCATCTAATAGTGTAATAAGCAAAATTACATAGGAAGATGTTTTATGATACTGAACTAAATTCATAAAACAATATAACACTTCTGTGCACATGAGAGTGCATCTGCAATCGCATTGTCTTTTCCCCTGATGTATCTAATGTCATTGTTATATTCCTGCAATATTAAATTCCATCTCAACAATCTCTGATTTGTATCTTTCATTTTGTTGATGAAAGTAAGGGGATTGTGATCACTGTACACAATAATCGGAGAAAGAGCCAAGGTAACATACACTTCAAAATGTTGTAAAGCCAATATCAAAGCCAAACATTCCTTCTCAATTGCGGAATAATTTTTCTGGTGCTGTTAAGTTTCTTAGAAAAATAACATACAGGATGATCCACACCATTTTTGTCTTCCTGAATCAATACTCCACCAACCCCTACATCACTTATTGGACATATCTAAGCCATGTGTAGGCAGTTGCTTATATTTAAATGGGGGGGAGGGCAGTGTTTGTTTAAGCAGAATAAGATTTTGGTGGGGGAGTTTGATTGATTAATAATCAGTCTGTAGTAATGAGGTAAGCATACAGATTGAAATAATATTCAAGTGGAATAAATAGAATTAATTGCTACCTCGTGGTTGACTAAAATTACTTGAATTTGAAAAGAGTGTGTAGCAGTAAATTAGGTAGATGTAATGGGTACAAGGAGACAGTTTGTATACATGTTGTAAGCAATCTTACTGTTAACTTCATTCAAAGGAATAGAAAGATGTCTTGAAAATGTTGATTTTGGATGGTTTATATCATTTAGTTTATGTTTCATTCTGTCATCATGTATTGATAGTTTTGTGTATATATCATGTCACACTATTACCAGAGTATATATCATGATACACTATTACCAGAGTATATATCATGATACACTGTTACCAGAGTATATATCATGATACACTGTTACCAGAGTATATAGCATGATACACTATTACCAGAGTATATAGCATGATACAATATTACAAGAGTATATATCATGATACACTGTTACCAGAGTATATATCATGATACACTATTATATTGTGATTCTTTAATGCATTGATTGTATTGAACGACTAGACTTGATATTACAAGTTATTATTATGGTAGCAATTTATTTCAGGTACTCATACAGGCAAATGAATTGATGTACAGTGGTCTAGGAGGTGCAGTAAAACAGGATGCTTATGGGAAAAAAGTTGTTTAAAGCAGGGCATTAAAGATCCCAAATACTTGTTATGTACAGAAAGGAAAATTTATAGAAATAGTAGAAATGTCCAGATTGTTTTTCATTATTGTAGATCTAATATTCTGAGGTAGTAATCCAAACACTTTGTTTTATGAAGAAAAAAATGTCTTCCTGTCATGTGTTCCAAGACAGGTGAGTTTTCTATCTGTGCCATGAATGGAATACAGGTAAACATTCATTATCTGGACATATTGATCACCAGCCACACATTAATAGATCATATGGACTAACAGTGTCCACCAGACACACACTTAGAGATCATATGGACTATTAGTGTCCACCAGACACACAAACTTATAAATTGTATGGACTGACAGTGTCAACCAGACACACAAACTTATAAATCATATGGACTGACAGTGTCCCAGACACACAGTTATAGATCATATGGACTGACATTGTCCCAGACACACAGTTATAGAGTATATGGACTGAAAGTGTCCCAGACACACAGTTATAGATCATATGGACTGACAGTGTCCTCCGGACACACACTTATAGATCATATGGACTCAAATTTCACTGGACAAACACTTCTCAATCATACTGACTTACAGAGTGTCCACTGGACACACTTACCACTCATGCAGACTAACAGTGTCCACCATCCACACACCTGTCGATCTTAGGGACTAACTGAGGTGTCCACCAGACACACACTTATTAATTATAAGGACTAACAGAGTGTCCAACGGACACAAAATTTATTGTGTGTAAAGTTGTCACAGAACTCTAGATGATGATTTAATAATTTGGGTATTTTACTCTCTGGTTTGGAACTAATTGTGTTTTTTAAATATTTAATTGTGTGTACCATCAAGATGTTAATCCTGCCTATTTGAATGCTTTGAATGGCATAGTGACTAAGACTAATTCAGGATGCATTTAATTATTTGGCTCTGTTTGAATGAATATTCTCGCTGTGAGCAAGTACTATAATTTTACATGTGCAGATAACATTTGGAACTTGAACTGATATAATAGTTTATATTAATCGAACACTCCATTATACTATATGGACTGTGCTTCCAGCAAGACAGCTTTTGACTACATGCTTAAAGTTAAAATATTTTGTGTAATTTGGAAGATGACAAAATTTCTTTATACATTTTTAGATTTCTAGTCAAAATTTGTCGGCGTAAAACACACAAAATAGGCTGCTTATCTGGAGCTGTCTTAACAGTTATCATGACAACCAATTTTCAGGATAAATCTATGTTCCTGATGGGTGTGGATAATCAGTGTTTTACTGTACCAAGTATCATGCACATGCTACAGTAGGGATTGAATGTAGGACTTTTTAGCTGAGAGTCAATTGGCTGCAGCACTCACTATCCAGGCCCCTTAAGCACATGTCTTTATATATATAATGCATATTTTTGTTATTGCAGTGCTAAGAGGACACAGGTGATTGATGATGAATCAGATTACTTTTCAACAGACTCAAAATGGCTGAGTGACTCAGAGCGAGCAGCTCTGAAGAAACGTGAAGAGGAATTGAGAGCACAGCGATTCGCTTCACGGAAAGATAGAAAAGTAACATTAGACTTCGCTGGGAGAAAAGTTATTGAGGAGGATAGCTCGTTAGACATGTATAACGCTAATGATGATGTTGTGCAGCAAATTCAGTATGGTGCTCGACCAAAGACTGCTAAGAACATTCCAGATAAAAGTGAACTTAATGACATTGTTAATCCAAATATTTTGCAACGTGCACCAAAGGTAAGTTTGTATATCCTTCTATAATCCTATTTGTACAAACTTGTTCAGTGCTGCAGATAGTTTTTGGACCATGGGAATATGGCATCCATCAGTTTTGAGCACAAGGAGTACCACACATACTTGGAAGAATAAAACATTTTCTCCATAAT
Organism: Margaritifera margaritifera; assembly: GCA_029931535.1. NCBI lineage: Eukaryota > Metazoa > Mollusca > Bivalvia > Unionida > Margaritiferidae > Margaritifera > Margaritifera margaritifera. The sequence goes on along the minus strand of JAQPZY010001582.1, from coordinate 3,530,413 downwards.
TGGACTATTTTTAGAAAAGGTTTTTATTTACATTTTCTTTGTATTTGTAAGTTTTTAAAAAGGTGGTTTTTTTTAGAAATCCTGCTCTGCTCAAATTCTAGCCAGGGTTACGATCTTACCCTTTCACACACTGTGATTTTCATTACCTTACTGCTGCCTGTGTGCTTTTTCATTTTTAGACTCTTAAAATACATCTTTGATTGTCTCATCTATAATTAGTCTGACAGTAGAATCCAGTGTTGGCTCAGAAACTGAGCAAATTTTACTCAGAAAGAAGTTTGTAATTGGATTTTGTCCATTATGTCCAGCCATCACTGCTTTACAAAATATAGACTGATTCTTCAAGCACATGACAGTCCTAGCAACAGTGAATCTCAGCATTTGATTGATCAGCACCTAGCAAGATTAACAGCATACAGTGCATCATTAGGTACAGTGTTAAGAGGGGGTACTGCTATTAGGAGGTGACAAGGCATAATACATTTTTTGGCAGCATTTGTTGGTACATTTCTGAATTATAATTTTGGCATATTTTGATTCATATTCGTTACATGCCATTTAACTGGAGCACTGGTTTTGGGGGCAGAATTTAATACATAGTGGATGCACTAGTTGTTTTTGGAGGCAGAAGTTAATAGTGGATGCACTGGTTGTTTGGGGGCAGAAGTTAATACATAGTGGATGCACTGGTTGTTTTTGGAGGCAGATGTTAATAGTGGATGCACTGGTTGTTTGGGGGCAGAAGTTAATACATAATGGATGCACTGGTTGTTGTTAGAGGCAGAAGTTAATTGTGGATGCACTGGTAGTTATTGGGGCAGAAGCTAATACATTGTGGATGCACTGGTTGTTAATTGGGCAGAAGTTAATTGTGGATGCACTGGTTGTTATTGGGGCAGAAGTTAATACATAGTGGATGCACTGGTTGTTATTGGGGCAGAAGTTAATACATTGTGGATACACTGGTTGTTATTTGGGCAGAAGTCATAGTGGATGCACTAGTTTATTTTTTGGGCAGAAGTTAATACATTGTGGATGCACTGGTTGTTATTTGGGCAGAAGTTAATACATTGTGGATGCACTGGTTGTTATTTGGGCAGAAGTTAATACGTAGTGGATGCACTGGTTGTTATTGGGGCAGAAGTAAAAACATTGTGGATGCCAGAGATGCATGACTTTTAAAGCAAGGGTGTCAAACTCATTTGCTATGGCGGCCAGATTTGATATATATAATAATAAATAATAAATAATAATATTAATAAATAATGAGTCTGGCAGGCCGTATGTTTGACACCCCTGTTTTAAAGCATTATCTAATTTGGTGTAGTTGTTTACTATTCTCCAACAATTACTGCTTATATGGCTTTTCTCCATGAATTATAAAACCCAGGTATCTATGCTTAGGAAATAAAAATTATTTTGGTTCACAGATACAGCTTTATTTCCTTAATGAAGCTGCTTCTTTAATATCTAAAATATCCCCCCTCCTCCTCACTCTCCCCCCTAATTGATAAGCTTATTGGTGCACCTATATCTGTTTTCATATTCTGTATCTTGGTTTTAGCCTTGTTGTCTTGATATTCTGTGTACCAATTTTAGCCTTGTTGTCTTGATATTCTGTGTACCAATTTTAGCCTTGTTGTCTTGATATTCTGTGTACTAATTTTAACCTTGTTGTCTTGATATTCTGTGTACCAATTTTAGCCTTGTTGTCTTGATATTCTGTGTAGCAATTTTAGCCTTGTTGTCTTGATATTCTGTGTTGCAATTTTAGCCTTGTTGTCTTGATATTCTGTGTAGCAATTTTAGCCTTGTTGTCTTGATATTCTATGTACCAATTTTAGCCTTGTTGTCTTGATATTCTGTGTAGCAATTTTAGCCTTGTTGTCTTGATATTCTGTGTAGCAATTTTAGCCTTGTTGTCTTGATATTCTGTGTAGCAATTTTAGCCTTGTTGTCTTGATATTCTGTGTTCCAATTTTAGCCTTGTTGTCTTGATATTCTGTGTACCAATTTTAGCCTTGTTGTCTTGATATTCTGTGTACCAATTTTAGCCTTGTTGTCTTGATATTCTGTGTACCAATTTTAGCCTTGCCCGGTCACTGTTAGTTTTATTGACGCTTGTGGATGGGTAATAAAGTTTAGCTCATTCAGAGCATAGATTGGTCTTTGCATATAGTTGGGATAAACATCATGCTGGTTTGTGCCAAATAACTAGGATCAACAGTGCTTCTGCCTTGAAACATAAGGCAATATAGCAACAGATGCACACTTCCTGAATTGTTCAGGATAGCTGGAACAGGACATCAGCAACTGACACATGAAAATTCATGGATAAGTATCTAGACTCCACCAGCAGTGTTTCTTTTGGCTGGTCAAAAACAACTCTAATGACAATATTATGATGAGCCTGAGCGTGTCTGTGATAGTATTGCTGTTTGGAAAAAATGCAAGACTTGACAGAAAACCAAAACAACATCTACCTTCCTGATCTGTTGTTGTCATGCACACCTTTGAAGCTCAACATTGTGATAATTTTGGTGTATGTCCATCTGTCCATACTTCCATCCACACCCATATTAAACTCTAATTACTGTATTTACTCGTGTAGAATCCAGGTCCAAATGCAAACAACATAGACCCAGATCTGCAGGCGCATTATGCAACGGCAGATCTGGGTCTATGCAGTTTGCAGTTGGTATCAGATTATACGCGAGTATGTATGGTAAAGTATTTTATACTAAAGTTATGTGGTCAGTTTCTTAAGTACAGTTGGCCAAAGAAACATGTTAATTGGTATGTGGTTGCCTCCTGATGTGTACAACACAAATTTACCAAAAGCTTGGAGGCGGGTTCAGCATGCAGGCCATGGTCAGCTTCTTGTTGGAAAATGGAGGCGGGTTCAGCATGCAGGCCATAGTCAGCTTCTTGTCGGAAATAGAGGCGGGTTCAGCATGCAGGCCATGGTCAGCTTGTTGGACAAACCAGCCTCAGAACATAGTGAATTTTTTTTGCTTTTGCATTCATGTCTTTCTGTTGAAGATGTGATGTTGTCAGGAAAGCTGTACATAGCATATACTTTTCAAGAAGGACCAAATGCACCTATATTGTCTAGATTTTCTCTCACATGCTTGCATATCAGTACATACAGTGTTGGTAATTTTGTATACTGCTGCACACATTATTTAGATAGTAACAGATTAGAGGGCTGAGGAAATATTTTATTTCCACTTGTCCAGGTTAAGTGATTGGTCCTATGGATTCTATTGCCTTTCCTTGTAATTCACAAAATGAATAAAATATGAAAAAATACCAATGCTGCACCAATTTCGCAGTTCATGAAGTTAGTATTGAATGCAGGCCTTTTCCACACAATTCATGTACATGTAAGTAAAACTTATTTGTTTTAGTTCATACCTCAAGAGAAAATGGACAGCACGAAGTTAAGAGGTCAGGAGTTATCTGGTGGGTCAGAGGTCAAGAGGTCAGGAATGAGGATACAGGACCGTGAGTTACAGGAGATGTCAGATGAAGGGATGTGTCTCAGCATGCACCAACCCTGGGCATTACTCCTCATCAAAGGGATAAAAATGTAGGTTTAAAAATCTACTTTTCATAAAGTGTTTGAGGCACTTGTACTCGCCTTTAATATAGCTATAAAAAAACTACTACAAAGAGGACATGGGAAGCTTGTTATACAGAGATGGTAAAAGCTAAGATCAATACAGAGTAGATCTGAATTTATATTGGTTGATATGCCAGAGTTCAAATATTTCAGTTTGTATGCTCTGTGATCTTTTCATCTCTCTGCCCTTTTCTACATTTTTTTACCTCAATTGGATGGAGTTAGGTCAAATTTTGCAGAGAAGGTTGATTTAAATACTTTTGAATTTTTAATTACAACTAATGTTGTTCACATTAGAACAGTTGCTGCTGTTCAACAATTGGTTTTGAACTGTTACTCCCAATCTTTATTCCATCCAGTATGATATAAAGGAGGTAGTGAAGTCCTAACCAAGATTATTTTTATACATTTTTTTCAAATGTACAGAGTTATGGCCCCTTTTTCACCTGACCTATTTACTGAGAACCAACTGTATGTTCTTTATGATCGAGGCATTGATTACCTTCAGTAAACCCTTAATAAGCTTCATCTGTGGCAACATATAGTGTTATCAGTCTCTGTCCACTCTGTGTCTATGTGTGGTTAAAGTTTTCTTTGCATGTGCATGTTCTTTTTTTTAAAATGGCTATTATCAGCTGTTAAAAAGTAAAGTATAAATGAATTACAATCAACATTTATAAATAGGCTCCACTTCAGGGGAATATTGAGGGTCCCCAGTGATGTATAGGTCAGAAAGTTAAATGTCATGGTTGTTGGAGTTCATGAGGGGAAGCAGTATTTCATGTACTGTATATACTCGCTTATAAGTTGAGTCCAACTGCAAATTCATACCCTGGGTCTATACAGTTTGTTATGAGTAAGTAATAGAACAAATAAGATAGAACCTGATCTGCTGGCCCATTATGCGATGGCAGATCAGGTTCTATGTTGTTTGCAGTTGGACCCAATTTATAAGCGATTATATATGGTAATCAAAACTATAAATACATTTTAAATAATCTCAAGTAATTATATTAACACTTTCATTGTATCAATAAACAGGATGTTATGAGTATTTATACTTATTCCTTTTTTTCCTCTTGTTCACATTTGGGTTTTCCATCAAATACAATCGCAGTAATGTTAAGAAGTAAATTCTGCTACATCCTAAAATCCAGCCCTCCAAGACCCATCTATGTAAAGTATAGATGCTACGAATGGTACCTATCGGAAGTAACTCTTCCAGGATGCTATTATAATAACCTCCCCTTGCAGTCATTAGGGGGCTACACATTTACCATATGTTCTCCAGTTTAAGCTTTCACTGCAAGTGCAAGTCATCAAAGCCTTGCATTGTCTTTACTCAGTGGTCAGAAGAGACACAGTCCAGTGTTCTTCAGAAACAGTTGAGGACAAGGAAAAAAGATCAAGGTCTAAGTTAAATGAAATGGACGTCTGGAGTCTACATACCAACTCAGAGTATGTGGTCAGTGTTGTGGGCGATTCCCCCCCCACCCCCCACCCCAAGATTCCCCAGACCATGCCAACTTCAACCATCTTTTTGGACAATGTAGATGCAGCAACATCCTGCACATGTGTTGCTAGAGTCACAGATGTGATGATTGACCCATGAAACAGCCTACTGGGCATAAGTCACCCTTACATGCCCGTACATAGCCTTGGTGCCTGTAAGACCCGGTGCATGGGTTTAATGACCAGTCCTAATGCTTCTCCTGTACACCAAATCTGTACCAGCTGTCTTTTGCTCTTCACACTTTGCAGACTATCTAGCCAGCCACTCTAGCAAAACATTCCATGTCTGAGTGACTTTCTGAGTGCCACAATGGGCCCTGCTTTCATGGCATACCCAATGGGCAGGTATCACACCACACATGTGGAGGATACTACGTCTTCCCTTACTACTGTGGATGCTGTACCCTAATATTGAAGGCATTCACAATGAGGATAATCCCTCCATCAAAGGCAGAGACAACCTCGACTTGTGGTTCCACTCCAATCCGATGATGGAATGAAGTTTATTTTCAAGGCAGTGATTGAAGAAATAAATAGGGTATTATAGCTGGGGGAGTGGGAACCGGACCTACATTGAGTGAACTGGACCTACAAGGTTAAGGCTTTGGTTGATGCAGATGAGGAAGATAACACCCCTCTTTTAAGATATACTCTCTGAGTCTCCTCATGCACCCCCTGCAGATAGCTCTCCTGGCCCAGTGTCACCCTCACTGAGATCATCAAATAGTGATCTTGACCAAGATCCACCACTTCGATCTGTGCCTGATACCATATCTCTGTGCAGGTCCATCATATCTCCTGCAGACTAAATGCCCTGGATTATTCTTTGTCAAGGAGAGGCCAACTTCTACACACAGAGTGGTCTCTCCATCCATCAGTCTTTAATCAGATTTTCACTCTTTTGGACTGCCTGGTGATAGACCTGTTCTTGACAAGGTGGAACTGCAAACTGCCTAGCTTCTCTCTTTTCGTGGACCCCAAGGCCTGGACTGTTGATGCTCTATTGATCAGCTTTGGTAGTTAAGAAAGTGATGGGCCAGAATTGCAGATTGGTTCTGATCACCCCATCATATTAGATGTTCCCAGGAAGACGACAGTGGACCCCATCTTGCTGAAGCAACTGAAGTTGCTGGTGTTCCATCTGTGTCTGAACAAGTTCCTTGATCATGCCTGGCTCTTGTCAGAGGAGCTTCGTGTTGTGCAGAGAATCATGATATGATCAGACACCATGGGAGAGAAGATGTTGGTCACAACAAGGATCGGTCAGACTTGTTGGCCAATTTTAACCTTTTGAGACCTCTCATGCTCACCTAGTTTTCCAGATGGAACCTTTCATGGTTTTGATGTTGCTCATTTTACCTCAGATTGAGCACATGTCTTCGTCTTTGATGAAGCATCTTTCTTACAAGACATGTTTTCTGGTAGCACTAGTTTCAGCATGTAAGGTGAACAAACTGTGTGCCCTGTTTGCTTACTACAAATATTGCTAGTTCCAATCAGACGGTTCAGTCATCCTGATGATGCAACCTGGTTTTGTCTTCAGGAACAAGTTGTCATCTACAGGCAGTCAGGGAATAGTTATTCATCCTCTCTCTTTTGAGGGAAGCAAGGCTGCAGGACCTGATTCACACTCTCAGGTGCTATCTGAGGCACAAGGAAAGCATCCATGGTGCCTGACAGCGGCTGTTCCTTCCAGTCAAGGTTGGAAACAAGATATAACCTCTCAAGCACATTACTAGTCTCATGGCTTAAGTGGGTCATTTGATCATTCTCATGGTTTAAGTTGGTCATTTGATCATCCTCATGGCTTAAGTGGGTCATTTGATCATTGTATTCTGAGCTCTCTCAGGATCAGATGCACCTCATGATGATCTCCACTCATGCGATCAGAGTGGTTTTGACAAGCCTTGCTTTCAGATGCAGTGTTTTGATTTTAGATATTGTGGCATGATTAGTTGACTTTCTCAAGTTTCTACCTAAGTGGTCTGGCCAATCTTATTGGGTCACTTTCTGCTGCCCAGATAATCATAAAGCCCTGGTCATGACAGCACGACCTTCAATCCAAGGCATGGGGTTTATTTCACTGGGGTTTTTTCGCCCAGGAAAACTTTAATTGGTATGGCAACACCCTTGTTCCAAACCCAACAGGGGTTAGCCTCGCAATGTTTTGCTGAATATTCTATTTCCTGTTGTGCTGCCTTTTCAGTTTAGGAGAAGGGTTTATCCTTCCATTTGTGTCTGCAGTCATATTGCTTCTCGAAGGGTGACTATGGTAGAGGCTGGATGCTCCTCCAGTTCTCCTCTTACCTGTTCTCTAGATGTTAATCTGATCAGGTAATGTAGTTGATGGAGAAAGGAAATTTTATAATAAGTTATGTTTCTCTGAGAATACTTACCCGATCATATTGCTGTTTTGCCATCCTGCCCCTCCCATAAATGCAAGCTTGTTGGTATTTTGCTCAAATTCAAACTGGAGAATATCTGGTGGATGGGTTTGACCATGAGCTTTCTAGACTTTTTCTGTTATTATTTAATATTGTGCATAATCAGCCTTCTAATTAGCTGCTGGCAGCTGTCTCAAAAACCTTCTATTTTTTAAAATTTTAACATTGTAGTTATCTACTTTACAATAACGTAACATTTTTAAAAATATTGTTGCATTTACTTAGCCTTGTACTTTTAATTTTGAGGTGGTTACTTCAAACAATGACGAGAATGCAGATCAATATATGTAGTGATCTCGATGTCCTTCATATACATAGGAATTATGCCGTAAAGAATAAAGTAGGGACATTACTGTATATTGTTATATAAGTCATTATAAATATTGCACATTTTAAATTTGTATTTGCACAATAAAACCTGTCATAGTGGACTCCTTCATATAAAGAACACCTATAAATAATGAACAACATATATGACACCTTTCTGCAAGGGAATGATTTTTATGTTTCTTTTAAGTCCTTTATATACAAGTATCACTGTAACTAAAATTAAAGTAATTTTTTTATATGAAACTTCTGTTATTAGTCATGAGGGCAGAAACTGGTACACCGCTCACAGGGGCCGACTTTGGATTGCAGCCACAGCTAAGTCTCAATCACCACAGGAAATAGCAGATGTGGAGGAGTCTTACAAATGTCTCGTAAAAGGTATACTTTAATGGCTCTTTCAAAGTGTACATTTCTTTTTGTGATGGAGAATTTCACTTGAATTCAACAGATTTGTCATAACTTTGGAATGTTTGGGGAACATTGGCTGAAGGGCTTGTCAGGTAAATTCCTGTGGAAGTCTGATAAAAATGTCGAATTTTCAACACATTGTAGCATTTTTTGTGTTTGTGTATGTGAAATTGTCTGACTTGTAAACTTCCATGGATTAATATGAATATTAAAAATAAAGTTTTAAATAGGTCACAAGTAGTTTTGATTCATTTATAAAGTTTTAAATAGGTCACAAATAGTTTTTGTTCTGTTTATAAGGTGGTTTTTTTTTACAGGAATCCTAATACAGTCAGAGGATCTCAATGACAGATATGCCAGGGTGTTTGCATTTTTAAGCTACATTACAATTTCTTTGACAGTGTCATAAAATTTTGAAATTTATCATGTTGACTTTATAAAACCAAAAACTAGTTTTATCAGAAACGAAGTCATTTTAAATTGTTTGAGCTGTCATGTACACAAAAAACCAGTGATAATTTATTCTAAAAACCCAGGAAGCAGTTATTTGTGATGACCAATCATAGTTCATACAACCTATAAAGTACACACTTGACAGCTCAGATACCAGCATTGTGTGTTGTTTTGGGATGGAGGAAATGTGAGAACCCAGAGGAAACTTATGACTTTGGATAGATGACCACATACCCTGGTATTGAACTAGGGACTACTGTGATGCACATAGATGGTTTTTTTAATGCACTATCCAGACCCCAATTCAATCAATTTAATTAAGGATATTTTTCATTTTTTGTTGAACAATTTTTGAATTGTTGAGTTTTTTTTAATTGCCTCTACCATTTCTATGGAGGGGGCACATAGTGTTGCCTATGTCCATCCCATCCAGTCCTGCAATATCCTATCCCATCCTATCCTGTTTTGTCATGTCCTGTCCCATCCTATCCTGTTTTGTCATGTCCTGTCCCATCCTATCCTGTTTTGTCATATCCTGTCCCATCCTATCCTGTTTTGTCACATCCTGTGCCATCCTATCCTGTTTTGTCATGTCCTGTCCTATCCTATCCTGTTTTGTCATGTCCTGTCCCATCCTATCCTGTTTTGTCATGTCCTGTCCCAATTTATAGTGTTGTATCAAATCCTGTTCCATTCTATCCCATTTTATCATGTTTCATCCCCATCCTATTCCATTTTCTAATCTCCCATTCCATCCTATCCCGATCTGTCATGTCCCATCCAATCCTCTGTCATGTCCTGTCATAGCCTTTCCCATTCTGCCATGTCCTGTCACATCACAAATTTAGTTTACACTGAATACCTTTTGAAGAACTTCATGAATTGAAATTATATTTGGTATGAGGCTTTACATTAAGAAACCTCGGTCAACTTAAATTTTTACAATTTTCTGGCAGAATTTTATGGAGCTAAAACCTCCTGTTTGACTTACTGTCTATACTCATGTATAAGCATATACCAACTGCAAACTGTATTGAACCGGATCTGCCATCGCATAATGCGCTGGCAGATCTGGGTCTATGCAGTTTGTAAGGACTAATCAGAAGAACAAGCAACATAGACCCTGATCTACCGGCGCATTATGCGACAGCAGATCAGGGTCTATATTGTTTGTATTTGGATGTGGCTTATACGCGAGTACATACGGTTAGACTTTGCACTTAAAGTTTTGTTTCCACTCGATAACTTTTGAAGGATTTCATGGATGGAACTTAAAATTCAGTATGAGGCTTTACATTATGAAGACCTAGGTCAAGTATGACTTTAACCTTTTGACCTTCTGACTTGGAACTTTGCCGTTCAATTTTGTTTCTGCTCAGTAACTTCTTAAGGACATAATGGATTGAAATCAGATTAGGTATGAAACTTTACATGAAGAATTTCTAGGTATGAAACTTTACATTAAGAATCAGATTAGGTATGAAACTTTACATTAAGAATTTCTAGGTATGAAACTTTACATTAAGAATTTCTAGGTATGAAACTTTACATTAAGAATTTCTAGGTATGAAACTTTACATTAAGAATTTCTAGGTATGAAACTTTACATTAAGAATTTCTAGGTATGAAACTTTACATTAAGAATTTCTAGGTATGAAACTTTACATTAACAATCAGATTAGGTATGAAACTTTACATTAAGAATCAGATTAGGTATGAAACTTTACATTAAGAATTTCTAGGTATGAAACTTTACATTAAGAATCAGATTAGGTATGAAACTTTACATTAAGAATTTCTAGGTATGAAACTTTACATTAAGAATATCTAGGTATGAAACTTTACATTAAGAATTTCTAGGTATGAAACTTTACATTAAGAATTTCTAGGTATGAAACTTTACGTTAAGAATTTCTAGGTATGAACTTTACATTAAGAATTTCTAGGTATGAAACTTTACATTAAGAATTTCTAGGTATGAAACTTTACATTAAGAATTTCTAGGTATGAAACTTTACATTAAGAATTTCTAGGTATGAAACTTTACATTAAGAATTTCTAGGTATGAAACTTTACATTAAGAATTTCTAGGTATGAACTTTACATTAAGAATTTCTAGGTATGAACTTTACATTAAGAATTTCTAGGTATGAAACTTTACATTAAGAATTTCTAGGTATGAACTTTACATTAAGAATTTCTAGGTATGAACTTTACATTAAGAATTTCTAGGTATGAAACTTTACATTAAGAATTTCTAGGTATGAAACTTGACATTAAGAATTTCTAGGTATGAACTTTACATTAAGAATTTCTAGGTATGAAACTTTACATTAAGAATTTCTAGGTATGAAACTTTAAATTAAGAATTTCTAGGTTATGTTTGATTTTTTTTTTTATTGTGTTATGGCCCGTTTAACTTCGACCCTTGTCGTTTAGTTGCATCATGTTGTCAGGGAGTCCGTGGGATATGCATACATGCTAACCATTATGCTTTTGGCGTAATCATTATGCTTTTGTTCCACCTAATTATGTCTTATGCTCACCTGTATATGGATTAAGCTTTTTTGGTACATTAAAAACAATAAAAATAATGCAGTAAAAAGTTTTGTTGTATTTTTCATTTTTATTATCATCTCTTTAGTCCCACACATCATATAAATTTGAGAATATTCTAAAAAAGAAGACTGCTGCATAAGAATAGCATACGAGTACATTTGTCCATCATAGACTTACATGTACTTTCCTTATTTTCTATTTATAGCAGCAGTATATGACATGTTTCCATAAAAAGAGACAGGTTTCTTAAATTTGAAAACTTATCTCACGGATTCATTATATTTTGATAATATATATATAGCGGACCGGTCTATACTTAAAAAAAAATGGCACCAGATTTTAAGCAAAACAGGCTTTATCGATGTGACTCATGATATTATATGACTGAAAAATGTTAAAGAAGAGGGATCTTTTTTAAATTTCAAAACATGTCGGATCATAAAAAAGACAAATCAATAGCGCTTTACAAATTTAAAAAGAAGAATGTGAGTGATGTAATACAGCACTCGGGTTGAGCATATCTTCAGTGAAGGTTCAACATGTAGACTATTTTAAGTGAGTGTTGTATATAAATAATTTGCATTTGTATTCTGGTACTAATCCACTCGGATTTTGCCCATTTGTGATGAGAATTTTAACCAGTTCCAGATCCAGGTTAGTAGCAAAACTAAATGTACATTTTTCATACAGTTTATTGTAATTGTGGCATGTAGTATATAGATTACACTTTTTATGTTCAGATTATGATTTTTTACCACTTATATTACGCATTTACTGCTCAAGGGGTTGGCATGTATGCATATGGACACATTTCTATAGTTTTCTCTGGGATCCTTTGAGACTTGTATGCCTATCTAGATCTAAGTAAATGAAAGCACTGTATTACTAAAAATTGTTTGAAAATGATTAATTTCTTTTAAATATTTTATATTTTTCAAACCAGCCTTTCATATCCTAATCCATTTCCATAAAAAAAAAATTATAGACTTTCCCAATGTTAATGCTGTGCCATTTTCATCCTGGTGATTTAGATGCTTTTTTATTATCGTTACCCTCGTGTGCTTCTATTTTTGGATGAGAGAATTGGTTTGAGCATGCAAGAGTGAGCTGTTTCAAACTGATCAGTAAGCTTTGGTTGTGCCATTAAGTGGTTGTTGTGTGAAATGAGTCTTACATATACCATTTGCCCATTTCAAAGATAGATTTTGTCCAACATCCCAGCATGCATTTGGATGAAGCTAGACATCATCACCAAGAGGTATACTGAGTTCCAACTTAATGGTGTAGGATTAACATTAGGAAAGCCTATCACATTTATTCTATATCTTTCTGGTAAAATGCTTGAAGTTCAGTAAAATAATAAAAGCATGTAAAATGAGAAAAATTTAGTGCTCATCTTCATCTTGTTAGAATACGGACTAGTATACATGAGTGATTGTGAGGGGGTTACTCATTAATGCAACAAAAAAACAAAAAAAATGGGGACCAATTCAGGTAATTGTAATTTTAAAATGTCATTTTAATTGAAAAGTTTTTCTTTAGAATGATTCTGATTTCATGTTGGAAAGAGATCATATGTAAAACCTTGTATACTTTTCCATCAATTTTGAGTGAGGCTTAGTAGCTCAGTGGATAGTGTGCCTGACCTGCGACCAGAAGTGTGCGGGTTCAGACCTTACCATTGGATCAGCCTGGGTCAGCTACCATTGTATGTCCTTGGGCAAGGCATTTTACTCCAATTGCCTTGGCACTAAATAACCTACTTGTGTTAATGTGCTGTAAAAGACCAGATCAGTAAATCACCATAAACTTTGACACTTATGTGTATAAATACATACTTTACTGATTTGGGATGTACGTTATTTTAGATCACAGGGTAGAGTTCCCCAGTTCGTATCCTGTGGGCTGTTTGCTTGGCTGTGTGGAGCTGGTGGACTGTCTAGCACAGGATTTGTACAGACAACAGGTAGGCTTAATGTTAATATATGCCTAATTATACCTCTTTTTAAGTGGCATTGACACTTGTATATAAATGTGCATCTAAGATATTGAAGTTGGCACCAAGATAAGAAAATAGTTGAAGTATCACATTTTGGATTTATTCGAGACTCTTTTGAGCAGAGGGCAAATAATGTAACTCTAAGATCGGACTTCCCAACCACCTAAATTGATTTTTAACTCTGCCGATCATAGACCAGAAAAGCATATGGGATGGTCTGTCATCCATCTGTTAGCACGAGCTTTTTATCACTACTCCTCCTAAATTACTTGGAGGATTGCCATGAAACTTTACACACACGTTCATCCCATGGTCTAGTTGGTCCTAAATGAAAATGGAGCCAATCAGACCTCTGTTATGGCCGCCACATTAGCCATCTTGAAAATCTTATCACTACTCCTCCTGATTGGATGATCAGATCAACTTGGAGTTTCATTGAAAAACATATTATGATGTCTAGTTGGTCCTAAATAAAAATGATGCCGATCTGATTGGCCAATATGGCCAACACAGGGGCCATCTTGAAAATGTTGTTATCGCTGCTCCTTCTAAATGGATGGTCATATCAACATGGGGTTTCACTAAAAGACTTCTTATGGTGTCTAGATGGTCCTGAATGAAAAGGATGCCAATCTGATGTCCAGTATGACTGGTACAGCATCATTCTTGAAAATCTTGTTATCACTACTCCTCTTGAACGAAAAGTCATATTGACATGAGGTTTTCACCAGAAGACGTCTTATGATGTCTAGTTGGTCCTAAATGAAAATGGTAGCACTCACATGTCCAGTATGGCTACCACAGTGACCATCTTGAGAATTTTGATATCGCTACTCCTCCTGAATGGATGGTCATTTCAACATAGGGTTTTCACTAAAAGACTTCTTAGGATGATGAGTTGGTCCTAAATGAAAATGTTGCCACTCAGACATCCAGTATAACCACCACAGTGGCCATCTTGAAAATCTTATCACCATTTCTCTTGAATGAATGGTCATATCAACATGGGGTTTTCACTGACAGACTTCTTATGATGTCTAGTAAAATGAAAATGGTGCCAATCTGACCTGCAATATGACTGCCACAAATGGCCATCTTGAAAATCATATTATCACTACTTTTCCTAGATGGCTGATCATATCAATATTGTGCTTTCATCAAAAGAGTTCTTATGACGTCTAGTTATTCCTAAATGGAAATGGTGCAAATCTGATATCCACTATGGCCACCCATGGTAGACATCTTGAAAATCTTGTTACACCTGCAAAACATAAAGTCATGTCAACATGGGGTTTTCACCAGAATTCTTATACTGTAGTATAATTTATTTTCATGGTGCTCAATTTTCATGGTTTTGTAAAAAAAAAAAAAGACATTTTCGTGGGTACTTAAATTTGTGGTTTTGCATGTCAATGTTTGCTTGTTAGTAAGTATTTAATTTTGTGGTTTAACCTCTACAAATACCCAAAATAAAGAATACAAAAGAATAAAACTATGCCAGTGCAAACGGCGGTCACTTGAATGTTTAAAACAATACTACCACATGTATAAGCACAAATCAAAGATCTGACAAGTTCGATACTTACACCGTTTTTTCATCCAAGTGGATAAGATCAATGGAAGCCGACACAGCCAACAATTCTAAAACAATACTACCACATCAATGAACACAAATAAAACACCTGTCAAGATCAATCACTTACACCATTTTTTCGTATGAGTGCTCAACATCAAAGGATACAGACGCAGCAAACAACACTAAGCTAATCGGTTATTAAAGTACATCTGTATGACCTCTTACTTAAACCACTGTCCATAAAGTTAACAAAACATGTGACCGGCTGCCCCTTTCTCAATACAATCAGCGGGCAGTGGCAATATCTGATGTGTTTAGAGCCCACCAAAGTGCGAAGATGCTAACTAAATTGAAAGACAATGGAATCACTCATTTGTGCCTGCTTCATGTACAGACCAACTTCAACCACTAAACTTGATAATAAATAAAAAGTACAAAAAAGAATTAAAATCACACTTCTACAACTGGTATGCTAAATAGGCCATGGAGACAATCGTAGAAAAGCAAGATGTTCCTGGTGACAATCAGTGCACTGTATTAGTGAACCTTGGAACCTCAGCCAATTCACTCTGAATGGATACTGGCAGCTCACACAACAATGAGTGAAAGAATTGACCAAATTATCAGTGATTTTGAAAAAGATGGACTTGTTTCATTCTGTAATTTGGGGATTATTTACCTGACAAGCAAGTGTGTGTACCATGAGACTTGCCTGACACGATATTGATACAGTGGCTTTGTCCGAAAGTCAGTGGAGTGTGAGCTTTACTGCCCTGCTGTAATTAGTGTAGATACATAGTGTTTCATTAATCATAGTGCTTCAAGCAATAGTTTTAGTATTTTACAGGCTTGCTGTTCTTTTGGATTAAAAATGCATGGATAAAATGTAATGTGCCTTCTAGAGGATTTAAATTTTTCAACATCAGTTGTACTCAAATGAAGAATTGAGTTGAATAAGTATTAAATGTAATTTTCATATATTAGTATTTTTTATTCTTTCTTTCATTTTCATTATTACTAGTGTTTGAATCCCTTATGCTTTTTCTCGTTTCTCTCTATCCTTATCTCACATATCACTTTAAGTCATTGAGTAGAAATTGCAGCTGTTGGATACCTTATCAATACGTCTGCATTGAAACAATATAAAATGCTTTATAACTCTTTTTTCAAAGGGTTAAAATAAAACAAACATGTAAAAGCTAATAGTTTATTAATAGATTACAGTATTGACGTTTATTTATCAAATACTTGTAGCATTGTTAATCTATAGGAACGAAACATGGTACAAACATGGGCAGGGGGGCATCATCATATGTGGCTAATTTTTCATTGAGTATTTAAATTCATTCTTCAGGGCAACAACAAAAATCACAACAATTGGTCCCAGACAAAAATTTCTGATACTACAGTAAGGTCTCCTAATTAAAATAAAGCTGATCTCTGACATCCAATATTGTCACTATGGGGGCCATCTTGAAAATCTTGTTATTGCTACTACTCTTCAATGAAAAGTCACTTTGACATGGGTCTTTCATCAGAAGAGTTCTTATGGTGTCTAGATGGCCCTAAAAAAATCCATGAAAATATTGTTGTCTCTACTTCTCCCAAATGGATGGCTATATCAACATGGGGTTTTCACCAATAAACTTCTTATGATACCTAGTTGGTCCTGAATGAAAATGGTGCCAATTGTACATCCATTATGGCTGCCATAATGGATGTCTTGAAAATCTTGCTGGTAAGTATTTTCAAAAAATAATACAATTTTTAACAGCATCAGTCACAATGAGGATTTACCAAAAACATTGAAGTATTTAGATGAACAATATCCATGATGAATAAATCCTAGATGAATGAATAATCATATGATATTCACTGATTTTGACAAAGTACTTCTAAGCAAATGTTTAACTGGCCACCATCTTGCAGCATGAATGTAATGATGCGAAATCATGTCTTTTTCATCATTAAAAATGGTAGACATGGTTAAAAGGAAGAAATGGTCTTTTTTTGATTTCCAGAAAATTCATTTTGCGCAGTAGCATCAATCCCTTCTAGGGACTCTTGTCATTTTTCCTTTACCTATTCGTACATAGAAAAATAATAATACAGTCAACACCTGTTATGACACCATATGTTAAACTGCCACCTTCATTATTACCAACCAGTTGTACAAGATGTGTTTCTGACTATATAATTCTTGTGGCATACTGTCACCCTTACCTGCCACCATTTGCCAGCCTAAAATTTGGACAAAGATGCCATTTTCTACACTAACTGTCTTGAAATCACTGCATATCTGCTTTGAAAAATAAGATTCTGTCATAAGAGGGCAGATGTTAAATAAAACTTTTGCAAAATATTTTCATTATTACAAATGGTTCACAGCTTTCATTTACATTTTTGATTTCCAACATCATAATAATTAAAAAAAATGTAATCCATGACAAATCTACAATTGCAAAAAATATTGACATTTTTAATTTACAGTGGCATGACAGTGGCTTTTGCAATGGGGCATACATTTATATTTCTTAATCTCATTTAAACTGATCACATGACACAGAACATGTTTTATATTTTTGCAGTGATAAAGATTGCATTTAACTTATTTTAGGTTATTAAATCATATTTTTCTTCTGTATTTATTATTGTTTCCATTTCATATCTAATTATCAGTCTTTCTTTTAATCAATCATTGATCTTAATATCAGTTAGTTCAGAACTCCTTGCATCTTTGTTACAACACCAGTTTTGTATACGGACAAATATTAGCATTTCAAAGTTTGCAAGTATACAAAAACTTACAGACAGTATGTTACTTTATAAATTAACATGTGGCTTTCAGTCAGTGACAAGTTTTATAATAACATTATATGTTTCAATATAATATATTTCAATATTATATGTTTCAATATATTAAACTGATACTGTTGAAATTATAAATTGTATTCTGTTTCAGTACCCTGATGGAGAGTCGGCTAGTCCTTTTGTCTTTATCTGTCAAAATCCACAGGAGCTAGTTGTCAAATTCCCTATTAAAGGAAAACATAAAATTTGTAAGTACTTAAACATTTGTTATTACAGAAATTTTTTACAGTAATTTGCTGCTGTGATTCTATATATAAAAAACCCACCTCATAATGGATTGTTGCCAGAAAACATTACATTTGGTACTTCATTTTTAGTTCATTGATTCAGCTCATAATTGAAATCACAATTTCATAGACATGAAATTCTTTGATGCAGCTGCAATCTTCAGTTGTAATCAATGAAGTTGCAATAATTATATAATTGTATGCCATATGAATCCAATAAATATTAGCTCACCTGGCCATTAATGTCTAGTTAGCTTATGATATGGTCCTGTGTTTGCTGTGGGTCAAGTGTCATCCATTTGTTGCTATTTTCAACTTCATCTCAAAAAGCACAGGACCAATATCAACCAAATTTGACAAGGAGCATCCTGGCATGAAGGCCTTTCCAATTTATACAAATGATGCCTATCCACCATAAAATATTGCTGCCATTATTAAAAATAGAAAAACCTTTTAACATCTCAAAGAGCTGTCCAGATTTCTACCATATTTAATAGAAAGCATCCTAGTGTGAAGGCCTGTCAGTTTTACACAAATGATGCCAATAAAAATACAAATGATGCCAATTTACCATCAGATATTTCCTCTATTACTAATACTTTAAAAACCTTAAAACAACTTCTTCACAAAACAAATGCTGAATAGAATTTTACCATATTTGGCAAGAAGCATCCTGTTATGAAGGCCTGTAAAATTTATACAAATGATGCCACCATTACTAATAAAAAAAACCTGTTAGCATTTTCTTAAAAGCAGTTCCACAGAATTTGACCAAATTTAAAAGAAAGTATCCTTGCATGAAGGCCTCTCAATTGTATGCAGTGATGCTGATTTTCTCATCAGATATGACCACCAGTACTAAAAATAAAAACACCTTTAATCAACTTCTCAAAAATCAAGTTTGACCATATGATGATGCCTGTCCACAATCCATTATGGGCACTATTACTAAAAATAGAAAACCTTTGATCCACGTCTGAAAAATTTTTAACAGAATTTTATCCGATTTGACAGGAAGTATTTTTATATGAAGGCCTTTAAATTTGATACAAATGATGCAGATCAGCAGTAGAACATGACTGTTATTACTAAAAAGAGGAGAAAAAACCTTTAAATGACTTTTTCTGAACACTCGAAAGAATTTTGTCAAATTCGAGAGAAAGCATCCTGGTTTAAAGGCCTTTAAATTTTACATTGCTGTGCCATCAAATATTGCTGAAAGTAGTAGAGAAACTTTCAAAAACAACTTTTTTCATAACCAATCAACTGAGTTTTGAAGACATTTTGACAGAAAGCACCTTACTAACATGAATGTCTTAACTACCATATATTCTCACGTATAAGTTGATACAACTGCAAACTGCATAGACCCAGATCTGCCATTGCATAATGCACCGGCAGATCTGGGTCTATACAGTTTGTAAGGACTAATCAGTAGAACAAACAACATAGACCTTGATCTGCTGGCGCATTATGTGATGGCAGATCAGGGTCTATGTTGTTTGCATTTGGACCCGAATTATACGAGAGTACATACGGTAACTGCCCTTGGATTTGTCTTTTAGGTAGATGTCAGCCAGTTCAGTGATCTCTAGCTGACTTGGGTCTCTAATCTAGCCTGTAGTTGATAGAACAGAATACTAACAAAAGCATTATTGTTTCAGCAACTATTGTCCATCCAACAAAGATATTTATGACATTTTTTTCTTCTCAAATGGTTATAACTTCTGTTTGCAAAAGTGCATATACATGAGAATTTGTGCATAACTTAATAAGGAGACATGAATTATAAGAATCCAATGTGAACGAACTTCACTTTTCATAGGCAAAAATCACAGGTACAGCATCAGTTGCAGTTTGGATTATAAATTGTTTGTCAAGCTCACGTTAGTGGCAAGCAAGTCATAGCAGTCAAGTTTCAGACAGTGATGGCATAATCAACAGTTTATTAATGATTTGGTAAAAAAAATGTCATTTGCATATATTTCCTATACTCCTTCATAGATTCTTATCATACTATGCATGAATCATTTTAAAGCTACGACAATTCATTCCATGACATACTTGTTCTTCCGTTTTACCTTGGGGTCAGGTCGCTTGCCCATATGACATGAGGATCAAGGTCACAGCCATGAAAAAATTTGTGTTAGGGTTTTGGTTAAAGTTGTTTAATTTGCCTATATTTCCTAAACCCTTTGATGTAGTTTCTTCGTAAATGGAATGAATCATTATGAAGCCCCTTTGGCATAACATTTTTTTTTAACATTTTGGTTCAGGTATTTTCGTTTGCATATACTTTATAAACCACTTGATGGATTTGCTTCATACTTCGGATATTAGGAAGCTAAGACAATTGATTAGTGACATGCATGCTTGTCCTGTCGATCTTGGGCTTGGATTAAAGGTTTTTCATTTGTTTATTTTTCCTAAACCCTTTGATGGATTTTCTTCACATTTGAGATAAATAATTATGGAGCTAGGAATATTCATTCAGTACATGTATGACCCTTTGACCTTGGTGTCAAGGTCACAGTCATAGAAATTTTAGGGTTTTGATTAAGTTTTTTAATTTCCTTGTATTTCCTAAACCACTAGATGGATTTTGTTCATACATTGGATGAATCATTATGAAACTTAGACAATTCATTCTGCAACATGCTTGCTCGACCTTTTGACCTGGGAGTCAAGGGTCACATGCTTTAAGGCAATTCTTTGATCATGGGCTTGACATGCAGACCCTGACTTTCTCATTCATTGTTTTGCTCACTTGGCAGAGTATCCACATAAAAAATGAAGTGATGGTGAGTCATTAATATTTTACTTTCATTCATATTTTCAAAATGTGCCAATTATATAAACAGAATATGTATAATAAGATATTTTTCTTTTTCTATTGTTTCAGATAAATTAGATCTCCATATCCATCAAGCAGCAAAGAAAGGATTAAGATAATCACCACCTGTTAGGGGCTAGGATGAATCAAGTGATTTAAAACTTATGGCGCTTCCACATTGTCTAAGTTCAGGTGACCAGTCAGGCCCTGCTCTCATATTTCTCAGCTTGAGCACATACTCAGCTCAAAACTTTGCCTGCTATGAAATTTCTGTAGAATTCAATACAAGGTCCATATGTTCAGCAAAAAGAAAAAAAGAACATTATTTAGAATGTAGCTTTTTACTGTAACTGTTCTGTTACAGCTTGCAAATAATTAGCACACAAAATATGAGCTGAGTTTTGACTCAAAATTGAGAGATTTTATAAAAGCAGGACCAGAAGGCCACATTTGTACATTTCACGTAATGTTTCCTAATTGGGTGTAAAGCTCCTCACTTAGAATGTAAAATAAAATTTTCTCACAAAGAGGACAGAGCTTTATATATTTATTGGACTAGCTCCATGAATTATGGCCAAGAAGATCTGATTTTCTCAGGAAGCAGACCTTATCGATTGTGATTAGTATCTTTAATTGCAAGACAGTTCATATAAGAAGCATATATCAAGTGTCTTGCAATTAAAAGCCATTGCTTTATACCATCTATAAAGTATTACAGACTTTTAGGGCCTTGAAACTCTGATCAAGGAATACCTAAAGATAATTTATTTAGCTCACCTGGCCATAAGGCCAAATGAGCTTATGGCTATGGCCCTTTGTCCATTGTTTGTTGTCCTTGGTCCATCTGGCATCCATAAACAATTTCTATTTTCAACAGCTCAAAAATGGTCACACCATTTTCAACCAAACTTTGCACAGAGCATCCTGGCATAAAGAGCTTTCAAGTTTGCACAAATTATGCTAATCTGCCATCAAATATAGCTTCCATTACTAAAAGAAAAACCTTTAAACTACTTCACCAAACTGCTGAACAGAATTTTATCAAATTTACTGTAAGCATCCTGACATGAAGACATCTTAAATTTATACAAATCATGCTGATTCACCTTATGGCCACCATTACTAAAAATAGAAAAACCTTTAAATGTCTTCCTCACAGAAACTGCTGAATAGAATTTTACCAGACTTGACAGAAAGCATCATGGCATGAAGACCTTTCAGTTTTGTACATATGATGCCAATTGACCTTCAGATATGGCCACTGTTACTAAAAATAGCAAATCCTTTAAATGACTTCTTCAAAAAAAACACTGAATAAAATTTGACTAAACAGAAAGCATTCTGGCATGAAGGCTTTTCATATTTTTAAAAATGATGATGATCTGCCATCAAATATTGGCATTGTTGCTAAAAATAGGAAAAAATTTAAATGACTTACTCAGAAACTGATCAGCAGAATTGGACCAAATTTGACAAAGCATTCTGATATTAAGGGCTTTAAAATTTATACAAATGCTGTCAATTCACCATCAAATATGGCTGCCAAAAATGGAAAATTTATAAAACGAGTTCTTCCCCCCCAAAAAGCTTTAAACAGAATTTGACTAAATGTTACAGAAAGCATTCTGGCATGAAGGGCTTCTTAAGTTTTACAAATGATGCATATCTGCCATTAAATATGGTTGCAGTTACTAAAAATAGAAAAACCTTTAAGAACTTAAAATAACAGCTTAACAGAATTTTACCCACTTTGATGGAAAGTGTCCTAGCTTGAGTGCCTTCTAACATCAAATGTGACTACCGTTATTAAAATAGAAAAACATTTACACAATTTTATCTCAAAAGACTGCTAAACAGAATTTGACCAACTTTGACACAAAGCATCCTGGCATAGGGGATCTTGCATATGGCAATTAGGCAGATGGTCAGCCAGGTGAGCAATCTTGTTGCTGGAATGGGTTGGATGTGAATTATTTTTCTGTAGGTAAAGAAACATTTATTCTTTATGACAGGAGGATATTCTGCCTCTATATGTATATAGTAGTCACCTGAAAATTAGAAGTAAAGTTATCTTCTCAGTTGAAATCAAAGCATACTCTATAACTGTATACAATCTAATTTATTTTGAAGTGCAGGCTTCTTTTAACATTTTGAAGTATTATTTTCAACAAGATATGAATAATCAAGAAACAAGACTATTTGATGCTGAATATATCAAATTAATATAAAACATAATTTATTGATTTTAAAAAATTGCACTCAACATGTAAACTTGTAGAGTACATGCCTCTCTGCTGTGTCTGCTAAGGTAACATGAAGTTTTTGTTTTGTAATGATTTTTTAATGCAAAATTGAACCATACTGTCTAGTGAGTCTTAGTTTAACCGTTCTTGATTACAAATATGATCTATTAGTACACTCAGTGTCACACTTATTGTTGTCCTTTGATCAACATTTACATGAGTCATGGCCCCTGAATGCCCATTTTCTCCTAACTTTGGTTTCCCAACACAAGTTCTTCTCTTCAAGGCCTTAAGGAAAAAATTGTAGTAAGAGGAGCCCTTTGCGATACACCCATTATAATGCTGTAGTATTTTTATTTTTTTTATTTACAAAATCTATTACCACCGAAATTTATATAAATATGTTCCCATCTGTAATTTGTTAAAATTGTATATCGCTAATGTGCTGTAATTAAAGATTTACTAGAAAATTATTTTGACACTAAAATATTATTTCAAGTTGGTAATTTTTGTTCCCATTTTGAAGATTTTTGTATTGCCAGGAAAATAAAGGTATATATATCTGGAGGTAGCCATGGCAACAGTGGCATCAGGATCACCAGTGTTAAGATTTTGTTCACAAGTTTTGAAAGCCATGTGTTATATATCACAAGGCAATTTGCAGGCTAATGTAATGTGGACTTGTTGTTTTTTCATGACAGTCTGCATGTTTATGGCAATGGGTTATTGTCACCACCCAAAGGTTTCTATTTGCCTAGCACTTTTTATACAAAAAATATCTTTTATCCTACAATATAGATACTTACTTTCTTACTAGATATACATGCACATGGTATGACTTGTTCATGATTATATATGATTTTTGTTAACTATTTAAGGTTTGGGAAGTTATTCCAACCAAACAAGTAATGTTTTAAAAAAAATGTTAAGCCATCTTTTTGATATGATTGTGAAACATATCTGGCATCCTCAGCAGACAGGCCAACTCTCTGTAATCTAGCATCCTCTGCAGACAGGCCAACTCTCTGTAATCTAGCATCCTCTGCAGACAGGCCAGTTCTCTGTAATCTAGCATCCTCTGCAGACAGGCCAACTCTATGTAATCTAGCACCCTCTGCAGACAGGCTAACTCTCTGTAATCTAGCATCCTTTGCAGACAGGCCAACTCTCTGTAATCTAGCATTCTTTGCAGACAGGCCAGCTCTCTGTAATCTAGCATCCTTTGCAGACAGGCCAACTCTCTGTAATCATGCATCCATTGCAGACAGGCCAACTCTCTGTAATCTAGCATCCTCTGCAGACAGGCCAACTCTCTGTAATCTAGCATCCTTTGCAGACAGGCCAGCTCTCTGTAATCTAGCATCCTCTGCAGACAGGCCAACTCTATGTAATCTAGCACCCTCTGCAGACAGGCTAACTCTCTGTAATCTAACATCCTTTGCAGACAGGCCAACTCTCTGTAATCTAGCATCCTTTGCAGACAGGCCAACTCTCTGTAATCTAGCATCCTTTGCAGACAGGCAAACTCTCTGTAATGTAGCATCCTTTGCAGACAGGCCAACTATTTTGGTCGCACTAAGGCTGCTCCATTTCTAATAAAATCTTCATTTACTTACTGGCCACCTTCGTAAATGGACCATATTTTTTATCCTAAAAAGTGATCTTGACATGTGCATTTTGTTACACACATTCTTTTCCTTATCTGTTGGCACAAGCATTACTAGCTAGCTATGATGGCAAAATCATGTATTTTTTATCCTTGATTAAGAATTACTCTGGGGAAATTAGGACATATTGTCTTATTTATATGTATATGTTTGTGTGCAGGACTAAACTTTATTATTAGAATATATTTCATGTTGTGCAAAAACTTGATACATGAGCAAAATGGCAGTGAATGTGTTGGTAAGATTATTGTTTTCTAACATGCTGGTTCCAGTAGCTACCTCATTCCACCATGTAAGGTGTTCAGACCCTCATTGCAGAGATGCATTGTTGTGGTACACGAGAATTGCTAATAAAAAAGCATGAAACATTTTACCATGCTTTCCTTTATTTGTATTATACTATGTTTATTTCCTGTTATTTGAGTCTTGTATATATGCATTGGCACAGGGTCATGTTCATAATGTGTAGCATGACCATCAGTTACTCCCATGCATAATGTAAGGCTATATGAATAAAACTGTGAGAGATACCTTTCAGGCTATGCATGAGAAGGACCACAGATGTGGCTCATAGAATAGGTTCACCAATTAAACAGACATTTCTCTTTTTTATAGATCAAGTTTCAGAAATGTAAAAATGATTTGATCTATTAATTGCTTTCCTCTAAATTTGAAGATTTGGCACTACTTTTTTTCATGCAGTAAGTCATATCTTACAGGATATGTATTATGAGTGTCAGACATGTATATATAACACCATGAGGGTATCAGACATGTATATATAACACCATGAGGGTGTCAGACGTGTGTGTGTGTGTGTATATATATAAAACACCATGAGGGTGTTGGGCATGTATATATAACACATCAGCTCTCATACATCAGATATGAATTTTTTGTCAGAGATAACATTCCAACAAACAAAGTGATTGTCAGCACTGACATTGATATCAAGGTCTTGACTTGCATTTTTTTTACTAGTAATGGCTTGTCGTTTTTTATTGTACTAGTAATGGCTTGTGTGCATGACAACACAAAGAAGTATCAATGGATTTTTTTATCAGACCTAGTTTTGGGGTATATCTGAAGAATATCTTGAAAGATGCCAATTCAGTAACTTGGATTTAGATTTTTTTAAATATTAATTATGGATTTAACCAAACTTTGCATCTGGGTATATCTTGAAATCATCAGAGATGAATTCAATGTTCTATTCATGATATTGGGTTTAAACTCAAAGACCATGATAAAGAACTGTACTGCACATATCTTGTGAACATGTTAACTCAAACATCTAATAAAATATATTTTCTAAACAAAATTTATGTTGGAGTTTCTCAAGAACACCCAAGATGGTTTGAATATTCAGCAGTTAAAAAGAACAAAAGGATGGAAGAAATGGACTTCTCATGAATTTTGGAAAAATCTTTTCTGCCAGTAGAGGGTCAGTCCCTTCAAGGGACTCTTGTATCAACTTAGCCTTTACATTATACACAAAAGAGATTGGTTCTTGTGTTTAAACCTGTATAAATTATTTCCTTGTCTTCCCAGTCCATCAGGCAAATTGTGGCTATATTAATACTGCTGTCTCTTAGTGGTTTTGTATCAGATTTAATATACAGCTACAGCTCAAACATTGAATGTTGAGGATTTAGTTTCACACTTTGTATAGGGCCATAAAGATGAAATTCCAAGGTTGCAAAGGGCCATAAAGGTGAAATTCCAAGGTTGCAAAGGGCCATGAAGGTGAAATTCCAAGGTTGCAAAGGGGCATAAAGGTGAAATTCCAAGGTTGCAAAGGACCTTAAAGGTGAAATTCCCCACTTTGTAAAGGGCCATAAAAGTGAAATTCCAAGGTTGCAAAGGGGAATGTTTGTCTTGGGCAAGCCAATACACCTCTTTTTTATTCACAACATTAAAGCATTTTGATCATGATCATGTTATGTCAGCTCTGCTCGATAAATCAGCAGATAATAGTAGATTCAGATGTATTTATGTTTCTTTTCAAGTAATTGATTCACGGTTTATTTTGATTGCTTAATTTTCATGCACCACAATTTTGCTAAAGTTTGTAAATTGTGACAAGCTTAACCATAGTCATGATTTTCAAGCATGATTTTCAAGCATAACACAAGCACAGCTTGTAATTCAGAATGGAGCAATTGATGTGATGTACTTATTGTATTCCAACTCTTATTTCTAAAGAGACCTTAGTTTAAATGTGATGTTTAAAATATAAATTAGACCAATCAAGTGTCATCTGTCTCGGATAAATGCCATTTTTGTGAGATCAAAGGGTATCTTGAGCCTGAGGGATATTTGCCCTGGAGGGTTTAATAACCTCTTGAGCTAACAAAACTGGTGTTATCAGCTACAGTTAACACCTGATGGGTATGATTTATTAGCTCACCTGGCTGTAAGACCAAGTGAACTTATGGTATGGTCCTTCGTCTATCGTCAGTCCATTGTCCATTATGTGTCGTCTGTTCACAATTGTTCTACTTTAAGTGTCATGTATCAAACTCAAATACAACTACCCCCCCTCCAACTTCTCAAAAACCACTCAACAGAATATGATGAAATTTGCAGAAAGCATCCTAGAATGAAGTTTTTCAAATTTATTAAAATGATGCCAATCCACTATCAAATATGGCCACTGTTTCTAAAAATAGAAACCATTTAAATGACTTCTCAAAACTGCTAAACAGAATTATACCAAATTTCACAGAAAGCATTCTGGTATTAAGGTCTTTCAGATTTATTCAAATGATGCTGATCTGCCATTAAATGTGGCCACAGTTACTAAAAATAGAAAAAAACTTTAAACAACTTCTCAAAAATTGCCCAACAGAATTTGACAGAAAGCATCTTGGCATGTAGGTCCTTCAGATTTGTTCAGATGATGCCAATATGGCCATCATTACAAAATTTGAAAAACCTTTATAAAACTTCTCAAAAATCGCTCAGCAGAATTTGACCAAATTTGATGGGAAGTGTCTTGCCATAGATGGCTTTCAATTTTATACAAATGATGCCAATGGCTTTCAATTTTATACAGATGATGCCAATGGCTTTCAATTTTATACAGATGATGCCAATGGCTTTCAGTTTTATACAGATGATGCCAATGGCTTTCAATTTTATACAGATGATGCCAATGGCTTTCAATTTTATACAAATGATGTCAATGGCTTTCAATTTTATACAAATGATGCCAATGGCTTTCAGTTTTATACAAATGATGCCAATCCACAATAAAATATGTCCAGCACCACTAAAATGGAAAAATGTAACAACTTTAAAAAGCTGCCCAAAAGAATTTTACTGAATTCGACAAAAAGAATCCTGGCACAAAAGGCTTTAAGTTTGTATAAATGTTGCTGATCTGCTATCAAATATGGCTGCCATTACTAAAATGAGAAAAACCTTTAAACAACTTCTCAAAAACTGCACAACAGAATTCGATCAAATTTGATGGGAAGCATTCTAGAAAAATGAAGTGTTTCATATTTTTTCAAATGATGCTAATCTGTCATCAAATATGGCCACATTTACTATAAATAGAAAAACCTTTAAATGACCTTGCCAAAACCACTCAATAGAATTTAACCAAATTTGACAGAAATCCTCCTGCTTTAAAGGCATTTCAGATTTGTACAAATAATACCAATCTGTTGGCAAATATGGTCACCATTACTAAAAGTAAAAACAACAAACTTTAAATGACTTCTCAAAAACCAATAAATAGAATTTGACCAAATTTGACAAAAAGCATCCTGGCATGAAGTGCTTTCAAGCTTGTACAAATGATGTCGAAGTGCCATCATATATGTCTGCAATTACTAAAAATAGGAAAATCTTTAAACAACTTGTCATCAAAACCATGCAACATAAACTGACCAAACTTGATGGGAAGTATCCTAGCATGAAGGTTCAGATGCTGCTGATCCACCATCAAATATGGCCACAATTACTAAAAATAGAAAAACTTGAAATAACTTCTTCTTCAATACACTCAATAGAATTTGACCAAATTTGATAGAAAGCATCCTGGCATAGATTGCTTTTAGTTGCTTCACAAATTACATGGCCACCATTACTTAAATTAAAAAATAAAAAAAACTTTAAATGACTTCTCAGAAACTGCTTATCAGAATTTAAGCAAATTTGACCCAAAAAAAACCACTTGACAGAATGTGACCATGTACGGCTTTTACATTTGTAAAAATGATGCCAATCTGCCATCAAATATGGCTGTTAATACTAAAAACAGAACAACTTTTAAAACCGTCTTTTCAGAAGTCACTTAACAGAATTGGACCAAATTTGGCAGAAAGCATCCTAATTTGAAGGCTTTTCACATTTATAGAAATGATGCCAGTCTACCATCAAATGTGGTGTCCATTACTAAATTAGAAAACATTACACAACTTTACCTAAAAGAACTTCTTAACAGAATTTGACCAGCTCTGACAGAAAGCATCCTGGCATAAAGGCATAAAGAAATTTCTAAAGAAAATATCCTTCTGAGACACTGCTCTTGCTATTAGGCAGATGTCAGCCAGGTGAGCAATCTCAGACCTGTTTGGCACTCGTGTTTCTTTTCTAACATACTTCACAGATTTCATCACATATAGCAAAATAAAAAATGTGATGAGGGTTTTCTTAATTTATAATCACTATTTAATGCATATCATTTCCCCATAGTAGCTCCTGCATTTCTATTGAATGTAGCCAAGTATTTTTATTGAATGCAGCCGATCAGATTTGTTCAAGTCAGCGCTTGCTTTCAAACTTTGAAGTGCAGTGTTATGAAAAAGTTAATGCTGTTGATTCAGCATAAAAATCTGTCTATAACATAGTTTAACTTTATTGTGAATTGAATGGTAAATTACAGGAGTGGAAAAAGTTTATAGAAGGAGTCTTAACAGAAACTGTGGCATTCAAGTTTAGAAAATGAAGAAATTGTGCCTTGAATTATGATTGACTTCAGCAGTGTTGCACCCAGAGCATGGTATCGCAGGTTTCCCACAATTTGTTTGTCTTATATCCCCCAAATCTTGACCCTGTGCACCCATCTGGGCATGACTTTTTGTCAGGAAAAAAAAAATCGAAAAAATATCACAGCAACTTTTCTTTAGCGGATGTCCAACCATGTCTATGCTGGTATTAGCAATGGCCAAAATTGGTAAAGGTGATAAAAATTGTAAGATGGCAGTGAATGTCCATTTCAGAACAATGAATCTGGCAATGAAAACATTAAATGTTTGTAGTAGGCAGCCGAGTTGCTAATGTCTTTGACCACCGATAGTGTAATGTATTTTCTAGGTTAAAGTCACACATACGACAAGGAAGATTTAATTTATTCTCAAGCAGAATTAATGATAAAAGAGACTAATTTATGCAAATACACAATTTTTCATTTTTTCAATGATTTATTAACTTCAAAAGAAAAGTAATTAGGAAAACATGGATATTTATTATAATAAGTGCTGGTACAGAATGAGTGAACACTAAAGTTAAATGAGAGCAAGATCAGAAATGGAAAATTCTATGGAGCAGCTCATTTCAGGTTAACCATACATTCAAACATGTTAATGTTTTCACGAGTTACTTTATCACATGATAAAACATTTACTGCAATTATGTAAGTGTCTAAGGTAAATATGGCAAAGTTAAGGTTGCAAAACTTTGAAGCAAATAATATTATCTCATGTTTTTAGCACCTATAGTGAATTATGTACCTACTACAATTTACCTTTGTCCTTTTAAAATGTTGTGTCTGTCCCCCAAATCTGGAGGGTGAGGGACACGGTGTCCACTGCCCTTGGGATCCTAGGTGCAACACTGCTTCGGCATTCCGAGGAATCATCAGATGATGATGATTGAGTTGTGTTAATTACCTGAGACTAAATCACATCATTGCTCATGGGATTATAAAAGTGTTTATTGTGTTGTTGTTTTGGGTTTAACGCCATTTTTCAGCAAATGATAGGCTAGTAGAAAGGAGGAAAAATAACTTTAGTTTAAAATTTATACACCTGGGAATTTTTTTTATTATTGAAATAGAGTTGAGAAATTGTTCAAATTTGAGGTCGAAGTTTCCTCAGATACAAAACAAGACTTTTGGGGTGAATATAAGGTATTATGACTGACTTTTGTTGATCCCACTCTGGTGAAAGCTTGGCATAGTGATCACTCTGGCATCCCCGTGAATGTCTACTTCTGTTCATCCGTCCATCCATCCATCCACACATAAGGTGAATATCAAAGTTTTGTACATTAAGATCTATGTTAAAGTTTAGCTTTCTAGCTAAATAAAATGTATGCTGAATGAAAGGTAGTCACTTTTTAATTCCTGATGTGCTGTAAATATTAAAGAGATAAATTCATTTTTGCCAACAAAGCAATAAGAAAGATATTTTAAAAATCTCAATTTGAAGAATAAAATTTGAGATCTTTTAGTAAAACTGATGTCAGGAAATTGATAAATACCTTTGTGGTGTGAGTTTACCAGATTTTTTGTGAAGTAAGTTTTTTGTCATGTTCAAGTTGGTCTTTTATTACACAGAGTTTGACAATTTTAGTTGTGTTTCAATTAAAGATGTATTTAAAGGCCAGATCAGCTTACCAGATTTTTGACTGAATTGTTTTGTGAATGACATGTTTAGCGTAACCAGAAAGGTATATACATACAGGAATATTATTTAAATTCAGTTTGTATCAAAATGCATGCCTTTATGGCACAACTGTGATACATATATAAGTGTATGAATCAAATAAAAGAAATTATTTGATAAAATGTTTTCTTTTTTTTTTTCCTTACAGAAAACACAAGTGCTGTCATTATTAATTCTGACACTGTCCCCCATTTTATCTCATTTTTCATTGAAGAAGTGAGACATAGTGGTCACATTTCCATCACAGTCACCATCATCGCTGTCATTGTTGTCAACAGTTTGTTGGTTCAAGTTTTTCATCATAGGCTTGATGCCCAAGCCTTCATGTGTTTCCTTATTTTTAGCCATGGATCCCATATGAAGAAGATGTGATTAAGGAATTGCATTTTCATTTCACTTTTTCTGTTTTTTCAGTATTTACACTTTTTCAGACTTTACCTATAAGTCAAGAAATTACAAGGTGACATTTCTGAACATTAAATATTTCAGAACATGCGCCACATGATGATATTTTGGAAGGTAAAACATGGAAGCCTATATATCCTACTTGTTCAGGTCTGCTTAGGAATTTTTATTGTTATAAGAGCAATTTTATGCCAGCAATTAAAATATGCAGAATACGTAGTCATCTTAATCAGGTAAAAAAGACAGACAGTCAACATGCACATTACTTTCCCAATGATGAGACTGTCTAACACATTATTTTATGCCATATTTCATGCACTCTTGTAACAAAACAAAACAAAAATAAGAAGGGAAAACAAATTTGTCTCTGACCTTGACTTTTGACTATTGGGGTTTTAAAATCAGTAGGGAGTTGCCTCTGCCCATATATAATTCAAGTATAAAGTTTGATGATGGGCGCAGGAAGCTTTATTTATCCTGTAAATTACAACATCAGAATATTGGCTACAATGGCCCTGATAATTGATCATTTGACCCACAAACAAATAAGATGCTGTCGTGATCTAAGTGTAGTCCACACAAAAAGTTTGATGAAATACAGCTGCATTAAACTTGCCATACATATATAATGCATAAACCAAAATTGTAATCTCAATTGTGACCCTGACCTTTGACCTTTATATAATGAAAGCTGCTTTTACTTGAGTGCAGTCCACCTATGAAGTCTGATATCTCGTTGCAAGAAACTTCATTTTTCAAGCAGAAAACACAATCAGAATATTAACTCCAATGATCGTAACTTTTATCTTTTACAGGGCACTTGAATCTTCCTGGGTCCATTCCATTAATCATAATTTGACCTTGGACATCGATAATGATAAGTACAAACTTTACTGGCACCAACAGATTATATAAAACATCTTGGGATTATTGTATTTAATGCAAATACACATCATCATATAATGATCTTGATCTTTATAGATGCAACATTCGTAGACATTACTGCACTGCACATACAGCAGTTGTTCCAACATTCGTAGACATTACTGCACTGTACATACAGCAGTTGTTCCAACATTCGTAGACATTACTGCACTGCACATACAGCAGTTGTTCCAACATTCGTAGACATTACTGCACTGCACATACAGCAGTTGTTCCAACATTCGTAGACATTACTGCACTGTACATACAGCAGTTGTTCCAACATTCATAGACATTACTGCACTGTACATACAGCAGTTGTTCCAACATTTGAATATAATGCAAAATACACAGTAACATTTATTGCAACTATACTATAATGTCCAATGCAAATGCAATATCCAATAATGCCAAATACAGTACAACTCATTGCAGGATTTATATGAATGTAAGCCATGTATGATATGGCATACCAAAAGAACCATGGTTCATACAAACCCAGAGAGTTTTTATTTCAAAGACTTATAAAAGTTTTCAAGGAGTATCATATATACTTGCTTATAAGTTGACTCAAACTCCAAACAACATAGACCCTGATCTGCTGTCGCATAATATGCCAGGAGATCAGGGTCTATGTTATTTGTTCAACTGACTACTCCTAACAAACTGCATAGACCCAGATCTGCCGGCACATTATGTGATGGCATATCTGGGTCTGTGCAGTTTGCAGTATAAATGGGTACAAAAGTACAAGAAAAGAAAACATAATTAGCATACCATTACAGCAAAGGTAAACTACCATGTGTCATCTGATCCATGCCATTTTATCCCATTTTATTTATGTATTTATTATTTTTGGAAAATAGATAAAATTTCAAAATTCTGAATTTAAAGAGCATTATATTTTATTAAGTTTAAATGTTTTGTATTCCCTCATAAATTGGAGGAGTTTTGGTCAAAATTCAAGGTGTTTTTCAAACAAATTCAAGGACTTTGCAAGGATATTACCGACTTTTTTTAATTAAGGAGTTTTCAAGGCAACCCTTCAAATTCAAGGAGTTTTCAAGGCAACCCTTCAAAATCAAGGAGTTTTCAAGGCAACCCTTCAAATTCAAGGAATTTTAAAGGCAACCCTTCAAATTCAAGGAGTTTTCAAGGCAACCCTTCAAATTCAAGGATTTTTCAAGATTGTATGAACATGAAACATACATGGACATATCCAACTGGAATACAGGTTCTTGGTTGGGTTGTTAAATGTATACAAGGCAATATAGCACAACAGTAGAAGACCTGACTAACAAGTATGCTTTACAAAAAAGCAAGATACCTGTTATTTAATCTAGTGACTTTTTGGCTGCTGCAACTGACCATCTGATTTGGCATTCTTTTATAGTTTTCAAAGCATACAGCTCTATGTAAACTACCTAGGAATCTTTAGATCTTGTTCATCTAATATGATCAATAGATTCTAATCAAAAACTATTCAAGAATAGTGGTAACATGAAAAAATACTGTTTATAAATTAAATTCATGTGAGATATAACTTTACAAATCAATTAGAATCAAAATCTGTTCAGTAATATAGCTTCCAAAGTGGTCATAAGATTGAAGAATTACAAATCAGATGCAAGAACTCCTCATTAAAATGTATTGATGTCTCTCACAATCAAACTCGTCTGTAGTCTTGATGATATAAGCCTAATTTGATAAACATTTGTTTAAATGTACATCCCCTGATATAGTAATGAGCTCGTCCAGTCAGATACAAGATCACCTTATTAATATGCATAGATGTTATTCATACTCTGTGCCAAGATCTTGATGATATAAAGCCTACCATATATACTCACGTATAATCCAATACCAACTGCAAACTGCATAGACCCAGATCTGCCGTTGCATAATGCGCAGGCAGATCTGGGTCTATGCAGTTTGCAAGGACTAATCAGTAGAACAAACAACATAGACCCTGATATGTAGGCGCATTATGTGATGGCAGATCAGGGTCTATGTTGTTTGCATTTGGACCCGGTTTATACACGAGTATATATGGTAAATACTTTGTTTGACCAAAATATGTTAAAAAATAAAGCCTCTGAGGTCAAATGATCAGCCACTCAGATGCCAGATCACATAATTTAATGAGGACGATGCTGCTATATGGAAACTACTGAATGAGAAACAATGGCTCCAAAAGGCCTGTTTAGAAGATAGCACTTCATCATCTAATAAGGCAGCCTTCAACAACATCAAGGGTACTGTTCAATGCAAATTGAGGGAGTTGCAAGACTCGTGGCTGAGCAACAAGGTATATTAGATTCAGTCCTACGCAGAACAGAACAACATGAAGAACTTCTATGACACTTTGAAGACAATCTACTGGCCATAGTCATAAGGAACATCTCTAATACTGTGTGCTGATAGCACCACACTGCTCACCGACAAAGAAAAGATACTACAAAGATGGGAAGAACACTTCAAAAAATGTCCTCAATCAACAATCATCTATCAGTGAAGAGGCAATTTATCAACTGCCCCAAGTTGAAATCAATGTATCTCTTGCTGACCCTATAATGCTGACTGAAACTGAGAAAGCAGTTGACCTGCTTTCAAATGGCACAAGCACCTGGATTGGATGCTATACATGCAGAAGTCTACAAAAACCGGATGGTTGCACATGGCACAGAAACTGACTTAATTCTTCCAATCAATATGGGATTAAGGAACTGTACCCCAGGAGTACAAGGATGCATCCATTGTCAAGTTGTACAAGCAGAAAGGCAACAGATAATCCTGTGACAACTATCGGGGCTCTCCTTGCTGACAAAAGCCAGCAAAATCCTAGCCAGAATTCTGAATTGTCTTGTGCATGACATTAATCAAGGGCTCCTGCCTGAGAGTCAGTGTGGCTTCAAGAAAGAACAAAAGACTACAGGCATGGTGTTTGCAGCTTGTCAACTCCAGGAGAAATGTCAGAAACAGAAATCCAACCTGTACATGACATTCATCAACCTGACAAAGGCATTTGACACAGTCAGCCATGGGGACCTCTGGAAGATCATGGCAAAATTTGCTTGCCCAGAGAAATTCATCGCAATGGTTCAGCAATTCCATGATGGATTGTTCACTCATGTCGTGGATGACAGTGAATCATCTGAACTATTCGCTGTCACCATTGGAGTCATGCAAGGCTGCATATTGGCCCAACCCTCTTCAGTATGATATTCTCTGCCATGCCTTCCATGACTATGACACTGGTATTGACATCAGATACTGGATTGATGGCAAGCTCTTTAATCTGAGATTACAGACGAAGACAAAGTTACAGGAAGTTACTGTTCGTGATCTATTTGCTGACAACTGTTTCCTGAATGCCAAATCTGAGTCTAACATGCAACAGAGTATGGACCATTTCTCTTCAGGTTGTGACAATTTCAGTCTCACAATCAATATCAAGAACACAGAGGTGAAGCACCAACCTACACCAGGAAAGCCTTACGAAGTGCCTACCATCACAGTGAATGGCCATACCCTCTAGGCAGTGGACAAATTCACCTACCTCAGCCGTACAGTCATGTGCAGTCCATATTGATGACTAAACTAATGCCAGAATTGCCAAAGCAAGTGTGGCTTTCTGCAGACTATGTGCAAATGTGTGGGAGTGAAGAGGAATCAGTCTGCAAACAAAAGTGAAGGTCTACAAAGCCATTGTGTTGCCGACCCTGATGTATGCATGCGAAACATGGATAGTGTATAGACACCAACCCATGAAGCTGAACCATTTTCACATGTGCTGCCTGAAGAAACTGGTGAGGATATGATGGCAGGACAAGGTCCCAGACACTGAGGTTTTCACAAGGGCAGGCATTCCAAGCATTCACACACTCTGCTGATGAAATCACAGATGAGATAGGTAGGCCATGACACCAGGATGTCTGATTAGCAACTACCAAAGATCTACAGCAAGCTGAAGGAGGGAAAGTGATCTCAGGGAGGTTAGAAGAAATGCTTCAAAGACTCCACTCAAGCAAGTCTTGAAACATTTCAACACTGACCCCCCCCCCCCCCCCAAGTCTTGGAAGATCTCGCACAGAATCATTCCACCTGGCGCAATCTTATCCATACTGGAGCTACAGACTGTGCTGAGGAGAACTTCAGAAGCAGTGCAGAAGTGTGAGTAGGACAAATCTCAGAACTGCAGCAGATCCTCTTTTGATCAATCAACCCCAAGCAGCATCTCCTGTCCAGTGTGCCACAGAGAGTTCTGAGCATAAATTGGCCTGATCAGCCACTCACATGGTCACAGAACCAAACCAGTTAGTGATGTCATGGTCATCTTCGAACTCGAAGGACGAACAAAAACAACATGTACAGGCAATCCATAATCAAATTTGCCCCAGATCTTGATAATAAAAGCATAGATACAAAGTTTGATTAAAATCTGTTCATAATACAGCCTTTTAGGGTTCTAGCCAGCTCAGTCAATCAGACTTTTTTCCACTTTAGGGTGTTTGCAAGCACAGACTGTAATAGCTTTGGTAAAGACCACCGACTGCCGAATATCCATTACAACATTGATAAGACCACCTTTAGTTTTGATTTTTGGTCAACTTTTTTTGAAAGTTTTGTTCAAATTGTTTTTCATAAACATTATCAATGATGTTTATGTCTGGTGACTGAGATGGCAAAAGAATAGTTTGAATATTGTCTGCTCTCCTTGAAACATGCACAGGGCAGTTATCCTCTTGAAGAATCCACGCACCCTCATTTGGAAATACTTTGGAAACAACAAGCCATAAATTCTGATCCAGTATATTCATGTACCTCTCCGAATCGATTATACCGTCAACAGATGTCAATATGCTGATCCCATTAAAAGTTGTACAACCCCAAAACATAGCGGAGATATTTTTATGAGGAGGATGTTTCCATTCCTCATTATCCTAGTCTAACATAACCATTGTGTTGCCACTGAAAATGATATTGAACCACTTTCTCTCAACAGTCCAGTTTCATCACTCACGGCACTATGAAACATGACAATGGTGAATTTTTGTAGAGACTGCTCTCTTGTGAACTGTGCATCTTTTAAAAATTCCAAACATTTTAATTTGCTCGTAACAGTGCTCTGAGAAACAGATACTGATATTGTATTAATAAATTCCAGTTTGATCAGCCAAAGTCTATGGTTCTTGTGCACAAGATGACAAAGTACATGATCACTTTTCTCACCACTGATTTTTTGCCTCCCTCTTCAATTCAGATTTTCACTATAGCAGTAATCACATTCACCAAATCTTTTCAAATTATTTCTTGATCATAGACCTGGATATATCCATTACATTATACATCATAGACCTGGATATACCCGTTACATTATATATCATAGACCTGGATATACCCGTTACATTATACATCATAGACCTGGATATACCCATTACATTATACATCATAGACCTGGATATACCCGTTACATTATACATCATAGACCTGGATATACCCGTTACATTATACATCACAGACCTGGATATACCCGTTACATTATACATCACAGACCTGGATATACCCATTACATTATACATCATAGACCTGGATATACCCGTTACATTATACATCATAGACCTGGATATACCCGTTACATTATACATCACAGACCTGGATATACCCGTTACATTATACATCACAGACCTGGATATACCCATTATTATACCTCATAGACCTGGATATACCTGTTACATTATATATCATAGACCCGGATATACCCATTACATTATAATATCATAGACCTGGATATACCCGTTACGTTATATATCATAGACCTGGATATTCCTGTTACATTATATATCATAGACCTGGATATACCCGTTACATTATATATCATAGACCTGGATATACTCGTTACATTATATATCATAGACCTGGATATACCCGTTACATTATCGATCATAGACCTGGATATACCCATTACATTATATATATTTTTGCCAGTGAAATTATTCTGAATAAAACCCCATATCGTCTGTTTCTGCTCATGTGACAGCTCCGCTGTGTGGTGCTATAGTACTACAGAGGATGTTTTCAGCCTAAATATAGCACTTGGAGATGCTACCATGTCATTATTTTACTGTAGTTATCCCAAACAGCCCCATGTAAATTTCACAGTACTACATGCTATCTTTATGGACAAAGGTCACAGTCCCAGTAATAATAGGAAGCAGTAGGATAAAATCCCAGCCAATATTTAATTTGTAATGAATTTATTAATTACTAAACTTTTGTTAAATTTAATTAAAATTTGTATAAATTTTTATACAATATATAAAAGAGCAAGTTTTAAAACTTTTATGAAAACTTTTATTTATTTTTGATACTGCATATATATGAGCAAATATTGGTGGGATCTGGTGAAAAGTAAAGCTGTTCATACTTGCCAACTACAGCTTGTAACATTTCTTCATACAGTACTTTGGTTTTGTTCGACTGGAAGGAAATACACACCTTGTAACATTTTTTCATACAATTCTTCAGTTTTGTTCGACTGGAAGGAAATACACAGGGCTGCTGATTCTCCCAAAGAAGCACGGATGATATATCTAACATACCTATTTATGTAAAGTTTTTTGCCACTCTTGTTGGAAGTTATCATGCTCATGACAGGACTATATCTGATAAACAGAACCCCATATATTCTGAAATTAGTTCTTTGATCTTTACTCCAGGATCCAAATGATATGAAGAAGCCATAACACAATTAATTGGTTTTAGTAAGGAAGCCACAATTAATTCATACCTGCCAACCCCTACAGAGGTATAAGCGTAACCTAAGTGGCAAAAAAGTGTAATCTGAGCATAAAAAGTGTAATCTATATATTACATGGCATAACTACAATAAACTGTATGAAAATTGTACATTTAGTTTTGCTACTAACCTGGATCTGCAGCTGGTTCAAGTTCTTGTCACAAATGGGCTAAAACCCAAGTGGATTAGTATCCAAATACAAACCATAAAACATATTGACAAATTATATATACACAACGCTACTTTAACTAGTCTACAT
The DNA here is from genome assembly GCA_029931535.1 of Margaritifera margaritifera. Taxonomy (NCBI): domain Eukaryota; kingdom Metazoa; phylum Mollusca; class Bivalvia; order Unionida; family Margaritiferidae; genus Margaritifera; species Margaritifera margaritifera. Next base: position 3,490,599 of record JAQPZY010001582.1, on the reverse strand, counting down.
GTCTAACTTTTGCTGAGTGACCATAAAGTCAACTCCACAAATTATGCAATGATCATTACCATGTATTCAACCCGAGTGCTGCAACACCCCTCATGTTCTTCTTTCTAAAGCGCTATTGATTTGTCTTTTTTTCTGATCCAACATGTTTTAAAGTTTAAAAAGATTCCTCTTCTTTAACATTTTTCAGTCATATAATATCTGAGAGTCACATTGATAAAGCTTGTTTCACTTACAAATAACCGCCATTTTTTAAAATATAGACTGGTCCGCTAACAAATTATGTGTATTAATATAATGAATCTTTGAGACAAGTTTTCAAATAGAAGAAACCCGTCTGTTTTCTTGGAAATGTGTCATATACAGCTGCTATAAATAGAAAATAAGGAAAGTACGTAGAGGTCGATGACAAATGTACTTGTACGCTATTCTTATGCAGTAGTCATCTTTTTTTAGAATATTCTCAGATTTATATGATGTGTGGGATTAAATAGATGATAATATAAATGACAAACAACTTTTTATTGCTTTTTTTTTTTTTTTTAATGTACCAAAAAAAGCGTAATCCGTATACAGGTGAGTGTAAGACGTAATTAGGTGACAAAAAGCGGAATGATTACGTAAAAAGACTAATGGTTGGCAGGTATGTTAATTGTTTTTGTGTATGAAGAAGTCACATTTAATTGGTTTTTAGTGTGAAAAAGCCATAATTACTTTTCAGTGTGAGGAAGCCACATTTGGTTTTAGTGTCAGGCAACCACAATGAATTGATGTTAGTGTGAGGAACCCAACAATGAATTCAATTTTAGTGAAAGGAAGCCATAATTCATTTTTAGTGCGAGGCAACCACAAACTTTTGATTTTAGTGTGAGGCAACCACAATTGATTATAGTTTGAGGCAACCACATTTGATTTTAGTGTGAGGCAACCACAATTAATTGGTGTTAGCATGAGGAAGCCACAATTAACTGGTGTTAGTGCGAGAAAGCCACAATTAATTGGTAATAAAAAGAGGTCACACAAGCCAGATGGTCACTTATAACAGGTCTGTGCAGGAAGACTAGTTTTCAACGTCAAAATTCAACTGGGTTTAAGAATGAAAAATACCCATAATTACTGTACATATATTTTGTTCTTTATTCATAGTTCTTGTTGAAATATTACATGCATTTATCTTAGAATGATTTTACATCTCTAAAAAGGTATACAGATATCATAAAACATTCATGTTTATATTTGTGAAACTGTTACCAGATACGTGATAGCTGTAATAACAACTGTAGCAGTTCTGATCAGACCTTGAGTAAATATGGAATACATATGTACCAAATTAAATAAAAAGACCAAATTAACTCCATAAACAAGGGATGTGACCTACACATTACACATGTCGAGATCTCTCGCTGAGACACTTTCAGCTTAGTGTGTGTGTTTTAATTGTAACATCAATAAGGCAACAAACAAAAGGAACTTTTAAAATGACCATATAATTAACTCTGAAAAACACTAATAAAGACATAACTCATCCAAGGTATTATGCAATAACTCCAAAGACAAATGTTGAAACAAAGTACTCACCGTGCTACAGTGAAAGCTGGGTGAAAAAATCTTTCATTTTCTCATTATGACATTATCGACACTGTGCTGGGTTTTCACAACAGATATAAAAAAAAAACAGTATGAACCTCTGAACTATGCATGTCCATGATTGCTCCCTTTAAAGAAAGAATGGTTAATCATGGGGATTTACATGACTTTGGCACTACAATTGTTTATTTTGAATCTGTGATTTGCCAGCAGACCCTTCTAAGCAGTCTTGGTTAGCAAAATGAAATAAAAGTCAGTGGTATTTATATGTTTTTCTGAAGCAGTTATTCAAAGCAGTTTTGAAATGCATATTTCTGCCTAAAAATTTTAGTTGCTGGTTTCATTCAACAGGTGGTTGCTCATGACGGTGCATTATAATAATGAATCGATCCATGCATAATGATTGTGGTCATAAATGACAGCTGGTTGCTCATAGTAGAGGTCACTGACGACAAGTTTTCCTGTATATATACACATACAAGCCTAGCACCTGATATTGTGGAAGGTCATTCAAAAAATCCTCAGGGAAATGCAGAATGTGGCATAATCAAAGTCTCATGGTTTGTTGGAGTGTTTGCAAATGATAACTGGCACTTCTGAGTGGTGAAGGACATAATCACTGACACTTCCAATTATTGCACGGCGAATTTGTCCCGCTCCATGACATCCAGTCACAATCATTTCCACATTGTATTCTTTGCTGGCTTCAATAATTGCTTGTCCTGGAGCACCATGGAAACGGATGACCTTGCCCTCTACCTGAAATCATAATGAATAAAACTGGTTAATGCAGGCAGTCATCACTTATGTGGTTAACAAGAATCACGTGTAATGCGGTCTCACCTGCTCTACTGTGGCATAATTTAAAAACCTTTAAAAGTCATTAAAACATGAAAAGTAGGTCACTGTGACCTACTTTTGCCCATGGTAAGTAGAAACCTCCAAATTTGATACACTCATAGTTTCATGACGGTACATACTAAAGTGCCAGAGAAACTTTTTTAAATGTGACAAGAGTACTGTGAATGGTACATTGTAAACTCATTACATCTGTGACGTATTTAATATGGTAACTTCTATAATGTTCATGTGTGCCTCAATTTGAAAGAAAAACTAGCATATCAATGATTTAAATAGGAGAATCCAACACCCAATATGTGACACTGTCTACGAAGGCTGCAATAATTATTCCCAACAATCTTCATAGGTAAATAAAACAAGCAATATAATTTTATAACATTCTTTCAGCTGCATCACAGCAGATACTGTTTCGGCTAGCTATGTATACCAAGGGTCGACATGGAACAAAGTGGATCGAGGACCCTTGGCTAGAAATGATGGCCTACTCATGTTTAACAGTCATCTATGTGGACACTAAGAGGGTATGGCTGACTAGCCAAGACCCAAAAATCTGAAGGTTTCTTTCTAACCCTCGATGCAATCCATCCACAAATTTTGTTCAAGGAAATTACTTTAGAACTAAAGTTATTATGCAAAAACCATATTTCTTCTTTCAGTCACAGTGACCATTATCTTTAACCTTTTTGAAACCAAAATCAATAGCCTTCATTCTTAGCCAAAGTGTAAGCTATCCACAAACTTCAGTAAAGGTATATGGTCGAGAGCTAACATTTGTGCACATAAACCATTATTCATTTTTCAGCCACAGTGACCTTGAACTTTGGACCCCAAAATCAATAGTCTTCAACCATACCCCCAGTGAAAGCCATCCACAGTTTGTTCCATGTATGTGGTATAGAATTAATGTTATTGTGTTTTCTTTCAGTCAGTGACCTTGACCTTTGATCTTTCGAACCCAAAATCAATAAGCTTCTTCCGTACTACAAGTGCAAGCCATGTTAGGTCCTGGACTGTGATGTAGTACTGATGCTATTGTGCAAAAACCACTGTTCTTCTTTTAGTCACAGTGACCTTGATCTTTGACTTTTTGACATCTACTTGCAAAGTTTTGGTAATGGCACCTGGTGGAAAGCTAAAGTTATTGTGTGGAAACAAAAAAGGAAACAGGTGGAAAGATGCACAGACATCGTAACATGATATGCCCAGCCTATGGCAGCATTTAAAAACTTAACATAATCAACAGAGCATGAAACGTAGGTCACTGTGACCTACTTTTGCCTGATTGAGTAGTATCCTCCAAGATAAACACACCCATCATGTTTCATTACTGAAGTCAATAAAACAATGGCAGAGAAACTACCGTCAGCTAAATCCAACAACTTAACATAATAATTTGAGCATGAAAAGTAGGTCATTATGACAAACTTTTTTTCCCTTGGTGATTAGTACACTCTAAGTTGAAAATACCCATCAAGTTTCATAACTGTATATACTATAGTATCAAAGAAACAGCTAAATGCAAACAAGAAGACCATGGCCTGAATGTTGAGACCACAATCAAAAGTATTGCTGTAAAATGTGTGACCTTGACCCCAAGGTCAAAATGTAATCACTGGAGTATGAAATGCAGGTTGCTGTGACCTACTTTTGCCCATAGTGAGTAGTACCCCCAAAGAAGAATAAACCCATCAAGTTTCATGACAGTACATTCATGAGTGTCAGGAATAAACCCATCAAGTTTCATGACTGTACATTTATGAGTGTCAGTTTATGAGTGTCAGGACTAAACCCATCAAGTTTCATGACTGTACATTCATGAGTGTCAGAACTAAACCCATCAAGTTTCATGACTGTACATTCATGAGTGTCAGGACTAAACCCATCAAGTTTCATGACTGTACATTTATGAGTGTCAGGACTAAACCCATCAAGTTTCATGACTGTACATTCATGAGTGTCAGGACTAAACCCATCAAGTTTCATGACTGTACATTCATGAGTGTCAGGACTAAACCCATCAAGTTTCATGACTGTACATTCATGAGTGTCAGTGCTTTGCTGGTGAGACATAAACTGCAGTAAAGGTGCCCACTGTCACCATGCCCATTTATATACATGTCTTTTTCCTCTTGTCTACATATTATCAATCTAAAACCATTCTGCACATTTACATGTACATACTATCCCACTTCCAATCATATACCAAGGTTTACCGTATATACTCATGTACAAGTCAGATCCAACTGCAATCAGCATAGACCCTGATTTGCCAGCACATAATACGCCAACAGATCTGGGTATATGCAATAGGACTAAACAGCAGAACAAAGAACACAGACCCTGATCTGCTAGCGCATTATGTGATGTCAAATAATGGTCTATTTTGTTTGCAGCTGGATTCTACTTATACACAAATATATATGGTAAAATGTATATTTTATTATTTCATGTAAAATGAACATCCGAATGTGTACAATACTGATCCAGATCTGCCAACTCAAAATGTGATGACAGATCTGGGTGTACACTGTTCATTCTACATATAAAAGGAAGTCATGGTAGTTCAGTGTGTAAATCATTGGACTCATAATCCATGGGTTATTTGTTCGATACCTGCCCAGGCCAGCCTGGGTTAGCTGCCTTGGTGTGTCCTTGGGAAAGGCACTTAGCTCCATTTTCCTTGGCATGATATAGCCAATAATGTGTTAAAAGTGCTGTAAAAACCAACAACAATAACCCATTCATTCTACATATGTTTTAAATAGAACATGGAAGACCAAAATCTGCTGGCACAAAGTGGTGTGACAATTAGTTAACAAATTTCAAGACTGGTCAGAAAGGTCATGGGACAAAATATGCTATTAAGATTTTTCATAATTAAACTTAAATGACTTAAGTGTTCCTTTTACACTATTTCACAAATATTCTATTAAGATTTTTCGTAATCAAACATAAATGACTTAAGTGTTCCTTTTTAAACTATTTCACTTTTCGGGATGAAATCTTCCTGGAAAAGAAAAACGTGAATAAAGCTTTCAATTTATATAGCCTTCTGTTCTTTAGTATGAGAGTTACAACCCAAGCACCAACAACATGGCAGATAACAAATGTGTTTGTGAACTGTTTGACTTTATGGGATACAAGCAGCTTACCAAGTATGTAAAAAAACATTTACCATGAAAAGATATAGAAATTATCTCCAACCAATTAATATCAATTGTTGATAAGTTCTGATGAACTAATCACTGATCTTCAAATTTCAACCAAAATATGAACACTACCACCACATTATGCAATGGCTGATTTTGATCTATGCTCTCTGTAGCTGGATACTTGTTATACTCAGATAAATAAAAAAGGCATTCTATACTCAGATAAATAAAAAAGGCATTATATACTCAGGTAAATAAAGAAGGCATTCTATACTCAGGTAAAGAATGAAGGCAGTCTATACTCAGGTCAATAATGAAGGCATTCTATACTCAGGTAAATAATGAAGGCAGTCTATACTCAGGTCAATAATGAAGGCATTCTATACTTAGATAAATAATGAAGGCAATCTATACTCAGGTAAATAATGAAGGCATTCTATACTCAGGTAAATAAAAAAGGCATTCTATACTCAGGTCAATAATGAAGGCATTCTATAATACAGTATAGTAAATAATGAAGGCATTCTATACTCAGGTAAATAATGAAGGCATTCTATACTTAGGTAAATAATGAAGGCATTCTATACTCAGGAAAATAAAAAAGGCATTCTATACTCAGGTAAATAAAAAAGGCATTCTATACTACAGTATAGTAAATAACGAAGGCGTTCTATATTTGGGTAAATAATGAATTAAGGCATATATGGACAGACAGCAACCATGACTCCCAGAATTTTTTTTAGAAAAGATGGACTGAAATAACTGATCAAGAGAGATTATGCTGACCTTACTGTCTTTCAGAAGAGATTCCAGTTTTGTAACAAACTCTTGTGTGTTCTGTTCCAACTCTTTTTCCATTTGTTGCCTTACAGCTGGGTTAATCAGTGAAACGTTTGTTGCTAGGGAAAAAACATGGGCATTTATCCATTATATTGAAACCATTTTAAAAAAATAACTTTGCATATAGGAAAACGTGACCATTAAATATTTTCTTTCTTACCTAGAAGACGTTTCAAATCTTATCTCAACATTTTTAATTACCAACCAAATGCTTGAGAAAAATAAAGCTGAAGAGTTCAAACGCATCAACGATAGATTCTATAGGTCATGCTTAATAGTGGAAGCAGTAGTTGGTCAACTACTTTAATTGAAAAGCTCAGATTGAAAAAATGATCTGTCTATATGCAGTATTCAAAGTACAAAGTCCAACTGCAATCTGCACAGACTCAAATCTGCCATCATATAATGCGCCAGTCGATCTCTGTCCATGCAATTTGTTATGAGTAATCAGCAGAACAAACAACATAGACCCTGATCTGCCAGTGCATGATGCAATGACAGATCAGGGTGTATGTTGTTTGCAGTTGGACTCAACTTATATCCAAGCATATGGTAAAAAGCATAAAGAATACATGTAACAGTAAGCTCTATCATTTTATGTTATTTAATGCATATCACTCTGCAAGACATTTTAAAGAATAACTAGATGTACTTCCATGGCTCACAATTACATATTTTTATTACATATCCACCCTACACACAAACAGCACCCATGCAATCTGGACCATGTCACAAAGGTTGTAACCTAATATATGCTATATATCTGTCCACCTGCTACAAAGGCATTACAAAGTTCAGTCAAAAGATATTTAAAAATATTACTGTAATTGCAATTTTTTTGTATATTTGACCTGTGACCCCCTCCCAGAGATCCTTGAACAGAATACCTCTCTTGCAAATAGTCATCACATGGGTATCCTATGCAGCAAGTTTGGTGAATATACACACAGCAGTTTACAAGGAAATATGGTTACAGACAGACTGCATAGTAGATAGACAGACAGATGGAGTGTATCTATCCCTGTACTTAATTGTGTGTACAACCATTATAAAAGGGATTTATGATTTGGGTCTTTATTTTATCTCACATTAACATAATACAACACTGATATGTATATTATAGTTTAATTCTGCAAAATCGGACTATTGATTTACAACTAGCTCACCACATAAATATTTACAACAAATTTCAGTCATTGGTTTAATGAGAGTACAATAAACACATGTCCTAATTCAACTTTTGTCAGTATGATGCGAGTCATGCGACTCAACTTTAAGATACATGTGAAAAACAATGCACAGAGTTTACTGTCATTTTTGATTAACCAAAGCATTTTCTTCACCGAGGGAACACATTGCCTTCCTTTACAAATGACAATGCCCACTATACTACAGTCTGTTTCTAAAACTAGCTAAAATATAGCAACTGCATTGCATCCTTTTACAGAGACTGCCTATGTACTATTCTTGCTCATTTCAGTCACAATCACACTATGAAACAAACATTCCCATGTAGTGGTTTTTCAGCAGCAATAGTCAAATTAAATATATACAGACTTTACTTATTTTTAACATAGACACATCACTCGTTGTGGTCTGTTGTGGGTTTTGTTAAATAGGCTATTCTCAACTGGTGCATGGTAACACTCACCTAGAGTTGTAAATTTTATATTTGACAAATACATCTGTTGCTTTGCTCAACCTGAATAGACTGTGTGTGTGTGTGTGTGTGTGTGTGTGTGAGAGAGAGAGAGAGAGGAATATGCTGTGATGTCATGGTAATCTGCTCGCTTACACATGAAGAAGGGTGTTATTTGCCAGCTCATTTGTGCATTTATGGATACAAATACACAATCACCAACAACAGCAATCAGGCCACAGCAAGAGTTTCTCTTCCAAATGCACAAAGGGAGAATTATTCCATAAAGACAATGTTGCATGTTATGTTGGAATGTTCTGCATGAAATCTGCTAAATAAAACCCACCTGGATAAGTGAAATCGAAATCTGAGCTGTGGAACAGTATACCGAAGTCCTCTGCCTTATGAATATGCTTCAGATACCCTGAAAAAGACAAATATATTACTTTAATATATGTGTAAAGTACAGTCAGATCTGCTATAAAAGTTACTTGTATATAGTAAACAGATCTGTATATAAAGGTCAGGTACAACAAGTCCCTCTTAGTCCACATTTACCTGTATATAAAGGTCAGGTAAAATAAGTCCCTCTTAGTCCACATTTACTTGTATATAAAGGTCTCTTGCTCTTTAAGGCCAGTTTCTACCCGACAGATTTGAAAGTATGTAACCAGACACTTAGCCCAGCTGGCTAATTGAAAAATAAGAAATCCTGCAAAGGTTGTTTTTCTTCATTAAAATTCATCCTTCTTTTGACTTCGTTTTTGCCAAAAATGTATTGTTATGCTGTATCATATTCGGTGCATGTGATGTTTTTCTTTCATACCCTAGCAACATATGTCATGTCTACAGAGGTCTATAAATGCATAATTGTACCTGCCACCATGCAGCAGGTCTGTGATAATTGTTAAGCAAAGATTGTTCTTGTTGTATGGGTCTTGCAACTTTTTCAAAACAAAGCCTGTACAAAAACCTTACATCTGTGTGGACCCAAACCCATGGCTGCCAGATTCTGAGCTAACCACCTTCAACCTGTGCTTTAGACAAGGATGTGGCCATGTATGCTTCCACTCAGGGCCAGATTAAGACCTTTAGAGGCCCGAAGCACTGAAAAGATTATGGTACCCCGCATCTGAGCTAATCAACCTAGGCCTGTGCTTTAGACTTAGATTTGGCCATGTATGTTTCCACTACAGAAATACTGTAATTATTCCAACCTAACCACCTTTGACCTGTGCTTTATACCCAGATTTGGCCATTTATGCTCCCACTACTAAAGGCAGAAAAATTGCAATCATACCAAACTAAACATTTTTGACCTGCACTTTAGACCTGGATTTGACCATTTATAATTGCAGTACTAAAGGCAGAAATGTTGTAAACATATTATGGCCACATATGCTGATGCACAGGATCCAACACGTGCTGCGAGTGGAGCCCAGGGGCAACTGGAATGCTGCATCTGAGCTATCATATATCAAAGTCCCATAGCCCAATGGGCTACCAGAATGCTACATCTTGGCTATGATATACTGAAGACCCATCCCAGTGAACTACCAGAATGCATGCATCTTGACTGTCGTTTAATGAAGTTCCATAGCCCAGTGGGATACCAGAATGCTGCATCTGGTCTACCATATTTTGAAGTGCCATAGCCATGAAGGCTACCTGATTGCTGCACCTGGGCTAAAATATACTAAAGTCTCATAGCCCAGTTGGCTACCAGAATGCTGCTATATTTAAGTCCCATTGCAGAGCAGACTACCAGAATGCTGCTCAGGGCTACCATATACTGAAGTCCCATTGCACAGCAGGCTACCAGAATGCTGCTCAGGGCTACCATATACTGAAGTCCCATTGCAGAGCAGACTACCAGAATGCTGCTCAGGGCTACCATATACTGAAGTCCCATTGCAGAGCAGACTACCAGAATGCTGCTCAGGGCTACCATATACTGAAGTCCCATTGCAGAGCAGACTACCAGAATGCTGCTCAGGGCTACCATATACTGAAGTCCCATTGCAGAGCAGGCTACCAGAATGCTGCTCAGAGCTACCATATACTGAAGTCCCATTGCAGAGCAGACTACCAGAATGCTGCTCAGGGCTACCATATACTGAAGTCCCATAGCAGAGCAGGCTACCAGAATGCTGATCAATAGAGCTGGGTACCATGAAGCATTTTGAACTGCTGTATTTCTGAACATGCCGCGTTATGTACCACGATATAACGCAATTATATTAAGTACCAACAATTTAATTTTCTGGGGCAGGGGCCCGGGATTTTTTAAAAAAATTCCAGCTCTAAAATAGCTGGAAAAAATATCTTGCTCTGATTAATAGCAAAATAATACCCTATTATTAGAAAAAAATTAATTATCTTGAGATAAAAGAAAAGAAAATATCTTGGCTAGAAAGAAAATCGCAGCCCCCCCCCCTCCATATTAATGGTCAGTACTTTATAGTAGATGAATGTGCTATGTGTAAGTTGTCATCTAAAAACTGGGATGATTATGCTTAAACTATAGCTGACACCCTGTAAAAGTCATTGTGCTGACATTAGAGAGTTTGTTGATAAAAATAAGCAGTATTGACACTGAAGCCTACAATTTACCAGCTACATTATTGATACAATGGGCAGGGAAACTTTGAGTGGGATGTCAACACCCAGGCAAGATATTTATCAGAGAGGGCCAGTAAACATATAACACACTGAATCAACAAACAATATTTAGTGAACAGAGAAATTACATAAAATTCAAACATGCTCTCCTGAAAATCTTAAGATTATTATTAGTCTTACAAAGGAATACATGTACTTAACACATTAACATACACTAGTAAATAACTATATTTTAAAAAAATGAAAATTTTTCTTCTTTTTTTTAATCTTAAATTTTTCCAAAAGTTGGATTTTGCCCAAATATCTTTCACAACATCCCATTCGGCCACCATGTTGGTATATGTGACACATGTCAAACATGTGATTAAAGTTTCATAAATATAATTATAACTTTTAATATTCTAAATTAATTTGTGACAAATACTACTATTTTGTAAAAACATTAATAATTTTTGGAATTATTTTGTTATGAAAAATGAAAACATGCTTTTAATATCATTAAATTCGTAACAAGATTACTCAAGAATTTCCATACATTGCTTACTGACAGAAACTACAGAAGTACCGGTACAGTGAAAAAGTACTGTGGTACATACCACCAGAACAAAATACCGTGGTAAACCAGTATACTGGTAATACTGTGCACCTCTACTGCTCAGGGCTACCATATATTGAAGTCTCATAGCCCAATAAGCTACCAGAATGCTGCATCGCTACCAGAATGCTGCATCTGGGCTACAATATTGTGAAGTCACTTAGCCCAGTAGGCTATTATATGATATCATGAACTGTTCTTTATTTCTTCAAAACATACCTACAAAAATTCATTTCATAGGATAATGAATGTAAATGACATATACCGGTAGGTACATGGATTGTCTTGAGCTTAGTTTCACATTCTGTCACCCTGTCTACTATGCCATTCCTTTAAAGGCTGTACATCTCTTCAAGCAGAGTTACCAGTTGGGACTGGTGGAACGAAATGGGAGTTCTTGAAAGAGGTGGAGGGTCACAAAAGTGAAGCTGGTTTATTGTGGAAATAACCCTCGCATTGTCCTTTAAGGTCTGACCAAACCTCTGGAAAAAGGCTCTGTCAGGAATCAACTGGAATGCTGAGAAAATGGGGACTTGGCAGGAGAGAGTGTGACTCTGTTACTCCCCAGGGATGATTGAATCCCTCCTTAGGGAAAAGGGACGAGTCCGAAGACATCCTTCCATGCCCCTTCTGTCCACTTTGTCATGCGAAAGACAGGCAGAAAGGAGTTTTAAACTGGGTTTCATGGTTCAGTTGGTTTTTCTTTTAAAACATTTAGGGGAGCCCTGGACCTACCAGGACAAAAGTGTTTCTCTGCTAGTTTAGCTGCATTGTTCATTGCCTGGTGCTAGTTTAGCCCACATTGTTCATTGCCTGGTGCTAGTTTAGCCCATGTTCATTGCCTGGTGCTAGTTTAGCCCACATTGTTCATTGCCTGGTGCTAGTTTAGTCCGCATTGTTCATTGCCTGGTGCTAGTTTAGTCTGCATTGTTCATTGCCTGGTGCTAGTTTAGTCCGCATTGTTCATTGCCTGGTACTAGTTTAGCCTGCATTGTTCATTGCCTGGTGCTAGTTTAGCCTGCATTGTTCATTGCCTGGTGCTAGTTTAGCCCACATTGTTCATTGCCTGGTGCTAGTTTAGCCCGCATTGTTCATTGCCTGGTGCTAGCTTAGTCCGCATTGTTCATTGCCTGGTGCTAGTTTAGTCCGCATTGTTCATTGCCTGGTGCTAGTTTAGTCCACATTGTTCATTGCCTGGTGCTTGTTTAGCCCGCATTGTTCATTGCCTGGTGCTTGTTTAGCCCGCATTGTTCATTGCCTGGTGCTAGTTTAGTCCGCATTGTTCATTGCCTGGTGCTTGTTTAGCTCGCATTGTTCATTGCCTGGTGCTTGTTTAGCCTGCATTGTTCATTGCCTGGTGCTAGTTTAGTCCGCATTGTTCATTGCCTGGTGCTTGTTTAGCTCGCATTGTTCATTGCCTGGTGCTTGCTTAATCAACATTGTTCATTGCCTGGTGCTTGCTGATCTTGTGCTGGCTCTTAGTAACCACAGACCGACAACAGGAGATCAGTACCAATCATATCTAGTGATCAGCACCCAGTACAGATGGATTGGCCCGAGTGCATAGTGACAATTCATCCAGCGCCCAGTGTTCAGTACCTGGAGACAGACACTCGGTGACTGTCACTTGAAACACTACCTGGTGCCTGGTGATCAGTCACCAGGCAATGACCAGTCAGATGATGTAGACCTGAACAGGGAGTCTATGTAAAGGGAACTTGACTTTGAGGAACAAGATCACCTCAATTTAAACACAGGTCAACTCAAGCAAGAAGAAAACTGCACTTCCCTTGTGTTGCAAAGGTAGGGCTTGCTACTTGGTGCTGTCAACTTCCCTACATGGAGATGTGCCAAGGATCTCTAGTTCATGGGAGCTGACAACTTCCTTCCATGTGTTCCCACCCTTGTGGAAGTGAGCAACTTCCGTAGCCCAGAAAGAGCCATGGACCCCTCCCTTACAGGAGCTGGTGACTTTACTAAATCAGGAAGTGTTGTAGACCCATCCTGGGAATCGCGGGGGTCTACAAATAATGAAGAGGAAGAAACAGGGCCATTCTTACTGGCCCTATTGGCACAGTGACTTTCCACATCAGGGCAAATAGGACAATCGTTCATGCATACAAATGCAATACACTATAAGTAGGTCAGGTGTGTATCCATCGCTTCATTTTTATGACCACAATTACCCACATCTTGAGGCATTTTGAATGCTGAAAGGAATGAAATAATACAACTGGGGCAAGAATTAAGTAGGGAATACTTGCCCTAACACTAGTTACTAATGGCGGGATGATAAACAAACAATCACTGCTTTGCTAGTGAGGTACTCAAACCCCTCAAATTCAATGAAATGGGACATTGATACATGAAAATTTGCAAGGACTGGGGAGAAAATAACAAATACAACACAAAAAAAGAAACGATCGACAACAGGAATGCCAAAAGACGGCTTAAATGATGAAACATTTAGCATCCAAAAGACACATGAAGAAGTGCACGAGATCCATGGAAAAATGAAGGATGATGTTCTGACTGCCAGAAGTTGACTAAGGTATCAGACTGGGATCATGTTATTTTTTTATTCAAGACCTCCAATCACTAATTGGAGGATGGAATAATCTCCTTGGACTGGGGACTAGCGATAGGAAAAGATATAGCAATTCAATAACATTAGGTAATGTATTACTGCTATACAAATTTGTTTTTCTTTTGATTTTTCTTCATAATTTTGTGATTACCTCAACTTTTTATCTATTTACAATAACTAGTGTTGTTGCTATCTCTTCTTTCACTAATCAATCATTTTAATGTAATATACTGTGAAATCTGAGCAATAAGCATAAATATCACAATTTCACTAATGACCGTATTATGACACATTTCCCTGTTAATAAGCACATTTAAAAAATAAGCGTATGTGTATATTATCCAGCTTTTACTGTATATGATTGCCACTGGAATCTCTCAAAAGTGTAAATATTTATTTTCATATTATTATTCCAAAATGTTCAATCATTTTGATCCCCATGTTTTACTGGAACCTATAATACCTTCCATCTGTCTATCCACCCCCTGCAAGCACAGCTAGAATAGGCCCAATGCATCCTCGTGTATATCCTAAGCTGTGACTAATGGAGACAGGAACTGTGTTGGCTCATTGGTTAGTGAGCTGGGCTTGCAAATGGGTGTAAGTTCGAAGGACAAGCATCAAATCAACCCAGATTGACAACTATGGTGTGTCTTTAGGCAAGGCACTTTACTCCAATTGCATTGACACTAAATAAGCTACTTGTGTTGCTGTGCTGTAAAACACCTAAAAAATCCAAAACATCTGTCCATCCATAACCATATCTCCTACTCAACTGCTGGGCATAAATTCACTAAACTCTGAAGTTATGTTTCACTTGGGGTAGACATATGCATTTGAAATAGGGGTGTCATTCTTTGCTCCCACCCCAGGGGTCCATGGGAGGGGTTTAAAGGTCAGACTTACAAACATTTCAATTACAATGACATTTTAAATATTTTCTGATCAAACTTTATATATGCACTTATGACAGGAAAACATATCATATATGTGACTGACTTTGAATTACAACCTCTGGTGGTTGGGGGGGGGGGGGGGGGGGGGGGGGGGCGGGTGTAGAGGGATGTGTGGAATATGCAATATGCAATAATTGATTACTGGAGGTACAACTGAAAGTAGTAGGAAATGGCTTATTGCTTTTTACCCCAGCATATATGTGCACTGTTATTTGTCATCTTTGAAATTGCTGCATGAGGTACTTATAACAGCTAAAATAAAAAATGAAATGTCAAAAAAGATTATGAACATGTCTGATTGTTCCAGACTCAACTCAGCAAGACCTATCTGTAATCCATTCCGATGTCTTAAGGTGATGTACATTGTGTCATTCTTCAAGGTTATTTTGTTATTTTGTATATGTCTGGTCAAAAGTCGCTACATGAATGCAATGTAGTAGTATTATTTCAGCTCAGTGGGCAGTGTCTGACTCGTAATCTCTTGGATTGCAGGTTTGATACGTGCCCAGGAGTCACTCTCTATAAATAAAGTATTATTGTCATTATTATTATTATTATTATTATTATTATTATTATTATTATTATTATCATTATTATTATCATTATTATTATTATTATTATTATTATTATTATTATTATTTATATTGTCTGTTACTGCTAAGTGATCACTACATGAGATGATACAATCTGCTTTTTTTATTGCAACACTGACTAAACTGAGCAGGGACAAAAAAACAGGCCTCTATAGCAATAGTAAGTGATTCTTGATACAGTTTATTTATTTCAGCTAGTTTTAGAAATAGACTATAGCATATGAATACAGTCAATGCTATTGAAATATCATGATTTGCCTCAACATGGAAAAGACAAATGCCATCATCAATCCGAACAGGTAATATATATGTTACTCTTCATCACATGATAATAAATAAAGTTATAAAATTAATTTGGAGATTCTATTACCACAAGAAAGAATACAACATCTGTGGTTTCCATTTAATATTATGTCTGGATTTGGGGTAATTTAGCTATGTGTTATAGTTTTTATTCTTATTTTTTTTATCTGTGTGTTACAGTTTTTATTCTTATTTTTTTTATTTGTGTGATATAGTTTTTATTCTTATTTTTTTAAATTTGTGTGTGTGTCTCCAATTCATAATTTCTTCAGATTTAGTATTAATCATAACCAAGCAGAAACTCTTTCAATCAAAATTCATTGGTTTTTAAAGTTAATGGACCGATTGGTTTTTAAAGTTAATGGACCGATTGGTTTTTAAAGTTAATGGACCAATTGGTTTTTAAAGTTAATGGACCGATTGGTTTTTAAAGTTAATGGACCGATTGGTTTTTAAAGTTAATGGACCGATTGGTTTTTAAAGTTAATGGAACGATGTACTGTAAACTTTAGTTGCAGCTTTATTTATTCAACAAAGATAAAATGGATGAGATTTTTGCACGACTAGAAATATCAGCAGTGGACAGGGATTTTTCTACCATTTTCAAAATGGGGCAAAGGGTCCATGGAACTGGCAACTTTTACGTGTGAAAAGGTCAAGGTAGGAAATTAAGAATTCTTTTTTGGCACACTATTAATTCAAACAAATTTACAACAACTAGATCTTGAACATTTCAATATTTCAATATCCTTGGTTACTCAGATTCTTTAGATCCCTTGTTGAGCTCATTATAGTAATTTTCTAGACAAATCACCTGAGAATTTTTGTTATGATCCGATGGGGAAATTTGTACACTCAAATTTGGTTGAAAAATGGAGTTTTTGGCATTAGTGAAGTTTTGAAAACTAACAATCATTAAATTACATGTTCTAGTACCAGCTGAATACCTAATTATACCTATTTACAATTATAACAATGTAATCTAGGTACTCCTATCAGTCAGAATTACTTACAATATATAGTTTCTGTTGTGCTCATTTTAAGTCATATGGCCAACATACATAGTGTAATGACCAAGAAGGGCACATAAACCTTAATCTGTTGAGGGTAAAGTATCACAATATATATCATGTGTTATTATGAAAAGTTAACCACTGAATAAATCTATTTATACCTACTTCTTTGCTTGTAAGGGATGATGTAGTACTAACAGCAATGAATCCAATTATGAAGTTTAATGATTCAAACATAATAAGTGAACTTTAAACACAACATTTCAGCAAAAGTCACTAAACAGCGCTCCAAGTACCTTTCAAACTTTTGTAGCCATTGGGCAAAAAACCTGAAAATTTTAGTGGCCATTTCAAATTTAGGTTGCCAGGCCCTAATAATTCAGTTAACTTAGACACTGTCAGCAGAAATTAATTGTGTTGGGAATTAATGGGTAGATTAATTGTTAAGTCAAATTAAAGAGTAATTATAAATAGAATAACATTTTCTTTTTAATAGTATATCCAGATCTGATTGGCTGAACTGTTAACAGTCATCATCTGTCTGAGTGACAGAACTCTCAACAGTCATCATCTGTCTGATTGACAGAACTTACAACAGTCATCATCTGTCTGAGTGAGAGGACTCAGTCATCATCTGTCATGTAACAGCAGACAAAAATAATCCCATCATGCGATGTGAAAGAATCACATGAGGGATATAATTAGCACTATTCAACAAAGTATAAAAGATATTATATATGTCTACATCTGGTGCCAAGCAGTGGCATGTATTTACAATGCCTCTGTGACTCATTGGTTGTAATTAAGCAGGGTATATTCTAAGACATGCAATTGCAGGATTATTTCTAATTTTTTTTTAAAAATGCCAAAACTTCACAGAATGAGAAAATCGTGCATCATATTTTCAAGCTCTATCTTTATTTCTTCAATAATCCCTCCTATTTTCAGAAAATTCACTATTTTTTCAAATGGGGGTGGGGGGAATTTTGTCCCTAAATGAGAGGCTTATAATTGGAATACTCACACCACTCCCTAAAATAGTAACTAAATCAGCCATTAAAAAACTAAACTGCAAAGATATAGCAACTTTGTTTTGCTCTCAGAATGTTATATAAAATGGACTTTCCATTGAATAACATGGTTCAAAAGGTTAAGTGAAAATCAATATCTTGTACAAAACAGTATGATGTTAACAAATGTTGAACTGAATTTAACTGCATTCCGATCAGTCCCTGCAAGCAATACGGCAAAGAAAATTGTGGCAATGACAGTCTAATGAAGGAATATAACAGTGAGACAACCATGTAGTGTATTAGTAATGAAATTTAATTTCATTAGATGCATTTATACAAACTGTATATGATGCCAAAAACTAATTTGCAAAAAACTTGTGTACAGTAAAACCTGTCTTGAAAGATACTGCTATGAGTCACCAGATTCTTAATGCACAGATTTATTGATTATACAGAGTTATGACATTCTTATGAAAGACCATCATATTTGAGCAGAAGGTGTGGTATTTCAAGACAGGTTCTACTGTAACAATAACCCAGTGGCAGAACCACTTTTTGGTAGTATGAGCGCTGGAACGTGTAGGCTGACGATTAAGGTGCCATATCTTCGCATGAGGGGTTCCAGGTTCTAAACCAACCGACCTCCAAATATTATCTCTCAAGAGTAATTCTCCTTAGGCCAGTGCACAGAGTAATGTAGATTTATCTCCTATAAACACATAAAATAAACTAACCAAGCCAGTGCCAAGGTTTCTTGAGACGAAATATCTAAGAGTCTAAGTGGGTCTGCACATTCTAGAGCCTATATGTATGGCTGCCGAACATCATTTTTTGGTGATGTCTCGTTGGCCGTGGTAGTATGAACGGTGGAACATGTGGGCTGGCGATTAAGGTGCCATATCTTCACATGAGGGGTCCCGAGTTCTAAACCAACCGACCTCCAAATATTATCTCTCAAGAGTAATTCTCCTTAGGCCAGTGCACAGAGTAATGTAGATTACTCTCCTATAAACACGTAAAATAAAATAACCCAGTGGCAGAACCACTTTTTGCATCGATTTTACTTGAAGTGGTACCAGACACTGCATTGCCATATACTGTATACACAGGACTCGAAAAGTTTACAACATGTTGCAAATATTTTATAATATCTTCCCAGTATACAAAGTTATCAGTCAAGGCAGGTCATTCTCGTTTTTGTTTTTTTAAAGATGCAAGATCTAAGAACAACTGCATTAAGCAGGCAACTTGAAAAGAATTAATGCCTGTGCCAATACTGACAGCCCTATCTGATTTGTCTGGGTATATCAATATCATACACCAATTAAGACATTAAATTAGCAATAAAGTTCTATAAGTGGCGAACATTGAAATACTCTCACAACAAAGGTCAAATTTTTATCTTTATTGAATGGCATAAAAATACCCTGATAACCTGATCTTAACTGTTGGAATGCTAAAAGTAGAAAACAGAGTAAAACAATTAAGACTTAATCATGCTCATAATGTAATTAGAGGAGTAGAAAATTTAATTTTGCTACACCAAGTGTTTAGTGTGTAGCTTCAACAACTTTCTTTTATAATACCATAAAAGATTGGAATCCATTAACCAATTTTATCAAGAACATTTCAGATATACCATATATACTCACATGTAAGTCAGATCCAATGGCAAACTGCAAAGACCCAGATCTGCCATAGTATAATGTGCAGGCAGATCTGGGTCTATGTTGTTTGCAGTTGGACCCGACTTATACACAAGTAACGATGGTATGTCATTTTAAATCAACCGTTATGTATTACATTTTAAATCAACACAGATCAAGAGAACAGAGTTCAATATTTTTACTTAAATGTATTTTCTTAGTTTAGTCTAATAAAGAATTTTTAATTTGCAGAATGTACCCTGCTCAAAACTCTTGATCACTGGGGATCCCATTGGAAATATTTTTATAAATTTTAATGTGTTATCCTTGGTAGATATACATATTTTCTTATTTTTATTTTTCCTTTGTAATTATTTTGGAAGGGTACTAATATTGATTCCTTTAACCTGAAAAGGTGGCATAGTGTTTTCTCGTCTTGATAAATGTATAAGTGTGGTATTATGTTGTCATACTGCTGGTGTAGTTGTTGTAGTATTTATTTCATATACTGGTGTAGTTGTTGTAGTATTTATTTCATATACTGGTTTAGCCTAAATACATCCATTTTATGCGAGTATATATTACGGTTTTTTTCATGTGCATTCTACATCACAAATTATGTGACTTGTGAAGATTTTTATGTGTTGCCATTTGTGTTATATGCTGATCATACCTAAATAAAATTATTATTATTATTATTATTATATTATTATTATTAAACTTTCAGAAAATGGTCAAGTAAAAAGTGGCAGAGAAAAACTGGTTTGTTCTTAGTTCAAGTTAGGCTACGAGTTCATATGCAGAAGCATATTACAGTATGGGAATCAAAATTGTTCAAAACACCATTTAACTTTCTGTCTGGCAGAGGCTGGGATTTTTTTTTAAAATCTCCTGCCCCCAAATAGCTTGAAAAAAATAGCCAATTTTGTATTGATTTATTTTATTATTTTTGATTAAAAAAGAAAGAAAAAAAAAAAACTAATTAGACCGGGATCAGGTCTCCTCGGACCATCAGGGCAAACTGGACACTTTCTAACTAATGATCGTACATTTTGGTTGATATGCAAATGCTTCCCATCATGCACTTTAAATATGTTTTGACTTTCTCATTCCATCCGTGCATCGTCTGCTTTAGACTGTGGGAAAATTCACCATGATATCTCTACAGTTATTGGATAACTATTATTATGCATGCACTTATATGCGGTGAGTAAACATTTAATCAACTATTTAGAAGGATTTTATTTTTACACCTACTAATGACATCATATACACAAGTCACCGGTTAGTTGGGGTGAAACGATACACATGTGTCGCTTCGATTCATGATACACAGCATACAATATGATACATTATCGATACACATATCAACTTGATGGTCTTTTCATCTTTAGAAGGTCAGTCAGTGGCTGGGTTGTGCTGATTTATATGTGTTGACATATTGGTTGTATTTCTAGTATGCAGATTACAGACAGACATAGATTTAGTATCTGTTCATATGCCATTTTCATCCTTGACAAGATAAAAAAAAAGTACATCCAAACAGACTACATATTAGTTGTTAATGATTTTAATTCAATCATTTAGGCCATTTGAGGCTACTCCATTTGATCGGATCCAGGACTCATCTTGGTAACCACACCCTTTTTTTTGCACTGTATGAATGCTTCTACAACATCTTTTTATCAATTTCATGTCTTCAATTAAATCTGAAAGACATGACGGTGTTATCTTCAACACAGAAGAAATAGTGCACTTTCCACCTGCAAGGAAAATCTTATCTAGAGCAAGTCCAGGTGTGGGAGTGGAGATTACTAACAACCAAAATCGATCACATCGCAGGCACTCGTTTCCGTTAGTGACAAGGAAAACTATGGACAATGCCCACTCCCCTTCAATACAAAATTAACAAATTAACACAAGGTGACAAACCTGCACATTTTGAAATCTGCTTCCTTGCTGATTCTGTGCTAATTTTATTTATTCTGTTGGCACGTTTAGTCACTGATTACCTATATCAACGTAAAAGGAAACATTCCAAACTTGTTCTCCATGTACGACTTTAGTAATTTACAGATCATTTAATAAACATTTTGAATGAAGTTTTTCTGTTGCTTTGTATCTACCTTGATCGAGTTTGGATGCCAATACTTCCGGTGTGTCACACAGTGAATAAACTGCAGTCAATTCTGATTGGCGGTTATTGTTTACCCTGATCTGCAACATACAATAACCACCAATCAGAATTTAATGTAACATATTTCACTGAATGATACACCGGAAGTGTAGCCTTTAAATTTGATCATATAAACAAAATACAAAGCAACAGTAGTTAGTAAATGATCAGTAAAGTATTTAAATCATACATGGGGAACAAATTTGGAAAGTCTCCTTTACGTTGATATATATTATCAGTGGCTGAACATGCTGATGGGATAAAATAATTGGCATGTAATCAGCGAAAGGGGGGGGACACATTTCAAACCACGTAACCTTGTGTTAATTTGCAAAAGGTGAGTGGGTGTTTTCAACAGGTTTTTTTCTTTTTTACTGACAAACATTAGTGCCTGTGCCTGCGATGGCCGTCTCCGATAAATTCTCAGTTTAAAGAAAAGGCAAACGACTAATAATTATTCATGACTGCTAAAGATGAAAGTAACTTTTCTATAAGGTAAGTATCATTTTGTGTCAATTCTTCACCTCTTGCATCGATACGTGTATCAAATGGCAAAAGTATCGATGCATCGATATATCGATGAATCGTTTCACCCCAACCTGTTAGAGAAAGCAATGTGTTGATATGGAATCATGTAACATATTAAAACTTGGGTGTCAGAATTCACACTACAAGAAATTCACACATTCGTCACTTCTTGGAGATTAATATGGAAATAGAATGCAAAGTTATCAGAAGCACACTATATTGAACCTGAAGGATTTAGAATTTTACTGTGAGGAATCAAACATTAGTTTTGTTATGCATTGACTAATTAATTCTCCATTGTTTTGTCTGGATTTCATGAAAGTAAATAATTGTTTCTTATGACACCCTTTGTTCAGTGAACTTTAAATAATATATTGAGGTCTGAGAAGAAGCATAACAGTGATATACGCAAGCACAAGGTTTTAATCTCCACTAAAACAAATAAAGTAAAAATTGTACAGTACAACTTAATAACTAAAACAAATAAAGTAAAAATTGTACAGTACAACTTAATAACTAAAACAAATAAAGTAAAAATTGTACAGTACAACTTAATAACTAAAACAAATAAAGTAAAAATTGTACCGTACAACTTAATAACTAAAACAAATAAAGTAAAAATTGTACAGTACAACTTAATAACTAAAACAAATAAAGTAAAAATTGTACCGTACAACTTAATAACTAAAACAAATAAAGAAAAAATTGTACAGTACAACCTAATGGAGGTAACTAACTCTGCTGGTTAATAAATTGTTTCAATGTCATTTATGTTCTCATTTTTTTTATAAAATACTATAAGTGTCGGATGTTACCCGACATCATGTCAAGTTTTACTTGAAACCGTCCGATCTGACCCGCCCACAGATATATCCGAGGGGTGAAAAAGCACGTGTTCAATGTTGATCAACGCTAGAAACACTTCTGATTAGCGGAATCTCCAACAGCTGCTACTAAAATTGTCACTACTCGTGTATATCAATTATGTGCCGATAAAACGTATAAATGGCGTAATGTTTGAATACCCCAACCCCGCTGTACATCCACCATCTTAACTTAAAAAGAAAGAAAAAACATATATATATATATATATATATATATATATATATATATATATATATATATATATATATATATATATATATTTTTTTTTTTTTTTTTTTTTTTTTTTGAGGTAAAAATAAATCCCGGTACTTACATTGATATGCATATTCAGAATGCTCACTGCCGTCCATGGCTATAAGAACTGTCCTACGTTCAGACATAAAGGCTTTTTTGGGATAGAAAAGCGTCTTGTTCAGCCAAAAGGTATATCTGTACTAATTATCCTAACTCTAGCACTGAGCAAATGTGAGACAAGAACTTTTACATGCACAGCTGGTATAATGTCTAGAAAGCAACTCAGCAATGCCAGTCAGTCGTTATCAGGTATTGTTAACTGCCACGGAAATCACGTGCCACAGTGTTGTTGTTGTTGCTTTTATTATTTCCTTCGCTGTCTTCGAGGCACCCTTACACTACTTAATGTATAGTTTAATAAAGTTTTTAGTCTGTGAGTCTTCACCTTAGTACATCTTCATTTTAGTTCAAGCAGTCATAACTGTCTGCGCGCTTCTGGATGAAAATGCATGGATTATTCGTCCAGTAACATGTTTCCGTGGATGTACCTTTAATGCATACGTTGAAGTACAGAATATATTTTATAATTTTAGAGTGTTGTATGTAGGATTGCAGGTACTATATTTAATAGCCTTTAAAAAAAAATTAGGTTGAATTTATGGAATAAGGATAAAGCAGATAATTAAATCTCATTGCATTCTCTAATAGAAGCAATGAACATTCTTAATTCCTTCTTTTCGGGCTTCGTTCAATTCTTGATTATTCAAAAAAAATGGCAAAGACCCTGACAATTTAGTTTATTTATTAAGTATTTGCCAAGTTGCTTTACAAAGTCATGTGTTTCTTATATGGTCTAAACTTAAAGCGTCATATACACCGTTTTCCAAATGGCGTGGTTTCTTATATGCAAATTTCAGAAACGTCGAAGTCGTGTTTCGAGAAGAAAAAAAAATTAAAAAATTAAAAAAAAATAAAAAGCAATGCGACGAAGGTGGCCTATTCATTGCCTTTAAAATATGTAAATGTTATGAAAAAAATCATATGTGTTAGATGAACACATAGACAAGTAACAAGTAGATGAAAAATGGGAGCCGATATAAATCGTTTTCGTGTACCTCGAGAAAATGTGTTCCCACCAAATATAATGGATATAATTAGTTATTTATGTTTAAAAATCAGAGCAATAATATTCTTTTCAAGCGTTTTCAAACTGAGGGGGGAGGGGTCCGGAATTTGTTCTTCTTCTAAAAAATACCCCCCACCCTCTTCGTCAAAATTAAATGGTCGGTCCAAAGAATCAGGCGGCCCTCCGTTAAATATTATTACCAATGAACCTGCATTCCATCTCGCACAGATTGTCAGAGGGGTCAGTCCGACATCGCTAACCACTTTTCAAACCGTCTTAATTATATTTAGGAATACAAAATGCATTAAAATTTTAAAAAGTCGCTCTCTGTACATAAGTTCATATCTTTGCAGGAAGATTTTTTACAAATTGATTTTTATCAATTAAGTTCATAAACAGGATTCGTGGAAACACGTGACAGAGTTGTCAGATTGTCAACACATATGAAAATAAGTCATCATAGGTCACGACCAACTGTCTACGGATTACACCATTGCTTAAGAAGGATTGAAATAGATTACGTATTTTTTTAGCCCTTTTGTCGCTATAAAAGTTATGCAAATGTTTCGAACTTTTTATTTCGATATGTGAAACAATATATTGCTTATATTCGTGGAAACATATGATTCTACAGTACGATACGGCCTGTACGTTCGTAATATCTCGCAACTCCTCGTACACCTTTCAATGCCCATAACCTTGGGATATGATTCCGGGTGGTCTATAGAAAATTTCGATCCACCCACTGGGAGCGGAGCTTGGGAGTGGGAACACTTTTTGCATGTATATATATATATATATATATATATATATATATATATATATATATATATATATATATATATATGTGTGTGTGTGTGTGTGTGTGTGTGTGTGCATTATAAATTAAAATATTGTTGTAATTAATTTAAAGTCGTTGTTATGTCAATTATGTCATTGCTGATATGGTGAGATATAAAATTATTACAAACACTATAGCTGACTCTCATTTGCTGAGTACGTTTCTGAGAAGTGGTTCTCTATAGTTTTCAAGAAAAACAAAACAAAAATCCGACACTAAAAAAAGTGTATTAAAAAGGCTAAAAGACACTGGGAAAACAAACTCCTATCTTCCCCGCCAAATACCATTCACTTCCTTTTGATATGAAAATGAGGAAACTTAGCCGAGATAAAAGGACTGCAGTGACGGTTGTCCTTTCAAGGCTTTCAGGGCAAGACATCAATTTTGTATGGTACCAATTTTGTAAACAACACTGCATCAGTATTGCTTTTTTTTATATCACTGACAAGAATGATAAATACACAGTTTCATTTACAAAAGATGTAAGAATGCATTGATGTCATTAATTTAGACTTTTGAATAACATATTTTAAAAATAAGAGGTGAATGATAAATTTGAAGCGGCATACAAATTTTCTCTCTGATGAATACTATATCATTTTATAAACCACTTTACTGCCAATTGTTACGCTTTAATGAAACTTTCAATCTTACACTTACACACATTGAAGAACACATTGCGCCATTTTTATCAGACGAATATAGGAAGTTTTTCCGGTTAGAAACTTTTTAATATGAACTTAACACTTTATATGTCGGTATAAAGAACAGATCATCTCACCGAAGATACCCCAGTCACTATCACACATACACGACAAAAATAATAATAATAACAATAATATATCAGAATGAAAAGAGGAATTTATGTTTGGGCATAAGTGGCCGAGTGGTCTAAGGGCTCGCCTTTACAGATCACTGACATCTCACCTCTGTCTGCGGGGGTTCGAGTCTCGGCTCGGCTAACGTGGGTACGTGAGAAGGCTTGCCAGTAGCTTCCCATGGGTCGGTGGTTCTTCCCGGGGTCTTCCTGGGTTCTTTCTCCACCAAATATACTGGCCGCCACGTATAGCCTCTCATGTGCTTAAAAATTGAGTTAAACGCACAAAACCAAAAAAACATTGTTTGCGCATAAATGTAAGTAATTTAAATATTAATTTATTACAGAAATGTAGAAAATGTAAATATTTTATTATTATTATTATTATTATTATTATTATTATTATTATTATTATTATTATTATAAAAGAGTTTCAACCTCTATCCTAGGTTAGCACTGGACGGTACTCTCATGCCTGCAGTTCCTTTCATCTCGGGTGTTAAACCAACCACTGGTAACCTTATTTGCATATCAGTAGGACACGGCGAGAGTTTAGTGGAGTTTCTGTTCTATATCACATTGTTAGGTGTTTTGAAGACTGATATCAGGAGTGTACTGGGTAAGTAACTCGGCCCTGGACTTATCTGCTTGGACAGACCCGGGGGTTTGCTCACACTAGTAAAACACCGGTAAAAACGGATTTTTTGGACGGCCCACCGGTCCACCGATGGTAAAAACGGATTTTTTTGCGGCCGCCCACCGGGATTAGTCCCGGTATGCCCAATGGCCAGTACACCACTGACTGATATAAATATATGCGCCTTGAATTTAGTCGCTGTATCAGCGGTATTTGCTTTTGCAGGGAAACATTTAAATTGTATTAAAGTTATATAGGGAACAATAATCGTTGGCTGGAATGACGTCAAGTTCTCCCACAACGGATGGCAAATGATACGAGAGTTGTGAAGGTTTGTGGTAAATTAAACTCGAGAGTTCGACAACTATGAAAAATGTCACACATCTATTACATCTATCTGTGTATTATTTCAGTCCATAACGAAAATACTTCTTCCACAATGTTTATATTATTCTGGCATCCTGGCAAAAAAAAAAAAAAATAAGATGTGTGTAGGCTTTGTTGTTGTTGTTATGTTATTCCACCTTGAGATTTTCGATGTATGGGCTATCGTTACATGTATACCAATCTGATAAAACTCGAGATCTGTCATCAATAAGTTATTGATAAGTAGATCTTGATATTGGTCGTATTTTTGTTCTGCTCATGGAGTCGGATCATGATTAGGGGTTTTTGAGGTGACATGAAAAAGGTTGGTGTTCAAATCTCACGATTTGTCCATGCCCGAGGTCTCAGCAGGGAAATGAACATTGACGCAAACAATCGGAATCCATATTGATTGTTATCGTATATAAAAAGCCTTTCCTGAAAACAAAACAAAATTTGATCTCCACAGCCACTATTGGCATTCAACACACATATCCGTAACTATTTAGGGTATGTTTTACCTAGACAGAGATAGCTGAATGCACATACTTAAATAAATATTGGAATATATTGTTTACGTTGCTTTTAGCTGCATGCTACAATTTTTTAATTCCTCCGTAGCCAGCAGCATGAGCAGGATTGTAGGAAATGTCTAAAAGTGTATCCATGTTGTTACTGATGTTTCTGCTCCTCAGTAAATCACCCACTGTTTGATACTGCTCTTAGGATGTTCGTGTGGTAATTTGGATAGCAATGCTTGTCCGACGAGTCATAGGAGTAGTCATAAGTTTTTGTCACCCTTTTCTTGATTTCTTTTTTCACTTCTGTCTTCACTTTTTTTCTTTTTTTCTTCTGCTGGTACAGGTGTCGACATCATCTTTTTGACCCAAGCTATCATTTATTCTCGTCTGGGAGTAGTGAAAGGTATCAACAAGGTTGTTATAACAGAAGGAGGAAACGGAGCAGACGGAGTTTGAAACACTTCTCTTGTTTCTTTCTTTTACTTCCATCCCTTTGGCTGTTTCTGTCGTCACTTTTATTGCTTTTTAGTTTCGCTGTTCATGACATTCTTGAAATCTCTAGGCGTAGGCTTAGCTGTTTCGTCTAAAACTTTCAGATGAAATAGTTGAAGTCGTTGCAATAATTGTCCGTACCGTTGCGATTTTTCTGTTTCTGACAAATCTGTTCGATCCATCAATGATTGTAACTCTTGTTGTAAGTGTGACATAGCGGTGAGGTTAGGATTAGGAGGTAAAAATGGTATTCGTTGTTCGTACCAACCATGAACTTCCATCCATCGTTTGTAAGGAACTAAAGTTAAATTTCTGCCTTCCATAAGATCCAAGAGTGCAAGTGTTTTGTCTTTCCACAAAAGTGTGTCTTCTTCTTCATCTCATCGCTCCTTCTAAAAAAGGTCCACCGATTAATCCTAACAAAGGAGCAACCACTTTTAGCAACGAACTATCAGCATTGGTAGAAATCCTCATTTTTCTGTTGTTGACTGATTGGCATTTTCTTTTTCACCATTTGGTTAAGAACGTGACAATATCGATCTAATCGCTGTTTCTGTATTTTGGTCAGAACGTTCAAACACTATTCACACACAGTATCCATGATTTTTTTTAGGTTCTGTTTGAATGATTTGTTTTCGTATAGGAGCATTGGATCTGGTAAGTACTGACAAGAAATCCCAATGTTTAGCTAAACGATGAGGAAGTCCCTATTTTCCTGTTTTGGAAGAAGTTCTTTTTAGACGTTGAAGATGATGGTGTGAACTTAGTGACATCTTTGTTCAGACGGAAAACCCTGAAGTGAATTTTGTTTAACATGTCTTCTTTTATACTGGAATTCGTCTCCACCGATTATCTGGACTTCTTATCAACTTGAATTTAGGTACTGCTGGTGTTTTCAACAGACTAAATCTTGTCAGTTCAAGTTTGAATAAATCAAGTAAACTTTGTAACACACCTATTCTGTCTTGTTCTTTTTGTTAGGAGATGCCACTTTTTGGGTTGCAGCAGCAGCTAGAGCAGTAGAAGACGTCGACGAAGTAGAAGTTTCTTTAGAAATGGGTTTCCAATTTTTCTTCAGATAGGGAAACACTGGACTTAAATCAGGTTTAGCAGGCATCATCATTAACAGAGAAGAAGAAGAAGAATTGGAAGGCGAGATGGTCATCGATCGAGTCGTTCAAGTGGCAGTACCTCTTTTTTTAAGGAGACGTTTTCTTTTATGGTTTTTCTTGTTCTTCTTAATGCGTGAACTTGCTCTACCTCTTTTCTTTTAAGTCTGTCTTTTAGGTTGTTTGGCTTTTTTAGCTTCTGCATTAGGACCCCATTGTAGAAGTGAACAAATAATGACACCCCCTGAAGATTCACTTCCACCTGGTTTCAATATTTGTTTATCTGGCTTGAGTATAGATTCTGGGATCAGCCAGTTGTGACAAAGCTACTTTATGTTTTTCTAAAAAAATTATTTTGTTTTTGTTTGATGTGGAATGGGAATGAAACCTTGCAGTAATTGACATGTTGTCAAAGTAAACGATCGTAACACTTTTTTAAAGACTAATTTCTAACAAATGTGAACGCACTTGCTCACTTTGTTCGCGAGTGAAGGCATACAGTACTCGAATCAGTTTGGCAGGTGGGTGAGATTGAAAGGATGTAATGTTGAAGACTGTCAGAAAAAAAAAAGTGAATTATGTTTTTATAGTTAGTTTTTTTTAACAGACAAACACGAAGAAGGTGACACGTAAATGACTGGAATCTTCTTCTTGACACCAATTGTGAAACAAATTCGTACGAAATCCTTAATAATCGGGAGTGGTAGGTTTTAAATCGATGATTAAATAGGCATGTGGCGATTGAGTGACATCGTCATAACCATAATTAATCCAAGGTGTTCCTAACTGTTTGACCAACACTTGAACTTGAGACTTGTCTCTTGTACTTTTAAACAACACCACGCAGTGTGCATTGAGACTAATGGTGTGATGCGTTTTACTTTCTTGAAATAAATTTTTAGTAATGTAAATAATACTAGCATTACGATGATGTCCTGTTTGTGTAAACCAAAGTTTAATTTTTTCTTCGTTTACGTGTCAACGAAGATGACAAGATGTGTTTGACTAAAGTCAGACACAATACCATCGTCCTAGCAAGGAATTCCTTCTACAAATGAAGTGGATTCTTCTTGACTTTCTTTCAGTAAAATGTAAGCCGATTGCCACTCTTTGTAACACCACATGATACGTTGGGGAGGACGATCAAACAAAAATGATTTGTGTTCGATCATACATTTAACAAATTCAGTTTTGCCTGAATGAGTAGGTCCAGCAATCAACGTGTTGAAAGGATGGCGAAGATACCGTGCCTCCCAACTTTGACGATCTAACTTTTTGTCAATCATTTTGAGAACGGATGATGCAGCCATAACTTTCAAGTTGTGTTTAGAATTCTGAGATTCCAGCAACGACACAAGACATTCTATACATTTCATACATGTTTAATTTGTATTTCATTTCATGGTGTAACCAATGTAAAGTTAAAAAAATACAGCTCATGTTACAAGAAATGTACATTTAAGAAAACAAAAAACAATTCATGGTGTAACCAATTCACCTTTCAAAAAACACAAGTTCATGCTACAACATACTGAGATGTCATGAAACACAGCTCATGTTTTCTTTCTTTCGTGCTACAACCAATTCATATTTCAAAAGAACACAAAGTTGGCGTTTTCTTTCTTTCATCAGTCACACACGACGTCTTTGGTATGATCAGTCATCTTTTGTTTCCAAGTGTTGAATCCAAGACTTTTCCAGTAACGTAGATCCTTTCAGTCGTAAATCTGTTGGTGTATCCTATATGCTGTACACACTTATTGGTAAGCATAAAGAATAGATAAAGTGCAACGATTGTCCTCTTCACTTGGAGGTGAGACGTGTGTCATGTGAATAGTAGCTTTTCCATCGGTAATGTCATACTCTTCTCTCATGTGTTGAACGTCTTGAATTTGTCCAAGCGTTTGGAAGAAGTTAATTCTCCAGGTGTACTAAACTCGAGCCACACAGGAGATTTCAAAACTCATGTGAAACATCTATAGACTCAAACGATTTTGATCTGGAGCTTGACAATCGTTTCAATTCCTCTAGCAATGAGTCAAATAAGTTCATAATGAAAACAGCTGATTTCTCTGCTGGAACCTCAGATATTTCACTGTGTACGTGTAAGCCGTCGTTCTAAATATTTTGGAAGTCACTTCGTGAATGATTTAAATGCGAAAATAATCTTTAGGGATTACTCAATGATTTTCTTTGAATATTTTTTTCAATGAAAGTCTTGATCTTGACTGGATTTTAAAGCTTCTTTTAAGACGAAAAAAATCACCACTTGACTGAAACGATAGTTCAATGTCAGTCCTTTCTCTTTACATTTGGTATGAAGTTCTCCTTGTTTGTCTCTGTACTGGTAGCCATAATTGTTAAGTCCACCACTGGCAAAACTCAAAATAGTCTCTTCGGGATGTTCGTCAATCCATGCTCCTAAACGGTCGTGTTCGATGCCTGGGTGCTGGTCTCCAGGTCGATACATGTACATGCAACTATCGGTATCGAAATAAAGAACTCTGTCTTCTAAAGATTTCAAAACGGAGTACAATTTTAAATAGGCATTGGCTGTCACGTACACTGCAATGATGATATTACCAAACTTGTCAGGGTAGTGCAAACTCAGAGACTTTTTCGCAATTCGCTAAAATCAAATCTTTACGTATGATTTTCACGTGTTTAACGAGTTTTCCTTTATCGTCGATGAGTCGAAAGTATCGACTGGGATCTACGGTCTTTGAAAATATTGGACGTTGAGCAAGTTTTCCACACAAACAATTCAGCATGACTTTTGCAACGATCATCTCCCTTCGCTCTTTTTCACGTGTTCCAAAGTGATGCCTTCTAAGGAATAGCGTTCTTTGAATTCGTCTTTGTCCTCTGGAGTGAGACACTAAGAAGAATAGCAGCTAACTTCTTGCTTCAATTTTAGAAATTCGTTGACGTAGCATGAAACAAATCCCTTCACTGGAGTCGTCGTCTTGTTGGTATTGTTCTGTTGTAGCCAAATGCCACATTTCGTATACTTTTAACAGTTGATATCCTCAAACGAGAGCATGAAACAATTCGGTACTCACCCATGTTCGTGTCAAAGCGCGTTCTCGGTCTTCGTGGCAACATGGCTGGTCTTGATTGCACGTTTCAGCACACGTACAGCATAACGGAAACATCATTTTTCCGTGGCAATTATGTGGTAAAACTTGGACATTTGGTCAAAACTTCACGCTGAGAAATGTATTCTACGTCGATATGTTCTGTCAACATTTCAGGATGTCCAGTGGGAATCGAGTATATTTACACACCCATGGATGTAACGAAAACATCGATGTATTTTATTTGTTCACCTTGAGGTTCGCTCACGTCGTTAAGCAAGCGTGTAGCATTGCTACGTCGTTAAGCAAGCATGTAGCCTTGGTACGGCCTAAAAAAAATTAAAAAAAACAGAAAAAAAACTGTCGTGTGGATTTAAAGGCTCGATGCCACCTCGTAGTACTCTTCGACAATACGTTTGAATTCTGGATCTGTTTTAAAACGTCTATCGTAGTCTTGTTCCCACATTTCTATCACTTGGCATCCATGACATTCTAAATTCTGGTATCGTTGGTATGTTTGGTTGTACAACTAACTCTTCCATGGTGAATTCTGAGAATGGATTTTTCAGGTCTCGTTAAAAATAATAAGTAGGGCATCCGTGAAATAAACATCCTTGAAATTCGCACCCTATCTGTGGGTTTTTTTTAAAATCCCAACCATTCGCAGAATAAGATCCGATTTTCTTTCCTCCATCTCCATTTCCAGCATGTTGTATCTTCATGATTTGAGTCTCACACAAGTAATGTAGCCAGCGGAAAGCTTTAGCTGAGTATCTACAACTGACCGCTTAAATTGATTATGGTGGTATAATGGCTAGTTTGTTCTCAGGCATGAACATCTTTCGGAACACTAATTCGCACACTTTGGCAATGGTAGAAGCTTCCTTCAAGGGATCGATACCTCTGTGATCCATAAATAATTATCGGAGTTTTCCACAGCAACGTCGTAAAATGTCTACATTAGATCGACAATATTTCAACATTTCTTGAAAGTCAAAAGGGTCTGACCAGTGAGTTTAGTACCAGGCGCAGAATGCTTCTCGTTGTTCTGTGTGCATACCGTCAGGATCGTACTCGTGAACTTCAGGCAAATGCGGGAGATCGACGTGTTGATTAGCTTTGGTATACAAAAAGTGTTGAAAACAGCCTTTAGTTATTTCTGTATTCCAAACGTTTTATACATTATACTAAAAAGCATGGCTAAATAACTCAGGGAATTTTTAAATTGTACGTGTCCCACTCTCATGTAAATGACTTTAGCTCCGTTCATGACGACTGATGAAAATTCGGTTCCTTGTTCTGAATAATGTTTCAAAAGAAATTGTCCGTCATAGCCTGAGAAATTGTGAGCCATGACTGTAGCATATTGATGACAGTTCCCGTAACGATGGACTTCCTCTTCGATCCAAGCCTCGTCGGTGGGGTCTAAAATCCATTCCGCAAAATCGGCAAGAGTACGAGAGCCCCGAAATATCTTTTCTCGTCCTCCTGGAATCAGGCTAAGATTTGGACACTGATGAAGCAAAGGTTCTTTAATGCATTTGTCGCAAGCACGATGAACAAGGCAAGAAATTAGGAATGTGAATTCCAGTCTCTTGTGAACATTCAGAGTAAAAAAAGATAAACTCTACACTTTTCTTATTATTTTTGCTCTGATCGTCATTTAATACTTCCTCGAATTCATTGTAATATATTTGAATGTAATACTGATGATTGAAGTCAACGACTTGGTCACAAAAACGACATCCTTTCTTTTCTGGACAAACGTGTGGAGTTTGGTTATTCGTTTGAACACGATATCCACAAGTGGGGTACACTCTCTATAATTCGCAAGCAATTTTCTTTTGTTCGAATTGTTTCATGCGATCTTGCTCGTAACAGGCTTGGAGGGGAGTTCGGGTGGCCGAGTTGACTAAGGCGCTTGCCTTTACAGATCACTCAGATATTTCACCTCTGTCCGCGTGAGTTCGAGTCTCAACTCGACCAACGTGGGTACACGAGAAAGCTTGTCAGTGGTTTCCCGTGGGTCGATGATTGTTCCCGGTGTCTTCCTAGGTTTTTCCTCCACCAAATATACTGACCGCCATATATAGTCTATAATGTGCTGAAGATATGTGTTAAAGTGCCACCCCCCCTCCCCCCCCCCCAAAAAAAAAAAACAAAAAAAAACAAACAAAACAATCGTAACAGGCTGGATTGACGAATGTCCGCTTGAAAGTGCAGCAATGAATTCTTTCTTTTCCTTCTGGAATGCAAGGTCTGGAAGCTAAACAACTGATGGTTAAATCCTTGGTGACATTTCTTGCAAAACTATAGTCCTATCAGAGAAATCTTGTGAGAGTAGTAATAGCATCGAGTTGATCTTGGTGATGATAAGCGGGAATGTATTTTCCTTATGGGAAATCAGATCCTCGAAACACGAGAGCTCCACGAACAACTTGAGGATATACTTTCAAAGTATAACGAAATGACAGCACGTCTTGAAGCTTTTTGCATTTCAGTTACTCCACACACGGTCTGTTTTGAAACGTCCGCTTGCTGCAGAAGAATTTCTGATTCTCTTCGTTATTTGACTTTTGGTTTTTGCCGTTTCTAATTATCAGGTTAATAGGAGGAATGAAGTTTGTTTTCTGAGCGAACAAAGTTTCGTATTTGGTCCTGAATTGTGTGTGTGTGCGTGTGTGTGTGTCTGTGTGTGTGTGTGTGTGTGTGTGTGTGTGTGTGTGTGTGTGTGTGTGTTGTTGTTGTTGTTGTTGTTGTTGTGGGTTT
The DNA here is from genome assembly GCA_029931535.1 of Margaritifera margaritifera. Lineage (NCBI taxonomy): Eukaryota > Metazoa > Mollusca > Bivalvia > Unionida > Margaritiferidae > Margaritifera > Margaritifera margaritifera. The sequence continues at coordinate 3,455,617 of JAQPZY010001582.1, read as the reverse complement.
AACTCCATTTTTAACTCATGGGGAAGCTAATAGCAAGCTTTCTCACATACCCACGTTGGTCGAACCGAGACTAGAACTCACGCGGACGGACAGGGGTGAGTGTTTTGAGTAATCTGTAAAGGCGAGCGCCTTAGACCACTCAACCACTCGGGGTCATTGGGCCTGAAGACTACATCATACATGGGATTAGATGGATTAGAGGATAGTTTGGTACTATTTTGAAAAGCCAATTGCGTTCGTCTGAGATAAAATGATAGTTTTGAAGGGGAAGTTCTAAATGCACCCAGACAACGTCTCAGTCCCTGACAGCGTATCGGATCAAGTATCTGCAGGTAAGATTTACAGGCCGATCCGTACACAACTGAGCCATACTCATGTTTAGATCTTAATAATGACTTGTATAACCAAAGCAAGACCTTCTGATCTACTAACCAATCAGTCCTTGCCGCGACTCTTATTAAATCGAGGGCTATTTTTTTTCATTTGTCCCTGAGACATCTAATATGCGGAAGGAAAGTTAGTTTACAGTCTAAAATAAGCCCTAAAAGTTTGATCTCCTCCATAACAGGAAAGATAGTCTTTGTATCATCATGAATACCATGTAATCGGCAAAAGTGCACAGTTTTAGATTTCGAAAATTTGAACCTGTTTTCTTCCGCCCATTTCTGAAACCTATTTAAGTTTATCTGTAGTTGACTTCAATAGTATGCATACTCCTTGATCTATGGCAGATTAAAAAGTCATCAACATATAATGAGTACAGTTCATGGATTAAAGCATTAAATATATGGATATATGTAAAAGTTTCATTTCATCGGGCGAAAATGTTGGGCATTTTTTTTCTTTCTTTTTTTTGTTTTCTTTCTTACATCCTTAGAAGAAGTCCATCCCAGCAATCATTCAATCAGTTTTAAACTAACGGATTAAAATATATTTGGATATTTGGGGCTGAGTAGTTTATACTCTTTATATTTCGATAGAATAATACACTTACATTTATGCCAATAAACTAGAATTATTATTGTTTGAATAGTAAGTGTGAAGAATTTAAACGAAAAATATATATTTGACACGTAATTACCTTGAACTCAGTGTTATTTTTTAAATATAAGAACCCATGGTCATCAAGAACCCATCATGAGTTTATTGATATGTAAGAAGATCGATTTTATGAGATGGTCTATCCAAGCTAAAAGTTTGATTTTAAATTATGAATGGTCATCATTATTTATATCTATTTACCTTTCTTTAATTTCACAGTCGGCGGAAATTATATTTTAGTACCAGAAAACATTATTCTTGTTATTTAAAAAAATACAGGGGGATACTCAAAAAGAATTATATCATTCAAGATAATGTTGCTTATCAATGTTTACAATGGTACTTAGAAAGATAAGTGATTCCCATTAATATATTCACGAAGATTATATCAATTTTCAATTTAATATATCGGAAACAAGAATGACATTTAAAAGGCGAGCCAAAATTCAATCATTATATTTTGATAATATGCCAAGACGAAGAGATTTATTTAAAAAAAAAACAAAAATGAAAACTTGAAGAAGTATATTACAGTGCATGAATAAATATTTATTAAAAAGAAAATAAAAGGAAAGAAATGACGAAACAACCTGAGCAAATTTATATATATTGATCAAGCGAGAGTTTAAATTCTTTTGTATTCCTGCGCAGGTTAACTAGAGTTATCGATTTCAGTTTTAACCAATGAAAACCGTAGTCATACAACTTATTGCATATGAAAATTAAACTGAAATAACACAAATTATTGCTAACAAGTACAAGCTTAATATATATTTCCCATTGCGGCACGGACTTCAATCCCCATGACGTTTAAATCTCGCTGAAACGAGATCCCGGTTTCAGCGTGCTGTCGGAATGTCGAAATCGAGAATTAACAATCCTTTTGGAAGTATTTAATTTGCTTCTTTTCGAGCTTCTATTTTCATTCATATTGACTTAATAAATAGAAGAGACGCTTAGGATTCAAACATAAAAGTTGGTTTAAATGAAAAAAGAAGAGCACTACAAACATTGCATGGCTAGCGTACCAAACAGTGAAAGCGCGGCCATTCGATCACGGGCGAGTACATCGAAACGAATGGGGAATAGTTTAAGTGAAATGACTAACCAACAAGAGGTAATTAAAACATTTCAAGTTATTTACAGTTGATGTAAGTCATTATTATGCTTAGTGGCGCAGTGGAGGCGCGAGGGTTCTAGGCGCCTTGGAGCAATGTTCTTTAGAGGCGCCCCTACAGTTTTTATGTCAATGGCCAACCTCCAACCCCACCCTTACCCCCATATACGCCCCGGTTACAGCTGCAAAAAAATGGCTCTCCCTCCCCCTCGCCTGGCGTCCGGGGGCTATTTACACCCCGTCCTCTCTCGCGCCGCTGACCATAAAATTGTTGTTATCCAGTCTCTCTGTTGGTCCGTTTGTCTGCCAGTTTTATCATCATAGGTCCAAGACATTGTCGCATGCCATAAGTCAAAACCCGCTACGCTCCCTTTTCACGGATTTTCACCCGTGGCTCCCGACTATGGTCCAGAGAGAGAGAGAGAGAGGATCCATTGGGTTAAAACTGACATGCTGGTTCACCAGTCAACAGCGAAAGCGAGAAGGGTGGGGACTGACTATAACATTGTTTATATCGCCCATCTCTCCGTTTCTCTGTTGGTTGATTAGTCTGTCAGTTTTCCCATCATAGATCCAGAGAGAGATAGAGAGGGGGAGGGGGATAGCGTGATCCGAGGTAAAACTGACATGCTGACTGAGCAAACAACACAAACTGAGAAGGAAGAGAAACATGCAGACATTTTAATATTTAAAAATTATCTGTTTTAGAACCTTATTATTATTTTGTTTTTAAAATGCATCAAATAGATTACAGTATGTGTATGCCAAGGAATTTTATCGTTCGGCCTACTCCTCTCCACAAGCGGTGGCAACTTTGTATTTATTGGAATCGTGTAATACTGTAGAAAACATCCCATGGAAACTGTACACATACAATTATAGGGACTCGGGTTTCTCTAGGTTACTTGGTGTAAGTTCAAGTTCAAGGTTTTCATCCAACTCAAATTTCTTTTTTTCTCTCATTCCATGGATTTCCATGTAGTTTTGTCCCTTACGGCATGAGAGAGAGAGAGAGAGAGAGAGAGAGAGAGAGAGAGAGAGAGAGAGAGAGAGAGAGAGAGAGAGCAGTGGGGATTTCGATGAAATTGTGTAACATGTTTAATTAATTAATTAAAACGGGAATTACTATTTTTTCTAATATTAATCTTGAGAGTACAGAAGCAATAATTATATGCGTATTTATACGCCAAGGGCAAATCACAATTTTATATCAAATTGCTCTATACAACACTTTAACAACAGTGTAATTGTTAATGTATGCGATATATATATATATATATATATATATATATATATATATATATATATATATATATATATATATATATATATATATATATATTGTTACGACTCCATGGTCTAAAAAATGTAGCAAAAAGAACGTGAAACCAACAAATCAAGTAAAAATCAACAAGCAATTTATTTCTAGACAATTAAGTGAAAATTCAAAAGACACTTATAGAATTTTCCGAATGACTGACTGTATCCTTGAATGTGTTGATATGCCAATAGTCTTTAACGTCCTGATGTGCCAGTAGTCTTTAATGTGATGATGTGCCAAAATAAAGTAATTTAGAATATCTTTGAATAAGTTCACATAAATCCCCAAATCATCAATTCGAAATCCAAAATCCAAAAGTTTATGAGCACTTTTATAACCCAATGAATATTTTAAATAATTCCTCTCTCAGAATTTGGAATGATTTTTCACAGCTGTAATGGCTCTTTAAAGACTGATGTTAAGGTCGAAACTAAAAAACTGTACACTAAACATGGTAGACATAAAGATAGGTCACATGACAGAATGTTCTAGAATATTATTGTATATGTGACTCTTAACACACAACTCTAAGGAAAATTCTAGTTTTATCTATAAACAAAATCAACCTTGACCTCAAATTGAATCAACAACTTGTTTACCAAAACCGTCCTTGAACTCAAATACTAAGTAAACAACCTAATTCAAGGACAATAGCTAAACATGTCAACATTATACTTAAAATTAAGGTTTAAGCAAATATTAAAGTCAAGAAACATTTTTAATTTCCTAAAATATTTATAATATTATATAAACATCATACATAACAAAATGTACACACACACACATATATATTACTGGGAGTATATTTCTCTTTGAACTTGGAGGATAGGGTAGAGCTTAATTATTCGACGAAGTTAAAGGAAGTAAAGAAACTGCTTGGCTGGTGGAGCAGAAGAAATTTATCCCTTATTGGAAAAATTACTTTGATAAAGTCCTTGATTTTGCCTAAATTCATTCATCTTTTTGCAGCTTTGCCAAGTCCTCCACCCCATATAGAAAATGAACTGAATACATTATTTTTCCAGTTTATTTGGGGCGGTAAAACTGAGAGGGTTACAAGAGACACTCTGATAGCTTCTTTTAAGGAAGGGGGATTAAATATGATTCACTTGCACTCATTTGTGTTATATAAAACTTTCCTGGATTAGGCGTCTTTTACTAAACGAAGATGGTTTATGGCAAAAACAGGTTTCTGAACAAATATTTGGAAAATTTGGAGGTACGCTTTTATATAAATTGGAAAAACTATATTAAAAGAAATATCTAAATCAATTAAAAATATTTTTTGGCGTGATGTTATTTATGCTTTATCACAATGGAAAAATGAACCATCTACTGTCCTTGAATACTTGTCTCAAGATATTCGTAATTTAGTGACTGTAGATAATTTTAAATCATACACAAGGTGGAGAACAAACGGTGTTGTACTTATTCAACATCTTTTTGATGCAAAAGGATCTCTATTAAGTTTTGATGAAATAAAACAAAAAACACACGCTAATAATTTCATACAGTACTTTGCTCTTATCTCAAAGATCTCGGTGCTGTGGAAAAAGAAAATTAAAAGGTTTTTTGAAAGTGGAAATAGTTTTCATGTAGTTTTGGACAAAACATCACTCCTTATGGTAAGAGCAAAGAATAAATTTATCTATAAAGACCTGATAAGAACCAAGATACAAAAGCCAAATGGTAAACATGAAACTTGGTCCAGGCAGCTAGTGTGTGCAATTGGTGCAAATGAATGGACCAACTCTTTTGTTTTGGCTAAACTTTGTACAAAAGACACAAAACTGATTAGCTTTAATTTTAGATTTCTCCATATAAATATTGCCACAAACCAGTTTCAAAAAAAAGATTAATTTAAGTGATAATGATAAATGTACCTTTTGTAATGAGGGAATAGAACAAATTGAGCACTTATTTTATGACTGTTCAGTTACTGAACACTTTTGGAAACTGTTGGTGGAATGGATCCAAACTTATCACCCAAATTTTAGAATTACACGAAAAGACGTCTTTATAGGAAAAAATAACTTTGATGATCTTATTGACTTCCTAATTTTGCTTGCAAAATATGTTATATACAGATCACGTTGTGCATCAAAAATCCCAAATCTCACCTATTATAAAAATTGTATTTTATCATATAAAACGCTGGAAAAATAAGTCGCCAAAGTGAATAACCGAAGTGACGAGATTAAGAAAAAGTGGACCCTATTGTCAACTTTTGGTACATGAAAAAAAACAACAACAAACAAACAGGCAATTAAAAACATCTTGGGGTTTGTATGCGAGTGTGACTTTGTGTACAATAATTGTGAATGTAAGTGTCTGTGTGTGCATGTGTGTGTTGTGTAGGGAACACATGTAAAGATCAGGACGCAAAATAATTTAAGATAATGCCCCATACACCAGGTCAGGTGGTGATGTAGTGGAATATGTAAAATCCTGACACCTTGCGTTCAATAATATATATATATATATATATATATATATATATATATATATATATATATATATATATATATATGTCAGAGTATGTTAGTGCTTTTGTTAGATTTATGTAGAAATTATCTTTATCCTGCATATTGTCCTATATGCTAATAGTGGTAAATGACACCAATATATTAAAGTTAAATTGGGTTCCTGTAAAATTTATGATTTAATTCAATACAATATCATATGTCTATATTCTGCTAATCGTGTGGACCTATCATTTATTATAATAAAGAACATGATAACATAACGAAACTGGTAGTGTTTGTTATCTCTGTTGAAAGATGAAATATATTTTACTGATCTTTTGTTGAAAGAACTGTATGTTAATTTTTTCACCTGAATTCATAATGTATCATTTCATTTTATTCAAATGCACATTGCTAACACTGAATTGATTGATGCTGCTATCATTAACATCATAATATCACCGTCTGTTTCATATTTTGTTTGACTGGTAGGCATTTAATTATTTTAATTGCAAATACTAATAGTGAGATCATCCGACCATCTATTTGCAAAACCTTTTTGATTAATACCACTATAATTAAACATCATATCATCACCGTCTGTTTAATACTTTGTTTGATTGCAAACAATAATAGTAAGATCAACTGACCATCAATTTGCAAAACCTGTTTCATCAATACCGTTATAATTAGATAATATTTCATATGGTCCAAATCAGCCTCGCATTTGATTCGAATCAGCCCTTAATTTGGTCCGAATCAGCCCATAATTTGGTCCGAATCAGTCAATGTCTGAATCAGCCACGGTCCGATTCGGCCAGCATTCATCATGTTTCTGTATGATGTGGTATATTAACGGGTTGTCAGATTTAAGATTTTGGAAGGCCTTCAATGTGGAAATGGAATCAGAAAAGATGTTGAAAATTGTTTTTTGAAAAGTTCAATGTATTTCAAAGATTTGAGTATGGATGTAATTTCGTCTCCAACCGTTTTACAGACATTAAAGAGTACGAACAGGAATTGAACATAACTACTCAAATGAAACATCCAAAGTGGTAACTAGTAAAGGTTTAACTGAAGAAAAGTTGGGAAAACAGACGGAAAACAAATCAAGAAGACGTGAATTCTTTCTCAATATTAGAGCTGCTAAAATTTCCAAATGATTGTCAGATGTTGTAATTTATACTGTGGTATCATTGATTAGCAAACTTTAATTGAGAAATTACACAGTGTATAGATTGAACTAAATGATGGTAACATGACATCAAACACTATAAGAAACGTCTCTCCATTTTCGTCATTCAAATTGGAATTACCCCTATATGCTTGAATTTAAATTTCTAAAGATAAAAGCCTCTGGAAATTTAAAGATATACCTCGCCGAAGGTGACGCAGAGCAATACAGAAAATATGGAGGAAACAGAAATAACAGGAAAGAGCTTAGTTAATAAAAGTGTACAGTAAAATCTTTCTTGAAAGACCAAACTTTCTGCCAAAATATAATGGTCTCACAAGACAGGTGGTCTCTTGTTACAGGTCATAACACTATATAATCAACCAATTTGTGTTTTGAGAACCTGATTTCTAAAGACAAGTGGTCTCTCAATACAGGTTTTACTGTACTAGTTTCCTTGGTGTTGATGCCTTTGTTCCTTTTAGAATGTTTGCAACAGTTGTCACTACTGAAGCGGCTGCTAACCATTCAATAAATTTTATAATGAAAAACAGACTTACATTGAAATATGACTTAAAACCAACCTTTGCTCGTATTTAGATTCATATTGATGTAACCCTCCAAATTGCCAACCAACGTAAGATGGACAAAGTAAAATAGAAAACGAACATAAGGTCAGCAAAGAACCTGGAAGGTTACCTCATCAAAAATAAAAGATCTGTGTAGAGCTGAACTAGGCAGACAACTCTAAAAATATTTCACAGGAATCTATCAAAAAATCTTTTGATTATCCTCATTACAGAAACAGGAATCGTCCAGGATATAATCTACAGCTGCACCAATTTATATTACAAAAATAGATGGCGCTATCGCACCTTTAATACGTCACTAAGAACTTGGCTGCCATTTCATCATTGACGTTCAAATCAATAAGACTTGACATGTAAACGTTTCAAACATCACTTCCATTAGACATACACTCATGTAAAGTTTTGTAAATTCAGCGCATTCTTTTGTATTTATTGTTTGTCACTGTTTTGTAATTACCTTCATCAACGACTCAGTGAGAGTCGAAGTCACTTGAGTTAAAAACTAGTCTTGCGCTGTTCATTGCAAATTATATTGCAACTAATCATTCAAAATGCACTGGATCCTTGAGCGAACGTTTTTGTCAAGAAAAAATTATACAGGAAAGAAACAAGACCAAGCACGGTGCAATAAGTCAGGGAAACTGGCCAAGCGCTTTCGAGACTACGGATCACTTTTCAAGGCAGACGACACAAATAAATACAATTTGTAAACACCAAAACGTAAACAAAATATCTATTTACATGCTGTTTTGCTATTGAAACCAAAATCAAAGAATCTAATACCTGTAGGGTGTGTCCTAAAACAAAAGAACAGAAAACTATCTTTTGAACTACTTATATTTGGGTACATAGGGTAATTCAGTTTCACAAGAACACTCTTGCCTGCAGGCCACCTATTTAACTGAGTGAAACAAAGAACACTCTTGCCTGCAGGCCACCTATTTAACTGAGTGAAACAAAGAAAACGTAATGTGTTACGGCAGTGTTGTCTTGGATAACATATCTTTTACACATCAAATCCATTGAGTAAAGGAAACGCCCTTTCAAAATTAAGAATGAGATGATATATGCATGCATGGATGCATGTAGTTATTAACGTTTAACGGCAGCACAGCACAATAATGGCTATATGGTGCCAATTAAATGTAAATTCCAACAATGTAAATAAAACCAATAGTTGCACAAAAACCCAAGGAAAAGTAAACGCTTCCAACCAAATGTAAACATGCAAAAGAAAATGGGTTTCTAAAATTAAGAATGTGATGATATTTATGTGTGTTGGTGTTTAACGGCACCTCAGCAAAATAATAGCTGTATGGTGCCAATTCAAAGTAAAATTTCAAAATTGTAAAAGCCAAGAATTGCACAAAAACCCTAGGGAGGCAAACCCTTCCCAAAAAACAAACAAATGTAAACACGAGGAGGGTTTCAAACTCAAATCCCTCTTCTTATATATATATGAATTTATCGGCGTTTGTGTCGTTTTTTATTTCAATTATATAGATATATAGTTGTATGGTTATAGATATAGTTTATATATAATAAACAAATGGTTCTAAATTATATATATATATATATATATATATATATATATATATATATATATATATATATCACTATATAGTTATAGTTGTCGTTATATAGTTATATGGTTAGAGATATAGTTTATATATAATAAACAAATGGCTGTAAATTATGTTGTTTCCTCAAGCAGAATGTGGCAAGTATTTTGTATTACATTATAACAATAGATTTTACATTATAATATCAATCCAGAAAACAACTACATAATGTTCAATTAAAATATCCAGTGACACATGTCGCAGCAGACATCATCCATACCGCCATATTAAGGACACCGTCATCAACAACATATAAAGGATACCTCCATATAAAGTACACACCCATACAACGGACATATTATATAAATAATACAGTCATATAAAGTACACACCCATACAACGGACATATTATATAAAGCATACAGTCATATAAAGTACACACCCATACAACGGACATATTATATAAAGCATAGTCATATAAAGTACACACCCATACAACGGACATATTATATAAAGCATACGGTCATATAAAGTACACACCCATACAACGGACATATTATATAAAGCATACAGTCATATAAAGTACACACCCACACAACGAACATATTATATAAAGCATACAGTCATATAAAGTACACACCCATACAACGGACATATTATGTAAAGCATACGGTCATATAAAGTACACACCCATACAACGGACATATTATATAAAGCATACAGTCATATAAAGTACACACCCATACAACGGACATATTATATAAAGCATACGGTCATATAAAGTACACACCCATACAACGGATATATTATATAAAGCATACAGTCATATAAAGTACACCTCCATAAAAATAATGCCTACATAGTACATGCACCTCAGTATACAGGCCACTTATAATAAAAACACATCAATATAAAGACACCTCATATAACAGCCACCTCCATATTAAGTACAACTCAATATAAATAATACATTCATATACTGGGCACCTCCATATGAAGAACACCTACATATAAAGGCACACCACATAACAGTCACCTCGTATAAAGTACACATCCATATAAATAACACCTACATGTACATAATAACTCCATATAAAGGACACCATCTTATAAATAACACCTGCGTATAAAGACATCTCCATATAAATGTCACCTCCATATAAAGACGACTCCATATAAATAAGACTTTCAGTTACAGGGCACCTATATATCAAAGTCACCGTCTTATTTATAACAGCTCTGTATAAAGATACCTCCATATAACAGTCATCTCCATATAAAGGACAACTCCATATATATATATATATATATATATATATATATATATATATATATATATATAATCTGCTAAGCTATGACTATGTTGTTGAGTTCCTTTTTTAACTTCATCATCAGGTTTAACCTCAATATAAATGACATCTGCTCACACAGAACAATATTTTATGGTTCCTTTAATGTCCTTTATAAATAGGATTCATTGTATAAGTTTATATGAAATTAATGTCAGTATAAGATTGATGCTAATACTACAAGCTTAACAAGCGAGTCACAACGTTCTTTGGAAGTAATATATTTTCGGTTTCAGTTAGGTCGAGATTTAGAGATTTCGCTGTATACACTTCTTTGCTGCTATTAACATAGTGTAAAGCTATTTGTTAAGATATTAGCACAGGGTAAAACTATTTTAGAAGCTATTAGCACAGTGTAAACTATTTTTGACGATATTAGCACAGTGTAAAGCTATTTTGAAGCTATTAGCACAGTGTAAAGCTATTTTGAAGCTATTAGCACAATGTAAAGATGTTTTGAAGATATTAGCACAGTGTGAAGCTATTTTGAAGCTATTAGCACAGTATACAGCTATTTGGAAGCTATTAGCACAGTGTACAGCTATTTTTGAAGCTATTAGCACATTGTAAAGCTATTTTGAAGCTATTTGCACATTGTACAGCTATTTTTGAAGCTATTAGCACAATGTAAAGCTATGTTTGAAGCTATTAGCACAGTGTAAAGCTATTTGTGACGATATTATCAGTGTCAATCTATTTTTGAAGCTAAAAGACATTTCTGAATAAAACAGATCGATGTTCTTCTAACTTTGTCATGTACTGTTCACATTGAAATAAAATGCAGGATGTAATGATGTATTCAATTTATTTGCCACAGTCTCGAAAAAAATATAACTTAGAGAATGGAAAAATATTTGTGGTTTATTGAGGTCTCGACGGTAGATCAACTCAACGTGTTGCTCTTCACAAGACTTTAACCATCCTAGTCAGGAGTGGGGGTTGGGGTTTATATTACTCACATTTAAAAGATAGTTATACCTTTTATGTGAAGTCGAACCAACGGCGAACTTTGTCGATGATATATTGTTTCCATCCCCGCAGGGTTGTTATATGTGTTTTACGCGTGATAATCATATGTGTGATGAGAAACAACATTTTTCATCCCGATAATGACCAAATTATACGGTCTCTAGCATTGGAAGAAGTATTACAGGATGAAACAAGAATAAGAGAAATAGAACTATCGATTTAAAAAAAGAAATAGGAAGAATTTACTTTCAGTACATCTGGAATGTATAATTTATTTTTCCCGTAGTATAACTACACGGTCTGAAATACAACATCCGACGGATTAACCTCCAGGTATTACCGAACAAATTAAAAAGTTTATTTGCGGGCACACACATCACCACTACCACCACCACCACCACACGCTCGCGTTTGCTTTTGGAAATATTTTTCAAACAGGCAAAGGCTAAGTTAAGTTATCACTCGGAATGATCTTGATTTTATCATAATAAACCACTAGGTAGGTAAACAGACTCCCAGTGATTCAGTATGCTAAAGTAATCTCAAATTTAAGAAAAACAAAAAACAGGTTCAAACTAACTCTGTGGTGATGGATAGGTTACTGTTTTTTAGATTTATTTCTTCCGATCAACGGAAAAGTAGTATCAGCCCGTATAAACTGGACAAGCTACGATGAGTTCATGCCAGTTGTGCATCTATTTTAACCAACTGGAGTCAACTCATTCTCGAGTATCCATGTATCCATTCTCGCGTATCTATGTATCCATTCTCGCGTATCTATGTATCCATTATCGCGTATCTATGTATCCATTCACAGGAGTCAACATTTTGTTTATACGCGTATCCATCAATTATAATTAAATGGATATGAAGAAAACAAAAGAAAAAGAAGAAAATAATGAACATGGGTGTATTAGTTGACTCCAGTGGCTTTAAATATATGTACAACCCGAATAAACTCTTCTTCGCTTAACCAGTTTACAAGGGCGATTATATATGCACGTGATATCCCATATGCTTTTTTTTTTTTGTTGTTTCTTTCTTTCTTTTTTGATTGGCAGTATAGGTGCATGTTATAGATCACATATTAATTATCAATTAATGTTTCATGTTTCATTGAAACACATTGTATAGTTGCCTTTTAAAATATTGCCACAAATAATGTTTCCATCGTCTTCGGCAAATCTGCATCATGTGAAAGCAGTACAAATCACTATGCATTTCTCATTTAAAAAGAGGGAGGAAAAAAAAAGAAAAAGGAACCGTGGTAGCTCATTTGGTAGAGCGTCGGACTCTTAATCCATGGGTCACGGGTTCGATACTCATCCAAGCCAGCCCGGGTCGGCTACCTCAGTGTGTCCTTGGGAAAGACACTTAGCTCGGCATGATATAGTCAATAATGTGTTAAAAATGCCGTTAAAACAAAAAACAAAAACAAAAAAAACAAAACAACAAAATTCTCATAAAAAAGTGTTTACAGTGCACAAGCGTTACGTTTTCTGAAGTATCTCCAGAAAGAGTTGATTATTTTAATGTATATTTCTTTGACGAGGGTCATAAACTGAAAAGAAATGTATGTAAGTATATATATATATATATATATATATATATATATATATATATATATATATATATATATATCCTCTTAGTGTCAAGAGAGTGAATGTTACATATATACAATTGTATATTAATGGCTCCAATTCTTTCATCTACATATCTACTCAGTAAAAGACAGAAGTGGCAAGCTAAAGAGATTAGTCAGTAGGCAGCACCATCGCTGATATTGTATGCAGACGACCTGATCATCTGCCGTCTCGAAAGAAACAAGTTGTCCATGACATTTTATAGGCTTTTAACAGCTTGTACAAACATTTTATGATGGTGTTCTCCATCATATCCAAAATTAAGTTTCGCTGAAAGGAACTGAGTAGTTTAAGTGTGTATTGCCTTTTTAAACATAACTCAAAGCAACTCTACAGTCTCGCTCACCTATCATATAGTTCGCGAGTGAAACATTTACCTTTAATCAAAAAGAAAGTATTACGAAGCACTTACAGAAAAGTGTGCGAAATAAATATGGAGAGACAAGAGGGTATCCGTGATGTGATATTCGATTGAACTCTCTGTCTCTGTCTCTGTCTCTCTCTCTCTGTCTCTGTCTCTGTCTCTGTCTCTCTTTCTCTCTTTCTCTCTCTGTGTCTCTCTTTCTCTCTCTCTCTCTCTCTCTCTCTCTCTCTCTCTCTCTCTCTCTCACACACACACACACACGACTTTGAACGGTTACCTTTTTTTTGCTGGAATGACTGGAGGTAGTATTGACCTTGCAATCTTTCAGAAGAGATTCCAATTTGGGCAGAAACTCGTGTATACTGTCCTCCACTTCTTGGACCATCTGTTCCACAATGGTTGTTGTTGCAGCCATCATTGCTGTGGCTGTATTACATTACTCGCACATCAGTACGTGATAATTTGAAAAACAAAACAAATATCAAATATGAAAAAAAAAACTACTGTACATTTAAAGAAACTATTCATAATCTGTTAAGGATATCATTATAAAACTTTACTACTAGTGAGAAGAGATGTCTGAAAAAGTCTCACCATGCCAAATAAAAATTACATAGACAATAAGTATATCCTGGATAACATTACTGCAGTGATAATTAGCAATATTACCTGATTCGATTTGAAATTGCCGTAATGAATTATTCAAATGCTGATGGTAATGAAGGCCGATGCACTGGTATCTAAAACTTGTGAAATGGAAGAGCACTAATTTCTACATATTTAAACATGCGTATACAATGCAAGTTAGACCATATCGACACTATATTTCTACAAATACCACTTTTTCGGGGTGATGTATCTCCGACGTACTAATTGCTCACAGAAGCTGAAGTAAGACAGCGAGGGAGACAGACAGAGAACTCAAGTTCAAAAGATATGTGGAGCTCATCGCTGTGGATCAGATAGTCAAAGTCCTTTTCCTTGCGGATGTTCTCTAATTACCCTGCAATAGATGTGTGCAGTCCGTCAGTTAGGTCTGTGATTTTCACTAAATCAATTATACTAAATACAGTTTCGTTCATTCTTTGAAGTTGCACGATGGCACACAAAACAGTATTTTACAAGCACACACCATACAGAAGATGGCTATACAAAAGTGTCAAACCTTTTATATTTTATATCCTTGTCGCTTTTTGAATCATAACACTTATGTGTGTATGATGTTGTTAAGCTCTACTTACAATGACGTATTATACACGTACGGTACGTATTTGTGGTTAAGCTTCACTTAAAATGACGTTTTATACAACTATGGCACGGATCCCTCTGCACCATCGAAGTATGCCAACATTCTCTCCACTGTGCATTTTGCCAATGCAAACAACTTCACTTTATACTAGTCCCTTTCTCAGAAGTACGTTCTAACTGTATTGCGGACCCTAAATAGAAGTGATCGATTTTGAAAAACCACCCGAACTTATGAAGTTTGCAATGACGTATTATACAAGGATGGTACGGATTTGGGGTTAAGGTGGCGCTCTACAGTTTCGTATATTGCATAGGGTTAGATTTTTAAAGAAAAAAGAATTACCCAGGTTTTCCTCACTGGTTGTCCTGGCTATTTAAAAAAGACCCTATTTATCTTAGGTATTGTTAAAAGAACTGTTAATTCCCTTTATTTGGGTGTATGATTGATGGGTGTAATTTGGGTTATAGAGTATACAGCTTGGTCTTACTTAAGATGTGCACATCTCAAAAACTGCTAGCTCCGCTTGGTCATTTTCACTTCCTGGACTTCAAGGGTAAATTAAAAAAAGAGCCGATACATTTTTTTTTACTTTTTATATATTTTGTAATTCATTCATTGTACTTTCAGAGGCTGGTATTGCCTACTCTGGCAAAATTCCTTTCCGTATTTTAATAACTGCTGAAAATAGTGTACTTTTGACTAATTCAGGCTGATTTTTCGAGTACTTTGGAGCGGCCATTTCAGTCTGCTGTGTGCTTAGATCATGTACAATTTCCACAAGTACAGTATGTACAGAAATTTCAGCTACAGCACATGAAAATAGGATAGAGGTATGCAAACATTCTCTTCATTGTGCATGTTGCAAATTCAAACAACTTCACCTTACACCTGTCACTCTTTCAGAAGTACATACTATTTGTAGAGCGCCTCCTAAGTTTCACTTACAATGGCGTATTATACAAGTACGGCAAAGATTTGTCTTAAGCTTCACTTACAATGACGTATTATATAAGCATGGCACGGATTTATGGCTAAGTTTCACTTACAGTGACGTATACGTGTGCAAGCATGGCACGGACTTCGGGTTAAGCTTCACTTACAGTGACGTATACGTGTGCAAGCATGGCACGGACTTCGGGTTAAGCTTCACTTACAGTGACGTATACGTGTGCAAGCATGGCACGGACTTCGGGTTAAGCTTCACTTACAGTGACGTATACGTGTGCAAGCATGGCACGGACTTCGGGTTAAGTTTCACTTACAGTGACGTATACGTGTGCAAGCATGGCACGGACTTCGGGTTAAGCTTCACTTACAGTGACGTATACGTGTGCAAGCATGGCACGGACTTCGGGTTAAGCTTCACTTACAGTGACTGATATACGTGTGCAAGCATGGCACGGACTTCGGATTAAGCTTCACTTACAGTGACGTATACGTGTGCAAGCATGACATGGATTTGGGTTTAAGCCTTACTTACAGTGACGATACATGTGTTGAGAAATTGGAATTTATACTTTAAGTATGATGTCATAGTGGAATGAAACCACATTTCTTCATATCAAATCTTCGTCTAAGGTTTGAATTGTTCTGAATTGGGATATGTGATATTTGCTATTTAGTTTCTAGTGTATCGAATGCTTTAGCTTTATAAATCCAGAACTTGATGCATAAGGTTGGACTGCACTTTGTCTTGCAGTCCTAAATCGATATGCTCCAGTTGGACTGCACTTTGTCTTGCAGTCCTAAATCGATATGCTCCAGTTGGACTGCACTTTGTCTTGCAGTCCTAAATCGATATGCTCCAGTTGGACTGCACTTTGTCTTGCAGTCCTAAATCGATATGCTCCAGTTGGACTGCACTTTGTCTTGCAGTCCTAAATCGATATGCTCCAGTTGGACTGCACTTTGTCTTGCAGACCTAAATCGATATGCTCCAAGGAAATGCAAAAAGGGTCAAGAGAATTATGCAACCTGACTGGTTTAACTTTGAAATAAGGGATTATCAATCATCAATTATTTTATAATGATGAAGGGCGTATATCGCTTTAGAATAGGCTGTATACCAACCAGTGGAGTACTAAGGGTAAATGGAGCCCGGGGCGACGATGATGGGCCAAAGGGCCAGACCAGAATACGAAGCCCGAATTTTTATCATCTGTTTTGGCGCCCAAGACCTCTGGCGCCCGGGGCTACCCCCCCCCCCCCCACACACACGTTAGTACGCTACAGATAGCATATATATTATTTAAGATCAGGCTAGGTCGATGCATAGGGACTCTTCCGTCGAGTAATTAACTTTTAACTTCAAGATAATTTGCTGCCATGTGAAAGATTCTTACAAAGATGAACTGATATGGTGGCGCTTTCCAGTTTCGTACTTTGCATAGGGTTAGAAATTTAAAGATAAAGTATTACCCAGGGTTTCCTCACTGGCTGTTCTGGCTATTTAAAAAAGACCTTGTATATCTTAGGCATTGTTAAAAGAACTTTGAATTCCCTTTATTTTGGTGTATGATTGATGGGTGAAATTTGGGTTATAGAGTATACAGCTTGGTCTTACTTAAGATGTGCTCCTCTCAAAAAACTGCTAGCTCCGCTTAGTCATTTTCACTTCCTGGACTTCAAAGGTAAATAAAAAAAAAAAGAGCCGATAACTTTTTTTACTTTTTAGATATTTTGTAATTTATTCATAGTACTTTCAGAGGCTGGTATTGTCTGCTCTGGCAAAATTCGTTTCCCTATTTTAATGACTCCTGAAAATAGTGCACTTTTGACTAATTCAGGCTGATTTTTCGAGTACTTTAGAGCGGCCATTTTGTCTACCGTGTGCTTAGATCATGTCCAGTGTCCACAAGTACAATATGTAAAGACATTTCAGCCACAGAACATGAAAGTAACATAGAGGTATGCCAACATTCTCTCCATTGTGCATGTTGCAAATGCAAAATACTTCATCTTACACCTGTCACTCTCTCAGAAGCATGTATTATCTGTAGAGCGCCCCCTATATCATCAAAATAATCGCTGCATAGCGAAGTTGTTTAAATTGCGCACGACGTCAACGTTTCTGTACAGATGTCACGTCGGTGACTTTAGTTAAATTATAGTAATAAGTCGATGCCAAGCGAATGATCTCCCTTTTATATTATACAGACCTTTAGGCCTATTATCTGTGAAATTTGGAGCTTCTGTTTATATCAGAAATTTCCATAACGAGAAAGAGCTGCAGGAATTTCCAAGTTCATGACCTACGATAATTGAGTCAATATTTTTTTCACCATTTGGTGAAGTGTAATGATGGAATGGGTTTTTACTATTGTTGTGCTTAGAAGCTAAAATGACATTTTTCCTATTTGTACAAAATTTGTACATGCAAAAAATAAAGTAGCGATGTCCGACAAATGGTTTATGTAAGCAAACATTTATAATTGATCTGGTAAAATAAAGGTGAAATACTCTGTTGTTCAGTGTAGCAGTACTTTAATGTTGAATTCATAAATTGGATACACTGCAAAAAAGTGTTGCGCGAAATACTTTTATTCGGATTTCACCACACTGCTGCATAGCAATCTTTTCAGAGATCTAATCCATGTCACAAATAACTGCATAATTATATATAGCTTGAAATTATGAATTCATTGCATAGTTATATGTAGCTTGAAATTATGAATTCATTGCATAGTTATATATAGCTTGAAATTATGAATTCATTGCATGGTTATATGTAGCTTGAAATTATGAATCCATTGATAGTTATATATAGCTTGAAATTATGAATTCATTGCATAGTTATATGTAGCTTGAAATTATGAATTCCTTGCAAAGTTATATATAGCTTGAAATTATGAATTCATTACATAGTTATATGTAGCTTGAAATTATGAATTCATTGCAGAGTGAACTAATTTCATGAATAAATGCTGTCTTCTCTAAAGTACTCAATCAGTAAAGTTAGATGAAATACATTAAATGGAAATTATGACCTTATGATCCGTACCTTCGAGTAACCGCTGTACTTCGACAATGTAGAATGAACTTAAATGAGTTTAGTTTTGTGCTAACGCTGTACGTAATGGAGTTCAGCGCACGCAAATGCAATTCCTTATGCCTAATTCATTTTCTGTTACGACGATTTCCTAGAAGTAGATATTGTATTTTTCTTTGGCAACGCATTTCACTTATTTCATTTAATTATAAATTATGGATATATTGACTCAAACCAGTGCTAAACGATCAATTATAATTTCTTTTGGAGAACCTAAATTGCTATATAAAGTTATTATGAAACAATACAATAATTAACAGCTTTCTCATTAATTCTTGAGAGACTATTTGAATAATACTTTAATTCTTTCAACTAATCTGGTCGCGTAAAATGCTAAAAAATAATTGTGAATTTACGTGTTCTGCCGTGTAAGATTTAAAATAACGCTGAGAGTTTCTAAATACTAGCATTGCACTTCATCGTTCTCTCTGATTGAATATAAAATGTCAAAGGTTTCTCCGATGGTTTGCATTATCTTATAATGACCGATACTCATCCAAATATTGAACTGATGGTAATTCAGTGTTTGAAATACAGCATATGAGTGTTGTATTTGTCAATGTAAAGTTTCTACGTTCAAATTACTTTATTTATGGATGTGAATTTAATTCATGTGCATGTAATTTAGCTATACGGAGATATAAATTGTGACGTGATAAAGTCCATCATGTGTAAATATTATGGTAATTTACTCAAAGAACTGTTTTTGGTACTGTTTTGTAGAGGTTCTGAATTATTTTAACATGTAATAAAATCTGGTGTTAAGTAACCAGTTTTCACTTCTTAACTGAACCCTGATTATAACAAGATTCCAATCAAACAGTGTAAGGTTTTGGTGATGATTAAACTAGCCTTTAGCTGTGTTACTCTGTGACGATGTGATGTCTTAACATTCGTTATATGGAGATGTAATGAAATAATATATGACCTTGTGTACTTTGATCAACTTATGAATTATATGAGAATGTTTTAACTTTGTTTTAAAAGATATTTCATACTTCTAGTCGGCAAGCATTTCATCAGCGCCGAAAACCCGAATATTTGCGATTAACTCCTTTATAAAGGAAAAGGAGTTTTCAGTGTCCCAACATATATATATATATATATATATATATATATATATATATATATATATA
The DNA here is from genome assembly GCA_029931535.1 of Margaritifera margaritifera. Classification (NCBI taxonomy): domain Eukaryota; kingdom Metazoa; phylum Mollusca; class Bivalvia; order Unionida; family Margaritiferidae; genus Margaritifera; species Margaritifera margaritifera. Next base: position 3,435,589 of record JAQPZY010001582.1, on the reverse strand, counting down.
TATATATATATATATATATATATATATAATGAACAATAACCACTCGCCTCTGTCGGATTGGGCAAGATATATCTTGATGACCGAAATGATAATATGTTGATGCATGGGCTTGACATACGGTATTACTGAGGTTAGAGTAGTGATCTAACGAGTATATGTCTAGCTAGGAATCTAAAGCCTACAGGATCAATGACGATTGTTACGAGCTGAGAAGTGATCTCAAGAGTAGGTCCCGTATTGGTTCGACAGCCTATTTGAGATCAAGGACAGATTGCTCACACATCTCACCTCTGTCAGCGTGAGTTCGAGTCTCTGCTCGACAAACGTGGGTATGTGAGAAAGCTTGCCAGTAGCTTCCCGTGGGTCGGTGGTTCTTCCCAAGGTCTTCCAGGGTTCTTCCTCCACCAGATATACTGGCCGCCGTATATAGTCTATCATGTGCTGAAAAATGGCGTGAAACCCCACAAACAAACAAACAAACAAACATGTCCGATAGGTCGGAGCCTAAAGGATCAAGGGAAAAAGTCTTAGGTACAGATTGCGACCCTGCGAGAACGTCCGGTCGGTAATCCGGATCCTCTGGGTCACTATCGGCTGTCGCGCGTATAGTTAGGGTGATTCCAGGGAACAGGTCCATGCAAGGTGCTGGAGCCTAGGGAGCACAGGCGGAAGGTGGAAGCGTAGATAGATTAGCCCAGCAGTTATTAGCACAACTGAAATTGCAATCAGAGACAATTAGATTATATGGTGTCAGATAAATAATGGTGTTCAAATGTGTTCCGACTAGGGGTAAATGTAACAAAAGAAAGAACGACTCAAACAAGCTTTCACAATTTCTAAAATACAAATTTAGTTTTCTAAAATATAAAATATTTTAAACCAACAAAGTGAAAGAATTAAAAATAACTTACAGTTTAGAATTAGTCCTAATTGTCCTATATACTTCAACAATCCAGAAGTTAATCCAAAGTATTCCGAATGAATGAATGTTCCGAATGAAAGATTGTTCCGAATGAATGAGTCTGTAATGTTATGATATACCAATGCTTTTCAGTTCTCAATCCAAAATATTAATAATCCCAGGTAAACTCTTGTGAATGTAGTGTATTGTTAAGTTCCTTAAACAATAGTACTTAAATCCAAAATGTACTATGTAGAGAATAGATTTTCCACTAAGCCCAATCTCGAACAATAAATAATTCTCCTCTCTCTTTATGATCTGATGTAACTGTATAAGAATGAGCGTTCAATCTGGCTACATGGCATTATATAGCCTGTTACTGCGTATGAGAGAATAATCCTTGACTCGGAAACTACGTTCTAGCACTATCCAGTAAACAAGTTATTCTAACCAATCAAAAACCAGGTCACGCATAATGCCCTAACAGTACCCTGGCACTACAATAACACTACCCCAATCTCAAATGAACAAGATGTTGATCAAGCACGCGCCACCCACGTGATTCACTGTTATGTTAAGTTGACCGACATAATTATTGATTTTCCCTGGACATAAACACTGACTCATTGCGAAGTTACATGTGTACTTTACAATAGCGTAGGGTACTGAATTAAGGAATTATAATACAATGGTTATAAACCAAAATGAAAACTATTATAATTTAAAAGATGATACATAATTCCGTAACAAATGGTTATGCTTCACGTACAAGCATGGCACGGATTTGTGGTTAAGCTTCACGTACAAGCATGGCACGGATTTATGGTTAAGCTTCACGTACAAACCTGGCACGGATTTGTTGTTAAACGTCACTTAGCATGATGTATGCAAATCGATCACGGATTTGTGAGTAAAAGCATTCGAATCTCTTTGAAAATGCTTTACTTGAAGAAAACACCTAAGGAAAGAATTTCCACTCTGCCATCGAAGATCTTGGATGTTCATAAGAAGGTACAAAAAAGGCCAATACTAGTAATGTGATCCATTCTGGAAATCACTCTTCCTTAGGGGCTACGTCATACAGTTACTCAGATGCCACGTCATACAGTTGCTTAGAGGCCACGTCATACAGTTGCATAGAGGCCACGTCATACAGTTATTTAGAGGCTACATCATACAGTTACTTAGAGGCATCATCATAAAGTTACTTAGAGGCTACGTCATAGAGTTACTCAGAGGTTACGTCATACAGTTACTTAGAGGCTACGTCATACAGTTACTTAAAGGCTACGTCATATAGTTATTTAGACGCCACGACATACAGTTATTTAGAGGCTACGTCATACAGTTACTAAGAGGCCACGTCATACAGTTACTTAGAGTCTACGCCACACAGTTAGAACAGGAAGCAAGTGAAGAAAAAACACTATATGCATGTTCTAAACATTTCCTATCAACATTTGTTGGAAATGATGTGAGAAAGCAATTTATCCCACTTCTCCTTTCTGGCAATCAAATGGCATGTTCTGTAATAAAATATTGATGTACATGCAACACTTCTGAATATTGGCTGCTTCGTACCAATTTAATTGAAATTTTTTGCCTCCACAGACTTTCTCGTTTTAAATATTTGTTTCGTCTGTAATATTTGATTTAACGCGAGGAAGGATTAAAGTAGTTACCAGAAATTCCCGTCTTCTAGTGATATCGATGCCACTAAATTCTTCTCTACGAATGGCTCACGAACCTTCAAAAGAGTATTGCGCTTTTAATAGCACGGGGACTTGAAAATAGCGTATGATGCTCTTCAAGGTATTCAATCCCAGGACCATCTTGTGTCAACACCTCTTTACGTTTTCTTACACTTGCTTTCTGCAAAATGCGTTTTGTTCTAGTGCCCCCCCCCCTCCTTTCCCTATTCCTCGTTAAGCCGTTGGATCACAGCCTCCAGCCTACATGGCTCTCACTTGACAATATGAGATAGATAAGAAGCCGAATGGACCGGTAGCCACCTTCACCTGACAATGCGAGAGAGAGATAAAAAGTCGAAGGACCGATAGCCTGTCTAGACACTTTTCGTTGCATTAGCGGTATAATGGTATTTGAAACCACTATTTTCATCATAAACGTATTCTTTCCTGGCGACAGAATACTTTCGGATGAAGATGATGTTGAAAGATCAATTGCTATTTAACAATATTTTAAAAGCAGATGAAATACGCCATTTTAATGTATATGTATGAGCCGTGTTCAAAGGCAAAAATTGCACCCAGCAGAATGCAGCTAAAAATAAAAACTCAAGCAATATAATGCGAGTTGCGAAAGGATTTGTGACGACAATGATACAAGTTTCTTTGAAATTAGTGTCTGATGTAAATTTCATGAATTATTCTTATTGCAGTCAGGATTTAATACTATTCTTCTGTTGTGTTTCAAATGCGTGGCTGGCTACATCATTAACTCATTCGAAGAAATTTTAACCTGCATTGTGGCGCACGAAAATTGCTGCGTTCATTATAGAGATGGGATAACGACCAAGATACACACGACTTAGAATTCAATAAATGCAAATTATGACCGATTTGTGAGAAAGAATTATATGATTCAATATCCCAAAAGTTTCTTTTCCTTTGGAAATATTTCAGGTGGTGATACAGTCACAAGTGTTTAAAACAAAATCATGCGTAAGTTTGCACGGTACCAGCAGAGGGATTGTGTTTACCGGTGTAAGACGCGTAACGCACAATCCTAGCTATACAGTGCCAAGTAAGTTCAGATATCTTCATAAAGGAACACAGAACAAAACCAATGGTAAAACCCTCGAATACAAAGACCAATTTTAAACAAATAAAATAAATTAAAACGCACTTTAAAAAAGTCCAAGACCATCGTAGCTGGAACATCACCACGGGACGCATCGCATGGCAAACATGTTGCCTCCATTATAGTCGCCTCGTACGACATGCAGGAGGGCGCATCAGGCCTATTATATATCCCTACGCCAGCTGGAAGCCAAATCTAGGTCTGATACTGTGTCCAACAACGAAAGTGATGAAAATGACAGACAGATGCTGTCCCCACAAACCCACCCACACGTTCTTGTTATAAAACCGTCACCATTGTTTATTAGTCATTACTAACGATATTAATCAAGCTTTGCACGTTCTTAATGGCTTTCTGCAGTGTGAAAAAACGTGTGCAGAGTTTTCGCTGGTTTCTTTCACTTTCTAGAACAGACACATTTTTTCGAATGAAAGATTTTTCAGGTATACAGCACTTATCCCGCTTTGAAACTTGTTTGTGTTCAAAGACCACTTAAGACTACTACAGCTGGGAATCTGTTATTTCAAACAAATTAAAGATTTTCTGAGGACAACTTCTATGTCAAGCTCATACTGTACCTCCATAACGAGTACAGTCCTCGCACGATGTGATGATACAGTGTTTGCCAATCGGAACATCTCGTGGGTTTTGTACAAAATTAGATGTAGGAAATGTTTGGATGAAGTGCTACAGTGTGAAAAGGGGGAAATCATTGGAAAACAGCGGAGAACTCAGACACACATTAAAAGTACCCAAGGAAAAATAGAACCATGCTAAAAGCATTATGATCATCATTGGTTTTCTGCCCTAAGGCAGGTTGGAGGCATCCATCTTCTCCACTCTTCCCTAAGCACGGCTCTACGTTTCATGTTCCCATATGAGTTATTCTCCTTGAAATCGTCCAGTAGCATGATTCTAGGCTTTCCTCTTGGTCGCTTTCCTTCCATTCATCCTTTTGTGACTTCTCTTAACAAGCTTTCACCTCTTAAAATGTGTCCTATCCACTTCTTATGATACCTTTCCAGAATTATTTGCATAAGTTCAGTAAAAGAAAATTATGCAATAAGTTCATACTTGGAAAAAGAGACTTGGGAATGTTTCGGCCAAGAATAAGTCATCTCAGTCACGTTGCCTGTAATGAACGCTATGATGATGTATAATGTTCTCATTACGTAATTTGGTAAATAAGGTACATGTGTATGCAATGGAGGCTACTGTAGTATTTCCCACTCTGCACCATTGCCGCTAAGTAAAGCGCATCTGCTATCTGGCGATCCACTATACAATTTTGTGTATTATACCTACGCCAACCAGTTCGACTGACACCATGCTAAGAGTCTAACAATACTGTCCACACTTGACCATTTTACTTTGTTTTATTGTGATGACTTACTACGGTTATACTGATATATGTCTTGAATTTTAATTTGAACTAGGTAAAATTCTTCGTAAAAATGTTTTAACATGCATTTTTATAAAATGCAATACTGTCTAAGCTCTTTGGAGCACTTCGTGGACAAACTCTCAATTTCGATGGCAAGCAATTCTTGCGTGTTGTCGACCTCATCGATTTCGGGTGCAAAATAGTTATTGCAAGTGGTCCACAATCCCATAATGCCTAAATGGAAGTACTCGATTTTGAAACACACCGGAACTTTTGAAGTTTGTAGTATTTCTGAGGTGTTTTTCCTATCATTGGCGGAAAGGCCCAAGCGTTTTCCGATTGAATGTTTATCTGCAAAGAAAAACCTGTTTCACGGAAATGGGGCCCCGGGGTGCAATCCTGTGCGACATTAAATATTGCGATTATAAGTACTTTAAACATGAATATTTCCGCTGTTGTTATAGTATGGTTTCTAAGCCAAGAGTTTTTAGCTCCAAATGGTAATTTAAACGGAGAGAGGAATGGGTCAGTCTGAAACTTTAGAACCTCCCAATCCTACAAGTTGTAATTAGTGGTGCAAGTAAGCCGGTACGGTCAGGTGTGCCGTACCATTAAGACATTTATTGCCGGTACCGGAAAGACGTGGTGGGGGTGGGGTGGGGGTCGGTACAGTACCGGTTAGAGTTAAAATCTACTTGCACAACTGGATATAATAGGCGTAGATGGTCCTTTGCGCATTATGTAGGTTTTACATAGGAGTGTAAGGGTCTTGAATATAAAACCAGTCGTCAAGGTTATCGATCAAATTTAACTTCAGACCATATTTCTTGTGTGAATTCTGATATCACCACAAAATGTATCTTTTTTAGCGTTAATGGCACAAGCTCTGGCAATTCACACCACGTGCTCTCGATTGTATACTGTGGTGATCATCCAGATGGAGGAGTTCGGAGAGTCTGGATCAAACACGGGCTTCAATGGGCGACTACATGCCATTTCATATGTCAGATACGGAGACTGAATCCAAGGTGCAACGTAAGCGTGTTACTTCTGCACTACCATGGCCCATACGTAAACGAATGCTTGTCAAACATTACATGTGTGACATTTAACGAGTAGTATGATATCTATTTATTCACAGTTGTCAACCTTAAACTGCGTGACTTGACTACGGCTAGAGCCCCACATCACTATGCATACATTTTGTATGTACAACTATTATACTTAACATCAAGTGGCATGTACGCTGTGAATCAATGTAAAACAGACCAAATTAAATAAAAACGCCGCGTTGTCCCTCAATCTAGTATTTGTTGATCAAGAAATTTGATAACAAAGCAAAAATATCTATTATTCCATTATTATTATTATTATTATTATTATTATTATTAAAGTTGTCTTTTTATCGCGTATACTACACGATTTAATCTGTCTATACATATTTGTGAAAGAGTTGATGTAAGTAAAAAGTTATTTTGATTTACGTTGGAGTTTTTTTTTTGACAATATTGATATATGCATGTCCTTCTATATAATTAATGACACAAATCTTATTCAGTTAAGTCTTCCCAGATGTATCTTTCCGGGCTATATAATGGGGTGCACCACTGTTAATTGCCGTCATCAAAGGATTTAAGGGGGGGGGGCGCTCTTTAAAGGTTTGTTTCTGATTACTTCAGCTGTTGTTTGGGGAGAAGACGCTGAAAATACAACAATATTTATGAAAAGTAATTTTAGAGTACTTCCGGGGACGTGGATTGTCCATAACTTTAATCTACTACAAGCCAGAAATTTGCATTTAACTGCATTAGACCCCGAACGAGAGTGAAACAGTCTATATAAAAGGCAGATTTTGTACCATGTGTCACACATGCAATGTACGAAACAAGCGTTCGTTTGTACATGTGCCACGGTAGCGCAGGAGCACTCTCTTTAAATATATATTGGGAAGATTGATTCAAAAATATCATTGATGAGTAAGTTTTCTTTAGATGGGGTTGTCCGCTGAGATAGCTTTCACTGTAGTTGAAACTATTTAATTTAGTGTTCCACTTTAAGAAGTGCACCATTTAGAAATAAATTATTCTGAAAGCACTTGTTATTGAGCATGCGGCAGCAAAGGTCTCGTTCAGCTAGTCTGAAATTGCTCTGAACCATATACACAAAATCCAGTCCAATTTTATTTGTTGCCTTGCGAGAATAAGGCTTTCCTCCAAAGTTGAAAAATCATTTCATCTGACATTGACAAATATTGTAACTTCGAGTGTAACTCATCATAAAGAGTCTCCTTTAGTCATATATAAACATTTTCCTATTTGAATACATCAACGTCTCTCTATGCGATTCTTTATGATGTAATCTCCATTTCTCAAATTAGATGCATATTTGTACAATAAGAACTACTTTTCTGAACAAAAAATTACGAAGGGAGAAATAGCTTTGCACTTTCCTTTACGAGATATGCTTGGTACAACGGGAAGTTCAAAGAGGCGCCATTCTAAGTTTGTTAGATCACATCGTGCTCGAGAGTCTTGAATGCATATGAAGCCAATGTTATGTGGTTTACAAAATGTATCCAGAGTAACTGTGATGTTGCAGTTAATGTACAAAGAGAGCTGAGAGAGTATGCATACCGGGGAAAGTTTAAGAATTTCATGATATCATATTTATTTATGAATCCACTAGAATCAAAAGGTTTCTTTCCTGCTGTAAGAACAAGACATTCAAAAATGTTGATCAAGGTAAGCGGTCCAGTGATCAAGGTAAGCGGTCCAGTGATCAAGGTAAGCGGTCCAGTGATCAAGGTAAGCGGTCCAGTGATCAAGGTAAGCGGTCCAGTGATCAAGGTAAGCGGTCCAGTGATCAAGGTAAGCGGTCCAGTGATCAAGGTAAGCGGTCCAGTGATCAAGGTAAGCGGTCCAGTGATCAAGGTAAGCGGTCCAGGGCTACAGTTATTGCGTGGGAAACTTGTATAATCTTTTGTGTCACATTTGAACTTGACATTGACTTATAAGATATCGTATGGATTGATTGATTTATTAATCCAATAGAATCAAAAGGTTTCTTCTTTATTCCAAGTGCAATTAATCCACAAAGTTGGGTAGAAGTAAGTTGTTTAGAACTAAAGTTATTGCGCAGAAACCCAAGATGGACAGACGGACGGACATTTACATAATATAATACACGCCGCCTTACGGCAGTCTAATTAAAAATAATAACTTACAATGGTATGCATATTGGGAGTGCAATGCCCCCACCCATTGCTACAATAACCGCCCTTCGCTTGGAAATTTCTTCGCAAAATAGGAAACCGCAATCTATTCGGACCACTTCGGTTATTTCTACGATTCTACTGACCATAGGATTGACTGAGAAGTAGCGAATGAAAAAATAGTTTGATGCATTCGCAACGTCTCGGCCAATTCTTGTTTAGTAACTAACCGAGGTGATCTGAATGGCAGCCATCGGTATTCATTCGAGGTATGATCTGTAGGATTGACATCGAATCTGCGAATAGTGCAACATGTGACCTCGCAGTATGCTGTGAACACTGGGGACAACGTGTTGCGTTGTAATCAAGGACAGTTGTGTATTTTAATATAGTTGGTTTGCATTGAACAATAGGTTTGATATAGTGCACAGTTCGCGTGTTATACATTGGTAGCAGAGTACATAACACATAGCTACCTGTGACTGTCGACCTAAAGTGGACAACTACACTTGGCTCTCTCTGGAATGTCCTCATTGGCGGATCAGGTGGCCGAGCAGATATACTCATCCTCCCGGCTGTGTAGGCAGATGGCAAGAGCTGTGTGGACAGCGCAGGACATCAGCTCAGGTGCAGTAGGACGTGATGGCCATCCACTGCATCCGGACTCGTCTCCAGACGTCTCGACATTGTCATGACACATGATTCAGACAGGTCTGGACTAAAGGGTGAGGTTGACTCTGTGCAACTTAAATCCAACTCACCTGCAAGTCATGACATCATTCCCCTCCCCCCCCCCCCCCCCAACCAGATACCGTCAAGTCCTGTGGCGATGGGCGAGCGGCAAAGCAGCAGGTGTGGATACACTGGGATCTGTATCTGCAGATCTGCACACAGGCGGCTCCTGGCATAGGGTCGCATTTCACTCGACCGAAGAGCAGTGGTTCTCTGCAGTCCCCTGGGTGACAGAGCATCCGTTTTTAGGATCACACTCCTCACCTCCGTAGAATGGGGAAGTGGCTAGAAAAGGTGCCCTAAACATTGCCTGCTCCACCTTAACCCTGGTCAGCATACCGCGGCTGACAATGATCCCAACTTAGCGGTCGAAAATCTAAAAGACAAAGGTGACGCAACTCACCATCGGTGCCTGGAATGTGCGCACACGAATGGACAGTACAACAGCAGATCGACCAGAGAGAAGAACAGCTCTATTTGGTAGAGAACTGGCCAGATTCAACATCCAAATAACAGCCCTAAGTGAAACTCGCCTAGCTGAGGAAGAACAACTCACCGAAGTTGGAGCCGGCTACACCTTCTTCTGGAGTGGCCGAAGTAAAGAAGAGCGATGTGAAGCTAGTGTTGGGTTTGCCATCAACTCACAGCGGTCAAGCAAGCTCACAAATCTCCCAAAGGCGTAAAGGACTGACAAATGCATATGAGACTCCCACTATCTGGAAAAAGAAATGCAACTATCATTAGCGTCTATGCACCCGCCATGACCAACCCAGATGAGATCAAAGACAAATTTTATGAAGACCTGGAGTCTTATCGCAGAAGTACTGACGGCAGACAAGCTCATCGTCCTTGGTGACTTCAATGTTAGAGTTGGCACATATCACCAGACACGGCCAGGTGTCATTGTCAAAAATGGCTTTGGCAAATGCAACGACAGCGGACTCCTCCTACTGAGGAAATGCGATGACCTTGTAAAAATCACCAACACAGTCTTCCACCTGCCAACCCGCAACAAGACCTCTTGGATGCATCCACCCTCCAAGCACTAGCATCTCAGTGACTACGTCATCGTCAGGAGAAGAGATAGGCAGGATGACCGAGTCACGAAGGCCATGAGAAGTGCAGAATGCTGAACTGACCCCAGGCTTATAGTCTCTAAGTTCAATATTTAGATTCAGCCTTTGCAGACGACCGCAAGGAAAATATTACCCGAAAAAGCTCAGTGTCTCCAAATTGAAACAGGAGTATGTGAAACAGGCATTTGTCGGAGAACTGTGCAGCCAACTAGAAACAACTGATGCGAACTCCGAGAATGTCGAAGAAAACTGGGCATCCTTCAGAGACTCTGTGTACTCAGCTGCATCCAAAACCCTCGGTCCCACTACACGTAAACATCAAGATTGGTTTGATCAGAATGATGCTGCCATGCAGAGACTACTGAATAAGAAACATTAGTTACAAAAGGCCTATTTAGATGACATAACTTTATCATCTAAGAAGGCAGTCTTCAACAATATCAATGGGACTATTCAACGCAAACTCAGAGAGTTGTAAGACTCGTGGCTGAGCAACAAGGCAGATGAGATTCAGTCCTACGCAGACATGAACGACATGAAAAACTTCTATGACACTTTGAAGACAATCTACGGGCCACATTCATAAGGAACATCTCCAATACTGACTGCTGACAACACCACACTGCTCACTGATAAAGAATAGATACTACAAAGATGGGAATAACCCTGCATGAACATTATCAATCAACAATCATCGATCAGTGAGGAGGCAACTGATCGACTACTCCAAGTGTCAACACATTACTTGCTGATCCTCCAGAGCTGATTGAAACAGAGAGCAATTGACCTGCTGTCAAATGGCAAAGCACATGGAGCGGATGCTATACCAGCAGAAGTCTACAAAGTCGGAGGCTCACACATTGCACAGAAATTGTCTGAACTCTTCCAGTCAATGTGGACTCAAGGAACTATACTTCAGGAGTACAAAGATGCATCCATTGTCGACGTGTACAAGCGGAAGGGCAACATACGAACCTGTGACAACCATCGGGGCATCTCCTTGCTGTCAATAGCCGGCAAAATCCTCGCCAGAATTCTGCTGAATTGTCTTGTACATCACATTGATCACAGGCTCCTGTCTGAGAGCCAACGTGGCTTCAGGAAAGGACGAGGGATCACATACATTGTGTTTGAAGCTCGTCAGCACCAGAAGAAATGCCAGGAACAGAACTCCAACCTGTACACGGCATTCAACGTACTGACAAAAGCATATGACACAGTCAGTCGTGGGGGCCTCTTGAAGATCACTATAAAATTTGGTTGCCCAGATAAATGCATCGTAATGGTTCGATAATTCCATGATGGCATGCTCGCACGAGTCGTGGACGACGGCGAGTCATCTGAACCATTCCCAGTCACCAGTGGTGTGAAGCAAGGTTGTGTGTTGGCCCAACCCTCTTTAGGATGATGTTCTCTGCCATGCTTACTGATGCCTTCTGTGGCTATGACACTGGAATTGACATCAGATACCGGACTGATGGCAAGCTTTTCAACCTGAGGAAAATACAGGCAAAGACTAAGCTACAGGAAGTGACTGTCTATGATCTCTTATTTGCTGACGACTGTTCCCTGAATGCCAAATCTGAGTCTGCATGTAACAGAGTATGGACCATTTCTCTTCAGCTTGCGACAATTTAGGTCTCACAATCAGTATCAAGAAGACAGGTGATGCACCAACCTGCACTAGAAAAGCGTACGTAAAGCCTACCATCACAATAAATTTCCCGACCCTCTTTGCAGTGGACAACCTCGACAGTACACTGTCACGTGCAGTACACATCGATTATGAAACCAACGCCAGAATTGCAAAAGCAAGTGTGGCCTTTGGAAGACAACGCGCAAATGTGTGGGAGTGAAGAGGCATCAGTCTGCAAACAAAACGGAAGGTCTACAAAGCCATTATTTTGCCGACCCTGCTGTATGCATTCGAAACCTGGCCGGTGTACAGACGCCATGCCGAGAAGCTGAACCATTTTCACATGGGCTACCTGAGGACACGGATGAGGATAAGATGGCAAGACAGGGTTCTAGAGACTGAGATTCTCACAAGGGCAGGCATTCCAAGCATCGACACTCTGTTGATGAAATCACAGTTGAGATGGGCAGGGCACGTTACCAAGAGCGACTATCAAAGATCTTCTACAACGAGCTGAAGGAGGGAAAGCGATCTCAAGGTGGTCAGAAGAAACGCTTCAAGGATTCTCTCAAGTCATCCTTGAAACATTTCAACATTGATCCTGAGTCTTGGGAACGTCTCGCACAGGATCGTTCTACCTGGCGCAATCTCATCCATACTAGAGCTACAGACTTTGAACTGAGGAGAATTGCAGCGGCAGTGCATAAGCGCGAGCAGCGTATATCTCAGAACTGCAGCACGTCCTCTATTGATCAAGCAACCCCTTGCGGCATCTCCTGTCCAGTGTGCCACAGACAGGTCTGAGCACAAATTGGCCCGATCAGCCACTCACTTACTCACAGAAACCAAACCAGTTAGTGATGTCATGGTCATCTTCGATCTCGAATGACGAACAACAGCTCATAGCGATATTTCGACTTCAGTGAAACAAATGGGTCCAGAGTACATATATAATTTTCATATTTGACTTCATTTAACATAATTATTTCATTCAACTTCGGACAAATATTAGTATAAAATCTAGGTCATCACTTAAATATTTAGGACAATTCATCCTAGATGTAAATAACATAAGGGTAGTGAAGTCAGACCGATACACATCCCGTTATGTGGACACTGTTCCTATTATTCCTATGTATAAGATAAAAATAAATTTTCTTACTAATTATTTCTTCAGTGCACGCAATTATATTGAAAATGAAAAACAAAATAAACGAAACAAAACATTACATCGTAATAGCTGGATTGGAACAAATCTTTTCTATCTGCTCTTTTGCAAGCATAATGTGATCAGTCTTGTCCGTCATTGTGTACATACGTCAGTCCGTCCCTGCTTTGACGGAAGATGATGATATGTTTTTTATGAGGATGAGTAGATGATGACGACAAAGTTTTCAGATCCTGGATACAGCTCGTGGGGGTTAGGGGTGGATGTGAGGCAGCCCGTGGGAGTTAGGGGTAGAGGTGAGGGTTGCCGGTCAACAGTCACATTGTCATACGGAGACTAGGGATGACTTTTGCATGTAACCTGACTCCGTGTACGCCAGTTCAGGAAGAATGGTCATAGATGCTGTGATTTTTTACATGTATAAGTAAATGACACAAATTTAGGATTCTAAACGTAGACTTTGGCGTTGGGGTCGGAAGAACAAGGGTTAACAAAAACAAAGAGTGTGGATATTTTCGATGGCTTCCAGTTTTTGTTTCTGGTTGCATGCTTGACCAAGTTTTTAGTTTCTGGTTGTATGCCTGATCAAGTGAAATTTTAGACGATATGATAACTTAAGCATGCATATGCAAAAGCAGCCGTTTTATGAAAGTTTTCTTCCTTTTTTTTTATTTGGTCTCCAGCGCACAGTCGAATATTACTTTATTATACCAGAAGTCTTCGCTTAGTCATCATTCCTGTTCACTAAATTCACGCTTGATTTAAAAAAAAGATCGAGGGAGAATTTTGATGATTCATATTAGTGAATATTATATTTCAGAACAAATAAGATCTAAACTCGCTATTGATAGAGAGAAAAGTATTATGATGGGGTAAAACACACTTTACATGCAAGACAAAGGGGTGAGACACAGTCCACGTGATATAGAATATTATACAATATTAAAGCGAGCGCTATTCGCAAAGAGAGTTGTTATGAAAACGTGTATATCAATAAACAGATATTACCATAGTACTTGTAATCATGTTTATAAAATATGTATGATATGTATGTATGTATGTATGAGAGAGAGAGAGAGAGAGAGAGAGAGAGACATACACACACACACACACACACACACACACACACACACACACACGGTAAACAACTTCTACCAAGACCTAATTCGAAAAAGTTTTATTCTTACCAACTCAACATAATATTGAGAGATTTGGGGTCCAATCAAACATTCCATCACAGGAAGAAACATTCTTATTCGTGTTTATGCTCTGAATTTTGTAAAACCACTAAAGATGCAGAAAGGACCAGACAGGCGGTAGAAAATCACAGTCACAGGCGAATCCTGACAGATGCTTTTTGATTGGATAATATTCACACTAACTTAACATTTATCCAATGAAACAATCTCTTGCTAGGATCACCCCGTTACTGCGTCTTCTTATTGTCTCTCTGTTCCTCTGCGCATCTTAATTGCTAGACTACGGGTGAACGGCTAGAAAATCAACCAGAGCTAACAATAGGGAGAAAATGGGGTGTCCGAATGTTGATATGCAGTGGACGAGAGGTGTACATATTCAGCTAAGATTCGCAAGGAAAACGAATGAAAATGCTCAGATTTCGCTTACAAGTAAGTACGAGTTTGTTACGTCCAAGACTTAATCTTGAAAATTTTGGACATTTGTTGGCAATAAGCGTGCTCAATCTTCCACCATGAGACATATTTTACAAAATTCCATGCAAAAATACAAAGAAAAATCTTTCTTCTTGCGATTTTTGTTTGAAAATAACCAAAGATATCCAATCAATTAAACTGATTTTGATCTCTACTCTTTAGCAAAGCAATACAAAGCCTTAAAATAGTTTAGAATAAACAATAAAAATGTTTGCTTTGCGTATAAAAATGGACAATATTCGAATAAAATTAAGATATTCAGTACACTTAAAGTGTATTGACGATTTTCTACTCACGTCTGTGTAATACGCAGTGAAGTACATCCAGTGAAATCTCCAGGATGGATTTACAGGTGGAGTCAGGCCTGAGCTACACTGTGCTGTTTGTTAATAGACTTAATTGATTTATGACCCATGATGTTACCACCTGTTGTAAGTCCTTTAGGGATACAGAGGCAATCTACAAACTGGCCAGGTAGAATCCACTCTTGAGTGGAGCTGAGTGAAAGTTGCACCCTGTGTCAGAAGTACAGCTAGAGACAGGAAATTGCACCGGCATTTTCACTGAACTTCACCATCCACCAGCACGAGTAAAATATGGTCAATACACTTTGTGCGTACTATACAGAATGCAATATATGGCTAAGAACACTCAGGCGTCACATTGCAGCGCATCTCCATGCTATCAGGCGCATTATTATATACTCATTTTTTTCTCCATTAAATTTGCTTTGTCAGAATCGTGCAGTATTTCTCCATACTGCACGGCTTCATACTGCACGACACGTGTGTCTAAAAATAGTATCGCGCGTTAGAAACTACTTTTTATTGTAAACAAATAATGTACGCAAATGTAGCAGACACCGGAGCTTTTGCTTTATTAGATTTGTCTGTGGACGAACTAGCAAGCTGTTTGAGAGTACAGATCATAAAGCTGACGATGTGGATGAATTCATTGAGTCACAAAAGAAACTTTCAACCAAGCAAGTGACTGAACGTGATATTTCAGTATGTCCAGCGGTGGCTTTATGACAACAAACGTGAGACATGCAGTATTGAAAATATCATTCTGATAATTTAAACACTTATTTAGCTTATGGTTCAGACTAAGAATCGTGTTCTCTAGAGTCAGAAAAAAATAGCATAAAAAGGCATCTTACGACCAAATGATATTCCGTTTCTCTCAGAGACCGCCCATTTTACAAGTCCAAGCACTAAACTCGAAAAAATACAACTAAAGAACGCGGATTTTGGTATAAAAGCAAGTGCCTCGGAGCCAATAAGCCACGATAACGAAGATGCCTTATTTTCCACTGACGAAATAGGCTCTCACACCCCAGCCGCTTGCAATTTTGCCTGTTTTAATTTTTTGAGAAAATGTTTGGATTTATAATAAAAGTCATATAGGTCACGTAGCTGGGGTCCATCCAACAAAGATCATGCAAGTGACAGTACATATAAATATGTCATCTATAGCTGGTAATAAGAATGACAATAAATGTACTTACTTTTCTGCATCTTGAATTTCTTCAAAATGTACTTTCTGATCCACGGCGCGAAATTGCACTGCAATCTAGACTACATTTCCAACAGAAATCACATTCCAAAGGAGAATTTACTGCACTCCAAAACGAAATGAATTTGATATTCCCTAACAAAAATATTAAATCCTGCATCTTCTTGAGAATTTCAATTAAAAGAATTTCATATTTTGTCCACCTTATGATTCCAAACTATCAATGGCAGAACAGAAACACATGTGTAGCTTGCTGTCGAGACCAGTCCCTCTAGCTACATGTACATCGTACGTAATCGACCTAACTAATAACGCAAATCCACCACAACTATAAAAGCAGAATTTAGTTGGATCGACAGAAAAACAAAATTCCTCCATTCCAGATCAACTGGGAAAGTTGTTCCAAGGCGGAATAATTCACAATATGACTCAAAATTTCAATTTTAAGTAGACCAAAATGAGATTTATTTTTTAAACAAATGACTGAGTGCGCGGTACTCTACCAAGTTCAAAGGTCACTGGGCGGTGCCATGTGCGCATGAATACTGTTACTGTGTATTCGTTTAATACGGTTGTGTATTTACTTTGGAATATAGCAGAAATTCAGTTACTTTGTTTCCTGTAGTGTGTTCTTTTTATTATTCAGCCTTAGGTAGGAAAGCATAATGAGTATATAATAAAAAGGTTACTACATTTGTATATGAAAATATGAACTCGTTTTTTCTGAGCTATACTGCACTCCTGACGTCGTGCAGTATAGTTCAGAAAAACTCGTTCATATTTTCCCATACAAATGCAGTAACCTATAAATGTCGGTGACGTTACGAGAAGTAAGTCGGCTGCGCTCGTCTCAGCCGGTGCCTATTTCATATTGCGGTAAAACTTCATGAAAAGTTATAACAATAATTTCTGATGCCGGTTAGAAATCATCATATGCATTCATAAATTGTTAGTAATAATATATTTAACAGCTTGCTGCAGACAGGATTCTCAGAGGTATTGCTCTGTGCGTTGTATTATGAGTGGTCGATACACGTCACTTCAGGACATGGTTTTAATGTTCATCCGAATATCTAGAAACGAGGACAGGAACATGTGAGTGATGTAAAATGTAATCACTGACACTTCCTAGAATCGTGCGACGTATTGTTCCGAGTCCACGTGACCCAGTCACGATCAATTCTGCTCCGTGTTCTCGGCTGGCTTCAATTATAGCCTCACCCGTAGCTCCATGGACACGAATGACCTTGCCCTCCACCTGCAGAGATAATGTACTTGTGATCAGTTCTTTTCAATCTGTTAAGAAGCTGGTCCTGCTTGTATACGAGGTCTCAAAATGAGTGCGTATTTTTGTTCCCGCATTTTTTTCTTCAAAAGTTAGATTTACACTATTTCTGCATGAGGATTTAATACCGTCATGATAATATAATACATAGGTTTAATGCATTCTTTCATGGTACTTTCCAAATAATAGGTTTTAAAAATTGTATCTGACCCCGTGTCCAAAGTTTATGCTTTTTTATACTTTCTAAAAAAAATCACCCATAAAACTGGTTTAATTGAAAAAAATAAATACAAATGGTTCAAAATGCACCGTCCAATTTCCAAGTCGAACATGGCCCATAACTGTCAAATTTGGACGAATAACTCTCTCTCTCTCTCTCTCTCTCTCTCTCTCTCTCTCTCTCTCTCTCTCTCTATATATATATATATATATATATATATATATATATATATATATATAGTCGAACCTGCCCTCAGTGTCACCTTTATCCTTTATTTAACGATCACCTGGTCTCAACGGCCGTTCCCATTCCCCCCTCCCCCCCCCCTTACATTCCTCTATAAAAGTCATGTATTAAACGGTCATGTGTTTCCTAACCAAACAATGGTTTCTTACTGCTTTAAGCAGTCATTCAAGCGTATCGACCGTGTTAAGGAAAGCTTTTGTTTTTCCCCAAGGCCAAGACATGTCATGTGAATACATGTATAAACATACATGTCTTATCATGCGAATATTCACTGTAGAATTGGCTGATCTCTCCATCGCTAATTTTAGAATTGAATAAGGGCACAATTATGTTGTTGGGGGTAAATACTCGAGGTAAATCGTCGTTCTTATGTTACCGCACCCCACCCCCCATTTTATTGGGGGGATGTGCTGATAACGGTACTAAGTGTATTCATCTGTAAAAATCAATAGAGAACTAATTTTATCCTGAATTTGCTTTAGTTATCAAATTTGATCAATTCAACAAACTCTATCAACGTACACTGCATAATAATACGTTGGGGATGTTGTTTATAATGCGGAACATCAATTTCAGCTTCAAACACTGCTCATTTTTGTTAGATATGTGAAAATAAAAGTCTGCATAAATCCTTATGCATAACGAACATACCAGATCCTCATTAAATAGTCAACCATTTATGTAATGAAAATGTTAAAAGGCATTTAATCATTATGTTACGCTTTTAATCCAAGAATAGATAATGCCCATTGGTACAGTCACAATTTACCTAAGATGCTCCGTTGGTTCAAAAGTTTCAAGGAATGCTATGCCAGATTCTACAAGAACACAGAACTCAGGACGAAAACTCGCGCACATTTTATTGTTACTACATGATGAGAACAGTGTTTCAACTTAAAAAGACACCACAAGTCTTTGAATAAAACTGACTTATCGATCATTGTGTTGACACATTCTTGGCCTAGGTCTGTTACTTCTGAGATACCCGACTCCAGTTGCAATATACAAGCAGCTGCCTAGCGGCCTCCTTACCGCATATATAATAAAAACATGCGCTACATGAAATATAGGCAGATGGAAAGCTTGATGAAGTCTATGAATGAAAGTCTTTTTCAGGAGAATATCTGAAGGATACGTTTATATGGTGAATTCTTTGAATATGACATTATGTCAATTGACTAAATATATTCCCCAAAAACAACAATGTAAAAAAAGCCTGAAAATATTAATAATATAGATTTAAAATAGTCTAGCTCCTGTGCGTCTTGCGCCACACACTCCTATCGTTGACAATTACAAGAAACAAAGAAAAAAAAAACAAACAAAGAAATAAAAACCCTAGACCACTAATTGTTTTATCTGCCAATTTTTTTAAACATTTTTTTCTGACACCATTACTCTACCCATAACACGATGTGAAGATTTTGCTCTCCACAAGCCCCAAGCCACCCACACTAGTATCCACAAATTAAAAAAAACCCCACTATACCGCAAACACTTAACATTAAAAAAAAAACTTGGCCACCAACACCCAAAATTAAAAACAAACCATAGGCCATCCACCAAATTAAAAAAAAAAAATAGACCACCAATCCTTTGAATTATAAAACCCCATTAGACCACAAATCATTAACATAAAAAGCAACAGCAATACACCGCCAACCATTCAAATTTGAAAGAAAAAAAAAATAACCACACGCCACAAAAATTTAAAAGAGCAATAAACCAACCACCCTACTATCCATCAAACTTTAGAATAACCCACAAGACAATCCACCCTGCAATCCACCAAACCTGAAAAGAATAAACCCTAGGCTACCAATCCTCCCATTTTTTTTAAAAATACTAGACCGTCAGCCCTCAAAATTAAAATATAAAGATTAGACCAACAACCCTCAAAATAAAAAAGACAAACACTACCACTAACCCTCAATAACGAAAAAAAAAAACACTAGATCACCGAACCGTGTAAAAGTATATTAAGCACCAAATTTTAAAAATAACAAAATCAACTCTAGAATCTATTATCCAAGATCTAAACTTTTTTTGTTTTTGTTTTTGTTCCCAGTCCATCTCTAGAACTTTTTGCTCAGGTCAGGTAGTTGCTCCTATATTCTGCAGTAATTAAGCCTAGATATAGTCAGTTATTTCAAATGAAAATCTCATGTAAGTAGGCTTTGTCGTCAGAATACTTTTTACTTCAGAAACTAAGTAACAACTGTACAGATCAACTGATGAAATTGGGAAAATGTAAAGAAGAAATATTACCGCTCCGCTAAACGAGCGTAGTCAGCTTAGATGGCGCCCCCTATCTCACTTTTGCTTTTTTAAAAATATTTTCGGATAGATAAATTATTTAAATTGACATTTTTAGTCAGTTCAAATAACCTGATAGAACTTTTTAGATAGATAAATAATGGACTTCAGATTAGAAAAGAAAGCAAACTAACAAGCAATGCACCTTATTCTTGTCCTGCAACGAAGTTTAACGCTCCAGTTGATCAAAAAATAACAAAAGAATTTAAAATTAAAAAATATAATACACAGAAAATAGCCATTTTCCATAAAACCGTTCGATATTTTCATACTTACACTGCAAAAGTTTACAATGATGATTCAGTGAAACATAGTGTGATATGATCAACTAAACTGGTCAGTATAGATGGCAACATCAGTATGTGGAAAATCTGATTGGCATTTATCTGATCCAAGTATACTAGAATTAGTAAAATCATATATAATTTCAGATAAGAAAACTGTTGTCTGAATGCCCAGTAGCCTTACCTGATGATGAACCTATTTAATCTTTTTAACAACAACAAAAAAAAAACAAAAAACAAAAAACAAAAAAAAAAAAAAACAGCAACCCCCAACAAAAAAATAAAATAACAAAATAAATTAAAAAAACAAAAAACAAACAAACAAACAAAACAGACAAGATAGATCTAAAGCAATTGAACATAATTTGTAATAACTTTAATATTTCTCCTCATCATGATTGGAGTGATATTAATGGGACAAAAATATCTTATTGATAATCTTCCTGAAGAACATAAAACTGTACACCAAGGATTTGGAGAACCTACACCAGCTGACGTGTTAAGTGCATACAGACTGTACACCAAGGATTTGGAGAACCTACACCAGCTGACGTGTTAAGTGCATACCGACTGTACACCAAGGATTTGGAGAACCTACACCAGCTGACGTGTTAAGTGCTTACAGATGTAAATATAATTACGGAACTAGAACAGTCGAATACAGTAGCAAAAATGTAAGCTGAAGATTTTAATGTTTCAACTGATGAAAAAAAAGGATGGGCTACATTTTTTCCACAAGACAGCAGCGGACCAATAGACGAGGGATATCTATGTTAAATCAAAGTATTAGGTCGTTTGTGATATATATTTTATGTGTTCAAGTATAACAGAGAACAACTAATACACAGTCTGTTTCTATCGTTCAAGACAGTGTAAAAACGTTGTTTGAAAAATGAATTTTAGATGAACAAGGTTATGACTGAGACGAAAACATTACATCAGGATTTCAGCAATATATTTCAAATTTAAAAAATAAATAACTAAACAACGTATTGGTGGTGATGGTATAATTTTGTTAACAAGTAATATGGTTATGACAATAGGTAGCACAGTTGGCTATAATAACGGTTTACAAAAGTCATCAGATAAATTTAATCTAGGAATAAACACTGCTATTGTAAAGAATATAATACCAGCAGCTGATAGACAATCTGAAACAAATCGCCAAAAAAAAAAAAAAAAAAAAAATTAAGTACGAAGTAACTAGAATAAAAGAAGATAATGTTAGTAATAAGTATATAGACAACAAGGACGAAAATGGTAACAATTGTTACTTAGGACGGCAAAATCTACAATATGTATGGTGGTAAATGCAACCACAAAGACAGTACGTACAATCAAAACAGTAGGACCTACAATCACATCGACAAGATCTACAATCCCAACAACAGTATCTACATCAAAACATCTATGACCACGACTAATATACCCCATGATTAAAAAGCTATAGATCATGAACCAAATAAACAAACATTTATTATTATGTTTAAGGTTGTAGGAGCTGGTGTAATTTACTTTTTTAAATAATTCCTTTCCTTTTTGGAAACCCTGTACCTTTTAAATCTTGTTGTTACCGATGATAAACCTTTTAAAACAAGTGCAAGAACAAGCTAATTAATGTAAGAATTAACAAAATGGCATTATCAGCCGATAAAGAAATAACGTTTTCCAGCTTGTGTAAAAAGCCAGCTTATTACATCGTCAATGACACCAGGCAGTGTTGCTGCTACCTTTTTAGCTCACTGAAGCAAATAGTTGACAATATTTTTCATACCTCTTTTAAATTTATTAATGAATGAATCGCCATTACCACCTCCACCTTCGTCACTACCACGTCCACCACCACTACTGCCACTTGTTCCTGTTAAAAGTTTTAGAACACTTTGCTTTTGTTAAACCAAGAGTTGCTGTTATCATACCAATAGATGTAAAAACAGTAGCAATTTTTAAATCTTTTTCTTAAAACAGTTGCTTTAACCTTTCGCCTAATGGTAATATTTCTTTAACTCTGGACTCAATCTTATTAATACTTATTCTAAAGTTGCTTTCAATATCTGCTGAATGTTCAACTAATTAAGCTCTTTTGCTTTCAGCATTTTGGAAACTTTCCTGCAATAAATCATTATTCTACATTTCAATGTCTGATTTCATTGATAATATTTTTGAATTAACTACTTTCACTGAATTTACATAACCCTTTCATTCACTTTCTTCTTCCAGCTAAAATCTATTAATATTTCCTTCTTGACAAAAACCTCCTTCTTAGTTTTTCAAATTTCATTGTTAAAGTCAATATTTCCCTTATTTAAATCATTACGTAATTATATTACATCATAAAACATTTCTCCTTAAAATCTGTTTGAACATAATATTTTATTGGTTGTCTGACTGTATCTGTTCGCTGTTCATTTGTTTTAAATGAACTCATTTCTATTTCCTCAGTAGCTTTAGTTGATTGCCCAGTATCTTTAGTTGTTTTTTCAGAAGGTTCTTGTAATGGCTTATAATTTAGCTGATACCACATATTGCCTTCTTTTGTTCAACCTAATAAACTTCCAAATCTTTGCGTAGCTATAGAATTAGGTTTTGACATTTTATCTGGATAACCCTTTTCAGAAATTAATATAAACCTTTACCTATTTCTTAGTAATACACCGTTCTTTCCCTAATAATTAAACTATGCTTAATTAGATAATATTGTATTTTATCTCAAAACTAAGTTTGACAAATTCTTTGCATTCATCAACTATTTGTATATTTAATGGTTGAGCTACTGTTTAAGGAGTTTAAAATCCCTAATTTGGAAAAACAAACAAAAAAATAAATAAATAAAATACAAAAAATTTAAAAAATTTACAGCACCAACACCCCCACCCCCAGTATTTTCTGTTACAGGATTCAATTTATTATTTCATCATTAAAATATTCATCAAAGCCATCCTTATCGTAAACACCATCATCAAACTCTTAGCCAAAGCTACCTTCTGCCATTTGTTTCCCTTACTTAAATGGATCAGAAACAAATTGCAAAAGAACCAGGTTTCACAGAAGAGATAAGCAAAACTAGCAAAGTCAGAATAGAACAAGAAGACGAAAACAAACAGGAGTTAAAAATTAGTATAGCAATTGGCACATGCAAGAAAATAACTAGTAAACATTAATGACACAGAGTTGGATAAAATGGATTCAAAATAAATGAAGAAAACATACGAATATTTTGTAAATGGTAGATCAGTTAAAATATCAGTCATTGTCAGATGTAGTAATACTAGGAATAACATCTCCGATGAGCAAATGTCTTCCAATTGAGAATTTAAATGAATTACAGACAACATGGAAAGAAGATTAGTTTTCAAACGGAATTAGAAACTTTACTATGGTTTTATCTTTTTGGATGGGATTAACATATTCAGCTTTAAGTGCTAGCTTGATTTTAAACATATTAATTTTATATTAAAAATCATTAGAAGAAAACACAGCGTCAATAATTATACAAAGCAGAACGATGACATTAAAACACTAAAAATAATGCTAAATAAGATAAAACATGTTAAAGTATACTATTTAAATTCTCGTCAATAACAAACTATGCTTATTGTGTTATTCTATTTCTATTTTTTATGGCATTTTATCATTTTTTGAGCTGTTTTACTAGCTAACATATATCTTGTGTTTGAGCAGTGAAAGCATATTTTTCCCTGTTGGTCAGGACCAGAAAACTCAAAACAAGAATAAGGAATAACATGATCAAGATTTAAATCTCCCGCACCTTCAAGCCAAGTAAAATGTAGCCATATGGATGAAATTCAATTGATATAACACTCATCATTGTTAATATTGTATCTGATTTTATGTTTTGTTTCATAGCCTGTAAAATTCTATTTCTTGCCAGATGAATTGATTTGAAATTTTCTTTCCTGTGGTTTCTTTGTTTCGTGTATCTGCTTACACACTTTCTATTTTGTTTCATCCACCTTTTCATTTACTCCTTCATACAAGTTTTGCAATAACCATTTTTGTTCAACTAATTTATACCTTTTAGTTTGCACATCTGAAGCATGTCTCTTTCCATTCATTATTGTACAATATATTTACAATTCATTTTGTACTATTAGGCTTGTATCACTAAAATTGTCCTATTTGCATCCTTAAAAAAGTGATTAGCAATGGTAAAGCCTACTTAAATGAGTAAGCGCACAAGTACTTAAAATAAATTTAAGGTGACATAAAAGTTTAAGTTGAAACACGATTTAGTTAAAACATGCCGTTGAATAACTTAACACTGATCTTAAAACCATGCTCATGTAAGTAAGCGTTGCCGTTTATGTTGATTGTTCATTTTGTTGCAAAAAGATGGAGGGTGGCTAATGGAGAAAATTCCAAGGTTTATGAGAGACCAAACACGTTCTTCAGTCACATGAGAAGGTAACTTCGCAAAAGATAAATGATCAGCGTTGATTTGAGTCTTGGAAAACAAATTGGAAAACGTTCACAAGAATTTAAAAAAGACAAAGCAGAAAGGCCAAAAAACAAGAGCAAACACGAATCGAAGACTAGAAGCAAGGAAAGCGGAGCAAAGACTAAGAATAGAATATGATAAAACTAAGTTTCTGAAAGAAGAACAAGGCTTAGGTAATATTTATTACTTGACAGGTGGTTCTTTAATTGTTGCTTTGGGAGTGATGATGCATTTTTTAAAAAACTAACCATGATGTAAAAACTGGTATACACGATAAATAACCACAAAAAGAACCATATACAGTAAATCCATTTCCATAAATGCTGTAAAATAACAAAAATAATCATTAACATTTTCATAAATGGGAAGCGAAATGAACAACATAATTAGCACCATTTACCATGCAACATAAAATTCAGCTTTTACAGTAGTTACAATATGCTTTTGAAGAGAATATTTAATATTAAAAGAGATTCACCATAATACATGAATATATAAAAAGTCATATACTTGTTATTTCGATTTCTTCGAGTCCGTTTATGACTGAGTACCTGACAGCACAAGGGACACAACCAGACAAACTAATTAAGTAAACAAACATAGTAAATAAATGAGCACTAGGAGACCGAATGTTATTTCAATGATAAATAAAACTGAAGAAAATCGTGTGGGGAAGCAAACAAGTTTTAAGCTCGTGAACTTTAAACAGACGCCAGAATATACACCAGAACAGGAAAAGAAACTAAAACAGTGTGATAAATGTGATACAATGCATAATTCTACAAGCACTAAGGCTACGTTTAAAGCGGAGCAAATGCAAAGATTGTCTATATCATACATCTAAATGGGAGAAAAAATACCAAGTGCGCCAACATTGTATCCAATATTACTACCTACAGACAATGGTATTTTAGGTTGATGAAAATTAACCAAATTAAGAATGATTTGGTTACAGAGATAGAACAGTACAAAGGTGTAAAAACAATGTATAAATCATCATATAATTTTGTTAAAATACATTTTTAACTGGATAGACATTAGCATGGCAACAGCTTCAGACGGGATGGCTACAGAAGCTGACAGTTTAGGAGCTGTATGAATAACTACCGGATTTATAATCCCTGTAGCTTTTGGCGGATTCGGCGAAACTTTAGTAGGGTTTGTTCCAAAAAGGTTTCAAATAAAAGCTAGTATTCAACAAAGAATACTTCTGCTGATAAATATAAAAAGAAGACGAAGAGCCGCTTAAAATGTAGATTTATATTGTTTCTGATGCCCAGATTAATATCAAAAGAACAAAATAAAATCTACTGTTTTAATATATTCTCTCGTGTAAGTTGGCACTGCCGTCACGCTTATTGCACTAAATAAATGTACTTAAAATAACCTCATAGTAAGATTGTATGTGGTGTTACAAATTGTGGACAAAATTTGCTTTAGATTTGATCTAAACTGAATATAAAAACCTTTTTGATTTGATTGTTATTATCTGTCCAACTTGTATGTACAATACAATTTACAACAGAACATAGAGACGACAACGTAATTGTAATAAATTCTGGTGATAAATTAATTACGGTTAGAATTACCTATTAGTATATGCCATGGAACTAATACTTTGTTTCTGATAGACCACTGTGCAAATTTAGATTATGTGAAAAGAAAGCAACCAACCTGGCAAAGTTAACATTCAGAGGTACACATCATGGAAAATCTATATGGGTGATACTGCAAAATTATTATTCTCACATGAAAGATCTTCGTGAAAATATTAGATTTGAAGCAGTCTTTTACTCAAATGACACACAATATATGAACAATGTGCTTGAAGAAAATAGGATAGTACCTATGTTATGCGAAATAGCTTAAAAATCAAAATTAAAAAGAAATAAACTTTTAATGAGACTGGATATCCATTTGAGTACAACGTTATAGGGGAAACTTCAAATAAGTTATACTTCCAAGGATCGAACACCGACATTAGGAGCCAAAGTATTCATGTTATCCACTAAATAATGATTATCATCATATGGTGAAAGTGCAACATTATTTAATGTAATAGTATGTATCTCTCGGTGTAGGATCTAATTAATTTAATCTCTTAGTGAATTACAATTTAGTTAAATAAACTATCGGCGTACATGTCTAATTTTGAATTCTTTTTTAATTACTCATTTTAATACCCTTTCATACTTTTTTCACCTATGTTAGTTTTAAAAAGCACATATCTTCTAAGTCCACACAATTCTTGTACTGGAGTACGATTCAATTCATCTTTTAAAAGTCCTGGTATCTTTATTAATTATCTGAGGAACACCAAAAGTATGATCTTTTTTTCTAATCACTTGTGTCGTAAAATTGAATATTTTTTTCATCATATCATTGAAAAATGTATCTGTTTCAACATTAATACATAACGAACCTTTATCAGTCATTAAAAGTTTCATTTTATCACCATTCTGGCATACTGCTTTTGTTGTTGTTGTTGTTGTTGCTTGCTAACCGTCATAAAGTGGCTTAAGACATAATTTTATGTCTCTTATTCATTAAACCAATTAATATCTTATGTTATTGTTCTCCTTGCAAATAAAATATCCTTTTGAAGATTAAAATATTTCTTTACGTCAGTACATTGTTTTTACATTCGTTCTTAGATTTTTTGTTTGTTTTCCAAAGCCATCAGTATCCATTGGTATACAGAAATCTTTTCAAAGTCACTGGATGCATTTTGTTTCAAAGATATATTCAGCTACATGCATGAGTTTACCCATGTCTTTTGATCGAATAAAGTTGTTCTATGTATCTTTTTAAGTTGTATTCCTAGCTTAACATACAATTTTAAATTACGATAGTGGATAATATATCTCTTTGTTTTTTTTTACGTGCACAATAATTTATCTACTAAAGATTTTGTATCCTTTTTATCTTCTATTTCTTTCGTAATAACAATAAATCAGACTCTTTGGGAATGATTTCTTTTCTGGTGCTAAAGGATATTCTTTAAAATAGTCGTGTCAATGTTTTTGGTACTTCTAAATCTACCTCTAAAATGCCGCCCAAACTTTCATAATCTTTCCAAGACATTAAATATTCTCCTCTTACTTTTATTTCTTTCTGGGTTGCCCATTTAAAGATTTTAGCAAGTATTGGTTGGCACATGGCCCAACCATACAAATTCTTGGGTTCAAGGTACATAATGAATGATTTTGACCTTCATCACTCAGAACTTTTTTCTCACTTGTTTGATCTTCATCAGTGATAGCTTCTAAATTAACTTCAGTAGGCTTCTATGTTATATAATACTTATGAATGGCTTTAGCATATCTATTCGCTATCATACTGATTCAACAAATTCCATATTCAATTTATAAAAGCATGTCATAATCTGTGAGCAATTATTATTATTCTACCTTACTTTTTTACATTAGTACCATGAGCTAGTCCAAATGTACTGTGCTGGGTCTAGTTTGTAGTTATTTAAACACGCAGATCAAAATTCTTGAAAAATGTCACGTAGCATTAAATTATTATTCTTTATGTAGTAGCCATGATGTTCATCAAAAGAATTAAATTTGAAATGTTTCATGACATCTTTAACATACTGTTAATCCTCTTCACTAATTCCTAATCCAATAAGGTTTGAATAAACTTTTTATACTGGTGGTAACTTAGTTTAATTAAAACTTGTATAGGAATCCGTTTATTTGTACGGATACATATCTTTTCTCAAATATATTGACTCTATTGTTTCCTCAAAACTTTTAATTATTTATAAAAAAAAAATTATCATTGTTTCGCATTTTGTTCAATAAGATGATAACTATCTAAAAAATCTTATTGTTATTTTTACAAAACCTGTTTTACTGTCTTTTTCAAATCTATCAACTAAAAACTCTTTACTAAACGAAATATATGTTTCATCTTTATTTGGTATTATTTATACTTCTTGATCTGGATTTTGTTTTTCTCACATAAGTGTTGATAATGAAATGAGCAGCGTATCCAGACAAATTATGAATAAAAAGTGGAATATGTTTTGGATATTTACACTATACTGATGGAATGTGTTTTGCTGTTTTTATTGACCATAATGTATTTGAGCGTAATTACTTAATGGCCCAAGAATACTTTCCAAATCACAATATAGAACAAAAAGAACTTTTAGTTTGTCTTGGTAGTTTTAAAATTTAACGACAGAACCCTTTTCTGGCATTATCTCTACTTTGTTAGCTATTTGGTTGCATAATGTTTTGTTTTCTTGTAATCGTAATTCAGAATAAAAATAATTCTGAACTTGTGCGTGTCTTTTGTTTACTTGAGATTAAACCAATGTTGATACATTCTTTATTCCACAATAAGGATAATTGTCTTGGTCTGGTTTGTTAAGATTAATATGATTAGCACATCATCGTGACTGTCTCTTTATATTTCTGTAATTCTAACTTGTCTTATGCGTTTTTCTACAATTTAGAAGACAGTAACAAAACTATTACATTAAATTTCGATTTTTTTTATACCTTGTATATTTATTTGACATATTTTAAAACCAATGTTTATATTTATCGAGAATATATTTTGTGGTTAATACGGATGATCTCTCAGTTTATACTAGATTCGATTGCATACATTTATTGTCTTTATTTTGTACACAGAGTCAAGCTTTTTAGCTTTGTTCCTATCTGGTAAATGTATGTATGAATTCCCCCCTATTGGTTAAAATCCATCAATATGTTGAGAAATAATTTCTTTTTTTTAAATCAAAAAGCGAGTTTGTATCATAGAAATTTCCTGTCCAAAGTTTATATTTACTATATCAAACATATTTTCAGCTTTACATTCTATTTCATTTTTGTTCAATATGTTTATAGTCAATGTTCTGTGATACCAATCTACATAGCGTAGACGATTTACTCTTTCCTTATCTTCTATTCCGAGTTTAATCAATAAATCTATCCGGATTTGTATTTAATCCAAATCTTTAAATTTTCTACTCACTATTTTCCGTAGGTATGGTCCAATTTCTTCAAAACATTTTAAAAAAAAACGATTAGTTTCTTCTCTCGCCTCAAATCTATATTCAGTTAAACGTCAATTAAACGAATCTAGTAGCTTTCTTGCGATTAAAGATGACTTTCAGATTTTGGTATCTTTGTATCAAGCAATTTTTTGCCATTTGTTATAGCATTGTTTTCTTCAATAAAAAATTCAGTGTAAAAAATACTCCATTTCATAGTACTATTTTAAAAATTAGTGTGAAATCTACTTTATATGATTGGCAATTGAGCTTCTCGTTACAGTTTGTCCATATTAACAAGTAATTATTTTCTGATTGTACACCCTGATTTTGCAGTTTCCTCCACTATAATGCCAGTTAGATTTCATTATATTACACAATTTTTACATCGTTTGTAATGTAACATATAATCAATTCCATTTATATAAGGGATAAACCATTTAATTATTTTTGGAAGTTGTTTTTTCTTCTTAAAAAAGCAAAACATTCTGGCCCTCTAATAGTTTTTGAAAAATATAGTCTTGCTCTGATTTATAAAAAAAAAAACGTATTCTTTCCATTGTACTAGTTGAAACAATTACCTTGAGGTCAAAAAAATATCTTAAATCGAAAAGAAAATTCCACCCAACCCCTAATATAATTTCTTTACATATGAATATGACGATGTTATTTCAGGACGGCAGGATTTACAATCAGTTGCAAAAATTACTTTAGTGGTGCAATATTTTCTTCTGGTTCCCAGCTACTGAAAGATTCATCATATCCTTTCTATTTTACCAGCACATATTTTTTTACCAATCATTTTTTAGTTTCAATTTTTTCTCCATCTCAAACACGCCATCTTATTTATCACAAAGAGATAAATCCTCCTCGTAAACTATTCGAGCAAGAATTTTTCCTGTTAAATCTTCCCATTTATATACTGCAGTGTCTTCTAAAATTACTTGTCTGATTGTAAAAATCTTTTCTGTAAAATAAGGACAATAGCCTTTAGCAAAAATATACTAAATTTCGCACCTATTTTATATTTAGGCGTTCCATATATAACAGTTGTTAGATAACAAAATAAGCTTATCCATGCTTTCGATCCGTTTTTAGGGTCATTGTCGACCTGTGATATAAATTATTAAATTTTGCACTACAGACGTTAATTTGTCTGAGCAAATGGAAAGATATTCAATAATTTCTTTCTACTGTAATTTCTTAACCTTTCGGTTGTAAAATTCTTTTATTTCATCAAACTGCATCTTTGTGCTTTCGTTCATTAAAGACTTCTATAAAAGCGGAGTGTATGTCGTGCAACTTTTGCTTCGTTTTAACTTTCTTAACACAAGAGTATTTGAAAAGATATTTATCGCAGTCAAAATGTATTTGCAGCAATTGTTATATGTTTTATATGTTTGCATGTCAACGATGTCTGCCTGAAACTGATAATCTACGAGACTAAAATAAACCTTTCAAAACGGAACTCTTTTTCTGGCTTACTTATGTAATATATATGTAAATATTTCAGATAACCATCGTTTAATTTCAGAATATTTTATTCCTAATGATATTGCAATTTTTTCCTGTTTAATTTGTCCCCACAAATGATTGATATTTATAAAGCAGCTGGACTTTCAGGATCGTAACATATACGTCTTAAATACTGTTCTTTGTTCGTCTCTGTCATGTAAATAGCCTTTGCCGTATTTACTGTTATTTAATTCAAGAATTAATGGCATATATTTATGATTAATTATCCATTTTTACGCCCTTTTAGCCTTGACCCTTGGCCTTTAATATTTGCTCACTTTTGTCTGTCAATCGCCAAAGACAACCAACACTAAGGATTATGGTGCACCTGGCCGTCCTCAGTGATAGGATCCGTTTTGAATTCTTACGTCAAAATGGCCTGGAAGTCGTATCGATCGATTCAGTTACGCACCTGACTCTAACCCCAATTGGAGATCCTCGGCGAAACAGAAGGATGTGATCTGCGGAAGTTAATCAACCTAAAGTGATTGCAAACTACCTTTAGATCAGTGGTTCCCAAACATTTTTTTGCTGCGACCCTAAAATTGGCCGCCAACAGGACCTCCCGACCCTAAGGCTTATGATATGATTTCTTTTGATGACCCTTCGCGACGATACTGAGGACCCTCCGCGACCCTTGTTTGGGTCGCGACCTGAGGTTCGGAACCGCTGCCTTAGATATTATGCTGCACCGGAAGTTCTCATCATTTGCAAAATTTGAATAAATTTCAACTCTCACCATTTGTACTAGTTTGGTGGTATACTTGGAACGGACCGATAAGAGTAGGCAGATATCCTCAATTATTAAAACAAAATATGTCTGTGATCGGTCCCAACGCGTACTGATGACGACTTTGCGTCTGGAAATCATCAGTCCAACCGATACGCCACAAGTAGCACTTACAAATATCCTTGAAAAAACAAATACTTGAAGCTATCGTCTGACTTTCATTATCTACACAGTTCAGTTATACACCAAATAATTAGGTTATGTCATTTCATCATGATAGAATTAGATCATGCCCACTATAATCCGTCAACGTACCTAAATATGAAGTAGGTATATACATGAGTATTAGATAGTTGTGGTGGTAACTTCGTCGGTATATTTTGTCAAGTTCATTGGTGCTTAGTTCGTACTCATGATGTTATTAATAATATAACCGTGAATATATGTAAGTTGATTATTTGCGTTGCAACTCTGAATGTACTAAAGTATATGTCTGTTACAGCCTGATAAACAGACGAGTAGTAGTACCGTGTAGGTCAAGGTCAAGTAATGCGACACCCTGCAGATTGAGGAACATAGTGTGTATCTTTTCTTAACAAATCTGGAGGGTTGGTGAGGTAGGGATTTTTTTTTTTAATTTGTTGCGTAGTAGGGTGGGTTTTGTATTGGATTTGTTTAAATAATTATGGTAGATAGAAGGTGGGTGAACTAGTGGATCTTTTTAAATTTTGAAGGTTGGTGGCATGTCTTTTTTAAACATCTTAATGGTTTGTGGTCTAGTTCTTTTAAATTTTGAGGGATAGTGGTCTAGGTAAGTATTAAAAATTTGGTAGATAAGAGGGTGGGTGGCCCATGATTTTAAATTTGGAGGTTTGGTGGCCTAGTAGGGGTTTGTTTGGGGAGATGGGGGTGATGGATAAGTAAGGTGGTGACATAGGGTTTCGAAAAAGAACTCTGTTGTGTGGTGGGTAGAGTATTGGTGTTTGAAAAAAAATACAAAAATAAAATGAATAGGAGCGTGGTGGCATGGGATTTTGGAGAAGAGGAGAGTGTGTGGCATTAGGTTTAATGAAAATAAAAACTAAAAACGAAGGTGGGAGGCCCAGGATTCATGATAGCTAGACTACTATTGAAAATTTATTTTAAAATAAAACTGACTAAAGTAATCGTGACAACAACGAAAACAACAATAGCAATAATAATAATAATAATAATAATAATAATAATAATAATAATAATAAAAATAATAATAATAATCAATAACAATAGAACTGTTCTATGTACGATATTTGTTCAAAAACCATGTTTGAAAGTTGAACCTTCATTCTGTGGTCATCTGTGTTAAGATACCAGTTTGGCCTGTTTCCATAGATGGTTGACTAAGACAGATTTGGGCATATATACCGAGCGAAACAAGCAATGTTGAACACTTGTGTAAGGCTGGCTTGAGATCAATGTTTCATCTATTTCCAAAGACCTCAATACAACAGTCGTTATCAACTGAAGGGTTCTTAAACGCGCTAATACCACAAATAATTTCCCTCAAATCAAATAATGAGCACACAATCACGAGACTAATTTCGGACGCATGATTTTTTCTCCCTTATTGTTTGTATGATTTATCAGGACGCTTTTCTAAGACGTAGATCGGTATTTCATGCAACGTACTACAAAGCAGGAGTTAAACGCTTAATACACGCACTTATTTCTAGTTCAAATTACTTACACTTATGCGTGAAAATAACCCGAGAATTCCTTGTGTTAAGAGATTTTTTTTTAGGGTCCATTTTACGAAACTAATCCATGATTCGATAAAGTCTCCTGAATATTGTCCATTATGACGCCTGCTGCTAGTAACTGGCTAATTATTCATTTTGAGAAGTATCTTCCCAATATCGATTCCCCATAATAAAAAAATACGCACTAAAATCTAAAGAAGCTTTCAACAGAGGCGTAAATACAAACAGCCCATACTGTAGGTTTGTTACCATATATATATATATATATATATATATATATATATATATATATATATATATATATATATATATATATATATATATATATATATATATATATATATATATCCATACAAAATTTAGTTTCATTGATTCAACTCACTCAAAGTCTTTCATAAGAACTGGAATTCATGGTGCTACGGAAATAAAATTGTTAAAATATCAAGATTTGCATGTACAGACACATCTTTAGAAAACTCATTCAATTTATGTTCTAAAACTTTGTGCAAACAAATATATGAACAGGTAAAAAGATAAAACTGTTACAAAGGGAAAGTTGACTCGGTTATTATTTTGAGACAGGTTACAGCTTCTTCCACATGCAGTATTTTTTTTTTAAAAATCTGAGAAAAATAAATGTTCATTGTACGTGTTCAAAGGACATCCTGGATATAAAGGCCGCTATATCGAAATCTACCTTGACTTTATATACAGAAGAGCATTGGGACTGGGCGACAAGTTTAACAACTTATCAAGGGTTCTCTCCCTTACAAGTATTATACATAATATACATCTATGTACAAAAGGCGGCACTACGTATTTAGTGATAACATTGCCATACAAAAAAGATTTTAAAAAATCAACATACTGAAACAATTCTTAAGCACCAAAAGAAAAAAAACTAAGAAGAGGAAGGATGAGAAGAAAGAAAAATAAATAGTTGACCGGAAAAGAAAAAAGAGAATGGCCTGAAGCACTTAGTAAACAAAAGCAAAAGCATCATTTCAATTATTGAGTTTCCTGAATATAAATTTGAATTTCTTGCAAAACAAATTCATTATCAGTGGGAGACTAATCAGTGCTACCAGTTACACGTTCTGAGGTAATGACAAGAAGAAATTAAACGATATATAGATTGAAGCAATTTAATTTTCTTTTGTTGCTAAATGGAACAGTCAAATAAAATGCGTGTTGATCTTTCAAGCTGGAATCCAGAGTGGTTGTGTGTTGGGTACACCCGATATTGATCATCTTTTAAACAATACAACTCTATATCTCAATTTTGTTAAACAGTATTAAATTTCCCATGACTTCGAGTAAAATATTTTCAACATTTGAGTCAAAATATTTTTTGAACATGTCAAAAGGACGAGGATTTATGGTATTCCAAAGAAAGGGAATTCCAACATTTAATTGCAATCGGAAAGAAAGAAGATGAAAAGAGTTTTATCCTGAATGGCATGGAATTTATTCAATATCTATCACGAAGAGACTAATTTTATACACCCCTCTACAAGAAAAGGAACAATGTTCAACATGCAAATGTGTCTTATATATTGGATGTTTTCTTTCAGAGAGGTTTCAGTGTAGTTTCAAGGCAAACGAAACTACCATGGTTTGTTCAGGAATTAATTAATTATTTCTATTTAAGTATCAAAGAGAAATATCAAAAGCAGACACTTCTGACTATGAAAAGATTGTAGTATTTAAAAAAAAACAGTAGTCAGGTAAAAAAGGTGAGGAAGGTATTTTCAGCAAAATACCATCAACATATTATAGAGGGAATCAGATCTAAAAGTTGCAAGAAGCAAACGTACCACACCCAACTACTGGTGCTTTTATTGGAATGCTAACGCGCCACACCCACCTAACGCTGCTTTTATTGGAATGCTACTGCTTCTACATACATTTTCGTGCAGAAAGTACGCACTAGCGTTTCATTCTGTAATCATGGCATTTCCACAGATTTCGAATATCTGGCGATGCCTTTGTTAATTTATTCAAATTTCTTTATTCAAAATTGAAAAGAAAGATACTAGAATTAACTGAAAACGAGGCTGACTCATGTGTTCAACAGTCTGCACTGGCTAGCAATACAGCGTAGTTTGAAGAGGCCACGTGGGAACAGTTTGGTGACAGAAGCATCAACCATACCTTGCTGCTCGCTAGAAGAGTTTCCAGTTTGGTTAGAAACTTTTGTGCCGTCTGCTCGACTTCACGGACCATTCGCTCTATAACGGTCGGGTTGGAATCCATCATCATGGATATGGCTGTGAAACATACACAGAAAATTACGTTATTTTATATTGTTGAAGAGAAATCAATGTGTTCGTTAAACAAACAAGCAAACAATGAGGCGACTAGAAAATAGGTTTCTCACGCTCTCGCGGAAACGAGACACATCTTGATCTCACCAATTTCCTTGACCAAAAAAGAATTTGAATCAAATGGAACTTTGATAGTGCTATATAATACCCCATTAAATGTGCTAGTAGTCAGTAGCAGCAACTTAAACTCCTTGCTGTATTCCACCACCACCGCGTTCCAAGTTATTTTATGTTTCCCATCTTTCAAGAATATGCCACTGAATACAAATTTCATGACAGATTTTATAATACATATAATTATCACATGGTTTTTTTTCATTCTATAAAACCAGGATGTTGGGCTCGAGCATACCTCAGAAATCAGAACCATTTTGAAACCCATATTTTGCAAAAGCTGTGTGTGTGTGTGTGTGTGTGTGTGTGAGAGAGAGAGAGAGAGAGAGAGAGAGAGAGAGAGAGAGAGAGAGAGAGAGAGAGAGAGAAAGGGAGGGAGGGAGGGAGGGAGAGAGAGAGGGGGGGACTTACGTTGATAAGCAAAACTGAAATCTGAGGAATGGACAAGTAGAACAAAGTCTCCTGCCTTATGAATGTTCTCCAGATACCCTGAAATGAACATATGCAAATATACATTCATACATATGACCATTTTACATTAGTATGTCACTGTGGCAAAAAAAAAAGTCTGGTGGTTTTTTGGTGGAAGTCAATTCACAAATAGTGCGAAATGTCCTCGAATGGTAAGAAATGAAAGATAAACTTTCGAAACTTTCAGCTTCTCGTGTTTACGTAAAACATAAAACTCTTTCTTTGCCTATGGTCCTTTTTTAATAAATATATTACAAACATACAATTTCATTCCAACAGTGCATTGTCAGTTCTGTAAATGTTTGAGTTACGATTTAGTCAAGTCTTTAAAGTCTTTTGTCTTTATAGTAAGAGCAGTAGTAATTACTAACCCTAATGATTACAGCTTATCAAAGAAAACGGTGAACAGATGATATTCCAAGTCTATAGTAAAACTCATACAGGTCATGTATGCGTTCAGTACCGACTATTTCAGTAACGGGTGTCGTTTTTTGGAATTTGATTACACATACCGTTAAATGGTGATTGTTCACTTTATTTGGATCCTCATACATCCATATTCATTTGGAAGGTAATTATTTACAAGTCCCAAGAATCACATACGGCAACTCAATGTTAAAGTAGGTGGACATTTTTGGACGAGGTCAACCTAAAGGTGAGATCCAGTACAAACCAGACTGAATGTCGCGCGCTGTGATGTCATAATGATGTTGAAAAAAAACAAAAAAACAATTACTACCCTATATTGTGACGATTAGACTCGACGTGCTCTTTTCTTGCCCCAGTTTCGTACCTGGCCACCATTGTAAAAGTCCATAGCGATCAATAATTTTGGTCTGGAAGTTTCCTGACGACAGTTAAGGTGCAGAACATTCAATAATTATGATTGAATAGACTTTGGTTAAACTATATTAGTATTAAATTTTAGAACAACAATTAATATTTAATTTAAGATGAGTAAATGCGTCTACATGACAACATTGACACACACTTTAACTGTGGTATACAGCATAGTCTCAAGATGAACACTTTTTATCGAGTGACTTTATAGTACTTAGTGAATACCAAGTTCGTTTTTAGTACTGGTATATTTGAAACTAAACTAGAAACTGAATTAACAGAAACACTGCTTTTCTATTTAGTTTCATTTTCGTTTCATTCAGCTGCATTTATAAACAGTCAGCATTTAGGCTCACAACTACCTCAATAAGATGACCGTAAAAGAAAAAGAACATTGAAGCCGTACTGCAGTTTATCGAGCGTCACGTCGAAGGAAGGGCAAACATTGATTAAAAAAAAGTAATTATTACACTTTTAGTTTTGGTGTCTAATTCTTGCAAGACCCCGACTTCAATTTTCCTTTTTTAAAAACCCATTGCTCATTCTATTCCTAACAATACAACAGCAAGAGCATCATGAACGGCGCAGGATACACCCTGTGTTTAATAGTCCTCTATGCAGGCTGTTAACACACTAATCTTAATGTGCAGAAATCATCGTTTTCCTATTAGACTTAACGTGACACCTCGGGCCTTTCAACACCAGAATGTATTAGTTTCTTTATTACCCTAAGTGCAAGCCATCCACAAAGTTTGGACAAGGAACTTACTCTAGAACAAACTTTATTCTGCAAAACCATTTCTCGTTGAGGCACAATGACTCTGACTGTAGGTTTTTGGACCCCAAAATCAATGAGCCTCTTTCAGACTTTAGTGTAAGCCAGCCACAAACTTTAGTCAAGGTACCTGGTTTAGAACTAAAGTTATTATGCAAAAACATTTTTCTTCTTTCAGTCACAATGACCTTGGCTTCTAACCCCCCTCCCCCACGAATCAATAAGCTCTTTTCTTACCCAACGTGTAAGTCATCTACTAACTATAGTGAAGGTACATGGTCGATAACTGAAAGGTTTGTGCAGCAACCATTTTCTTTAGCTCAAAGTGACCTTGGCCTTTGATCTCTGACCACAAGATCGATACGCTTGTTCCTTATCGTAGGTACAAGCCAACCGCAAAGTTTGCTCTAGGTTTGTGATGTAGAACTAATATTATTATTCAGAAAGCATTTTTCTTCTTTCAGTCACAATGACCTTGACCGTTGACCTTTTTAGCCCGAGATCGATAGGGCTCTTTCTTACACCGAGTGCAAGCCATCAACAAAGTTTGGTAACTGTAGATGGTGGAGAACTCAAGTTATTGTGCGCAAACCATTTTTCTTCTTACAGTCACATTGACCTTGATCTTTGTCCCCAAATCGATATGGTTCTTCCTTGCCCAGTGCAAGTCATCCACAAAGGTAGGTAACTATAGATGGTAGAGAACTCGAGTTCATGTGTATTCACCAATTTTCTTTTTTCAGTCACATTGATCTTACCCTTTGAGGTTTTGACACTGAAATCGACAGGGTTCTTCCTTACCCCAAGTGCAAGCGATCCACAAAATTCGGTAACTATAGACGGCAGACAACTCGATTTATTGTGCGGGAACGAAATTGCTAACAGACAGACGGACGGACGGACGGAGAACACCGTAACATAATACGTTCCGTCTTATGTTAAGGGTATACAAATCAGGCGGCATCATTCTGGGGTGTTTTGGCACTGTGAGCAGAAAATTGTTAGTGGACGCT
The DNA here is from genome assembly GCA_029931535.1 of Margaritifera margaritifera. NCBI lineage: Eukaryota > Metazoa > Mollusca > Bivalvia > Unionida > Margaritiferidae > Margaritifera > Margaritifera margaritifera. The sequence goes on along the minus strand of JAQPZY010001582.1, from coordinate 3,396,122 downwards.
CTAGCGTCCTCTTTATTCGATTGTGTTTCTTACATACGGATATTCTGGGGCTGTTTTTATTTCCTGATGTAAAGGAGTACTTCCTTATTTGTCTGTCTTTTATAGTTTCATGAAGAAAATTACACCATAATAGCAGAATTGTGTACCAGGCGTGTACGATGTAAGTAGAATGGTATGTCCGACAATATTGAAGTGTCTTTTGCGTGCTGGTGCAAGGCAAAGCTATGTTATAATAGCATAAAAGTATAGCTAATTGATTGTGTGATACTGAAACACCCAATAGACGTAAAGAATGATGAGGTCATTGTTGATCAGGGTAGTAAAAACGTGTGAATGCTCCATTTGTTACTAATGAAAGAGTACAACGTGTTCGAATGGTCCATTGTCTTTTAGGCGAAGGGAAAAACGACAATATTAAAAATGTTAATGTGCATCTAGCATAGCAAACAATGCATTTTTAACATTTTAAAAATATGTACCGTGGATTAAATCAGATATAATATATATTTTTTCAAGTGATTGGAGGATGATACTTCCGTCTACATCATAGTGAATGCGACTATTGGGACATTATGTATGTCAAAAATAAATCCCCCCCCAATTTAAAATTAAATATTGTTTATTTTCTTTCAGGAGCATTTGGAAAGTAATATTTCGTTCATTTTTTCATCTAATCTGTTAATTTACTATATTGTACACTATACTGTACACTTATACGTAGAGGTCATGACATTTAAGTCATTTGAATAGAACAAGAGACATCACTGAAGCGATCACAATCTAGGCGCATTCACTCCAAAGTAGACCGGAAGCGTTGTCCTCCAAACAGTTCTTAAAGTAGACAAGACACGAAGCAAGGAAGAAACTTCGAGTAAAAGTTGCCATAAAATCCCAGTAAGATACTTAAATCGTACATGAAGGAAAGGTTTGGAATGTCTTCTTTACGATGGTATAAGTTATGAGTGACTAAATGCACAGATAGTATATGACAATTAGCGCATAGTCATCTAGGGGTCAGATTTCGAACCGTGAGAGTTAGTTACCTTGTGTTAATTGGGAGTAGAGGAGGATGTTATCATGAGTCTCCCCATTTTTACTGAGAGAATCAAGTGCCTGAGAGAGAGTAAGAGAGAGAGAGAGAGAATTTTTTGAAAAAAACAAGTCAACACCATTTTTTCAAAATCAATAATTTAAAAAAAATTAAGAAATATGCCCCACTCCCTTAAACATTATTAAGTGGAGAGGGAGGATTCGGGTGAGTCCTTTCCTGTTCACGCACAAATACCAATATTAAACATGATCATATTTACATCGTTGATACGGAATCAAAATATTCCACGCTGTGGTCGTTGGCAAAGTAAATAGCTACCCAACGGATTCCTGAGGGATGACGGTCGTCTGTGTTGATGGCATAAGCTCAAACGTCTTTATTATTTTTTTTTTATTATTATTATTATTATTATTAGTGGAGAGAGAGGGGGGTTACATAGGGGATGGTAGAAGACATAAAAGTAGGGCGTCATTTTTTCTATTGTTTTGCGGCATTATATGAGAAGGAGAAATTAACATTAGGTTACTCTTTTTATGAATTTCTGAGGACAGGGTAAAACTATGTTAGAAATGCTCATTGGCATATCTTTTCATTGATCAGTTAGAAATGCTCACTGGCATATCTTTTCATTGATCAGTTAGAAATACTCACCGGCATATCTTTTTATTGATCAGTTTCTGAAAACGACTGTAATATTTCAATATTCTGGAATGAACGCAGTAAAATTTGGCGTGTGCCAAAATTTAGTTTAAACTTTTATTAGGCTGCGTTGCCTATACTCTCAGCTGGCAAAGGTGTGTCTCAGAACAAGGCCATGCTACAATTCTCGAAAGCATGCACTGAATCCAACTTAAGCAAAGCGTAGATTAAAAAGATTTCATGTCTATCTCGATTGATAGCTGAATAGAAAATGAACCAAAATCTGGTCATACATTGCTATTTTTTTTTTTTTTGGTTTGTTTGTTAGTCAATAGAAGTTCGCCGTCTGAATAAGTGTTTTCCAACAATCATTTTTTGCTCTAGATTCAAACCACGCAGTGCAAAATATTACCTATGAACTGGTTTTTGACAGCAGCAATATTTGGTCGCAATTTTTCAAACCAGTGAATTTGGACTCAAGCTAAGATATTTTGTACTGTAACATTTTTCTCTGTGGTAGTTTTTGAAAACGTTGGATCTAATGTTAGACTTTTCCTAGTGACACATCGGATAGAATTTGTCGGCAAGCTAAAGATGAACTATTCTAGTTTTGAAACTACATACGTCTTCCTATATGTGCTAAAGGTAGTGGTGATATTACCAAATAATTGCGAACATTCAAACTTTTTCTTTGCCCCTTCCCCCCCCCCCCCGGAAAAAAATGGACATTTATTCCGAAAGTTATAACCTAAGTGTTAGATGACTATTATTTGCCGTTTGTAAACGAATGCTTCATATACCGGACATAAATCGACAGATATGAAAGGACGCATGCAGATATATCTGTAACTCTGAAACAGAGTATAATACTGATGTCGACGAATATGAAAAAAATATAAATGGAGATACTTTATCCAGGCCTAGGATAGATATTTACGTAAATAATAAACCGTATCTAAATCCCAGACCTTGTGAATATGTGGTGCAACTTACATTGGTATGCAAATTCCGAGTGCTGGCTCCCATCCATTGCTACAACAACCGTCCTTCGCTTTGTCTCCGCCATACTTATTAGGAAAACCACTTGTCTCTACAACCCAGCATGCATAGTGGATAATGCGTCGAAGTTCAACTCACAGTGCAATGATAAAACAAACATAAAGAGAATAAATACCATCCTCTGGTGTTATCAGTGTACATGTAGTACACCGTATAGTGAGCAAACAGCCTTACATGGTGTATACTGTTTTTGTGACTCCGATCGGATGCAGTGACCCACTCCACTGAGTACTACAATTGTTATGTTTTAACCCATTATTCAATTTAATAGCTAATATTTCACTGGGGTTGTTGTTTATGATGTCGTTTTAGTCAGGGGGCAAAAACAAAATTAGTCTCACTACGGCAATAAACATTTTCTTATCTATTTTATCGCCAGCTGGAGTCCTGGTCCCGCTTTGAGTAAGCATGCTACAGTTTCCGCATACCCCCCCCCCCCCTCCGCGTTTCAAACCTAACGGAACTTCGACACTAGCACGGCGTCCATATATGCGTGGGCGAGTCAGTGTTTTTCACACAACAGGAGTGATGTCGTTCATAGTGTTCCGTAAGCTCCGGATAATTCCGTAAATGTCCGTAACGTTGAGATGTAACGGGGTATTTTTTCCCCTTTTGATTTCATTTTTGTGTGGAAATATTAGAATTAGACATTGCATACATTGGATGCAGACGACACAGTATGTATTTGTAGGCCTAGCATTCACCCCTTCACTGAAAATGGATTCATAACGCAACCAGAAAATGACACTGAGCAGGCTCTTCGTTTACATTAAAAACTTCGTTTGGTTTGAAACGCGAAGAAGATGATAATGTTAGGGATCACTTGGTGACAGTCGACTTGGAAATTATAAATCAATGAATGAAATGAATAAGTGTTGTGCATTTTGTATATCCTTGATGCTTTTCTTTTTTAAAATCGATAGGGGGCTACAAGCTGCCGGGCGGGTAGGTGGAAACTATAGTAATTTGCTAACAAGTAAAACTGTTTTGAAACAAGTTGTTTATTTTAGGTGTTAACATTGCGATATTGGCCTTAAGTATGATTTTTTCCAAATGTTGTAGCGGGACAAAATTTTTAGTTAGTTAGGGACTGACCATTTAATTCTTGCGGTGGGTGGGGTTACACAATCTGCGTTCCTCAATTAGCTTGAAAAAATATTCTTGCTCTAAATTATAAAAAAAAAAACCTATTATTATATATTTATTATATTAGTTGAAAAAAAGTCAACATCTTGAGATAAACAAGAGTCCCTAGAAGGGACTGACACTCTACTGAGCGAGAAGAATTTCCAGGAAATCAAGATAAAACCATGTCTTCGTTTTAACCATGTCTACTATTCTGAATAATGAAAACACGTGGTTTCGTATTATTTCATTCATGTTGCAAGATGGTGGCCAGGTAAGCAATTGCTTATAAGTACTTTATCAAAGTCAGTGAATATCATATGATTATTCAATCATCTAGGATTTATTAATCATGGATATTGTTCATCTAAGGACTTAAATGCTCTTGGTAAATACTCATTGTGATTGATGCTGTTAAAAATTTTATTATTTTTAAAAAATACTTACTAGAGTTCTGCATTCAAATAAAATGGTGGTAAATCTAATAATGTCAGTACTGTAGAAAATTTTCGGTGGATCCAGTCTATCTGAGTTCTCTGGATTCACTTAAGAGGATATTCATAATGTGGAAGTAAATTCATACAGAAAGGTAATCCCATTATATCCATATCAAAGAAAATCAAGACCGCATCCCTATCCATGTCAGGAACAACTAACTCATCACTGAAGCAGATGAATGAACCTAGGACAAATTTCCAACTCTACAAATACTCCTCATAGCAACATGAGTATGTGTCCAAAATCACTACGTCACATAATAATAATAATAATAATAATAATAATAATAATAATAATAATAATAATAATAATAATAATTAGAAATGAGAAATCAAAAACATGCTGAAAATAATTAAGGTAAGGAAACATTATTAAGTCTTTAAGTCTGTTCTTGCAGTCAAAATAGGTGAGTTTAAGAGTACTCTTGAATGAGATCACAGTGTCCTTGTGTCTAAGTTCAATGGCAATTTGTTCCACGTTGCTGATACTTATTGTTTGAATTTAATGTTGGTGTTGCTGATACTTGTTGTTTGAATTTAATGTTTGTGTTGGTGATACTTATTGTTTGAATTTAATGTTTGTGTTGGTGATACTTATTGTTTGAATTTAATGTTTGTGTTGGTGATACTTGTTGTTTGAATTTAATGTTGGTGTTGCTGATACTTATTGTTTGAGTTTAATGTTGGTGTTGGTGATACTTATTGTTTGAATTTAATGTTTGTGTTGGTGATACTTATTGTTTGAATTTAATGTTGGTGTTGCTGATACTTGTTGTTTGAATTTAATGTTTGTGTTGGTGATACTTATTGTTTGAATTTAATGTTGGTGTTGGTGATACTTATTGTTTGAATTTAATGTTGGTGTTGCTGATACTTATTGTTTGAATTTAATGTTGGTGTTGTTGATACTTATTGTTTGAGGTAACGGATGGGAATGAGAAAAGTCTTTGCGTTGTGATCAGAATGGCTTCAGATTTATCATCATTCATCTGCAGCTTGTTACATGTCATCCATGACTTCACATCGGAAATGCACCTCTCTACGCCTTGGATGGTAGCATCAACTTCAGTTGGGTGGATAGGCCAAATAAAGTTAAATTACTGTATTCCCACAAACAAATACTATTTTATTTTAGGGCAGTGGATGCTTGGCTTGGACTTATAATGGATTTCTTGAGCTGTGTTAAGACATAAGCAATAGATCGAACACCAGCACTGTGTCACCACAACCATCCTCAACTTGGTCCATAACCTCCACTCCTATCAGTGCCTGCCAAGCAAAGCCATAATTAATTACAAACTCACTTGCTCAAGTAGATACAGGCTACACAGTGCCTAATTACTTAACACAGACCTCACCCCTAGCCCTGGTAGACCCAGATACACTTCATCAAATTGTAGAAGACAATGGCACTAATCAAGATAATGAAAATTCAAGTACACGTAGTGCTAGTCAAGCAAGACCTTCTTTACACCTTCACCTGCACAGGCAGGCAAAAGTCACATAGTGCCTAAATATATAACACCTCTAACACATCCGTCTCTCCAAACCCAGGCAGAGCCAGATACCAGATATACTTCATCAAAGTGTAGAAGACAGTAACACTAATCCTGATGAGACTTCTTTCAAAAAGAGAATGCAAGTCACAGTTCACAGTGCCATGGAAAATTACGTTCTAAGTGACTAAATCTATATGGGCATGTGTATGTAATAATATGTGTGTGTATATATAGGTTCAAGGCAAGCCTGAAAGTAGTTTAGGAGGAGTAGCGATAACAAACTTGTGCTAACGGACGGATGGACATCGGACGGCGGACGATAGATCAGCACCATTTTCATTTAGGACCAAGTAGACGTCATAAGAAGTCTTTTAGGGAAAACGCCATGTTGATATGACCATCCATTCAGGAGGAGTAGCGATAACAAGATTTTCAAGATGGCTTCCATGGCAGCCATACTTGTCCCCAGATCAGCACCATTTTCATTTAGGACTAATTAGACATCATAAGAAGTTTTTCAGTGAAATCCCATGTTGATATGACCATCCATTCAGTAGTAGCGATAACAAGATTTTCAAGATGGCTGCTATGGCGGCCATATTGGATTTCAGATCGGCACCATTATTGTTTCGGACTAAGTAGACATAATAAGAAGTCTTTTAGTGAAAATCCCATGTTGATATGACCATCCATTCAGGAGGAGTTGCGATAACAAGATTTTCAAAATGGCTTCCATGGCTGCCATATTGGACCCCAGATCAGCACCAATTTTTATTTAGGACTAATTAGACCTCATAAGAAGTTTTCAATGAAAATCCCATATTGAGATGACCATCCATTCAGGAGTAGTGGCGATAACAAGATTTTCAAGATGGCTGCCATGGCGGTCATGTTGGGTGTCAGATCGGCACTATTTTCAATTCGGACTAAGTAGACATAATAAGAAGTCTTTTAGTGAAAACCTCATGTTGATATGACCATCCATTCAGGAGAAGTAGCGATAACAAGATTTTCAAGATGACTTCCGTGGCGGCCATATTGGATGTCAGATCCGCCCCATTTTTATTTTAGACCAAGTAGACATCATAGGAAGTCTTTTAGTGAAAACCCCAAGTCAATATAACTTTCTGTTCAGGAGGAGTAACGATAACAAGATTTTCAAGACATCATAAGAAGACTTTTAGGGAAAACCATATGACCATCCATTCAGGAGAAGTAGCGATTCAAGATGGCTTCCGTTGCAGCCATATTGGACCTCAGATCAGAACCATTTTTATTTAGAATTAATTTGACATCATAAGAAGTCTTTCAGTGAAAATCCCATGTTGATATGACCATTCATTCAGCAGTAGTAGCGATAACAAGATTTTCACAGCTGCCATCTTTATTGGATATCCGAGGTGCACCATTTTCATCTTGGACCAACTAGACCATGGGATGAATGTGTGTGTAAAGTTTCATGGCAATCCTCCAGTAGTTTAGGAAGAGTAGCGATAACAAACTTGTGCCATGCCATAAGCTCTTCTGGTCTAAGACTAGTAGAGTTAAAAAAAACAAAAACACAACAACAAGAACAATCCTGGCTCGAAATAAAATCCCAGGCCCCCCCCCCCCCCCCCCCCCCCCCACCCACCGGTTTACCGAAAATGAAATGGTAGGTTCGGTACGTTCTCAAGAGAACGGGTTTGATGTAAGCAAGATCTGGAAATTATTCTTCGGATGAGACTGTAAACTTTTTTAAAATCGTCTCAGCTGGCACAAATGCATCTCGTCATCGTCTTTATACTTTGATACATTGTTATCGTTCGCTGTACATCAGGACCGATTCTCCTCCTAATTATGACTCGTTTTTACTATCAAAACTCGTACATAGTGGCAAACAAGGGAGACGGATAAAGCACTCTATTCAAAATGATGATTTCTTAAAGTTTTTCTGCAAGGCAATATTTATTCGAATCCCAAATTATACCTCAAAAGTTCTGTTCCTGGCAGATCATTGAGCAAAATTCACTTGACTATTTAAATCTAGATATACCCCGTTTATTCTTGATATAGAAGACAACTTGTTCCATTTGTGTTCTGAATATAATCAATAAAAATTAAAAAATTAATTTTAATAAAATCCAAGGATTTAAAAAAAAAAACTACTTTTCTTTTTGTTACGAAACCCTCTACCCTGTATTGATTACAATAGCAGTTTTCACTTGTCGGTGACATTTGTGTTAATGTATCTGAGTGAATTTACTGTTAGGATTCTTTTTCCTTGACATTTGCGCCACAGCAATATTATTGGTAGGTTTTGTAATCCTAATGAAGAAAAAGGAATACAATTTAAAAATATTCATGCTAATTTCCGCTTTAACGCTTGTATACTGTCTTTTACACAAATATTGTTCAAGTATTTCCAAAGATGTGACAATAGGTACATGGATATTATTCCTAAAAAATTATCTGAGACTGAAAAATACAACCCGAGTCGTTCGTCGTAGTCCACATGTAAACAAAGGAAGATATTTTTAGTCCCCCCATTTTTACAATATGTAAGCTTGTAGCAGAAAATATATACTGCCATCATTGCTGATTTGAAAAATCGATAATTCTGAATGAAGTGGATGAAAATTGCAGATTTTTTCCCTCACTTTATTAATGCTGTCATCTCGTGGGACTTTATACGGGTCTAGGACTTTACCCCCCCCCCCTGTCAATTACCCCCCTGTCATTACCCCCCTGCCATCACCCCCGGTCATTTACCCACTCTGTACATTACCCCCCGGTTAATTACCCCCCCCCGGTCTATTACTATATAACATATAATTGTTATACCCCAGAATAAACAATAAAATAAAATAAATTTCAAAAGAATTTATTGTAAATTTTTATTTTAGTTAATTACTCTCAGCCTTGAAAACATATACTTGTCCTGGAATATTCAATATTAAATTCAGCAAATCATAATGTCATAATGTTATAGTACCATAGTAACATAAAATATGTTATATTGATATGATTACAGCTGAATGTTAGGTGAAGCCAACACAATAGTATAGATTGAGCACCGATTAAACTGCTAAAATCATTTTTATTGATGTGTAGCCAATACTAGTTTTCAGATTGTGTTTGTGAACACTTAATTAGAAACCATTTCTGCTCTAATTATATTCAATGAGGTGAAGCCAACACAATAGTATAGAATGAGCACAGATTAAAATGACGGGATAGAATCTTATTGCGGTAAAACAACACACTATATGTTTTTGCTTTAGTTACATTGCTTGAGCACAGGATATAATCATTTTGAGGTGAAACCAAGGCAGCTCTTCGTCCTCGCAGGGGGGTAATTAACCGGGGGGTAATATCCAAGGGGTAACAAATAAGTTATTCACCTGGGTAACTTTTCAGTTGTATTGGAAATAAATCTGTGCCAATAGTGGTCATTTTCATTTTTCAAAAGGTTCGCGTGGGTTCTTATTCATTAGCAAAGATTAACTTTGCCCATTTTGCCTTTAGTGTTTCATTAAGAACTAAATCCCTCTACGTCACGATTACATACTGTGGTTACATCACGATTACATACTGTGGTTACATCACGATTACATACTGTGATGACTGTGGCGTGTTTTCCGTCAATGCGCATGATTACGATAACTCAGAATGAAGATCTATTTTTTCCCCCTCTCCTCCCCACACCCTCTGCGTTTTAGAGCCGACATCCGTTTTGATAAAGCCATATATTCTGAAAAGAATAATGAAAGACAGAGGATATATCACTGTTTTATTGGCAAGTTCCGAAGTTTCACATCTGATATTGGTTCTGAATAAATGTATTCAATGAAACAGGCCAAATTCATCAACGATGTTAAGAAATAATTTGATCATGATGAACATCAAAATGTGCATCCATCAATTGCGGATAATTTGTCAAAGCCTAGCCTTGATTTATGGCATTCAAGAGGCAGACACAAATTCTGACAAGGCTGGAACTGCAAGATATTTTTTTTTTTTTTTTTGGGGTGGTTTTTTTTTAGGAATAAAGCGACTGAATCGACTGTACGTATGTTTGTATGTCTTGTTCTCGCGAATATAGTCATATTTTCATTCCTTGTGATCGTCACTCTTTTGGTCTACTTCCATCTCCTTATCGTCATGGTTATTGTTCTTATGGTGGTGATGGTGAAATATATTGAAATGATGGTGATGATGTGGATGTGAGTCTTTATGACGGCATACAAACACCGGAACGTTGGCGTGATGCAAGACGTAGGTGCTGACACTTCCCATGAATGTCCTCCTGACGGTGCCAGCTCCACGGCATCCCACTACGATTATATCTGCCCCTTGTTCTTGAGCAAGTTTTACCACTGCGTGGCCAGGATCACCTTCTTTCCGAATGATTTCTCCATCCAACTACGGGAGACAATAGAGTAATAAAAGTGAAAATGAAGAAATAGTTCGTGCCTTTATTTCTATGAAAATAGGATACAATCCTGTTGAAAATATATATTTAATATGGATTCTGTAAATTTAAATTTAGATGATACTGTGTATCGAATATCATAAGAGAGAAAGAACAAAATTTCAACAGTCTTATACTATACTAAAGTTTGCGTTCTAACGCTAGGAAAAATAATTAAATCGCACACATACTGAGAACATTCATATTTTTTTTATTTTGTTTGTGTGTGTGTGTGTGTGTGTGTGTGTGTGTGTGTAGAATTGTAACAATCTGAAATAATGGAAAGGCACATTAAATAATAGATTGTGGATTACATAACGGTCTTCCTATTTAACAGAAAAAACTTTTCATTCGGGATGTTGGTCGGAATGTCTAAGCCACAATACAGAATTAGGAATTCAATTTGTATTCATGTAAATGAGTTTGCGTCGAATACACCATACAATTATCGTCACAATGAAAAATTACTACGCTGCGAAAATGATACAGTAAGATAAGAAGAGAAACAGCCGAACAAAGGCCACAGGCAGTGGCAGCGGGAGGGTTCGAGGCGCCCGGGGGCAATGTTCTTTAGTGGCGATCCTACTTTGCCACAGAGAACAGTTTTTATGTCAGTTACCAACTTCCCTCCCCCACACACCCCAATATAAATTTTGTGAAGAATTTACTCCGTTACACTAAAGTGAGGTGAAATACTATGAAAATTTCAGCTGCCAAAAAAAAAAAAAAATCCCGACGGCGCCTCCCTTCGCCTGGCGCCCGGGGGCAATTGCAGATCTCCCTGACCTCACTCGCACCGCCACTGGCCAAGGGTAGAGTTTGAGATAGAGGTATTCATTGCAGAAGATGCTATTACCTTTAATTCCTCCATTTTCTTCTCCCACTTTTTTATTAAACTGGACATTTTCTTTTCTTCCTTTTCAATGTCTTGCATCATCATAGCAGGAGACCAGGACATAACGGTTACCGCTAAAATAAACAAGGATGAAATGATCATTTGTTTTTATCTTACAAAAAAAACTTGTGAAACATCAGAACTTTGTACTTATAACAACCTGAATTGTGTCCATGTACCTACTAGAAACTTTATCCCTGTTAAGCGTATTAATGTTCCATTTTTCCAAGATCTAATTCCTATCAACTTTGTTCTCATAGTATGTTGCGAAACCTGTAAGCGACCTTAGATCCGAGTTGGATCGTACCAGATATTCAACTCTCCCAGACGTCTACAAAATCTCAAATGCTACAAGCGAGGTACGTTTTCGCCATTTCGATCACAGTTGTATATTGTTTCATTAGCAATTTCAGTTACTACTGTAAGTCAAATACATCTCTATGCATTTTTAATTAATTTCGAGGTATTCATTATCTGTATATCTGGCACTTATGAACTTGACAATCTTTAATAGAGGGCACTGTTGTGGCGCAATGAAATGTCATTCGGATGCGTATATGTGTTAGAACCAAGATTCTGCGTATAACTGTTACGATTAAAACAGCTGTTGTCAGATTAGAATGTACTTTTTTTCTTATTCCCGATTTTTTTAAAGCACAATAGTTCCTGGACAGCAAAGATCCATTTAGTTATTGATCTGTTTTGACGGAAATTGTCCCTTTACTCCTTTTCCCTAACTGGGTTTTCCGTGTAATATTCTGTAACTCATTCTTGCAGTCAATGACATTGTACAATTATTGCGCTTGTTTTGAGGTCATATGACGAATTATCCACTTGAGGCATATTTCATGTTACCGGACGGCTCCGACCAAAGACAGCAGTGCATATGTCGTGGGTGGACAACTTGTAATTTAACATCAAGACAAGGATAATCATTGTTTTATTATATTGAATAAAACTGAAATTGCCTAAGTAAAAAAGTAAAAGAATCCTGAGTTCTTTTGTTCTGAGTGGTGAAACACCTTTATGAACTGTTACAAGCACATTTATCGTATTTTAAGGAAGCAAAATCGAGGGTACTAATAGTCCGAACATTTGATGAAACGCAGGGTATTATGACGGTCACGTGAAAGAAAATGATGACGTGCGCAACGGACACGTTAGGGTAACATGACGTGATGATGAGATTAATATAAGGAGATGTGAGGAGATGGATTGTCTTCGGAAAATATAACTTAAGTTAAAGTCACGTGTTTGAATTTCAACCAATGACAAACGGGAGGCTACAACTGAGGAATAATAAACAGTTTTGTTTCACGCTGGTTACGTTGATGCAGTAGTAGTGAATATATTAAGAGAACTGAATACTGTGAAATTAAAAGTAAATAAAGAAATACATAAAGACATTTCAAGAAATTTAGATTACGGTTATGTCAATATATTCGCTCCTGTTGTGCAGCCCCTAATATCGTGTCCAATAAATAGACGATATCAGGACTACAATGAGCGAAATGGAGAAATAAAATACTATATACCAATGTTGTAGAGATTGCTCATTCAGGATGAGGCATGATTTGTACAGATCAAAAGTGTATTTCAACGTGCTGGAAGAATCTGATAATTACACGTTTAAGTACTTATGTGGACAAACTATTAAATAGAGATATTTTTAAGAACATGTTAAAACAGAAAATACACACGAAAGACGAACATCAAAATGCAGAATGCTTAAAAAAAAACAGGATAAAGCAACGATATCAGAAAACAGAGAAAAATACTATTACCAATATGAATTATGTAGGCCGTGCCAGATGGTATCTACCAAATATCTACCGCCTCCATTGTATGGGATATCTTTTTACACACATTTATGTTTTAAACATGGGTTTTTAACGTTTTAATCTCCAGAATAGGCAGTGTCCATGTGTAGCTTCGAAATGTCCACCTATATATATTTGTATAGATATCTTTTAACACACTAAATATACGTCTATTTGCTAAACATTAAGAACGTTAAAAATACATTTATTACACTGAAATTTATCGAATAAAGTAAAAGATCACAGACAGCTACCGTTTAACATTAACCAAAAAAAAATTGAATTTGAAAATTACAGATTCATAATATACTTTTGAAAGATCTTACTTGTTATGGTATATTACGTGGTGTATTGGATCTGGATTAGAACAAGTACTGCATGCACTCAGGAATAAACTGGAACCGGTTTAAGATGTATTTTGTAATGATTTACAAGGGGTATAATAATGATGATGTAATTAATAATGAAGGTTATACTATGTTAACACCGATAAAAAAAAAACCTTTCTAAGTTAGAGATAAAATAATTTTTCTACAAAAACATGAAGTTTTCACCGTTGGACTCTAACATCATGTAAATAAGGGATGCAAATACTGCTGTGCTCACTGTGCTCACTGTATCTTTGGTCGATCAAGTACATGACACGATAATTGAAAAGCTTGTAGTTCTGCAAGGTACTAAATAAAGGATTATGATGTTGCACAAGATTTAAAGGGAAACGTACTTTTTGAAAATATAGAGAAATGCTTCAGAGTTCCTAATGTAACAAAGCTGTTTTCAAATACTTGTATAACCTTCAAGATATACATTGCTAGAATTAAAATCTATAATAAAGTAGCATGTAATCTAAAATCACCAGGAACTGCTAAATTATCAAACATTTTTAATTATGCGAGTTATAGAGAGAAGAAATAACAGTTACAGCAGAAACATTAGAAAAAGCTGAGAATCTGCTAAACTATTGCAGGCCCATACTTGAAAATGCAAACGTTTATTACACTCTAGGCTACTTACAATTTAAGGTTATGTTGGAGTGTATTAAGGAAACTGTGCTGCTCAACGAAGACACTGATACTTACAGCGACTTTAATTGTGACAAGTATATAGGGTACATGACTAACAAGTGTGAGTTTACTTACTTATTCATGCCTATATTTGATTTGAAAGACGTTCCCTGCAGTTTTATAACGTACAAATGACATATACCCGCATTAACTTTGTTTTAATGAGTACAAATGATATATACCTGCATTAACTTTGCCTTAATGAGATGCGCTCGCTAAATTTCTTGATTTTACAATTTAACATTGTAAAAATCGATTCACACAGACAACCGTTTTGTGAAATGTTAAAATTACCAGTAAAGTTGACATATTAATATCTGTACTTACAAGAAAAGAAATGAAGCGGAAGAGTTAAAACGGTACAGTGAGTTACTCGAGAGATATAAAGATGAAAAGGATGAATTTGTGAATAATGAACTAAATGTTTCACCATGAAAAATATTAATGTATGCGAAATAAAAAATGAAATGAGTTAAAGATTATCAGTCGCGAATCTATAGGGGTATTTTCCACTAAAAAGTCTTAAGGTTAAAAAAACAAAAAACTAACTATTGCTACATTTAGAGGGATATTCAAGCAATGTAATATTTAATACTTATTAGAAGATAAATTAAATTTTAAAAATATGATCTAAAATAAAACTTTGAAAATGATTCTCATCTTTACAAGAAATATATGTTTTTGGATACATCTTTTTGCGTGAGACACTCTTTAATGATTGAAAGGTCAGGCGCTTCATGTATTTAAAGTGAGGCGTTTGATTTGGAAATATTAAGCAAACACTTCAAACTGCAAAAAGGATATGCCGCTTTACTCCCGCCTTATTAGAGGCGGACAGAGTGTGCAATACTAATATAAAAGATTTTGTAAACCCATGGAAGAGCTAAATGATGACGCATATACAATTTTCAATCTTTTGAAGAGATTGCTACGAAACCAACACACAATATGTTTTCAATTTGCAATTAAAGAAGGAGTACCCATTAACAGATACAGAGTCCAGGGGTATCAAGTCATTCTCGAATTCATTCTATAAAGGTGAGATGGCAAAACTTCTTAACTCAGAAGTATTTGAAGAGATAAGTAATGAGATTATGCCAAATTCAAAACACCTAACTATGCTAATGCAATTGCACACTTGAAGAAATTAACAGTAAACTTATTTTTAATGATGTAGTGGATCTGTCTGAGAAAACAATATATAGCAAGTACAAACTGGTGCGGCAAGAGGACTAGATAGCTCAGGTATTACTATCGCTGAATTTGCGCACACATACGAAGGGAATAGTCTAAAAAGCATTGTATTAGCATTAGCGAAAAAAATGAAAGATATTCTGCTTATTGTAACATATTCTAACATAAAAGGTGAGTGGAATGCATTTAGCCCTGAATCTAAATACTACTACATTTATTACAAGAACTGGTTTGAAGCTTTATTAATTGCAACAAAATCAACAACGACAACAATGGCACAGTCTTCGGATACGATTGATAATGCAGATTTGTACAGATCTACTTTCACCGTTATCGAGTGTGCAGCACGATGCACGTGACGTTGCGACGCTGAAGTGTGTGCTGTGCACACGGCCGAGTCGTCCAGCACCTCGGCTTTAGCGATGTTGGCTGTGAAGGTGATGTTGCACCAAAGATGTGTACTGTGCACACAGACGGCGCCGTTTGGCACAGCGCTTTTTGAGATGAAGATTACGGCAGTAATGATGACATTTAGTGACATTTAATTAGTGACATTCCACGACATTCAATTAGTGATAATCAGTTAGTTACATTCAGCAACAATTAGTGACAATTAGCGACAGTCAGCAGCATTTAGCGAGAATCAGTTAGTTACTTTTTTCACTTCCTGAATAGTCTATTATTCCCAAACATTGCCCTATTGTCCACGCTGAATAAGAGGCATCTAACACGCCATATAAAATGCAAATATGGGTGTTAAGCGAGTTTAATAGGCTCAAAGCATCAAGTAATATCACGAATTGGCAAGCCGAGGAAAGACAGAAAGAGGATATAAAAACCAATAGAATTGACATTGACATTAGTACAAATCTATGAAAAATCTAGGAGAAATATTTGGTACCTGGATGCGTAACGGTCTTGTATTGAACGGCGTGCACGAGTAGAACCTTGTTGCCCGGTTTATGCACGTTATCCATGTACCCTGGGAAAGGAAAATAATAGTTAATACTGAAATGCATTCAACGCCAGGGGAAAACGAAAAATACACTAAACTAATCTAAAAGTACAGAAACCTTGCATATATATGCATGTATGTATGTATGCATGTATGTATGTATGTATGTATGTATGTATGTATGTATGTATGTATGTATGTATGTATGTATGTATGTATGTATGTATGTATGTATGTATGTATGTATGTATGTATGTATGTATGTATGTATGTATGTATGTATGTATGTATGTATGTATGTATGTATGTATGTATGTGTGTGTGTGTGTTTGTGTGTGTATGTATGTATGTATGTATGTATGTATGTATGTATGTATGTATGTATGTATGTATGTATGTATGTATGTATGTATGTATGTATGTATGTATGTATGTATGTATGTATGTATGTATGTATGTATGTATGTATGTATGTATGTATGTATGTATGTATGTATGTATGTATGTATGTATGTATGTATGTATGTATGTATGTATTTACAGTCCAAACCGGTCAGTGTGAAATTCAGGGGACCAGGAAACTTATTTCATACTACCCGGTTTCTGTGACAAAAGGGTATTCTTGTTTTAGCGAGAGTGGTGAAAAACATTTCGATTGAACGTTATTTTTTAATAAGATAAAATAGAATAATCGTAAGATATCTGCGAATATAAAAATGTCAATAAAACTTTTAAGTTTAATTAAACGCTTTGAGATTCACCTAGATATAATACTTCAACAATTTCAACATATTAAACTATACATACATACATACATACATACATACATACATACATACATACATACATACATACATACATACATACATACATACATACATACATACATACATACATACATACATACATACATACATACATACACATACATACATACATACATACATACATACATACATACATACATACATACATACATACATACATACATACATACATACATACATAAATACACATATGTATGTATGTATGTATGTATGTATGTATGTATGTATGTATGTATGTATGTATGTATGTATGTATGTATGTATGTATGTATGTATGTATGTATGTATGCTTGTATAGATGGATGTCCAATATACTTAAATCCGGACAGATAAGGGAATATTGTTCAATTTCTCACACATATCGATCAAAATTGATCAAATTCCAACATTGGTGTAATAAAAAATGAAAGAGTTTACAAAATCCAACTTTGTGCCGCAAAACAAACCCTGTGTATAAGTAGAACAAGGCAATGAAACGTGGATGATTTTCACATATCATTTGTATAATAAACAATGACAAAATTAATAAGAAAACAGATATAAAATCTAACTATCAATCACATGGAACATGCCCTGTACAGACAAGAAAAGAAAGGTGACGATATGTTGCAATAATTATTACAATATGTCATACAAAAAACTATGGATATAACGATAGCGAAGTGACACACTAAATTATTTTTTTATATGCGAATATCGTCATAACAGATGGTTAATACTACATAGGAGACTTGAAGTGACCGTGCGATGTATATCGTATGGGACCAATGTATATATCGTAAGGGACCGATGTATATTGTAAGGGACCGATGTATATCGTAAGGGACCGATGTATATTGTAAGGGACCGATGTATATTGTAAGGGACCGATGTATATTGTAAGGGACCGATGTATATATCATATGGGACCGATGTATATTGTAAGGGACCGATGTATATTGTAAGGGACCGATGTATATCGTATGGGACCGATGTATATCGTAAGGGACCGATGTATATTGTAAGGGACCGATGTATATTGTAAGGGGCCGATGTATATTGTAAGGGTCCGATGTATATATCGTATGGGACCAATGTATATATCGTATGGGACCAATGTATATATGATTTGTGGAACAATGTATCCCAACAGTATTTATTACGTATTATCATAATAAGATTCATCAACATATTAGCACATGGAGGACTGAACAACAAGCAAAATATGGTGATATTAAGCTCCCTCCGCGGTAACAATAAACTTGACACAGATGATCTTTACATGAAAAATTGTCAATATTATAAAATATTGAAAAATTACAAAAGAAAAATGTAAAGATGATATCATAGCACAAACTTGCTAGCTATCAGTAATGACATTATTTGAAACTATTGGTACTGTAAGGAAGGGGTGAATGGGTAATTAATTAATTAATGGGTAATTAATAAATGGGTAATTAATAAATACAACTTCAAGGTACATTAGCATTTAGGTGTTCTTTGAGAATACATAATTTGAGCATGTTATACATAATTTTAGCATGTTGATAGATCATGTAAGGGAAGAGGCAAAGAAAAACAAAAGAAATAAGTGAATCTTTTGTTTTCTATGATAAACTCTTGGGCCACATAAGATATCTCGTCATTTACATCAAGATATAGCCAGGGATTTCATATAAGTAATGACAATATGTTTATTCTAATTGATAATGCTCCTATAGTACAGTTTCTAATATGTATGTATGTATGTATGTATGTATGTATGTATGTATGTATGTATGTATGTATGTATGTATGTATGTATGTATGTGAAAATTTTATTTAGAGAGGTTATTATCATAGGATTTCTTTTAAGTAATTCATAGATTCTTAAATCAAGCTTGGATATTATGATTAATTCTTTATTTTGAGGGAACGTGCACTGCATTTTGAACGTGTGCGAATATTCGTATCAACAGATCAGAATATATAGGACTTGTTTGATACTTCTCAACATATGCTGTAAAACAGGATACAACGATACCGACACCATCTATTAAAAAAGGAACGTTATTTAGTAAGCACACAAATTTTCGTCCAAAAAATTATTTAGTTTTTAAGGTAAGTAAAAGTGGATATGGAATGCTAAAGAAGGTGCCAATAGGCCAGTTGTAATAGAGTCCATACAATAGGCCACTTGTAATAGAGTCCATACAATAGGCCAGTTGCAATAGAGTCCATACAATAGGCCAGTTGCAATTGAGTCCATACATTAGGCCAGTTGCAATAGAGTCCATACAATAGGTCAGTTGTAATAGAGTCCATACAATAGGCCAGTCGTGACAGAGTCCATACAATAGGCCAGTTGCAATAGAGTCCACACAATAGGTCAGTTGTAATAGAGTCCATACAATAGGCCAGTTGTGACAGAGTCCATACAATAGGTCAGTTGTAATAGAGTCCATAATTAAATGCGTAGTACGATAATTTGCAAAGTGTTAGAAATGGATATGTAAATGCTTGTTTATAATGTGCTTGTAGTTGTGGTTACGTGTTCAGGTGTGTGTGTGTGTGTGTGTGAGAGAGAGAGAGAGAGAGAGAGAGAGAGAGAGAGAGAGAGAGAGAGAGAGAGAGAGAGAGAGAGAGAGAGAGTACACTGGAAAGCATAATCCGCATGTTCGCTCTCATCTATCCCCATTACAACCAGATTCGGTTTTCTTTCTTTCTCCGTAGCGGACATTTTTCAGGAGTCTCTACGTTTCTTTAGCCTGTGGAAGTTTGTATCGCGTTATCACCAGTGTACGTTATGACACACTTTTACTACATATATACGACTAAGCATTCAATAGACCTCGGATATTGACCGATGACACGAACTTCAGTCATTCTCATATCAGGCCCACCTCTGATTTCAAGCCCTCTTGGTGACAGAGAACGCTTATGTACAGACAATTATAAAGATAACGCAACTGGTTTTGTGTGTACAGTTTATGGTCCCATTCATCTAGACTCTCTCTTGGCTCCGTGAGAGCTTCGCCATGCGTTTGGAGGAGATCTCAAGTAGCCACGCCAGAGGTCTGGTTGAAGGAGACTAGTAGAGTGGATGGATCTAATTTTATTGACAAATATCTAAACGAGGGCGCAGGAAAAAAATTCTCAAGCACTCGTCTCTGTGACGAGTGAGTTAAAAGAGTTACTCGTTCCTGTTCTCATTATACTCAACACGGGACACTTCTCCACTACATTGCTTATTCTTTTATTAATGAACCACAGGTACCTGATTAAAGTTTGATACTGCAATGGGACAAAATCATGAAAATATTTTGTTCTAATACATGGCTCCTTAGATAAAATTAGACACAAGGTTTGTAACTCGAGAAATTACAGTTACACATTTAGCCCTTAATTTCTTAGTGGTATTCGCGTTTACAATGAAACCTTTCATTATTCTAGGTGTCATAATTTTCCTTTTCAGTAAGATTTCAGACATCTTTATGAGTTAGATATGGGAGAAGTTAAGAGACAGAGAATGTCAAAATTGCATGATTTTCGTCTGGTCAGACATTGTTAGGCTTGTCCCAGATCACCAGACTGTGTGTCTTTATTAAGAACACTGTAACACCAAAGTAAAGACACCAACATACATTTATATAACTATGTTATTACGTTTCAAAGACAAATGTTAGTAACTTGCATTTGAAAGAAAAATTCCACCTTCTCAATTTCCACCAATTTTCGTAGAGAATGATCCATTTTGGTCAAACCTCCATTCTAGAGAGCTACACCCAGGCGCCATAAAAAAAGATTGATGATTGGCTAAAAGAATTGGAACATTCTAGGTCATTGCTCCAACTAGATTTCGACCAATCGGCTGTTGTCTCGACATTACCTGTGTTATCAATAGATTATAAAAGCATTGATTGTGTGAAAGTTGGTGATAGCTTATTGAAAGGGAATCTTTCTCGACATCAAAATGACGCCTAAATTACGGAAAATTGTCACAGTAAATGCAAACACCATTAAGAAAAATGGGCTAAGTGTGAAACGGCAACACAATATGTTCATAATATTTACCCATTTTTAATATCAGGTACATGTGTAAAACAAACTAAGTCGTTTTCTTTGCAACATGTTCTAGACTTGCAACAAGTAGGCAGATTAGGCATAAGTTAAGGGTAGAAAATGTACTCATATTTATTCTCAAGGTGCGATTCTGCATCAACTCGGCCCAGGGACGAGTACGTAGGAACATTTTACTCGGACGTGCCAATTTTAACTCGGTCAGGACGAGTGGACGAGTGCTTTTCCTGTAAACTAATTACATTTTTATTGGGTTATGATTAACCTGGAAGAAGTTTCTTTGGAGATATCTATTCATTATATTTTGTCGTCTCAAACAATCCTCAGTGTGCTAAGGGTTGTGGAATAGGATCAATACACCTGCGTATCGCTAGAGGCGATTAACGGAGGCAAGCTTTTTTTTTCGACGAGTCTCGTGATGATATTCACGCTGAGGTCTTGGGCGTTTTTTAAAAACATAGGCCTACACTTATTCGGCACTATATAGCCAGGATTGTGCTGACGTGTCCGTTAAACATCATCCATCCAGCCATCCATACATCCATCCATACATACATCCATACATCCATCCATACATACATACATACTGTTCAAACACTAAAAAGTAGCTTAAGACTTCTTGAATCACTGACGCAAGTTGAGAGTTCACAGTATACATTCTCAAACAATGAACACGAATACCTCAGCCGTCATAGCTGAAGAACTAGACCACTGTATTCAAAGCAACCAGTTTTATTCCAATATGAAATATAGGGATCAAATTTGCCAAAATCTATGATGTTATTGAAAGTTCCACTGTCTTTCAATAGTAAACGCAGACCGAGCAAGGGCGTCTTGTTAAATAAATGTTTTAAAATGACGAAAAGTCACATATTTCATTTTATGAATATGCATCAAACTTTAAAACATTTTTGCAAAATATGATTACATATTGTCATTTTAAAAATTGATACTTTATAACGGATAGATTTTTCCCCCTGATATAGTGACATCATATATTCCATATTCCACTCAGAGCACTATGCCAAGGGAGAAAACTCTTAGCAGTTTGTTATGGAATCACCGTGGAAACATATCATGCTTACATTAACACTTCATCTTATGACAAAATGTATTTTATGGAACACTTCAGACTACACGGAGCTCATTTTCTACATTTTTGTTAAATGTGCTACCTAAAATTTGGTGACTTCCTAATTTATATTTAATTTTGTTTTAAAATTATTTTTACCAGTGGCGTAGCAAGAAATTCTGAGCTCCCCCGTAAGGCTTAATTCTGGGGCTACCTTCCAATAAAAAAAGTTGTTTAATGGGAATTTTGGGTCCCAGTGGCCTGGGCCAACTCGCAGTTGCGGGGGTTGCGTGGGCGGTTGTTACGCCACTGATTCTTACCCGTAAAGACGTTGCAAGCAGTTAACTCACAACCTGACAGTTTTCCAGCAAGTGAGCGGATGCACAATTGCTTCAAGAGCATGTAATTGTGACCTTTATTTCACTCCTTCGCTTTATTCGTTTTAATTACTGGTGAATCATGAAACACTTTTCTTAATAAGAAATCTGATAAAGGTTTGTACCTCCAAAAGTACGATACAGTTGTACCCGATGTATGTCACTATAACATATACATGTTTTTAAGCTTTTATAATCTGGTTAATTTTGAGGTCGTACATAGTTTATCGTACACCTTCAATGACGATCTACATTTCCTTGTGTGTAACCTCTGCACCTCTATCAGTTAGGTGCATTTGAAATACGATGTCTACTTAACTTTGAAACAGGAGCTGTAATTTACAGATTATGCATAACGTACAGGATCTGTCATATACCGAGTATGAATACTGCTACATGATCTGTCATAACACAATATGGATACTGCTACATGATCTGTCATAACAGAATATGGATAGTGCTACATGATCTGTCTTGTACAGATTATGGATACTGCTACTGGATCTGTCATATACACAATATGGATACTGCTACATGATCTGTCATAACAGAATATGGATACTGCTACATGAGCTGTCTTGTACAGATTATGGATACTGCTACTGGATCTGTCATGTACATAATATGGACAATAACTAACAAAATAAAGATATATGCAGTGCAATATTGTATAGTTTCCTTGCTAAGGCTATAAAACATTTACTTGTCGCATTGCGACACATCTCGATAGTGGCACGCCGCTCTAGCTGCGCTCGCTACTACTACTACTATGACGACGACGACTTGAGTAGTCATGACAAATCACCTTATCACCCATTCACGCCTATTAACCTCATACATTAACCAATATTTAAAAAGTTGCATTAGCTACAGCGCGCCCATGGATAATTTTTTTCTTCCATAAATGTCATATTATTTGCTGCAATATATACGTTATTTCAACTAAGATCAAGTGGAATGAAAGGTATATGAGATTCAAATGTGCAAATCATGCAAAATTAGATGATAATAAACGTTCTAGATTACCCTTGACAATGTGACAATCGAAGTTGCTTAAGAATTTTCAATACGTTTTGTATCAACACAATAGCAAGAATCACTACAGGATTGCAGAAAACGTGTATTGATTCTGACTAAAATCCTTTCGTGATAGCAATTTCCTGATTAGTTCCTTTCTATCGAGTTCAAAGACAACATTAAAAACTTCCCTCGCACAGAGAACATTTTCTTGTACTTGTGTAATTATTTTCACAAAAAGGTCACATCATCTCGTGTAAGTTTGAATACAAATCTCTCTATTCGTTGTATGGTCTTATGAATTACTTTTACTTTAGCTATTCATTATCGGGAGTACGTTTATGGAATTGTTGTATGTTTGCTACCAAATTGTAAAATCAAATAATACGGGCATACGCCTAATGTAACGTACATAAATAAAATAGATAGAAAACTTAGATGGCTGTCATTGGGCAGGTCCACGTAGAGGGACTTGTATGACTACCATTGCGTAGGTCCACATAGAGGGACAGCTGGCAAAATAAACCAATCAAAGCTTTTGCACAGCCACAATATATATATATATAGCATTTGAAACAGATTCTTGGGAAAACAAAATATCGAGGAAAATCAATGAGGTTTCATCGAATTTAATGCCATTAATAGTGTAGATGATAATGACAACGAACGTATTTTATTGAATCTGAACATTCCGTGAGGAGACCTGAAACTGCATTAATTGTTATTTAAGTATATTCGTTGTTTAATGTTCAGATCACTGTATACTGCCGGATTATATCTCTGTTAAGCTGTCTGAGTGAAGTGTCCCTTTTAATAAACGTTAATAATCAGAGGTAGAATTTGTTTCTGAATTTGACATTTACATTAACACATACAAAAAGACGCACACAATGAAACTACAGACCTCAACAAAACAACTACGCATAAAATGACATAAATATATAGATAAGACTATGGCTACTTCCATCGCTCACCATAGCAAATTAAAACGCTTTTTTTTACATACCCCCCTTCCGACCTTGACCCTGGGGGTCGCAACCTAAAATCAGTGAGATATGTATCCTTGCGCAAAGACTGTATTTATGCAGACTTATAACAACAAATTAAAAGAGGTCACTGTGCAATATTTGTTTATTTCAACTTTGGTTACCATACTAGGGACCACAGTTGGTCTGGGGGGATAGGTAAATTTGTACCTTCTTGTTGATGGTCATCACACTGGCAACCTATGGACAACGTTTGATGAATTTCCACATTGCAGTTTATGTATGACAATATCCCCTTCTAAAGCGTGGAGACACTAAAATACAAATATTAAGTCAATCTGTTAAAATGTCTGACTAGGTTTGTTCGTTTATACGAGTTAAGACAATCAGTTAAAATGTCTGACTAGGTTTGTTCGTTTATACGAGTTAAGACAATCAGTTAAAATATCTGACTAGGTTTGTTCGTTTATACGAGTTAAGACAATCAGTTAAAATGTCTGACTAGGTTTGTTCGTTTATACGAGTTAAGACAATCAGTTAAAATATCTGACTAGGTTTGTTCGTTTATACGAGTTAAAACTTGGTGAGATCTTTTAATGATGAATCTAGATTGTTTCATAATACTAAGCAGGAGTCTACCAATGCTTTAATTTTTTAACATTTCTGTTTTTAGCACTTGAAAAATATAATTTATTTGTTCACTTGCTCTTGATTTTCTTGAACCTACATATATTATAAACTTGAAAGGTTTTTAAGTAATTGGAGACTGAATTATTCAAGATTTCAGAACGTATAACGTTTTCTAAAACAAAAAATATATATAATTGGCATCCACATTAGTTACAAAACTTGTATAGATATTACAAGTTTTTATAAATTTTTATTTTGAGTAGTTATGCCACTCATACTCAGTTCTGAACCTATAAGATTCTTTTGAATGAGAAATCATTTCTGAGCATTTGCTCAAATCGAAACACAAGAATATCTCTCATATTCTCTACAAACGTAGTGCTGCCAATGTTCTTGATAAAAGCAGAATCTTACACAAGAGCTGGTTTTATATCCAATTTACGCAACTCGTCTAAAAATGTGTTTTGCGAGCCTAGGATAGCAAAACACGAAAATCATTTAACGAATTTCATATATTTCTTTGAGAATGAGCAGAAATATATTTCTTTGAAAATGAGCAGAAATATATTTCTTAGAAGATGAGCAGAATATATTTCTCTGATAATGGCAGAAATATATTTCCTTGAGAATGAGCAGAAATATATTTCTTAGAGGATGAACAGAAACGTATTTTTTGGAGAATGAACGGAAATATATTTCTATGAGGAAGAGCAGAAATATTCTTCTTAGAGGATGAGCAGAAAATGTATTTCTTAAAGAATGAGAAGAAATGTGTCCTAGAGGATGATCAGAAAAAGTATATTTTTAGAGAATGAGCACAAATATATTTCTTTGACGATGAGCAAAAATATATTTCTTAAAGAATGAGCAGAAATATTCTTCTTAGAGGATGAGCAGAAAAATATTTCTTAGAGGTTGAGCAGAAAAGCATTTCATAGAGGTTGAGCAGAAAAGCATTTCATAGAGGATGAGCAGAAAAGCATTTCATAGAGGTTGAGCAGAAAAGCATTTCATAGAGGTTGAGCAGAAAAGCATTTCATAGAGGATGAGCAGAAAAGCATTTCATAGAGGATAAGCAGAAGTTTATTTTTAGAGAATGAGCAGAAATATATTTCTTTGAGAATGAGCAGAAATGTATTTCTTAAAGAATGAGCAGAAATGTTTCCTCAAAGATGAGCAGAAATAGATTTCTGAGAGGATGAGCAGAAATATACGTTTTAGAGGATGAGCAGAAAAGCATTTCACAGAGGATGAGTAGAAGTATATTTTAGAGAATGAGCAAAATATATTTCTTTGAGACTACATAACAGCATTGCAGAATTTATAAGATGGCATCATAACAGGCTGTATCATCATTTCGGTGGTACTTTTTTCAGCCTCAATGAATCTCCTTGTGAAGTCAACAGAGAAAATGAGCTGAGAACCAATTATGTCATCTGGAGTTCGGCAGCCTCCTAGGTGGGCCTTCAGGGACGATGACAATTACATCCAAGTCAGTACCAGAAGGTAGATGGATGTTAGAAGACATTGGTGACCTGATTGACTGGGCCAGGATGAAGTTCAAGCCATCAAAGTCAAGGAGTCTGGTCCTGAAGAAAGGGAAGGTACAAGATAGATACAGGTTCATAGTAGGATAGGAAGTGATACCAACACTGAGTGAGCAACCAGTTAAGAGCCTCTACAAGTAGTTTAAGGACTCCTTGATCGACACTGAGAGTGTGACAGACATGAAGCGACAAGCCAGTGTCTGGATGAAATCCATAGACAAGAGTGGGCTACGTGGGAATTACAAGACCTGGTGTTACCAACATGGTATTTACCAAGAATCCTTTGGCCACTTCTAGTGTACCAAATCCCATTGACGGCCGTAGAAGCAGTTGAAAGAATGTTCAATACATATCTGCGACGATGGATGGGAGTGCCAAGGAGCTTTAGTAGTATCAGCTTGTACAGTACCGGCAGCAAGCTTCAGTTGGCACTATCATCAGTAACAGAGGAGTTCAAGGTGACCAAGGCCAGGCAGGTGATGATGTTGAAAGACAGTGCAGATAAGAAGGCGAGAGAGGCAGCAGTGGAGGTACGGACAGGAAGAAAGTGGGGGGCAGCAAAAGAAGTTGAAGAGGCAGAATCCAGATTGTGATACAGTGACATAGTGGGCACAATAACAACAGGAAGGTTGTGATTGGGAAGTGTGAAAAGACCTACGTGGCAAGCAGCAGCAAGCATCCAAGAGAAGCATGCCATGGTCCAGAAAGAAGTTTGTCTTGCAGAAGAGGAAGACAGGCAAGCTAAAGCTGTCGGCATGAAGAAGCAGGGGGATTAGCTACGCTGCTGCGAGGGCGAGGAGACTGCCTTACAGCGACATTTGAAGAGTTGATGCCCAGAAAATCAGTTTCCTCTTACGTTCAGCGTATGATATTCTCCCTACACCAACAATCCTCAAGGCATAGGAACTAACTGATGACCTTAACTCCAAACTTTGTGGGAGACTTACAAATTTAGAGCTCGTGCTGTCATCCTGCAATGTAACTTTGACAAATGGTCATTATCGTTTACGTCATGACCACGTGCTTGCTGAGATTGCTGCCAGTTTGGATATAGCCAGGAAAAAGAAACATCAAGTAAGAAGCGGACACAACTTCATCAGCTTGGTAAGAAGCGGCGAGACACAGAGGCAAAAGACTGAAGCAAGAGGCATCTTGACAACAGCGCAGGATTTAGATATGCATGCAGATGTGAAAGGACATCTGAAGTTCCCAAGGCACATCTGTGACAACTTTAGACCTGATATTGTACTGTGGTCAAGAGGTACCAAACAGATGATTTTGTTGGAAATGACAGCGCCATGGGAAAGAGGTATGGAAGAGGCCCATGAGAGGAAATTGGCCATGTATCAGCCACTCATTCATGAGTACCGGCAGAAAGGATGGAAGGCCTGGAATCTAACTGTGGAAATAGGATGCCGTAGCTTCGCAGCACCGACTTTAGGCGTTCCTTTGGAGTCATCGGGATTACAGGACCCCTGGAGAGCGTTGTGGGTGAGCACCGAAACGCTCGATGAAAGGGGATCCCCACCTGAAGACTGAATCGGTCGTAGTGCAGAACACTGTATCCATATGTTGAGCAGAAATATATTTCTTAGAGGATGAACAGAAATATACTTCTTAGACGATGAACAGAAATATGCTTCTTAGACGATGAGCATAGACGTATTTCTTTGAGAATGAGTCGAAATGTAAGGCGCTGTTTATAATTCGACGAGATATTTTTTTTTCTTCAATAAATCGTAAACGTTTCTTTGATATAAGCTGAATTACATTCAAGTGCTTCAGATTTAAAATTGGCACATGTTGACCATATATTTAAGTTTGACTCGATAAAATTCTTTTGTTAAATCTAAAATATGAGTATGGTTTGTGAATCGTCTTGTCAGTGACGAAGTGTTATAAAATAAATAATTCCATAAATGAAAATTGTTATATAAAAAATTGGTAATTCTTAAGACAGGTAGCCTTCTTATGCGGAGTACCGCTCAGCCATTTCCGTCAGGTCGAGAAGTAGCCTCTGATGTAGTTGTAGGAATACACACATTAGATGCGTTTGGTGTTTCGCCTCCAACAGAGTGCACCACACATGTTGCGATAGAAATGGCCAACAATTCTCAATGGTGGCGAATTACATCAGAGGCTTCTTTGGAGTTGACGAAAAAGGCTGAAGATATTCCGATTACCTTCTTATGTATAAGCACACATGGAGCATAGACGGTGCCAAAGGAATGAAGACTTGAAAACTTTCTGATGTTGCATGCTCTTACTTAAAACTTCTAGCAGTACTTACAAGTGAGTAATATACAGTAGTGTGATTTGTACGGTATCATTGAATCCAGTCGTTATCTCCTTATCCTTTTTTTTTTACTGTCGTCAATTTAAACGTGATAGGTTGTTAGATCGTGTCGAAATAGGTACGGGCAACACGTGTTCAATTGCGTACCATTACTCCTTTTGCATAATTACAGAATAGCTTTATCGGCCCCATTGATCTTCCGTTTGGCTACATTGTTGCTTGAGAGATGTCAGATACCTAATTACTTTTTCCTGTGCCCTGTATTCGGAACGAAATGGGATAGAGTAATTTCTAATATAATTTTGTATTCAGATCCAGATTGAACCAACGATACTAAGACAGCGCGATCAGGGACGAGAGCGCGAAACTTTTCCTTTCGTTCTTCATAATGTAAAAAGTTTGCTTACTAGTTGTTTCCTGTAGGTGTTGTTTTTTACATTAAAGACCAGATAATGTGGTTCTGTGTGGACAATATTGTAGAGAACATTGTAGATGATAAATAAAGAATACGTCTAGAATTTAGGTGCACTTTTTCTAATAGTTTAATTTTTGACAACTAGTTACCACTTCCGTTCGAATTCAGCAATTCGTCACTTTGGGGCTTTTACATTGTGCCAGTTCTTGTATTTGTTTTATTACATACCTTTTTAGTCTTACGTGGCTGTTCTGGCATTCGATACTGAACTTCAATCTGTATTTCCGCAGCCAGTGGCGGCGCGAGGATTTGAGGCGCCAGGGGGGGGGGAATGTTCTTTAATGAAATAAAAAAAACTCCCTACTCCGCCAATCCCCCTGGCCCGGCGACCGGGGGTTTGTGCGCCCCCCCCCCCCCCCCCCCCGCCTGACGCCGCCGCTGTCCATACAACATCCAGATTGGAACTACTTTTGTGTCTTCTCCGACGTCAGTTTGTCGATATTTTTAGACGCAATTAACCTAACTTTTATAAATCCCTATTCGCTATGAATTTCAGTCACACAGGACAGGTAAAAATATTTAAAAAGCGTACAAATGGGGGAATTTAATAAATACAAATCCGCATTCGTGCTTTGTTCTTAGTCAGGGGAAAGAACTCATTTGATATAGCTAATGAATACGCCATATCAAACTCGTTTTTTCCACCTACTCAGAACAAAACACTTATGCAGTTTTGTGTATATGTCTCATTTACTGTTATGTTTCTTAAATGGGACGATATCGAAGACCGCCATATGGTTGTACGAGATGATATCGAAGACCGCCATGTGTTGTACGAGATGATATCGAAGACCGCCATGTGTTGTACGAGATGATATCGAAGACCGCCATGTGTTGTACGAGATAATATCGAAGATCTTCATGTATAATGGCAGGAAAATTGACATTGCATTTGATTTTGCGGCTATACTCATAGATACAAGGCAATTTGATGTTGGCTATCACATTATCCAATGGATAATATAGTGAAAACATGTCCCAATAGAGTCATTCAGTTTTATTTATTTATTTTATCCATATTTAATTAGGCAATTTTGGAGTTCACCAATTCTTAGATGTAAAGATTCAACATATTTACTGTAAATACCAAAGCAAGAAAACTTTCTTATTATATAAATCGATAATTAAGGAAGTACTGTAGGAAGAATATATATATATATATACATATATATATATATATATATATATATTTATATATATATATATATATATATATATATATATATATATAGAGAGAGAGAGAGAGAGAGAGAGAGAGAGAGAGAGAGAGAGAGAGAGAGAGAGAGAGAGAGAGAGCGAGGGAGAGATAGAGAGAGAGAGAGGTAAAAATGCAACAAATGAAAGCACATTTATTGTATTTCATACAATGACACATGCATATTGTAACACCCTTTACTATGATATAATTATATATATATACACATACATACATACATACATACATACATACATACATACATACATACATACATACATACATACATACATACATACATACATACATACACACTCACACACAGAGAAAATTGTTGTACAATAAATGACATTTCTCTCACACCCTTTACACGCTTGGCAATATAAACAAAACACATAGAGTGATAAAATTAAACAAACCAACACACATTGTTAGAGAGACAAGAGTCAAGCCAAGCCAGAGGTGAAGAGGAGAATCGGTAAGTACGCAGTGTTTACAGGAGAATCGAATGACCAACTAAGTTTAAAGCTTGTTAAATTCAAGTTAAATTGTGCCAACCATGTCTCCAATATCGAAAATTTAATGCCACTGATTGGTAAGTTTAATTAGAGCTGTTTGGCACGAATATGTTTCATACAATTCAGATTAGGCAACGTGAATTTGCTTGTATTTATTTAGATAAAGAAGTACTTTCCATATTTATGTTTTAGAAAGATTTATGAAACAGTAGGAAGTACATATATCGGTCGATAATTAAGGAAGTACAGTAGGAAGTACAGATATCGGTCTATAATTAAGGAAGTACAGTAGGAAGTACAGATATCGGTCGATAATTAAGGAAGTACAGTCGGAAGTACAGATATCGGGCGATAATTAAGGCGTTTGGATTTAGAACCGTTCCTATAGGTGTGCAAAATCTTTACTAATTTGTAATCGTCAAGAAATACAATGATGTAACTGCTTTTGTTGATTTGGATTGTAAAGTGAGGTGATAAAATGTCAATGGATAATTGAAGTATTTAAGAGCTGACTACATCAGTGTTTGTAGCTTTGACGGTATCCAGTTCCATCAGGAATGTAGGGAGTATTCACTTTTATGTAGTGAGTATTCACTTTTATGTAAGTGAGTATTCACTTTTATGTAGGGAGTATTCACTTTTTAAGCTCCATAGTATCTTCCCATCAACAGTTTCAATCAGTTTATCAAGGTTAAAGTGTTTGTTAATCTGCGCATTCTAAGCCAGTAAACTTTGCCAGAAAAATATTAAGTTGTTGTACTATTTTTCAGGGTCCGTAATAAGGTCATCATCAATTTCAAGTTGATAGGGTAAGAGGGGATGTTTCAGTTCTTGCACAATGTTTTAAATTGGTTCCAGAGAATTGTGTAATTTTTATTTTTATGCGATGACTTCCCAAAAGTCATTTTATTTAGATTCCATAAAATTACAACATAATTTTGTACCTATATTTCTTGTAGTTGAGCCAAACTTTCTCTTACGGTAGTAATATCTTAAGTTTTGCATATATTTCAGTAGTAAACCAATCTGGCAATGTTGTAGACCTTACTTATTAAGAGCAGATAGTAAGCATTACTCCAATTAGCATCATTTTCATTAATGTCATCACAGTCTAAGTTAAGTCCCGATAAGGCTGCATTTACCTCAAACAGAAAATAATTTTCATCGATTTTTTTAATTTTGTGTGTGTGTGTGTGTTGTTTTTTTGCTTGTGTAATTTGCTGTGATAGGTTTATTCTTACGTGGTTGAGAACAGATGTGACTCGTAATACAGACACGATAATGATCACTTATGGAATACGGAAGGATTGTAATTGTATGCATGCTTTCACGATTATTTATATAGGCGTGATTAATAATGGATGATGAATGGTTTGTAATGGGGTCTTTACAGTTTATGTATGTTTCTTAGATGTTTAGATACGTGATAACCTTAGTAAAGTTTTTGAATAAGTCTTATATTGGATGCAACATCTGCGGTTTATTTATGAATAACATCAGTTTTGCTAATGATATGTCTGTACTTAACCCATATATTGGTGGAGTTTGAAAATTATTAAGAATATGTCATCATTTCTCATCAGCAAATGATACTGAGTACAAAAGAAAAAGACCATATGTATGCCAATACCTGAGGTTAGACTTTGGGGAGAAAAGCCGCAGTAGCAACCTCCCAAGCAAGTTTGGCGGGGGGGGGGGGGGGAAGGGGAGAATATCTTCCTATATCACTGGGTCTTTATTATCTAATTTATACCAAACAATTGAATTAAATTTGACCATGTTTATTACAGAATACGGTGTAATTTATGTTGAAATCGCCCATTGTTATAATTTCAAAATAAATACCCAATGCTTAGAGCATGTCTATCCGGGTATTTAACGATTTTGATGGTCTGTATGTAGTACATCAAAGAAAAGGCTTTGTTTCAGCCATTAATACTTCAATCAAAACTTATTCAACTGTTTTCAGGTTATACATTCGATTATATTGAACTTTGTTAGAAATGTAAAACAATAATCCATCACCTGTCTCATTACACATATCATTAGACTTGAATTCCCAGTCATTGTGTAGTAGTGTGCTGAATAAAAGCAAAAATTAGCCTATTAATGTTGAAAACGCATAAAAATTCCCATAACAGCTGATTAGAATGAAAATAAACAAACTTTGCCTCTAGAAAAAGTGAAAGGACACAAATCCTCTTTCCCCATGAGATTGAACTTAATCAATCCTCTTTGAATATTGCTTTCCTGGATATAATCCTTGACTTCATTGGACCGTGGGAAAATCTCATTAGCTCTCAAGGAGTGCGTGCATAGTCGTTCTTCATGGGCGTTTTAGGGGCCAATCTAGGGGAGTTGACAATCAAATTCGAACATGTATTAGACTGGAGGATTAGACGGATAAAAAAAACCCCCTCAAATGAGTGAATATTTTGCCTGACGGATCATGTGTAAGCTATTTGACTCTTAATTATCTCTTGTGTACAAATCAGTAATGTCAGTCTATGCATGTATTGTAAACTCAGCTAATTGGTGACAGGATGGTGTGAACCTTTTTGCTCTTTTGCAAGACTTCTTCCAGTTGGAATGAAAATAACCACAAAGTAATTGTATGAACAGTCCAAAGCGAGTTGATTCTAAAGATGAACAACTCCTCATGGACGAAACATAACTTACTAACGCAAGTTTTATTTGCTAAAATCAATAACACCAGGAAGAAATTGTCTTCATCCTCTTGGTCATTACCTTACCCGTAGATTCGAATCATGTTCTATTTCATCCCACATATATATTTCCTTTATTATTCTACATTTTTTGATGAAATGCGGTGCATTAGTTTTAAGTTCAGATGTACCAATACTATTTTACTTGTGTTAGGTACTAACTTGGACACAACATATAAAATATCAGCATATGTTATATTGCATTTTCTGGAAATAGATGCATTTGAACGAAATAACACGATTTTTTAGTGTAAATGACCTTTGCATTTGAATGAAATAACACGAATTTTTAGTGTAAATGACCTATGCATTTGAATGAAATAACACGAAGTTTTAGTGTAAATGACCTTTGCATTTGAATGAAATAACACGAAGTTTTAGTGTAAATGACCTATGCATTTGAATGAAATAACACGAAGTTTTAGTGTAAATGACCTATGCATTTGAATGAAATAACACGAAGTTTTAGTGTAAATGACCTATGCATTTGAATGAAATAACACGAATTTTTAGTGTAAATGACCTATGCATTTGAATGAAATAACACGAAGTTTTAGTGTAAATGACCTTTGCATTTGAATGAAATAACACGAATTTTTAGTGTAAATGACCTTTGCGGAACTGGTTTTATATTGGCCTTGTGGATGCTTAAAATATATACTTATGAAAACAATCGTATGATCTCGAGACAACGAAATTAACACCGTGATGACATAATTACAATTCCTTCACTTTTTCAGTATCTCTACTTTAGACAAGATGTCCATTTTTGTCTGATGATTCTTTGGATTAAACACTTATTTCACACCAGTGTCCTTCTAGCCACCAAGGTCGTTTTGCACACTGGAACACACCAGTGTCCTTCTAGCCACCAAGGTCGTTTTACACACTGGAATACACCAGTGTCCTTCTAGCCACTGAGGTTGTTTTACACACTGGAACACGTATTCTTTTTAATATGCCATAATCAAACTATTGTTTAACACATGTAAAAATCCAAGTTTTGCTTCCCTTTTATCTTCATATTTTTATGGATACACTGAATGTTCTTTTACTTATTCTTGATTATTAAACTTGCTATGGAAGTTTTTCGTTTTTGTTATAGAATTTACTGTATATCGGAATAACATATGAGGTTTCACTGTCAAAACCGCAAGATAACATTTCCTAGAAGCCGTGGCATTTGAAGGATCTGTACAATATATTTTAACTTTATTCCTAATGAGTAAATTAATATAAAAGTGAATTCGTAATAAGTGAATTATGATAAAACTGAAACATGTCCGAATACTTTAGATTCTTTAACTCCTTGCAAGATAAAATTGTCCATGACAGATAAGGAAGTGACAGGACTCGACTCAAAAATCCCCTCTTCTTCTGATATCGAACCTAATCAATCATCTTAGATTCTAATGTTCGGTATCAACCTAGCTTGCATGCTACTAAAATACTATCATTAACGGATAACAAATTCTGTAAGTTGCTATTAGGACTTCAGTATAATGAGATGACTATATATTTGTCTTCATTAAGCAATCTTACTGAATACTATCCGCCTTCCTTACAAGTAAAAGTTGTTCAGATATCACCGATTTTGATTAAAGTAGACACTTTGATGCATAACGATCATTTTCGTCAGAGTAACAGAGAAAATCACCATCCAACCCACAACACCAGGATAATGTCAAAATATAATGGACTGCAATTGTTAACAGATTATATGTACAGGTTAAAATGATTTATCCAAGCGCTTGAAACAAATTTTTAAAAAAGTATTAAAAAATAAAAAAATGTGCCGCTGCTAAAAAAACAAACACAACAAAACAAACATCATCAATGTTTCAATGACGGGTTGAAATAGCTATATGATCGAATACGGTCCCAATATCATTTTAGAGAGTGTCGATGGACTGCGATAGTTGGGATGACAGGAACTACATTCGGTCCAAATCATTATCTGTAATTGAACACTCGAAAAACTATTTCATATCTTATTATTTTAAAATGGGAAATAATTTTGATATGTTCTGTCTCAGCATACAAATTTTAATTTCAGTCCTACCTGTAGAAAGTAGAAACACCTGACATTTCCACAGTAGAGATAACTGAATCTGGGGGGGGGGGGTGATACGTGTGGGGGGCGGAGGGCCATCGTCCAGGGGCCCGACGATTTCTAGGGGCCCACCGACAACTCATTTATAATAAATAAATTAATCTTTACATTAAATATTAAAATTGTTCCTTGCAAAAGTCTAAGTATTGGTAAAATACTACAGGTTTTATATGCAAAACTGTACATAGGTTTTTATATAAAAAAATTAAGCTAGTTTTGGCGTCCATGACTGCTCTGCACAAGGGCCTGGAATTTCTGTCGGCAGGCCTGCCTGTGGTTGATCTGGTGGTGAATTATGGTCTTCCTATTGGACTGGTCTGATGTCTTCCTATTGGACTGGTCTGATGTCTTCCTATTGGACTGGTCTGATGTCTTCCTATTGGACTGGTCTGATGTCTTCCTATTGGACTGGTCTAATACTTTTTATCTTATGATTTGTATGGATATAAGCATCACTGTCTTCTTTTACTGACAATAGTCATTATAATCATTGTTTCTCTCTTATTTCTTGTAAATCTCTGAATGGAGCTCTCATAAATACTACTTATACAATATTTTGCTTGTCAATTCGCTGATTTATAGACTTGCGGATAGCACACACTTATCCCAAAAGGCGAACCTTAGTGTTCTTAGTTTTGTTCCTTTTGTTTCGTAATCAAAACTTTTGTGATATTTTGATATGTTGCTAAAAATTAATTATTTGCAATAACATTAGTGTGGATTTTTCATGCGGTTTTCAGCAAAGTACAGGACGCTAAGTTTCTGAATATTATATAATGATTTTAATATGATCGAACACCGTCAGTTCCAGCTCTGAAGTTGCTAGGAGTGCGGAGTACGTGTAAACGACTTGGACAACCATTGATTCTTGTAATTGAAGATTATTGGTAAGTCCATCTTTTCATTTTAAATAAAATGATTTTATAATTGTTTAGAATATTCATTGAAATAGCAATAGCTAGTGGTGACCAAGATTCACAACCTACTGACCAACACACAGTCCTATTGACCATTATCCATACTCACTGACCATCACCCACACCTGACGGTGATCGATCTTAATAAAATCGTTATATGGTATTCAGAAACTTAGCCTTCAGTGCTTGCAAAAAACACGCGAGCTTATTGTTACTCAATCATTATTGCACAAAGTTAATAGCGTTCTGTGCTTTGCGGAAAAAAAGTACTTTTACGTGAACATGTTTACTCATCTTGTTGTCGTAAAACTAGGTTATTGTTACTATATTTAGAAGCAAAATTGTAACACTGCATCTTTTGGACTTGTTTATACCAGAACCATCCAACAAAGGCATCAGAGAGTTAGTCGTAATAAAAACTATAAAATGCGGGGGTGAGGGAGATGGGATGAATTGGGGTTTGGGTGGTGGGTATTAGGTGGATGCAACATATAAAATAATATGCTGTTTTTTTATTCGGCAAATCCATTATTATACTGCTTTGTAAAGACTTACTCAAAGAATTACAAATTATACATCGTTTACAGTAATACAACATTTATTCTCTTCATAAAATATACTGAAAGAATAAAGGCCCTTCTCAGCACCAACCCAACGACCCTTTTCAGGGTCACCCAGGTTTCTAGGGATAGAAATAGTACTCAATACTGCCAACTTGTCAATATTTATTTTTGTTTCGAAGCATGTATATGTATAAGTTTGTGTGAAACTTGGGTTTGTTTTTAAATTTTGGAAAATGTTTTGGTTAAATTTTTTATTTGTTTCAATATTTTTAATTTGTAAAATGTTGTTTTTAAAATCTGTGCGCATGCGCACTAGGCGTGATGGGATATCTTACCTACGCGGGATTGGATATCTCTGTTGACTCCACCATGTTAAATTCCCGTAAGACCCCAGAGTGACATCCTAATATTAAATTTCCCTTTCCCTCCATGGTCCAATCTAATGTTAAACCTATCGAGGATTTTAACATTAAATTCCCCAATCTCTCCCTTGTTCCATTTTTCAAGATAGCTGGAGAGTTGAGTTTTCTATTCCCCATAGTGCCATTCTTCTCATTCATACTCTCGTAATTCTTCAGATCATTATCGTATTTTCTGTATTTCTTTCTTTGTTTTTTTCAGGAAACTCTTCACACCCCTAGGCGCAGAAGATATTATTCTGCATTTTCTCCATGTACAGATGAATACAAAACCCTTTATCTGTAGGGAACGAGTAAGCCTTTCTCTTATGCCTAACTGCTGATGATTTCTCTGTTTTTATCTTATATTTGTAATGAAACATAGACACTCCAGGAAATATACTCATGTTTTATAAGAATGCGTTGATACGGTCCTGTCACAACTAAAATTGACTAAAGAATCATGATACCGGGCCCCGTACATGTATGTAGGCTAAAGAATCATGAAATTCTTTCCGTGTTTGCCGAGTACTATGGAATTTAGGTATGTAGCTTGCACTTTGTATTTTCTTGTAATTTCTAAGTCTTATCATGCCTGTAAGTAGAGTCTATTTTTAACTACCCCAGACACATTACGGTGCCAAGATTGGTGGCCTTGGACTCAACGGTAATAATGTATAAGTCAATACAAAAATGAAATATTCACAATAGTGGATCAAAACTACCAGGTTAACATACAGCAAGTATAAATGTGTTCGCAGTTTGAGAGAGAGAGAAAGAAAGAGAGAGAGAGAGAGAGAACTACACAGAGAAAAGTCGTATATATATATATATATATATATATATATATATATATATATATATATATATATATATATATTACTTAGTGTATTTTCATATTCTTACATTTTTACCTATATGGATTTACGGTCATCCGTCCTTCTACCCATAAATCTATTTTAAAAAAGATATATAGTACATACATACATACATACATACATACATACATACATACATACATACATACATACATACATACATACATACATACATACGAACATCCACATACATACATACAAACATATACGTGCCTATACATAAACATGTATTTATAGACATATAAAACATAGCAACTAATACAGTGAAACCTCTCTGGGCCAGCCACTCTTGAGACAATGTGAGTGGATAGGATACAGAGGTTGTATCTACGTGGAAACATTCTAATTAATTCCAAAATATATGTCCATCTACAAAAGGAAGTTAGATAACGAGGGGAGGGTGGCCGGGAACAGGGAAGCATCACGGTAAACATTCATGTATCCGTAACATATTAGTGCATACAAACATATGAACTCATACTTTACTGTGGATGGAATGGCAAAAAGAGATACATTATTATTCAGTTTTTAATAAGCTATTTGTGCAGTTGCTAGTTGATATCAAAATTTTCTAATGTACAGTTTGTGTATGCAGAATACTTTGCTGACAGAAAGTATAGATTCAGTTCATTCTTAAAATGAGAAATATTTATTATTAAATTTACCACTATAAATATATAATTTCAACTGTAATATAAATAAGTTAATCACATCATCAGCTTTCCTTTTATCTATTATACCAAGCATGAATTTTCTCTTTGATACATAACAGTTTTGTAGAGATGACTGCACTCACACTTCATCCACTCTATAAACCTGGCCAAGATTGATTCTGTTTTTTGGACACCCCCATAAAAGAGGAGATAACTTCCACAGGGTGTTTTCAAAGAGAGCACAAATTATTTGAAATATTTCCAAATTTAGCTAGAAAATTATTTGTTGCCAAAATTATGAGTAAAATATTAGTTTGAAACCAGTTAAGTCTAGGACATCTGGTTGCCTTGTGAGGCAAGAAAAACACTTATTCCATTCATCCTCAATTAAATTGTCAAATTCTGTATTGTATTCCATTACGCAACTGAGGCTGGCACCTGATCATAGCAAATGAGTATTTTCAAATTCTTGTACAGCCCTTTGTATCCATTTTTATAAGTAAAACAGATGGGTGCGTACATGGGTGTTATATATTAGAATCATTATTGACATCAAAGTTACTTGTGTACATTTTTTTGACATTTAAAAGCCACTGAAAGTCTAGGAAATGTACGTCAAACCCATATTTATTACGAAAATTATCAATATTGACCCATGAATCATCTTCATTTACAAAGTCATTTATACAGAAAATTCATTTTTAAATCCAGTGTTTGTATATTGCACTAGAATTTCCAACAGTGATATAAGAATTCATCCATATTTGTGTTTGAAGGAATTCTTCTTTGTTTTCAACATTAAACTTATTATACAATTTTATATATGCTGAATATATATATATATATATATATATATATATATATATATATATATATATATCCAAAACTTATTCAGGCATTTATTCACTCTTTTAAAAAAGTCTATTCCAAAAAGGAAATTGTTGTTTGTGGTTGGGAGCAGAGCAAGGAAAATGATTTTCCATTCGGGATCAAGAATACTAATTCTTCTCATTTAGGCTTTCTCTATAATAAAATCCACACACATGTTAATATCAACTATTTTAAGGCCATCCTGATGATACACTTTAATAATGGTTTTTCTTTCAGCTTTGTCTCTTGGTCCACTCCAAACAAGGTTATGAATAAGATAATCTAGTTCTTGGAGTACATTATGAGGGGAACTTGTCAAACTCAATGATTGTTTGGTTAATGCCAGTCATTTTACCAAAAGGTGCTAGTGATCTTTTTGACCACTGCAGCAGTAAGCATTTGATTTCCCTGATTTTATTATCATAGCTTAATTTAATTATATTGTTCAGCTCTGCGGAAAATTTTGTCCCTAACTAAATAATTTCAGATAAATCTCAATAAAAATGGTATTCTGAGTTATATTTAATATTAATAACTGTTCTACTTGTTATCCAGACTATTTTTGTTTTTTGCATATTTATACTAAGGCCTGAATATTTAGAGTATTGCTAAATGAAATCCAGTGCTAATCTGAGGGACATTGAAGAGCCATCAAAAGTGAGTACGGAAAGTTCTCCCGTATAATTCGGCTCCAAATGCAAAAAACATAGACCCTGATCTGCCGTTGCATAATGCGCCGGCAGATCAGGGTCTATGTTGTTTGTTCTATTGATTAGTCCTTACAAACTGCATAGACCCAGATCTGCCGGCGCATTATGCGACGGCAGATCTCGGTCTATGCAGTTTGCAGTTGGTATAAGACTATAAGCGGGTACATACGGTACAGTATCATCTGCTTATTGTGTGATGAGATATTCTATAAGATTTATTTGTATTCCTTTAATATTTCGATTTTTCTTTATCATGTGGGCTAATATCTCTACACACAACAGGGAAATATATTTGGAGAGGGGATCACATTGCCTGCAGCCCCTCCTAATGTCAAACCAAGATGAACATGGTCTATGTACAATAATGCATGATTTAATATTTTTGTAAAACAGTTTTATCTAATTTCTTAAATCCCCTTAAAAAATGTAAAATATAATACGTTATCAATGAAAGGCCGTGCAACAGAATCCAAAGCTTTTTCAAAGTAAATTAAGAGAAGACCTCCAGACATGTTATATTTTTTTGTAGAAAACATAAGATCATATACAAATATAGAATTACTCTAGATGGACATAACGACACCAAATTCGACATAGAATTATAGATGGCTATAACGATACCGAATTCTATATGGAATTATTCTAGATATACGTGATGATACCGAATTCCATATGGAATTACTCTAGATGGATATAACGATACCGAATTCCATATAGAATTATTCTAGATATACGTGATGATACCGAATTCTATATGGAATTATTCTAGATATACGTGATGATACCGAATTCCATATGGAATTACTCTAGATGGATATAACGATACCGAATTCCATATAGAATTATTCTAGATATACGTGATGATACCGAATTCTATATGGAATTATTCTAGATATATATAATGATACCGAATTCCATATGGAATTGCTCTAAATGGACATAACGATACCGAATTCCATATAGAATTATTCTAGATATACGTGATGATACCGAATTCCATATGGAATTACTCTAGATGGATATAACGATACCGAATTCTATATGGAATTGCTCTAAATGGACATAACGATACCGAATTTCATATGGAATTACTCTAGATGGATATAACGATACCGAATTCCATATGGAATTGCTCTAAATGGACATAACGATACCGAATTCCATATGGAATTACTCTAGATGGATATAACGATACCGAATTCTATATGGAATTGCTCTAAATGGACATAACGATACCGAATTTCATATGGAATTACTCCAGATGGATATAACGATACCGAATTCCATATGGAATTACTCTAGATGGATATAACGATACCGAATTCTATATGGAATTACTCTAGATGGATATAACGATACCGAATTCTATATGGAATTACTCTAGATGGATATAACGATACCGAATTCTATATGGAATTACTCTAGATGGATATAACGATAACGAATTCCATATGGAATTACTCTAGATGGATATAACGATACCGAATTCTAGATGGAATTGCTCTAGATGGATATAACGCTACCTAATTTTATATGTAATTGTTCTAAATGGTCATAACGAAACCGAATTTCATACAGAATACCTCTAGATACAAATTTACTGTCTTCAACTAAAAGAAAGACAAACGATAAAATAAAATAAAAAGCCTAGAACATACTTACTACTAATATTGTTATCTTTTTTAAAAAAATATACTAATGACAAGACATGTTCCTTTTGTAATAATGATGATGAGACACTAGAGCATATATTCTGTTATTGTAATAAAAGTGAATAGTCAGAAATTAAATTTTCTAATATAGTTAAATTCGTATGTGACGACAGGGAAGATGTTAATTCATATTAAATCACTGACCAAACGTACCGTCGAAGATACAAATATGTGCATTATGAACATTGCATGCATTCGTACATTATTTTTCTGTATTTTGTTCCATTTTGGTTCGTACAAATATTTTTGTTTTAAATTAATGTCAATTGTTTTGTAAGTCTTAAAAATCTTTAATTTGTTTTAAATCAATTGCTTATTGATATGGCCTCTCTTTTTAACAAGACATAGCAGGGACATCATACAGAGTGTTATACGTTTGGTATAATTGGGGTATGCTATTATCTTTTTCTCTTTCTATGAAAGCAGTGGTGTACTGACCATTGGGCATACTGGGACAAATCCCGGTGGGCCGCCGCAAAAAAATCCTTTTTTACCGGTGTTTTACTGGTGTGAGCAAAACCCCGGGCCTGTCCCGGCAGATAAGTCCAGGGCTGAGTTGCTTACCCAGAACACTCCTGTATGAAAGACATATTGTGATTACATACAAATTGTGCCTAAATGTCCCATTCACCCCCCCCCTCTCCAAAACAAAAAAATCGTCCGCTATTTCATGAACTTTAAAGTTCATTATATTTGTTTAACCTTTTAATGTAATTTGTCATCGGTTCCAAATAATTAATGAGGAAATTCTCATAATGTAACACAATCTGGAAGTAATTTTTAGATCCATATCTCAAGAAAGAAGTTAAAATAGCTAAAAGGTTGTATCAGAATCTCAGATAATAAAACATACGTAAAAATCTATTGTTATGTATATTTAATCTATAATGTGTGTAAAATTATGTCAATGATGGTAAGTTTCACTTTAGATCCTGGCCACTAGTAAACAGAATGTTTACTTAGTATTTGAGTTCAAGGCCATTCTTATTTACAATTAGACTGGCTTTTTCCATCCAATTGCTTCACATCCTGTTATAATATGGATCAAGTGAAAATGTGTATAAAT
The DNA here is from genome assembly GCA_029931535.1 of Margaritifera margaritifera. NCBI lineage: Eukaryota > Metazoa > Mollusca > Bivalvia > Unionida > Margaritiferidae > Margaritifera > Margaritifera margaritifera. The sequence continues at coordinate 3,352,287 of JAQPZY010001582.1, read as the reverse complement.
AGTGATTCGGTAAACAAATAATTCATTCCTGTTTTAGATCAGTCGGTAGGAGTCCATTTGTGGTCAGACTTTACATTGTGCCATTGAAATCAGATATATTCGAGAAGACTTATTTATTTAATATATATTCATTGGAATTAATACAGTGCTCATTGACTTTTGAATTAATACATTACTTTGGACTTTTGTGAATTCATTCAAAGACATTCTGGATTGTATCATTGTATTATATCAGGACATTCAAGACTACTGGAACTCATTCGAGACATTCTATATTTTTTGACTTGTGATTAGGACATGTAGAGTTATTTGGAATTTGATTCACAATATTGTAAATATCTCTTGAATTTCACTTTCTATTGAAGGGAAATAAATTGCCTGTTGATATTACTTACATTGTTGGTTTCACTTTCTTTCTGTTACATATTTGTAAGACCTAGAGTCGTAATTCTATATACACATGGCCTCGCTCCTCAATTTAACTGCGGCCTTTGGCTCTTTATGCTGTACATTTCTAAATATAACCGAATTGCATTTCATGTACATCTGCTACCAGGCCTGATTGAAATATCAATGTTCATGATCTCAGTAATAAAGAATTTCTCCATAGATCATTATGTCTAATATGCTAGCATATCGATCATTGTTCTTGTTTTCACATATTGCGATGATATGAAACATCCTTGCCTCGGCCTTAATAAATATTTCAATAGAACAGGTCATGCCCTTGTTCATGATCTTATCAAAATTAATTATTTCTAGTGAGTTCCGATTTATTTCACAGAACGGAGATTTTCTACTGTGTATCTTAAGATGTCGCTTGGAAGGTCATGTAACTGTTGTGATGAACACTCACTGGTTTCATCAGACGGATACAGTCTGTTGCTTGTATCAGTATTAATGTGGTATTTAATTGTGTTCCTTCGATTAACAGCTAGGCACCAGTGACAATGCTGAGCTCGATAAAAGAAATTACTGTAGTCTTAGCAGATCATGATTGTATATTTCTGGGTGTCATTTCATAGAAACAGCAACGCAACAGACTCTTTTAAGTTTTTTGTTTATAATTTAAAGATCCTGCCAATATAAGACTGACTATGTTTGTCATGCGCTTACAAACTAATGACTCTCAGATCATATGTCTCTCATAAGTTAACTCTGATTTCCGCTAAAAAAAAACAGTTCCTGGTTTTGAGGGTCTATGCCAGTCAGGATAATGTCACTGAGGTGGTAAAAAAGAAAATAAACCAGAAGAGCAAAGAAAACTTATTGAATTCTACACTTCAGAACTCTCAGATCAAGGATTTGAATCAAGCAGAATAGAAAGCTATGCACAGTTTTAACTATGCTCCTGTTTCCGTGATCTTCTTAATTTGTGCAACACATTATCTTTACTGTGTGGACTAAAACTGCACAATAGATGTTGTCCGAGACAACATTTTGAGTAGTAATATATCTTCCACAAAATACAGATAGCGCATGATTGCCTTAATGTAATACATTTTCTTTGTTTCAAGAAGTTAAAAACTGAGTCACATTCTTCTTGCCAAACTGGAATACTTGATTTGCCACAAATGTAAATAGTTCAAAGTATACAGTTTTCTGCTTACTGTAATGGTTGCATGATGACATGGGGCAATGTATAAGAAATATCTAAATTACACTGTTGATAGTCAATTATGTAACCAACTTATCTATGTAAAGAAGATGGACGCATTATTTAATCATGTTAATTCTGTTAGAGCCTTTAAGAATTTCGGAGGAGGATTAAATCAGAGGAAAATTACTGCTACGCAATCTACATTGAGATCGTACATGAGGGTTCAATACATGGCTGACCTTAGCATGGACTGAAATTATCCAGCATAAAAACTCAAAGTAAATAAAGTTGGAAAAATAATAACATTTTGCCTTATAACTGGAATTATCGGAAACTTCATGTTCAACAAGTCTGTTTCAGACAGGCATGAAAAATTCTTTGCTGAATCGTTCGTCATTCAGACATTCATTCACTGACCAGAATTTCTAAAGTAGGCATGATGCACCTGCGTGTATACAAATTCTGTAAATTGTTTCATCATATTATTACAACATTTTATAAATAACATGAAACAAGTACAATTACTATTAATTCTTTCATTAGTTTCTTTAGAAATTCCAGGACATTGAAGTGAACCTAGTTCTTCGTACAGATAATTATGGATAGAACAGTGTGCCGGTGTAGGCCCTTTCGGACATACAAACGGTTCTTAGTGCAGATAATTATGAATATAACAATGTCAAGGAGTAGGGTCTTTCTGGTATACAAATGGTTCTTAGACCAGATAGTTATGTATAGAACAGTGTGCAGGAGTAAGGCCTTTCGGGCATACAAACGCTTCTTAGTGCAGATAAATATGGATAGAACAGTGTGCAGGAGGAAGGCCTTTCGGGCATACAGATACTTCTTAGTGCAGATAAATATGAATAGAACAGTGTGCAGGAGTAAGGACTTTCGGGCATACAAACGCTTCTTAGTGCAGATAGATATGGATATAACAGTGTGCAGGAGTAGGGCCTTTCTGGGCATACAAACGCTTCTTAGTGCAGATAAATATGGATAGAACAGTATGCGGGATTAGGGCCTTTCGGACTTACAAACGCTTCTTAGTGCAATGGACAGACCTGAATCTTACAGGGGAAAATTAATTTCTGCTAAGATGATATATTAGTATTGTATTGTGTAATTCTGGTTTCATCTTAACAATAAAGTATGTAAATACTTATTTTGTTCACGTTTTTCGTTTGTAATTGGTTTTCGTTTGCGTCCTCATCCTTGAGAAAGGGATCCGTATATCTCAAAAGCGCTTGGCCAGTTTATTTGACTTGCTGCACTGCGCTTTGTCATGATTGTTTTATGTGTAATTAAATTTTTCCTTGACCAAGACAATGTCCCGTAATCCATGCATTAGGTAAGTTTGTGATTGTCTGTGCCAAAATGTAAGTAATTATTGTTCATCAACACATGGCACTCTTGTGTACCTCAATGTATGTATTTTATTGTTCCTGAGGAAGACCTTGCCTTAGGTCAAATCGCAGGGAAACTTTGCTATTTCCCCTGAGCCGTGTTATATATATATATATATATATATATATATATATATATATATATATATATATATATATGTGTGTGTGTGTGTGTGTGTGTGTGTGTGTGTGTGTGTAATAAATTTTGAGGCATTCGATACAAACTTATGTCATCCAGAAAGCAGTAATTGATAGACCTTCAGATAGATTTACTGTGTGTAATATTTGGCATAGACCAGGCAAAGAAACATTGAACACAATATTTGTTTCAACTAAATTTAAATCACCCCTCAATCAAAAGGTAGGTGATACCAGATCGTGTTTATTCGAAAATGTCCTCTTCTTGAATATTACATTCATCTGGTGTGTTGAGTCATATTGTATAAAGTGCTTTACTATGTATCGGCATCTCACACCGATTTTTCATTTTGAAAGTACAACTGTTAGGTTTGTTAAATAGTCGTCGAGCGTGCATGCAACTGTTTTGTTTTGTTTGTTTGTTTTTAACGAGTCTATGTCGGTCACAACTTCTGCGTCTTACAGGAATTCACTGCACTGTACCAGATTTTAATAAATATCTTCACAGCATACATTGAATCGTCGTAATAAGTAGAATAAGGGATGAAAAGAAGAAAAGCATCAAACTTAAACAAAAGAGGACAAAAATGTTAAGACTATTATATAATGTCACATCGTACAATGGTGCAATGGTTTTAAACAATTGCATTGCCAATATTACAGATGTGGCATTGGGATAGGACGATAGAATTTATTAGGAGTCATCTCCCTTACAATAGTAACATACATACATACATACATACATACATACATACATACATACATACATACATACATACATACATACATACATACATACATACATACATACATATGTACATAAGCCAACAGTCCGATAAATTGGTATGGTGGTGGTTTGGGATTTGATATCACTGATATAAACATTGAAATTATTGCAGACATATTTGCCCGCAACTCATGTCGACCGTATTTAGAAACTTACCAAAAGAGCCTTTCGGCGATCTGTACAGCATATTTCCGAATCAGATCTTGTCTTTGACAACTTGTACATCCACGTGGAATGGCATAACCCTAGCTTCCGTCACCATATTGAATTATGGGGCTACTTAGGTGGGTATTGGCTGTTACATCAGCATCGAGTTACCAGTCAGATGCGACTTTCGCTCATTCTAAATATTTCAGTTGTAATGGTCATGTGACGACTCTATCGTTGATTTGTCATTTGACCGTGACGTGTTGAATAGTAGTCATGTGACTTATCATGTTTGATCAACGCTCCAAAGTACATAATTGACGGATTAATTGACAGTTTTCTCAATAAACTGGGTTAAAATCTAAAATTAAAAGCTTAACAACGTAAATTCATATTAAAGATAATTTATATTTTACACATTAGCTTAGAAATATAGCTTTTTAAAATGTATTGCTCTTTAATAAAGTTGATACTAAATTTATATGTGATTCTATTTATTTCTATCAAGTTTTGATATCACAGCCCTGTGAATTTTCATCAGAAATTATTTGATTAGGAGGAAATATTGAATTAACCTTCTATGCTATTTATGATAGCCAATAAAGGATTGAAACAATAAAAAAAATACTTTATATTACTTATCACGAAGGTTTAAGATTGGAGGTTTAGATTTAAAAAAAAGAATATTAATGCCTTTATTGTTGAATATTGGTTCATCTGTATAAAATTTCTAACATGCACTGTAATTATCAGATAGTTATGCAGACGTAACAAATCATGTTTAGTCTGCAGCAGCATCATTGAAGATAGTCTGAAAGATGAAGTTAATTAATTTTAATTCAATAACGTTTGCAATATGTAAAAGGCTAAATCAAATTAGTCTTTAAGTTTTTTTAAATTATATAAATATTACAAAGTAGAAAGGTCTGAATTATGTGCGTGATTAAAAAATGCAACTGTGTTATATACTGTAGTACATTTAGTACTATAACAATACATTAATAATACCTAAAGATGTGCATGTAACATATTTTTATTTATTCATTCGCATAAAGGTATACATTTTCTTACTTTTATCATATGTATATGGCTAGTACCGGCAAATAGTATCAGAGATATTTGTGCAACCGAATAACACTAAATGTGACATAGTATATAATATTTGCAAGAGCAGTTTCAAAAATGTAATTAAAAAAGATATGTCTGAAAGGGTGCTGTTTGGTTTGTTATTTTCATCTTCAATTGACCAGTTAGCTTCAAGCATGGCTGGTTATTTCGCCACTGCGGGCCTTGATGTTGGACCAGCAGGCCACAATAAAGAAACACAACATTAATGCTCAATGTATTTTGAAGAACATGACAAGGAATGCATCAAAGGTACTTTCCAATTCGTGTAAAAAGAATGTATCACCACTATTTGAATATTGTGACAGATATACCTGCACTAAACATTATTTGAAAAAAAATGGTTTAATGAACTTTGACACGTAAATGTATGTAGAAAAAATAATTAACTGTCATAGTAAATATCAAACCTGTTAAGAAAGTTTTTGTCATGTAGATTTCTAATGTTGTCTTGTTTAAACACAAAATAAGTTTTCAGAACAGCGTTTTGTGGAAAGAAAGAAACCAGCCGTGGTTGATATTTAATATGGAGATAATGTGATCATGGAGTAATCGTAGATAACAAAGGAAACCTTTACACAAGAAATCATATATATATATATATATATATATATATATATATATATATATATATATATATATATATATATATATATATATATATATATATATATATATATGATTTTTTTAAGTGCCATAAATGTGTTTCATCATTCAAACTTAGACATTTATCCTCGCTTGCTTCGCACTTTTGGTTTTAAAGACATTGGATATGGAAGCGTGCCCGAAAATATAACTGTCTAGAGTGTTAACATTTGCACGTAGCATCCATGTGTTTGAATACCGTATATACTCGCTTCTAAGTCGAATCCAACTGCAAACTGCTCAGACCCAGATCTGCCGTCGCATAATGCGCGGGCAGATCTTGGTCTATGCAGTTTGTTAGAAGTAATCAGTAAAACAAACAACATAGACCCTGATCTACCGGAGCATTAGGCGACGGCAGATCAGAGTCCATGTTGTTCGCAGTTGGACTCGACTTATAAATGAGTATATTAACAGTAGATCAAAATGCCATGAAAGACGTAAGCTAATGTAGTTTAACAAACTGATAACAACTGCTTCCTTTAATGTATAACGGAACAGTTTTGATATTACATAAAACAAGATTTTCAAACCTGCCATTAAGCACCGAAATAGGTGACAGATATTGAAAATATATTGAAATAAAACCCAGCTGGAAATGTATAATATACTGTCAAACATGCCATGTATCTACATAACAACACTAAATTTAACTATGTGAAACGTATTTTGAATGTCTTTATTAGGCAGGGTTTACCGGTTATACTCGCGTATAAGTCGATACCAACTGTAAACTGCATAGATCCAGATCTGCCGTCGCATAATGCGCCGGCAGATCTGGGTCTATGCAGTTTGTAAGAACTAATCAGTAGAACAAACAACAGACCCTGATACGGGAATTGTCTCTAATAGTCTGTAGATGCACACATTTTTGTTTCTATTTAAGAGAGCCATAAAGTTATGCTATAATACCGACTGTTACACAACCAAAGGCAGAGCATATTGATCTAATATTCATCCCAACATAAATACATTTGGGTACAATGCTCAGTACTTAAGATGATAATTAAGTAAGTCATAAAGTTATACTATCAAATGAACTGTAACACAACCAAAATCAGAGAATATTGATCTAATATTGATCCCATTCAGCAATTGGCTGTTACAACAAGCTCATAAGATTGAAAATTGCACTTGTAATGTCATGTAAGTTAGATGACAGATGTAACTGTTACCAATAATAAGTGTGTGAACCTTATTATGACTGAGGAATGTTTCACTATGCTATATCATAATAGTGTATAAAAACATAATCTATTAGTAGTTAGTGCCATATTCATGTACATATGGTAGCAGACGTGTATGCAAGATCCCGTAAGTTTCAGTAACAATAAACATGACCGTGAACAAAGCATTTGATATTAGCAAGTGACTATCTGTCTGAATGTGTGTTTCAAGTTGGATTAACCAATGCCAAAAGGTTATCATTAAGTATCCTATTTTGGCAGAGAAAGGTTTTCTAAAAATTCGTCACTGGTCTTTTAATTATATGTTTTATCAACATAATAGAGTAGGGTGAAAAGTATAGAACATTTTCATTGTGATAATATATCTATAATTTTTTAATTTATTTTTTAAATAAAAATTGCAGTTTGAATCTTAATTATGTGTATGTATAAAAGAGTGAAATATCAAAACGTGGATCTCTAGTGAAAAAGGATTTGCAAATTATATCTTGTCCACTTCATCACAAACTTCACAATTTATTCTTAAATTTCAGTGACATTCGATATGTGATATTTCATCAAAAGACAACTATTTTCCGTGCTTGCTCTGATGGAGGTGTACATGGGATTGCAAGTACCTTCTGTCTGACATATCTGTCACTCTTAGCAGAAGGTTTCAAGGCCTGGTTGCTGCTTGCCAGCTGAAATTAAGTTTAATTGCACAAATTAAATCCCTTACATAAATGTAATACTGGCTGTGATTTGTTGTTTTCTTAACGGCACTTTGAGCCCATTATTGGTTATATCATACTGAGCAAATGTGAGCTCAGTGCTTTTTCCAAGGACACAATGAGGCGGCTGAAATATTCGTAGAGTGAAACCTGTTCGCTCATCTCGTAGTTTTTGTTGTTGTCCCAAATCATCTTTATCCTTTGTAAGATTATTTGATTCGGGACTGTTGGAGGCACTGTCAACAACACTATACCTCTGTATTACATTTATAAAAAAAAATGGCAAATGGATTCAGTAAGTTGCCCACATAAAGAGCACATATTACTATTTGTTATACCAATTTTAAATAAAAATGTATTGGTAGCAAAAATTCTGTGTAGAATCGTTATCTGAAACTACCTTTTATGTGGACACTTTATTAATCTGAATGTAAGAGAAAAAATGTGTTGCCAATCATCATCTTCAATTTGATGAAATTCTCTGTGCCACTTGCCTCTTGAGGTAGGAATTTCCCCATATTTAATCAGTTTCTTGTAAATACATTTGCATCCCTTTTTGTTCGCTACCACGTAAAGTAGTTTTAAGCTGATACATGGATCTGCGAGTTCAGAAGTTCTGGGCAGACTTTGTGTCACTGATTACTACTAAATGTATGGAAACTTGTAATTTATTTAAAGAAAAGGTGTTGTTTGGTCTATACAATAGGCAGTAGACAGATGACGTTTTTAATTTTATTCTATTACACGCAAAGTATTACATTTATAAGTGCAAGTATTGTAATATCCATCCACATATAACACACTTAAACAAGTTTTAAACAGATTTTATTTAGTAGAAAAACAATGCTTTTAAGCGTTTTGAAGACGAAACATTTCTCAAGAAGTGGACATCTTATATAAATGTGCTCCAGTAGAGAAAGTTATCTCTAGAGAAAGTTAGGATCACTACATCATGTAATTACTGCTGTAACCATGTACAAGAAAATAATTAATAATAAATGTTTTGCTTTCTTTTCATATTGAATCACACAGAACTTTCTCTTTCCCTCTCTCTCTCTCTGTCTGTCTCTCTGTATTTACACTGATATTTTTGTACAAACTTTGTAAAGAGGTTAAGCCTGGGCCCCAACCCTGGCATCTCTACTTGTGTGTCCGGGATATTAAATATATATATATATATATATATATATATATATATATATATATATATATATATATATATATATATATATATATATATATATATATATATTAGGTCGACTTTAATTGCTTCTGCGGGTGTGCTATCAGTACCTTGTGCTTTTCCATTATTTAGCTTCTGTATGGCTTTGGTGATTTCGTCCCTACTAGGCCAGTTGATCTTCACACCTAGGGGTGTATCCAAAGGGCAAATCTATGGAATGTCCGTTGTTAAGAGTTTGTGTAGTAATTCTTTTAATTGTTCAACTGATCCTCGTGTTTAGTAAGTATATTTCCATTTTTGTCTTTAACTGGATTGTCTACAGCTTTCCACTTCTCTGAAGGTTTCCTTCTGACGTCATACACAGCTGTGAAGTTTCTCAGTCCAGCGGCCTCATCTGCCACTTTCGCTAGAATTCTATGTACATCATCTTGTCCTTTCGGATTGTACGGCTGTTGATTAATAGAACTTTCTTTTCATTTCTGTAATTTTCTGTAGTGTTTTTAGTGTGATTCACCCTTTTTTTGCTGTTTCTTCTTTTTCCGATAGTTTCTTCACGAGTTGGTCGAAACACTTTTCGTGTGTTGTCAGGTGTATTATGGTCAGTGTGCTGGATTACCCAACAGGCAGACTAAGCACGTGCTTAGGGCATCAGCAAAGCAGGGGTACCAAAAAAAAAAAAAAAAAAAAAAAGAGAAATTACGGGGTTTTTTTTTAATTACATATGGGGGCACCTTAATCATTTGAGTGCTTAGGGTCTCTAAAGATCATAATCCGGCCCTGATTGATTATTGTATCCATAGCATCGGAAACGAACCAGAATATTTATGATCTATATCACAGTTTAATCACGAGAACGTTCATAGGCTCTGTTTCTATGATTAATGGTATAATCTGTTAATTATTAATTCCTACATAAGAGACGGTTTCAGACATGAGAAAATTTACTTATGATCATCTTAATTATGAGATGATGTTGATGATTAAACGCAGCAGAATAAAGAATGTTACATTTGCACATTGTGCTTCAAATAATGATCTAATAACTGGACTAAATGTACTCCATGAAAAACCTATCCAATAGAAAATATATTAATCGTCTATACCAAAGATACAAATTTCATCAATCATCATCATACGGATTGTTTCTAGAATTAAACATCAGACAGTTTGTTACTTACTGGCTCTTAAATATATGAAATTTACTGATAAACACCTAATGTACGAGGAAATGTTCATTATTTACCGTCTCAGAATACGCGATATTTAATTTGCACTTTATCATTCGATGGGCAAATTACCGTATATGCTCTATTAAGAAGATATGGCGACACTTGTATTAAAACAGAGGGCTAGTATAATAGGGTAACCCTATACAAGGTACTATGTAAATTGTACAGTATAGCATAATGGTGAAAATTTTTAGAAATGTAAATACTCATGCATACCTACCGAAGGGTGAACGTCGACCAGAGTGCATAGCTTTGCCAATGTCCACTGACAGTGGAACACTTTCATGTCGAGTGTATTGACTTCCACCATGTTCGACAGAAATATTTTGATGTGGACTCAATTAAGGAATATTATGATGATATACCACTCGAACAAATCTTGGACTTTATGAGGGAATGCAGTTTATATATACAAAAGTGTGACCCTATAATTTAAGGATTTTACACTTTTTACTTTTATAATTTATTTTATATACATTTTACAGAGTGTTAACATCTTTATAATTTATCTTTTATTCTGTAGCACTGTATGCTTTACATTTATTTGGAATGGTTTATCTTCCTAAAGTTTTTTTTTTTTTTTTTTTTTTTTTTTTTTTTTTGTGCAAGCCATTATTGTAACATTTTTGGAACTTTGCTTCTAATCTGCATGGACTAGCCATTTTGTGCTGACGGATCGTTAAACGGCATTTGACCTTGCGGATAACGGCATTTGACCTTGCGGATAACGGCATTTGACCTTGCGGATAACAAATTTCAAATTGAAAGAGATTATTGATTACAGTGCTGGATTACCCAATAGGCAGACTAAGCACGTGCTTAGGGCACTAGCAAAGCATGGGCACCAGAAAGAAAAAAAGAGATAATACGTTTTTTTTTAAAAATTACATATGGGTGGCACCATAATCTTTTCAGTGCTTAGGGCCTCGAAAGGTTATAATCCGGCCCTGACTATGGCGCCACTTCATCGATATCCACCAGACTTGCTTGTGCATGGTATTTGTTGGAAAGGGCTACCTGCTACTCTGTGCTTAGTGTTTATCGTGCAATTACTTACTATCAAATCAACTATTGGTCCTCACCGTATACCTGTGGAGATTCTTGAGTTTAAATCTGAATTTAGTTACCAGTAGGTGATGGTCCGAAGAAACGGCTGCACCTCATTTCACCCTAACATCAAGAAAAGCTCTTCTATTTCAGGCTCATACAAATATAGCCAATTTGATCTGGTGATATCCATATAGCATTATGCATATTATTGTGAGGGAAAATAATACCCCCAATGACTAGGTTGTTTAAGGCACATATTTCACTAAAAGAGTTCTCCATTCATTCTCGTTTCGTTCGCTCTGTTAAAAAATAAGCAATACATATGTGGAATTTCAGCATTAGTGTATTCATCGATGTTCAGCTAAATCCCCGTCTAACGTCACGGCTGGTAAGGAAAGTCACTCCTACGTACGCCAAGTGCGACTTACTTCAACCGTCTACGGCTTAAAACTTAGCAGATTAAAAAAAATAAAAATAAATATAGCACAATAAAACAAAAAAACAACATCAACAACAAACAAACTACAAACAAAACAATAATGAATGTTTAACACATTTTAATGGTTTAATAGTATATCATCCGCCAAAGATAAACTCGCTGACGTCGAAAACACTCAAGCAGAATAGTTCAGATACGACGTTGTTCATTCCTGCGCTAAATAACTGAGTAAAGGTAGAACAATATAAACAAACAAAAGATTTAACGGTAACTGCACATGACTATAAGGAACGATAGGTTGCACATGACTATAAGGAACGATAGGTTGCACATGACTATAAGGAACGATAGGTTGCACATGACAATAAGGAACGATAGGTTGCACATGACTATAAGGAACGATAGGTTGCACATGACAATAAGGAACGATAGGTTGCACATGACTATAAGGAACGATAGGTTGCACATGACAATAAGGAACGATAGGTTACACATAACTATAAGGAACGATAGGTTGCACATGACAATAAGGAACGATAAGTCGCTTTTAACACTAAAGAGAAACATAAAGAAAAGGAAGAAGAAAGAAATATGAATGATTGATCGATAGATAGATCAACTGAGAGAAAAAGACATTTATAGTTTCTGTCTTTGATTATGTTTTTTATTTGTTGATAATTAAGTGAATAATTGGCAGTGAAGTTCTAATAATTTATATCTTACCATTTTACAAAATATAGCCAAACCAAAAATGCATGAAGAGTTTTAAGAATAGATTGCATAAAAATATATTTTATTTGATCTCGGTCCAGAAGCAGGAAATTAGACATTCGTGTGTGCATTCTGTTATAACCTGATGTATACGTATACAGTGGTCCCTCAACATAACGCTGTTTACGGTAGACAGAAAAGTGTACCACATTATGAGTGAGGTTGCGTTAGACTGAGGTCGTCCCTCGCTATAACACTATTTAGGGTAGGATGGTAAGAGTACTGTTACGGAATTATGTATCATCTTTTTAAATTATAATATAGTTTTATTTGGTTTATGACCTTTGTATTATAATCTAATAGCCGTTGTTTAGTGCAGTGCACATTATCGGTATTTCAATGAGACCCAGTACATTGGTCTGGGAAAATCAATAATATTTTCGGTTAAGCATGAGTCATGTCACGTGAGCTAGCGCGTGAGTTTTTTGTACTTTTGTTCTGACCTGGATTTCGCAATTCAAAGAATGATTTATTTGTTGATCAGAAGTTAGATTGTAAGATCGTAATAATAAGATGTTTATTTAAGACGGAATTAAGAAATGGGTTTTATTTGTTTTAAAGATGCAGTATAGAATACTATAAAAGAAATGTAATTACTGCGTTCAAGATTCTTTATATTTACATAAGCTTGAGAAGTCATAAACGAGATTGGGTAATTGTGTGTGATTATCTACTTCAGAAATATTTCAAGACTACATTTTTGGGATTAAGTGCTGACATTTAAAGATTTAAGAATTATTCAGCTCCGTTGGAATTATTGGAAACTTTTTAAGAACTTGTGCGATATTCACAAGGATTTATTTGGAATTATTCATATTTGGATATAACTGATTCTTGTTAGTACATCAGCACAGTGGTGTTTTCATTCGGAACATTCTTCATTCGGAATATTTTGGATAACTTCCGGATCAGTGAACAATAGAACAATTTAGGATTATATGGGAATTTCTAAACAGTAAGTTATTTTAATTCTTTCACTTTGTTAGTTTGAAATATTTAATATTTTAAGAAATTAAATTTGTGTTTGTAAATCTTGAAAGCTTGTTTGAGTGATTCTTTCTGTTGTTACATTACCCCACGTTATAAGTGATGTTGCCTTGGACTGAAGTGGTCTCTCGGTATAACGCTCTTTAGGGTAGGCAGAACAGTGGACCACATTATTTGTGAGGTTGCTTTGCACTGAGGTAGTCCCTCGCTATAATGGTGTTTAGTATATGGAAAAATGGGTCACTCTGGGCACAAAAAAAAATCCATTCTCTAGCAATCTTGGATTAGGACAACTCTGTGGACAAGGGGAATTTAATGTTAAAAACTTCCATAAAATTAACATTTGAAGTCGGTCTGTGCTCAAAGGGAATCTAATATGAAATACATACATAGGCTTAACATTGTGGGTCACTATGGGGATCAAACACACTAAATGAAAATCCAGTTAAAGATATTGTAGGTTCATGACGACATTGGAGGTTAAGCCTTATCTTCTAACCATTAGTAAATCCAGAGACCTGCTATATTTGCGAGTGGCCTCTCTAATTAATACTCAATGCTGCTTAGTGGCTACATGTATATGTCCTAAATTTATATATAAACCATTACATGGAACATAGATTATGTTGGCGATGTAGTTAAACTTGCATATATCGTACAGATGCTATAAATGGCTGTAATCAAGAAAGCCAGCTCATGATAACACACAAATTATAAAATTAGCTCGGATTTTTAGCGGAGACTATAAAAAAAGTCCAGAATATTTATTAAAATGTCTAAGACTACAAGTAATTCTAACAAAATTACGTAACTGTCACCGAATGTAATGGAGTCTAAACAAATCATGAATATTATATTAAAAAATATGGCCCAGACTAAAAGTAGTACAAAAATTTCCAAAACTTACATGGAATTTAGCGAATACAAAAAAAAAAAAAAAAAAAAAAAAACCCAATCCCACCCCCCACCCCCACTCCCCAAAAAACCCCCGCGGAAATATTTTAGTAAAATGGGTAGACATAAAGTCGTACTCATTTTCTGAAACTAACACGGAATTTCGGAATTTAGCGGAGACTAAAAGCAACTCGGAATATTTTATGAATATGGCCTAGACTTAAATTAATACAAAAATTCTGAAACGTGCACCGAATTTAGCAGAGATCTAAAAAATCCGAAAACGTCAATGGGTTTAACATTGTGGATCACTATCGAGATCTAACACACTTAATGCCAATTGAATCGAAGACACAGTTTTAAAAACAAACTGAAAAACAATATTAAAGATTTTAAGAATTTGTAAAATTCCGTTTTGTTAATTAAGGTGCGCACTGGATAACAAAGGTGAGTGTTGGATTGCAATTATGTGTGTTGATGACTATCACAGAACTCTCCTTTCTGTCATCTGTGTGTTTGTATGTGTGTTTATTTATCTTTAATAATGTGTGTGGGTCAGTATGAATAAGTCCTCATAACTCTTCACATACTTTGCATATCTCCTACATTTGAATTTGTATGGGTGTGTGCAAGTTTTGGTTCATAAGGATATGTGAATAAGGATGTGGATTGGTCAGTAAATATGTGTGTTGGTCAATAACTCTATATTGGTCAGCAAGGATATATTTTGATCAGTAAGGGTTGGTGTTGATTTTTTAAATTTTAATGTATGTTTTGAACATTTGTTTATATTTTTAAAATGTTGTTTATTTCTTTTTCTTTTTAATTTTTTTCGTTAATTTTATTACATTTTTATTTTTTGATGATATTTTCAATCTCCGATAAATTTAGTGTCAGTTTCAGAATATCAGTAATACTTTAGTCTTGGCCATTTTCATAAAATATTCAGGATTTTTTAGTCACTGCTAAATTTCATGTCTGCACGGAATTTTAGTATTTTTTTTTTTTTTTTTTGTCTAGGTTATATTCATTAAATATTCCAGATTGTGTTTAGTCTCGGCAAAATTCCAGATAAGTTTTCGTATTTTAGTACGACTTAAAGTCTAGGCCATTTCCTATTGTACCAAGAGTGGCCCATTTTTCCCCATACCGCCCCCCCCCCCAACTTACGTTTAAATGGTTCCCTGAATAGTCTGCACAGGAATTTTAAAATATGTATGCCAAAACAGGGAAATTCCTAGATAAATTAAATCAAATAGATACATAGATAGATCATAAAAATTCTTCTTGCAAAATAATATGTTGAGGTGGATAAAAATAGAATTAATGATAACAAAGACGGACGTAAAAACTGCAAGGAAATTAAGAAGGTTATATACAAGGTGACATAGATGCGTAGCTAAGAAAAGGAATATAGTTAGCCAGGCAGATATGAATTAGATTAGTGAGTCAGTTAATATGAAAGTATTTTAGAAGTTGGTAGAGGATATTGTATTCACTGTTATTGTTATGCTCATTGTGGATACGTTAAAGTTGTTGTTTAGTTTGATTCTCATATGAGGTTCGGTAATCATAAAATCATATTTTGTCATGACTTCGAAGGTTGTTATACTCCTCACTGCCACAGCAATTTAATCACGAATGAAAGAGCATGTCAAAAGTTAAATCGTTTGCTTATATTGTTTATTATTATTTTTTTTTAAAGCGCCATAGCCAGGATCAAATATGGTTTGACCAAGCAGACGTCAGTGTGCGACGATGTCTTTCATTAGATACATAAGTAAATTAATTTTATAAAATGCATCATTAATTAATTTTCTCTAGAATTTAGACATGAAATCCTAAACTTTAGGAAATGTTTTGATCAAAAACATGTATTTAATGTTGTGCGATACTGTAGAATTCATTGAGCCATAACTGTTATTAGTGTTAACTCCACATTTGAAGAATTACAACGACTGCAAAAGAAGTCTGCAGGAACTGTCGTATAACCCTGTCATAGGTCATAATGGCAACCATTCCTATTTGTTCGTTACTGAAAAATATTGATACAAAAATCTTGGAGAATATATAGGTGTGCGTGTGTGCGTGCATGTGTGTGTGTGTTCATCAGTAGTTCATTCCTTATTCAACACGAAAATGTTGTGTATTTTTCTAAGTTCAGCAAAGTACTTATTCTTTCCTTCATTGTACCAGAGTTATACGAAAAATTCATACCTAACACTCCATAGAATAACCAAACTTCCAAATTCTTATTGTTTGTTTGTACACACTTTAACATGCGCTCGCTCCACCGGAACTACCCATTACTCATTAGAGTAGTTCTTCCTGATGATGAGGCTGAATATATCGTCGAGGCGACAAGTGTGATTAATACAGATAAACTATCCTGGAACCAAGTGTAATTCATGATATTCAGAGGTATGAGAACTGAGAAATACCTCCAGGGAAGCTCACCATTTGCGAGACTGTGAAGGCTCCGAGTGTATGTGGCGGTTAATGTAACCAGAGATGCCTTTTGTACAAATATCTCCTGCCTATATCAAATTGTATATAATAAACTCGGTGATTTTAGACAAGTTGTATGCTTTGACAATGTGGACAAGTAACTCAGTAATTTTAGACAAGTTGTATGTTTGACAACATGGACAAGTAAGATAATGCCACTTTTTTAATGTTTTGTAATGTAAAACTATTCATCTGATCATTGACAAAATTAGACCTTTATAACCACTTTTATAGTGTTTCTAAAAACTTAACAGTGTCAGGGAACGCCATTTGTTCATTATTATTTCTGTGTAATGTGTCATGGAGTCAAGGTTTTGACTGTTTCTATCAGTGTGAGGACGAAATCCCTACAGACAGATTGATTTCATCTGACTACAAGTGGATTTTTTTCCATGAAATCCTAAATTTCACTTACTAAGCTAACTCTTGTATGAAATGTAAAATCTCGTACATAACACTTGATCATTTCCTGAAATGTGTGAACTATCGCTTGCCGATTTCATGAAATAGGCTCACGGTTTCCCCTTTTGATGAAATTTGAAGGTTCTCTGTTCATTTTGTGATGGGCAGTTGCATGTTTGGGCTGTAACATGTATATAACATTTATTACGACAACTATTTTCATTTATATTTTCGGATTTCATTGCATTTTATGTCAGGAACACACTATCGCCAAATCACTGCTATAGCTTCATTGATTGTTCTTTATTTTTATTTTGTCCTTTTTCATCGAGGTTAGCATGCACGTGCTCACAAAGGTATTACAAATAGGAAAGACTCATTAATGTATTTGTATATTCCGGTAGTTATTCCGTTTCGGACATTAATCTTTACATCAGTTCTCAAAGAGCTTTATCCAAGCTTTTTCTCGCAATCTTTCCCTCCCCATGTTCGTTCCAATCTCTGTTGTAATACTGGAATATGATTGATTTTTCTCCCCATGTTCATTCCAATCTCGGTTGTGATACTGGAATATGATTGATTTTTCTCCCCATGTTCATTCCAATCTCTGTTGTAATACTAGAATATGATTGAATGTTCTTCCCATGTTCATTCCAATCAATATTGTAATACTGGAATATGATTGATTTTTCTCCCCATGTTCATTCCAATTTCTGTTGTAATACTAGAATATGATTGAATGTTCTTCCCATGTTCATTCCAATCAATGTTGTAATACTGGAATATGATTGATTTTTCTCCCCATGTTCATTCCAATCTCGGTTGTGATACTGGAATATGATTGATTTTTCTCCCCATGTTCATTCCAATCTCTGTTGTAATACTAGAATATGATTGAATGTTCTTCCCATGTTCATTCCAATCAATGTTGTAATACTGGAATATGATTGATTTTTCTCCCCATGTTCATTCCAATTTCTGTTGTAATACTAGAATATGATTGAATGTTCTTCCCATGTTCATTCCAATCAATGTTGTAATACTAGAATAGGATTGATTTTTCTCCCCATGTTCATTCCAATCTCTGTTGTAATACTAGAATATGATTGATTTTTCTCCCCATGTTCATTCCAATCTCTGTTGTAATACTAGAATATGATTGATTTTTATATCAATACGCATTGATTTTGTTTTTCAATTAGGTGAAATGTGTCATCTCACTAATGAATTGGCTTCTATTACTGTTGAGAGCAGCGCAATAAATATCGTCCACATCGGACATAATCATTATACACATAAATATCGTGCACATCGAATATCATCATTATTCACAAAATTTTGATATATGGCTTTAAAACGGGACATTACTCATGATACACACAGCTTCTGTCACATATTTGAAGATGCACACATGATGTATTTCAACCTGTGTCTCCGTTTCCGCACTCATGTTTTGATTTAACCGACCTAAACTATATGAAACCTTTTCTAAAAAGGAAATGACAAACCAATTATCACTTTGATTGTCATTTACTTATTGGAATCTAACGATATAATTTGGATTCTGGAAGGTTATATTATATATATATATATATATATATATATATATATATATATATATATATATATATATATATATTATTACGACTCCTTGGCCTAAAAACAAGTAACAGAAAGAAAGTGAAACCAACAAAATAAGTAAAATCAACAAGCAATTTATTTCTAGACAATTAATGAGAAATTTCAAAAGACAATATTGTGAATTAAAATCCAAATAATCCGAAGTGTTTCAATCACAAGTACAAAATAAAGAATGCTACGAATAAATTTCAGTAGCATTGAATATCCTGATGTACCAGTAGTCTTGAATGTCCTGATGTGCCTGAATGATGTAATCCAGAATATCATTGAATGACTTCACAAAATCCCAAAGTCATGTATCAATCTAATATGAGAGTGAGCACTTTAGTAATTCCAATGAATATTTTAATTCCTCTGTCTGAATTTGCTCTGATTTTCAACACAACTATACATATCTGATCATTAAACCAAATTCCTTAAAGACTGATAGTTAGCACAGGAATGAAATAGTGCTTACCAAACTTCCTATATATAAAGACAGATTACCTGACAGAAGTTTCTAGAAATCATATGGCTTACCTGACAAATATCAGTAATTCTAGTGGAAAAACCGTATAATTGTAAACAAAAGCAACCCTGGTCTCGAATTCTAAGTAAACAACTTGTTTAATCCTACCATTAAGGACAAAGTTAAATATGTACGACAAAAGTTAAATATGTAAACATTATACAAAACACCTCCCCTCATACAGAAAAAGAAAGATTTATTCAATAAAGCTTTCCTTTAAATATGCATCTGAAACTATAATGATCAAAATTACATAGGAAAATGTCGTATAAGTGTCACTCAGCTTAATTACACCAAATAAAGCAATATAGTACTTCTATTCACGTGAGAATGCATCAGTGATCACATTGTCTTTTTCCTTGATGTGTCGAATGTCCATGTTATATTCCTGCAGTATTGAACTCCATCTCAACTGTCTCCGATTTTTATCTTTCATTTTGTTGATGAAAGGAAGGGAAATGTGATCACTGTGTTCAATAACCGAAGAAAGAGCCGATGTAACACACACTTCAAAATGTTGTAATGCCAATATCAAAGCCAAACATTCCATCTCAATTGTGGATTAATTTTTCTGGTGCTTGTTTTGTTTTGTTTCAGAAAAATAGCAAACTGGATGATCCACACCATTTTTGTCTTCTTGAATCAATACTCTACCAACCCATACATGACTTCCATCAACAGTCGTTTAAATAATTGGCTGAAATTTGGTGCAGAAAGAAACTGGTGCATTCTCAAGCACGACCTTTAATTTATCAAAGGATTCTTGACACTGGTCAGACCAATGAAACTTGGATTTCTTACTCAACAAATTTGTCAAAGGTTCGGCAGTTATGAAAAAATTGGTACAAAATTGTCGATAATATCCAGCCATACATATAAATTGCATCAGTTGCTCTGTACAAACAGTCACAGGGAATTCAGAGAAAGCGTTGACCTTAGCTTTTACAGGTCTAACTTGACCTTGTCCGAAAATATGTCCTAAAAATGTGATACAAGCATGACAAAACTCACTTTTGCTTAAATTAATCTTTAGATTTGCATCACTGAGTCGATTGAAGAATTTCCGAATGGTTTCCAAGTGATCTTCCCAGGTGTCGATGTAGATAATGACGTTATCGATGTACGCGTCACAATTATCTAGACCAGATGTTATCATGTTCATAAGAAGATGGAATTTTGCCGGAGAATTTGTCATACCAAAAGGCATCACTTTATAATGATAAAGCGTATCAACAGTTACTAATGCTGAAATTTCTTTTGCCCTTTCCGTGAGTGGAATTTGCCAGAATCCCTTTAAAAGGTCAAACTTGGTGACATATTTCGCATTTCCAATTTTGTCAGTGCAATCATCCATTCTTGGCATTGGAAATAAATCCGTTTTGGTGACACTGTTGACTTTTCTATAGTCATTACACATGCGGAATGTATTATCTGGCTTAGGCACAATAATACATGGTGAACTCCAGTTACTTTTACTTGGTTCTACAAAATCATTCTCCAGTAAATATTGAATTTCTTTCTTCAAATATTCCTGTTTGAGAGGATTCATCCTGTAAGGATGCTGTTTCATAGGCGAAGAATCTACAATGTCAGCGTCATGATAGATTTTATTTGTTCGTGTAGAAACATCAGGAAACAAGTGTTCATACTCATGTAATAGCTGTTTTAGTTCATTTCTTTCCTGTTGTTGTAGATGTGAAAGTTTCTGGTCCAGATTGTTCAATATTTCTGAATTCCGAAGGTTGGTTAAACCAGAATCACTACAGTCAGATTGTATTCCATCGTTTACATCCTCACTGTGTGGGACATGTACAACTAAATTAATTGAATAATTAACTGGGCTATCTCTGTCAAAATACTTCTTTAACATATTTATGTGACAAAGTTGTTTCTGTTTCCGCCTCCCAGGAGTATTAATGATATAATCTGAGTCATTTACTTTCTTTTCAACTGTATAAGAATCATATAATTTAGCCCGAAGAGAATTTTGAGGTATGGACAAGAGAGCCAGAACTTTCTCAGCATGCTTAAAACTCCTATCCTGTGTATTTCTGTCATGCCTTAGGCATATAGGCAGAAGATTTAAACTGTTGGATGCCTAATTAATGCATACCTTGTTGGAAAATTCCAGACATAAAATTTTACCCTTGATCCGTCTGGCAGATTTGGGAAGGTCAACAAGTGTAAAACAAACCTTCACCAAAACGTTTACAATGATTTTAGTTTTAATATTTCTTAAAGGAATTGCCTCTGGAAATCTTGTAGATGCACACATTATGGTCAACACGTATCTGTTGCCTGACTTGTTCTTCGGTAAGGGACAGACACAGTCTACCATTATTCTACTAAATGGTTCGTCAAATGCAGGAATAGGTTGCAGATGAGCCTTAGGTACGTTCTGATTGGGTTTTCCTCCCATTTGACAAGTGTGACAAGTTCTACAGTATTTAGAAACATCACTTTTAAGTTTCGACCAATAAAACTGATTCAAGATCTTGTGATAAGACTTATTGACTCCTAAAGGACCATTAAAGGGAGTTTCATGAGCTAGACTAAGAATGTCCTGTCGATATGACCTCGGAACGAAAATAAGATAGGTAACTGACCACTCGTCACTAGCGGGTACCTCAGGTGGTCTCAATTTTCTCTCATAAGGACCCCATTTTTTACAAAGTCACACAATGGAACTTGTGTGGCTTCACTTTCACTAATAGCCCTCTGAAGCAAAAGAGGATCACTGTGATCAATACCTTTTGGTTGATCAATATGAGGAGAGAAAGTGACCTTATCAAAAGACTGACCAATAAATGTGTCAACTCAAGGAATAATTTACTGATCAACATCATTTTCAAGAGCTCGTTTTGCCATAGCTCTTGTAACTGCACAAGCAGGATACAAATCAGGGATTTCAATCTCAATAGGATCAACTTTTTTTAATCAAGAACAAGGCTTGTCAATTACAAGTGGATTAACCACGACCTTATCTCCAGCTAGGTCATTGCCTAGTAACAAATGGATACCTTCTGTAGGTATAGAAGTCACTGCCCCAACAGTCACAGGTCTGGAACTAAGGCTGGTGCCAAATTGACACAATGGAGAGGAATATTTACATAGCCGCACTCTACTCCCTGAATAAGTACACTTTCACTAGAAGAAGACTTCTCAGAAAAGGCAAAGTACCTGACAACAAAATACTCTGAGAAGCTCCTGTGTCCCTTAATAGTTTAATAGGGATAGTTTGGCAGAATCACCAATACGTGATATAGAACCTTCCTTCTGACATGAATGTTTCATAAGTCTCCATAAGAGAATCAGACTGGGGTTTGTTTGACTCAACAAATGTATTGCTTTAAATACAAGATCGTGACCCTGACCTCTTTGAAATAAGAGCATTTGGAATAGCTCTGCCTTTATTCTGTTGCTTTTTTTCAACACGAAGCAATCAGAAGTGACGTGCCTTTTCTTTTTACAACAAGTGCACGTAGGAATAGATAAGGATTTCTGATCAGTCTTATTAGATGTTTGATTTCTAACAGTTGTGCTGTTGTGAAATTTAGAAGTACTCGTTTGAGACTGAAATGGTTTTTTTTCTTTACCAGAAAACTGCTGAGAGGGAAACTTATTAACAAATGGAATTTTGTGAGTCAACGAATAATCATCAGCCATACGAGCAGCTTTTTCCGAAGTTTCTACTTTGTGCTCGTCAAAATAGGTCTTGACATCACTATGGATGCACCTCTTGAACTCTTCAATTAATACGAGCTGTCTGAGGTTATCATAATCTTGATCAGCCTTATTGGCTGAGCATCACATATCAAATAGTTGTTCTTTTTCCCTTGCAAGTTCGACATGAATTTGTCCAGTTTCTTTTCTACAATTCCTAAACTTTTGTCGATTTGCCTCAGGTACCAACTCATAACCCTTCAAGATGTACTCCTTAACCACATCATAATTAGTGCTTTGTTGTACTGACACGAGCTTTGCCAATAAGTACACTTTGTAATAAAAAAAAGTCCAATGCTCTCTTGGTCATTTCAAGTTTTCAGCAATTTTCTCAATGTGAAAAAAGTATTTATCTACTTCTTTTTCTTGAAAAAAAGGTATTTTGTTTCCTGAAAAGGGGGTATTAAGTGATATAGAATCTTCTGACATGAATGGTTCATAAGACTCCAAAAATAGAATCAGACTGGGATTTCTTTGACTCAACAAATGTATTGGGTTCAATACAAGACCGTGACCTTTGCCACTTCGAAATAAGATCATTTGAAATAGCTGTCTTTATTTTGTTGCTAATTTTCAACATGAACCAATCAGAAATGACGTGCCCTTTCTTTTTATAATAAATGCACGTAGGTTTCAGAAAGATCATAATATCTGGAAAGCTCATCCTTTTTCATAGACTCTAACACTACCTGGGTAGAATTTGAAACAAAGTTCTCAAACTTAGATGACATTGTGAATGCTTGCTGGCTTCACTAAAGATTTCTCAAATGGGTGAAATACAAATCTTTACCAGTAACAATGAAAATTCCAAAACGAAGTAAATTTAAAGTGTAATTTAAAGAAAGACGAGCCCCCAATTTCTGTTGCGACTCTATGGCCCAAAACTATGTAACAGAAAGCAAGTGAAACCATCAATGTAAATAACATCAACAAGCAATTTATTTCTAGACAATTAAAGTGAAAATTCAAAAGACACTTACAATATTGTAAATTAAAATTTAAAAAATCCAATAATCCCAAGTGTTCGAATCACAAGTCCAAAATATAGAATATTCCGAATAAATTCCACTAGCTTTGAATGTCCTGATGTGCCTGTGTCTTGAATATATCACACAAGAATTTCAGTCATTAGGCTTTGATATGGTACTTTTATCAAGCTATTTATTATATTAAAGATTTGTCTACTTTCCGAATAATTGATTGATTAAAATGTAAGGAAAATCTGTTCATATTAGTTTCTCTAAACATGTATCTTGATCATATATAAATCGGTGAAAAAGAAAGGGTAGATGCCGAAGGATAGCATATTATTTCATTAAATTATGCACCTATTTATTGCGGTTACAGATATATAATCGGAAGACAGGACAGCGTATACAGGTTTGTCTTCATAGGACATTTTATCTTCACCTTTAGACAAATATTTAAAAACTTTATTTGCAGACTTACCCAGAAATGTGGAGTTTTTATATACTTGCCTAGAAATGTGGAGTTTTTATATACTGACCCAGAAATATGAAGTTTTTATATACAATGTGGATTATTCTATGTGTTTTCGGATTCGAGTAAGTTGTCGAACTGAAAGAGTTTTACGGTGACTGAAACGACATTTTGCTTTCCTCCCTGATTAATCAAATCAACTCATTATATTACTTTAGGTGCACTTTTAAAACTGCTACAGACAGTTTTTAAATGGATTGGTTCTAGTTGTACAGGTGAGAGCTCAGGCCTGGCTATGAAAACAATCGGTCACGTTATTGACCAATCAAGTGCCTTTTAAAATGACTGTTTACTACCATAGTCAGGGAGAAAAATACAGAACTCTGTTAATCCTCCTTTTATACTCCAGCCCTGTCTCCAAGCAATTTCTAAAGACATAATGTAGATAAGCTTTCTTGAAAATGTCCAAGTATCTCACCAAGAATCAATGTTGAAAGATTTTCAGTAACCACAATTTTAAATTAGTGGATTTCCCAGGAAATAGGATAATTTATTCCAACAATTGCAGCAAAGTTACAGGACGAAATCGGGTAGAAGACTATCGCAATGACGAAACATAAAACTATCTCGTCAGTGACCTAGTTATGTCGCAAAAGAAATTCCTGTTGCGGTTTGAGACATTTGTCTCCAATTTTACGATCAAATTACGGAAAGCAATTAAATCCAATTACCTTTGATCGCTGCTGTGGTTTTCTATCAGCATGACATTTATGATGTGTAATTTCTAGCAACAGGGTTTTTCACTCTGGCAACTTCCGGTGACGTGGCGCGATAGAGGAAGTGATGTTCACATTGGATTCTCTTGAAATATAACATAATATTGTCGCTGCATGATGATATTTTCACTACTGTATATAGTGTGTCTAGTTTTAGCGTCTATTCAACTATCGTTTGAAATAATATACAGTAAATTAATTTATTTTTGTGGGTATCACTTTCGTGTTTTTGCGAAAAATGACAGTTTGGTGTTTTCCCAAAGGGATTATTGGTGGTTGGGTCTTGAAATTTGTGATTTGTATCAACCACAAAAAGGAAAAATTCGTACGAAAAAAAATTTATTTTCAAAGTCACAGACTCGCAGAATGCATTTCTAAGAAACAATCTATCTGTTCCTTTTTTTCAGATACAGGTATCAAGCTTTGGTAACAGATGTATTTCTTAAAGAATTCTCAATGTCCATCGAAACTGCTTATATTCAACTATTCTCATTAAATCACAAACATATGACCATTGCACGTAAGAGACTTGGTTCAGTAAATGGATAGCGTTTCCATTAGGACCGCCAAAACGGATATTTTTCTTCTAGTAAAACGCAGTTTTAAACACACTGGAGAAAGAATGGTTTATGTAATGCGAGAATGAATGTGGCGTGTTAGAGAAATTTAATGTCGTTCAATAATGCGAGGATGGGTGTCACGTCCTGAAAGGAACTTATTGCATGAAGTAAAATCTTGATTCCATTTAAACCTTGATGGTTTGGATTTTGTGAACCACATTAGTAATTTATAAATGCCCAACATCCGATACATCAAATGATATGTAAGTAATTTATTTGATCAAGACACAAACTTAAGCATTAATAGAGTTCCAAGTTAATTAACGCATGTTTAAGCATCAGCAGGGTACCAAGTTAATGCATCACTGTTTAATACTGAGTTTACAAAGTAAGATTCAAGACAATGCTACAGTAAACTCAGCAAGAAATGTCAGGTTCCTAAATATATATATATATATATATATATATATATATATATATATATATATATATATATATATATATATATATATATATATATATATATATATATCAATAAGATCTTCACCGAAAACAAAGGATAAGGCGATTCTGTAAAAATAGTTGTATCTCGTGCAAATTCTATGATAAAAGAAAGTGTATTAAATTTCTTGCAAAATAAAAGTACATTTATACCATTGTTTAGTTACCCCAAAATATTATGCAAAGTATTTATACACACAACGGACGTAGACAAATCTTAATTTATCCGGCGAAATATAAAATGAAATATAAATTGCTTTATATCAAATTGATTGCTTTGTAGAAGCTATAAGTTATAGGGTGATCAATGCAGACATTCAAATAATTATAAAGTAACTGTAAAAAAGGGAAAAAAAGATTTTATTTTGTCATGAGTTGTCAAAGGGTGGTGATATGTTTTCGCTTTTTAACCATTTCACTAACACCTTGGAAGATTGATCAGTTTTTGGATTTTCCCGAGAACAAGAATCTTGCGTGATGCGAGTGTCTGGACAGGACATTTGCTTGTCATAATGGATGAAGAAAATTAAGAGAGATCAGAGAAATAACCATTTTGTGTCGACAGTAATGACTTGGGGGTTTCCTACATTGTCTTAGCAGTTTTTCTTCTCATCTGTTAGTGGATATTTAGAACGGCAAGCAACTATTACGCTAAGATAATGGACGGGATTTTTCTGCATCGACGGTCGTGCATAAGATGAAACCATTTACAATATATTTCTTAAATTAATTCAGCAAATTCAACAATTTTAACTGACAACGAGGTAGGAAATATTATGTGTCTTCCCTTAGCCGGTCCAAAAAGAAAAAAAAGCATGACAAATAGGTTGAAATATGAATTTCACTTCCAAGTAAGAGCACTGACATGTGAGTCGTGGCAATTATTTTTTTTTTATATCATATTTGTTTTGCCCCATTTTTTGTTAGTTTCATTAATCACAACTTATAATCCATATAGAAAATCAAAACATTAACAGCCTATAAAATGGATAAGCCAGAATGATTTAGAGGAGAAAGAAATTAGGGCGTATATGAATTGGTGAATCTTGTGACACAATATAAAATAATTTTTTTTTATTGAATATGGCACGTCATCAAATCAACTGTTAATACAGTTTTGACAGAAGCTATCTTTTAAATTGATTGAAGTGGTTCATTTATGCCGAGTAAAAGTTTACTTTGTTATAGACTGCTCGATTCGATACCGATATGCAAATCAGTTTTATTTGAAATTACCGGTTAATGACAGCTTTATTGGACGAAGTATCAATTTATATCTGAGCTCTCTATTTCATTTGTTTTAATATGCAAACTAGTTCACGTTTGTTATGCCTTCAAATTTTCTTGCACTATCTGATTTAGAAAGACTTGGACTTTTGCGCCTTGTTCCCACTCTAATATAAATGGTCATTTACAAAGTTTATTTTGATATTCATTTGCGAAAAACGTTACTAATGAGTGAAGACTCTCTTGCAGAAAATTAAAGTCTGACACACATCCTCACTAGATACAAAGTCATTCTGATTATGTTGTTTCCCTAAAGCGTTGCCACTGCAAAACTAATTTAGTTCCAAAGACCGAGTTCCACTGTCGTATGGAAGACACAGGGAAACCTGTCGTCGAAGTAATCAATTGAACCCATACACCGTGTTTTTAGTATGATTAACTCTTTGAAGCGTGTGACATTTTTGTGAGGAACAGATAACAAGAATAATTAAACTAACTTATCAGAACCAATAGACAAGA
This sequence comes from Margaritifera margaritifera, assembly GCA_029931535.1. Taxonomy (NCBI): domain Eukaryota; kingdom Metazoa; phylum Mollusca; class Bivalvia; order Unionida; family Margaritiferidae; genus Margaritifera; species Margaritifera margaritifera. The sequence goes on along the minus strand of JAQPZY010001582.1, from coordinate 3,324,184 downwards.
ACTCTCGATCATCCCAACAGTGTTGAGATAAACTTGTGCAAGTCATGGGAGTTTTTTTCTTCTTGTGCCTATCTATTAACTCTATTCTCTCTTGTGGGCAACTTCTGTATCAGACTTGTCTTTGGAAAAGAATTCGAGTTCGAGCAAAAATGTCCTAATAAGGAACAGCGAGGAAAATTAAATGTTACTCTATATATAAATTGTTTTTATATAATTTTAAAAGGAATAAGGAAATGGAGTCTTATTATTGACCTAACGTTTGGTGTAAGTGATCGTGTTTGGCCACGAACAGACACACAAATGTAATGTGGACAAACTTGGAAATTAGTGGATATAAGTATGAATGCATCTAAATTGTTAATTAATCCTATATTGTGCTTTCTTCCCATAAGAAAGGCATATATCGTTTAAACTTAACAATTCTCGCCCAACATGTTTCTGTTGTTTAAGGAGGTCTTATCAAGATATACATGTTTTGCCTCAGAGCGTAAATGTGTGCTCGGCCGGATACTTCCAAATTAATGTGTTAGAACTTACAGGTGAGACGTAGCTATTGATTTTACACTGTCGAGATAAACACATTATGCTATAAAAAAAAATAAGATATATTGCGAAAACCATTTGCATTATCGAATTTTAATTTACATGGTGCGTATATTTCGTCTCCCAGCTGTTCGCTTATTTTGTGGGGAAAAGTGACAATTATAGGTGTCTCATTACCAAGGAACAATAACAATAACCGGCATAGAATAATAGCGCACATAACTAAACAATAATACAAAGAAATGATATCTAGGTATCATCATTTGAACCCATAAACAACTTTTGTCAAACGCTGGTGAAAAGCCTGTGAATTAAAAAAAATTCTATAACCACGCATCATGGTTCTGTACACAACCAAATGTTAGCATTGTATTATTTATACGTAAATATTTCTACATGAAAATGTTCAATCACGGAGAGAAAAGGTGCACCTAACTTGAAAAAACTTTCCAAGTAAATCGCACATAAGTATCTTTACAAGAATAATATATAAAGGTTTTAAAGTATATGTTTATTAATTTAAGAGAATCCAGTCATATGAAGTATCGAGTGTCTAATATATATATATATATATATATATATATATATATATATATATATATATATATATATATATATATATATATATATATGTATATATATACTGTGTTATTATAATCTTCTGATAAATATAATCTTCAGTGTTAAGAAGATATACATACAAATTATTACAGCCATATACAATATTCTTTTATGGCTTTCTCTATATAACATAATGATATCTTAATGCAAAGTTCTGTTTCAGACATTTAAATGTATTTGTCTCAAAGGGTTTGCGGCAAGCTTCTTAGCTTTTATGACTAAACATACTTTTCGTTCAAAAAATTATATTCTCACTGAGAAATTGCACGTCATTCGAAGCCTGTCAGATTTTATCATTTTAATTTTTTTTTTTTTTTTGAGAATGTCGTAATGTGTCTTCTATTTTAAGCAGACCTAATGTTTGAATATCTGTCTTTAACGTCTCAAGCAAAATAAATGGTTGTCTACATCGATAATAAAACGAGACAATCGCTTTTAGTTAGAAAGAGATAGCGCTAAATGGAGGGTCGGCAGACATGTTGATCAGTTTTACCGGAGAGGGAAGGATGCACCATTTTTCTTCCAAGACCGGTCCCAGAATGATTAGTTGTCTGTTGTTTCCGGCTTCATATGATAAAATCAGTAATAACATAAGCAGTTTGTGTGAACACCATTAAATTAATTAGTCGATAACATAAGTACTTTGGGTGTAATCATTAAATTAATTAGTCGATACCATAAACCCTTTGGGTGTACATCATTAAATTAATAAATCGATAACATAAGCACTTTGGGTGTACATCATTAAATTAATTAGTCGATAACATAAGTACTTTGGGTGTACATCATTAAATGAATTAGTTGATAACATAAGCGCTTTGGGTGCACATTATTAAATTAATTAGTCGATAACATAAGCACTTTGGGTGTACATCATTAAATGAATTAGTCGATAACATAAGCACTTTGGTGTACATCATTAAATTAATTAGTCAATTAACTGCGTTGAAACTTGACATAAATTTGTTGATAGTTGAATTAGTCGATTAACTGCGTTGACACTTAACGTAAACCTGTTGATATTTTAATGTGGAGATAGTGAAATGGTGGCTTCATAAAGAATCGTTAGTAATCTTCATGTTATAAATACCATCCATAATTTGTGTACAATTGATATAATAATCAAGCTTAATGCCTTATCCTATTTTTTATTTTTCAAAAATATTTTTTTTTAAAGAATACTTAACACTTCTATACTACAGTGGGTCATCAAACGGACACATACAAAAATGGACAGCAACCGCTACCAAGAGTATGGTGGCAACGAGTGGTCCGTGACATTTTTCCTTCGGGAGATCATAGCCTCCTAAGATTAAAATACTTGACCGTACACTTTAGATCTCTACATAGATAAATAGACGAATAATTTTACATGTGTAAGAAAATGATAATTATTGGTGATAACTATGAAACAAATGAAATATTATTGATGTCTGTCAGTGCTCACATTGTGTACTGACTCTTGTACAATCTCTTCATATAAAGTAGTAATGTTAAATTGCATCGTGTCCTTAAACGCGGTAGGTTTTTATGTAAATGAATCAACCAGTTTACAAAGAGATACAATTTCGATAAAGGTATATAATTTTGTATAACCGGATTAATTTTGTTCAAATTTAGAATGTACAAGATAGCATACCTCTTTCACGATCACACGGCATTGGCATCAAACTGCCTCAACATTGCGAGTTCAGAAGAATTCTGAATACTTTAGTACATACAATGCAGGTTTTTACCAAAGCCAGGTGATATAATAACACCACAAAGGTATATTAATGAATGGACATATAAAAAAACGATAGTCTATCTCTTTTTCACGCTCTCCAAGAGACTCTGCCAGTCAAGAGAAAGATCTATATCTGACTTACCTCTCTCAAAAAAATAGTCAGGCAAAGCAAGTATCTAAGTTTTGTTATAGTTCTCCCCCTTGAAGTATTGTTATAGTTCTCTCCCTTGTTAAATTAATGTTTCGGAAAATATACGCATCCAAAATTATTACCGTTATCTGGCATAAGAGTGCCTTCAATGACCGTAGTTCTATCTACAAATGTATCTATCCGAATTTACTAGTCTAGATTGCGGATTTCTTACTTAACACTGTATAGAGCAACTGTCAACAGACTAAAAAAAACACAAAAAAAAAAAAACAACTCAACAGAAGAGCTGAAAAATATGCAAGCATTTTGACAGAGAGGCTGTCATAAAATGTAAAATATTAACTCTTCTATGTATGTGATGAAGTAAAAAAACAGAATATCTAAATTTTCTAATTATTTTTGACATTTCCTTCACATTTATATGTTTTCATCACAGAAGGGATTTTTTTAACTGTCACAGTATCATTTAGGACACACCATATATACTCACAAATAAATATAATCCAACTGCAAACAGCATAGACCCTGATCTGCCCTCGCAGAATGCGCCGGCAGATCAGGATTTATGTTGTTTGTTCTACTGATTACTTCTAACAAACCGCAGAGACCCAGAACTGCCGCCGCATTATCTTGGTCTGTGCAGTTTGCAGTTGGATTTGATTTATAAGCGAGAACAGACGGTATGCCCGAAGAATGTCGTGACTGCTGGTAACATCATTCATACGAGTCGACAAGTCAATTGATTTAATATGGCTTTGCAATAACACTGACTGTTCATCTTCATTAGACCCGATGTTTGAGAAAAGAGAATTATTATTTACCAAAATGTTTTGGGTTTTTTAGCTGCCAATTCTTTTTTGTTTTGTTTTTTGTTAGAACGTATCTTAAATTGTTCCTATTCCTTTTAGAATCGCATGTTTGTGGTTGAATATTTTATCTGATTGATGCACTCAGTCACCTACGTCTTAAACACAATATAAAAATAGCATCATAAGTACCTTCTGCTGTATTTCGTTACGAATGTATACCCCTTTATGACCAGGACTAATACGAATTTATACCCCTTCATGACCAGGACTAATACGAATTTATACCCCTTCATGACCAGGACTAATACGAATATATACCCCTTCATGGCCAGGAGTAATAGTAATTTATACCCAATCATGACCAGGATTGATACGAATTTATACCCTTCATGACCAGGACTAATACAAATTTATAAGCTTCATGACCAGGACTAATATTTTTCCTAATCAAGCTTTTTCTTTCTGATGTTTTGCGCCAATGTAATACATGCTTAAATACACTTCGTGTGCGTATTGCATTAAGCTTTTCTTGTTATTTTGTCCGTTTTCCAGTATGCGTATTGCATTAAGCTTTTCTTGTTATTTTGTCCGTTTTCTGGTATGCGTATTGCATTAAGCTTTTCTTGTTATTTTGTCCGTTTTCCGGTATGCGTATTGCATTCAGTCTTTTTGCTATTTTGTCCGTTTTCCGGTATGCGTATTGCATTCAGTCTTTTTTGCTATTTTGTCCGTTTTCCGGTATGCGTATTGCATTTAGCTTTGTGCTGTTTTGTCCGTTTTCCGGTATGCGTATTGCATTCAGTCTTTTTGCTATTTTGTCCGTTTTCCGGTATGCGTATTGCATTTAGCTTTGTGCTATTTTGTCCGTTTTCCGGTATGCGTATTGCATTCAGTCTTTTTGCTATTTTGTCCATTTTCCGGTATGCGTATTGCATTTAGCTTTGTGCTATTTTGTCCATTTTCCGGTATGCGTATTGTATTAAGCTTTTTGTGTTATTTTGTTCGTTTTCTGGTATGCGTTTTGATAAGCTTTTTGTGTTATTTTGTCCGTTTTCCGGTATGCGTATTGATTAAGCTTTTGGTGTTTTTTTGTCCGTTTTTCGGTATGCGTATTACATTTAGCTTTTTGTGTTATTTTATCCGCTTTCCGTATACGCAGACATATGAGATGTGTATGCCTGCTTATAATACAGAATATTTAAAATATTTGACCGTGAATTATACCAAATTTAATAGTCTTGATAATAAGGAAAGGCATAATGGAAAAGGCCCAGAATGCCAACTATAGTTATAATAACCCCCAATCCATTGGTTTTACAGTCGATGTACTTACTTTATGTGAAAGGTCTTAGGAAATTTATTGAGAATATGCAGGTAGTTTCTTATATTCTCCACATATTCACCACAAAGCATTCCCAAGAAACTTATACTAAAGACAATAACAACTATTCCAAAATAGCATTGGAAAGGTACCAATCCTATCACATTTCATGTTAAAAAAAAGTGAGGAAACGAAGAATTAGTAACTGATTAATTAGCGACTTAATAACCTTTTCATAATTATATATTTCAATAGTCACGCCATATATTATACAATTAAATGTATACAAGTTTTTTTCTTCTTCTTCTTTTTCTATCTTTATGGGAATGGACATGGATTTGATATAGTGAGAGATTTTATGGAGTGACGTTTTGTTGTCATCTAAAAAACATTTTCAGTCTTTGTTTGTATCATTTATCAAAATAAAGCCAGAGGTACCGTCTCTACTCGCGTATAATACGATAATACGACTCCAACTGTAAACTTCATATACTCAGATCTGCCGTTGCATAAAACCCCAGCAGATCTGAGTCTATACAGTTTGTTAGAAGTAATCAGTAGAACAAACAACATAGACCCTGATATGATTTGCAATTGGACCCGACTTATACGCTAGTATATACCGTATCTTTCTTTGATATAAAACGTTGCTCTTTCCTCCTACAGCTTAATTGTAATTTAATATGCATCCCATAATGCAATTTAAGTATTACAATTGTAATTTCATAGGCTTCCCATGATGCATTTGAAGTATAACAATTGTAATTTCATAGGCATCCCATAATGCAATTGAAGTATTACAATTGCAATTCATAGGCATCCGATAGTGCATTTGAAGTATTACAATTGTAATTCATAGGCATCCCATAATGCAATTGAAGTATTACAATTGTAATTTCATAAGCATCCCATAATGCACTTGAAGTATTACAACTGTAATTTCATAAGCATTCCATAATGCAGTTGAAATATTACAATATTTCCAATTAACATTGTATTTGTTTGCAAAGTTCTATAAGGGTATACTTTGGATATCAAGAGTACCAGTTACTTTTTCAAATCAGTGACTGTAGTATGCGCACACTTTTAATACGCGGTTATTGTCAGTGCAGTGGATCACAATACGTCTATTGGTATAGTATCTGCATTATGTTTATTACACTACAATATTTAGCAGCATTAAACACAAAGCTGATTGATTTACAAAAACGAAGATAACCAAAATAACAAGTTAGTAATAAATCAAGGTACTGCAAATAGATATGTAGTTCCTCTAATCATCAAATAAAAAACATAATGATTATTGTCAGAGCGAATATATTTCATAAAAATTTAGTTTTCTTTCACACACATATATATGGTTATTTTTGTCACCCCGTAGGTGGCGCTCTACAGATATTACGTACTTCTGAGAGAGTGACAGTGTAAGATAAAGTTCTTTGCATTTGCAACATGCACAGCGGAGAGAATGTTGGCATACCTCTATGCTACTTTCATGTTCTGTGGCTGAAATGTCTTTACATATTGTATTTGTGGAAATTGGACATGATCTAAGCACACAGCTAACCAAAATGGCTGCTCCCATGTGCTCGAAAAACCAGCCGGAATTAGTCAAAAGTACACTAAGTTTAGCAGTTATTAAACGAATTCTGCCAGAGTAGACAATACTATCTTATGAAAGTGCAATGAATGAATGACAAAATATATCAAAAGTAAAAAAAAGTTATCGGCTGTTTTTTTTTTTTTTTTACAATTTACCTTTGAAGTCCAAGAAGAGAAAATGACCAAGCGAATCTAGCAGTTTTTTGATAGGCGCACATCTGAAGTAAGGTCAAGCTGTATACTCTATAACGTAAAATGCACCTAAAAATCATACACTAAAATAAAGGGAATACAATTGTTTTTTTTAACAATACCTAAGATATACATGGTCTTTTTCAAATAGCCAGGATAACCAGTGAGGAAAGCCTGGGAAATTCGCTTTCTTTAAAAATCTAACCCTATGCAAAATAGGAAACTGAAGAGCGTCACCGGTGTGCTTTTTTCCGTATAACGGAAATCCCGTGTCCTTTTTTTCGTATAACGGAAAGTCCGTGTGCTTTTTCCGTATATGCGGGATTTCACTCATGCACTTCTTATCTGTATTTTATATTACAATGAGCTAATCGGGGTTTTATGACTGGCTCGAAAGTATGACTAAAACACGAGGTATATTTAGTTGTAGTGTCAAGTAATCGTATAATGAAAAGCTTTGTCTTTACATGTTTAAATTCGAACTGGTTATGTTTAACAGAACATTCTGCTGAAAAATAAAGCTTCAGAACGACCGTGTGACTGGAGATGTCAATAACACAGGCTAAGGATAAAAACCAGACAGCTGCATTCAGCAAAGCCTACACTAAATAAAATTAAAGACAATCTGATTTTATATATTAGATTCTAAAAGCGGACACTTCGTGCATGATCTAGTGCGAATTAACGTTAGCTACACGTAGGGTTTGTCTAGTCAATTTTAATAAATCTCGATTCAAAACAACATAACTTTGAAATACACGCAATCAGTCTATCTCGGCGTGTGTGTATGTGTGTGTGTGCGTATGTGTGTATATATATATATATATATATATATATATATATATATATATATATATATATATATATATATATACTTTTCATGAACAAATGTTAATTTGAATGTTCGATTTCAATAGCTATGATTTAAATAACAAACTGTATATTAATATGAGCATGTATCGAAACAATATTGTAAAAGCATACAAAACATTTTGAATCTATTGATATTTCATTTTCCTATTTATGTTAGAGAAAGATCAAACGAATGAATAGACTTTCTTTCTAATTGATTACTCCATGCATATATATTTCCTTTTCGATGTTATGGCTCTTATCACCTAATTAAAGTTATAAAATTAAATTGATTCTACGAATGATGGATGATGTATCTATGCCAGACCCTTGACACCACCTTCTGCAATGCGTTTAAAATAGATTTATTTAATGCTCTCTTTTTCAATCAAAATGAAGGACACCATTGCACTTAAAGGAAGCTATTGACAGCCAATGGGAAACCTCTTATACCATCACCTAAAGCCATTTGGGGAATCCATCCTGGGATCCACAAAAAGTTGAAAGAATGGTTTCAGTCCTTTTTAAATCTTTCGATACCTTTGGTCAAAGCAGAATCCCATGGCTAAGTTCCAAGGCCGAGAAACACGTCAGACACTTGAACAAGCATAAAAATGTTCTTACATTCAGCATATTGACTCATTCAAACCCACCATAAAATTTCAATCGTTTTAGCATTCCTATTTGAAAGGATTGAGTGATTTACTATATGACAATAGCAAACTTACAATTGCAATGACTTTATTTTGGACAATGAATGCGAGACATAGAAGAGCAAAAGAGCTAATGGTCTTTCGAATTTAAATCTTATCTTGGCTCAAATTGAGGTATTTCCATCATCAAATATCAGAAATACCACAGGTTGTATAAGTCATTGACGTAATCAGATAAAGAAAGCTGTCCAATATGAGAGTTTGGCGCAAGAACAACGCTGGCAAGGCGCGTCGTTTGGCCCAGAATTTACTATTGGACATATAGTGTGGTATCGTTGTAATTTACTTCAACAAGGTTATGACAATTTAATTCGCATATGGGATGATATGTCCAAATTAAATTTACATAATCAATAAAGGAACATAATTTTTCAATAAAATATGATTAGCTAGTATTCTTTTCTAGATGAAGTAGCACATTTCTCTGACAATAGCCCTCGTTCGCACCAATCTCAAAGCAATTTGTTACAAAAGAAAGGAAAACTTATTTTCCCATATTTTCCGGCCTCAGACAATCGGGCCTGACAGGGAATCAATACAGTGCCTGTCTTCATGGGCAATTGGACTGCAAATTGTCGTGTTTTCCTCCTAATTGCACATAGGTACCGCCATCACGTCCTAGACAGGTACTTTTTATGTCAGATTTCCCCGGTTGATGAGGCAATTCTTCTTTCAACCAACCGCATGTTTCCCTTTCTAAAATAAAAATGAATCTTGATTAAATTGATTTAAATGAGGCAGGGCAATGATTATATTAACGGGACCAGTGAGTGAACAAACGGTAGTCCGACACAACAGTTAGCAACAGAGTGAATCTGGCACGAGTGAAGGAAAACTCTGGCAATATTATAGCCGTGCATTACCTTTGACTTCAAACTCCCTTTAACTTTTCCGACTAGAGGTGCGGTCTACCTACAACTGAAGAATGATGTCTTTTTATTTTCTTTGTCCTCACAAAGTACTTCACCATCTGCTTTGATTTCAGATGTTGATATGTCCAAACAAGCAGAAGAAACCGAGTAAATGGGGCGATGCTGTTTGGAAATGAGAAATAAGTACACGTATCAGTTATGGCTGAAAGCTTGATTTAATTTAACATCAACACGGTGTTGATAAGATCATAAGGACCAAGAAAACAGGAATCGCCCCAGTTATCTGAGGCGGATCTTGACTGACTGTATTGAAACGTTAACAGTGGAGCATTGCCAGTTGCAAGATATACAGCTCACTGTCTTTACCAAACCTAGAAGAATATAACGGAAAATATGTTTGTGAAGGAGCACGCAATTTCAAGGAAACAATTTCCCTTCCAAATACTCATCGACATTGCGCTTATTTTGGGAATTATTATTCTAGCACTGGGTCTGTGGTGTGCATTCAGGGAAATTGAAGAATTAAAACGTCTATCCATCAAAGGAAACATTCTTCTAGAGCAGACTTTTAAAAATGTGAAAGAGACCGCTAGTGAAAATTCTACAAGTCAGCAATATATACTGAATTTATTAAAAGCCGACAGTCAATCAACACATAGTGCCTCCCGAATTAAAAGGAAAATATCACAACGTGAGACAGGGAGCAGGGGAAAGGAACATATTAGATCTACATTCAGGGTAAGTCTCTTAATGTGTCCTGACAGAATTAATGCATGTACAAATCATTTTCTATGAACATACGTAAAGTATATACTTCCATCAATACGTTGTATGCATATATGTTTATATGTACGCAGGTAGGTAGAAGATAGGTAGATGAGTAATTAAGTTGGTAATTATGTAGGTAAGTGGTTACCTAGATACGTAGATTAAAAGGGCACTTTTTCAGCAAATTCAAAGCATTTCTTCTATTTCTAAAATCTCTCACCCCCCTGGTATTATTTTTTTCTGCTTATTATCGCAATACGTATAAATTGTTAACTACATTCCTACCCCCTTGCCAAGTATTCAGAATTTTTCTCCATCCTCCCCCCCAAAAAAAAAAAAAAGAAAAAAAAGACTCTCTTTATTATTTTCTTATTGTCAACTAATACAGAGTAATGGATAAAATTACAGAAATGAACCATTGAAAACATAAATTGGACGACATTGTTTAAATAAATAAGTATACCAAGAAATGTCGAGAAATTCGAATTCCAGTTGTGTTATTTTATCACTACTCTAAAACAGCTATATCTTACCACCATGTTATTTATAATCTTAACGAAAATAAATGGAGGTGATAACATCTCCAAACCTGATTAAAGTGAATGATCGCACCGAAGGCACATTTACTGCCGTAATTCATGGGCATTGAGCGGAGCGACAACGGCGGAGCGAACCCTACTCTGAATTTGTGTTTATATATATATATATATATATATATATATATATATATATATATATACATATATATATATATATATATATATATATATATATATATATATATATATATATATATATATATATATATATATATATATACTAAATAATGGCACAAAGCTACATGGTATTGTATTCTACAGTGTTCCTGGATGTGATATAAATATATAAATAGATCACGATATATTCATGAAAGGAATGCTTTTAGTATATATTTGTTTACAAATTTGGACGGTCTAAAAGTGTAGTCAAAGCTAGTTGCATTCAAAACATCATTCAAGAGAATAAAAATGTAAAGTTGTTGATGTTGAACATAAAATGTAATCCCTAATGTTTATGAAAAGATGTAGATTTGAAAATTACTTTGAGGGATGATAACATTGAAATAAGTAGAATCAATCCTACTAGCAAGATGGTTTAAACAGTGAGGTATGAAACAGGAATAAATTAAATATTTGATGTGGGTAAATACACAAATATGCATTCTGTCAAATTTACAGTACAATTTGAAGATCTTGTAAACATAAAAAATTAAATCCACAACGATTCAGCAAAAACAGAAATATAATTTACAAAGGTCAATTTAAAACAGCACATGGTGACTCAGTATAGAAAGTAGCTGTAGCAGAATCAATCATAGGAATGGCAAAATGTAAAGTAAGTCTGAAATCATTTATACCTTTGAAGGAATAAACAAACCGTTGCAAATTGTTGAAGATGGATGTCCTGTTGGCTTATTGATAACACCTAAAGTCAATTTATGAAGCATATATTATTATTTCAATGTTTTTATTTCCTTTTAAATGACCGACAAAGAACATTATTTAACACATCTTTACTACGATCCTGAAAGTCCAGTTGCTTACACAAATATCAATAAATTGTGAGCACGAATTGATATTTTAAAAAAGTAATATACGCCGAGAACCAATTGAAAACATTATTTCATTAAAATAAATGATGTAAAAAAATTGCATGTCTCCTCCAGAGACGGGGGAAACACAGTACATAAACTGTTGCACCAAAAAGAATGAAAACTTCGAGTTTTTGAAAGATAACGAGTTTCTAGAAAGTGACAGATGTAGAAGAAACGGTGGAATGGAAAACAAGAGAGTTTAAACGCGCATGATATCCCAAAAAATGGCAGGTAAATAACAAAATGGTAGACAAGGAAAATATGATAAAGCGACGTCAGTGTATAAAATATCCATGCAGGTTAGTACATCCCAAAAATGACAGGTAAGTAACAAAATGGTACATTAGAAAAAAGGCATAAGACGACTTAAATCTTTAAAATATCCTAGCAGGGTAATAAATGACATCACAGAAGAAATGAAGAAGCTATAACATCAAAGATATAAACTGGATTCTAACTGCAGCTCTAAAACGATATACCCCACCCACCACTCATGCAATATGAAAGGCTACAAGCTAGTATGTGTGATTTTGGACAAAATAAAAGGCAATAAAATCACGGGGTGTTGGTGAAATCATGGGCACATTTAAACTTTTCTAACGTTTATGCAAAGAAAGTATAGAATTTACACAAATTACTATGCTTATATTTTCTGGACAACATTTTTGCCATATACATTTTAATTCGTCTATAAACATTAAATCACAAACAGTTACTACAAACTCAGCCAGATGCAATTGATCTGAGAAGAGGTTTTACACCACATGGATGAAACAAAATACAGTACACATTTTATAGTGTGTAGATATATAGATTATGAATATAAATAAGAATGTCTTAACTTTGTTTTTGTTGAAATTAAATAACACAAAAAATAAACGGTGGGATCAATATTGGAGATACATTCAGTTGTAACATGTTACAAATGCAATAAAGAAAAACTGATATTGGAAAGGAAAGCAATGTACAAAATAGAAGGGATGTAAAGAATGTGCAAAATCAACGAGATTAAACTGGTATCACAGTGGAGGACATGAAAAGGTTAGAGACAGGAATCAACAAAGAAGTACATTTGAACGCGTAAAAACAGTATGTAGAATCTCAATGTATGTGTACAAGAAAAAGAATATTACACAAAATATTTGTTTAAAATTAAATAATGGACTTCAGAATAAAAAGAAAATAATAAATGCAGCAACTTACTCTTGTCCCGAAAGTCAATTTAGTCCTCCAGTTGACATGGCTATTGCACAAATATTTAACAAGATGAAAATTGACTACACTAAAATAAACATTTTCACACTCCAACCATTAAACATTAGTTGTTCTTGTTATAATTACGCTTTAAAATTTGAAAGTGACGACTTTGTTAACAGATACTGAGCACAGCAGATCAGTTAAAGCGGGCAGTGTGGATGGCAACAACTGTTGGTAGGATTGTCCTGCTGGCATTTGACGGACGAAAGTTTGCCAGAGTTAGTTAAATCTGTTTGCATACTGTTTTTAAATGATAAAAATTATATTGATGTTTGGATTTGATTCTTTCTTCAAAAATAATGGATTAACAGATAAGCGAAATCGCAAGCTAAATCAAAGCATCAACAAAGATGTAATCTGCATCTTAGGCGGACAAGTTATGAATGAAACAGCTATTTCATAATATGTTTATACTGTTCAGAATAAATCTAAAAAGACAGACGAGTTGTAGAGAGAAGAATTACGGTAGCGATGAACACATTGTAGCGAGTTTTCAAAACAATATAACAGATTCAAATGTTAAATTGGATTATGCTGTTAGTGAGGAGTGAGTTTTTCTCCTACCAAGTGACATGATTATGAAAATAGGTTAGTATCGTTGGAAAACAATGTACAGATATTGAAAGACTCGTTTTAACTTGGTTTTAACCCTACCATTAACACAGATGCATAAATGAATTGTATTCCAAAAGGTAATACACAATCTCTGACACTACGACAGAAATTGTTGAGGACAAAAAAGAGGACAAAGTGAGTAAAAATGATGTAGAAAAGAAGGATTACGATAATAATATTCCTACTGTCCGATCTGCTAATACAAAAAGACACTCGGACATTCAAATGACACATGACAAGTTAGAATCGTTAAAAGCAATGTTTATGATGAAATAAACAGGCTATCATTTCAACAGATACAAAAGGGTACAGGAGCTGCTGTTGTTTCCTGCCTTCGGCTCACGTGCAGAGCACGAATTACCCACAGCTTTGATAATATCTGATCCTGCTCGTTGCTTCGTTTACATCTTTGATTAACAAAATGCACACAAGAGACCAACTAATGAAAAAATATGTAATGGAGGGGTGGCGAAATCTGAAAAGTCCACTGTATAAGACTACTTACTGTATTTTAGTACAATATGTCACATATGCTAGAAAGGTTGCTGTACCGTAGTAAAACAATTCCGGGGTATATGCCACTTCCTATTGTTGCCTTTACGAGATCCATGAGGCTGAAATTGTGGGTTTTATGAAATTTCGAAAATTAATTCCACCATTTATGGAGCACCTCTGTAACTCTGATGAATCATTTTCATCTGGAATTAGTTTCTCTCGTGCATGTGTAATGAAATCCCCTAAAGCAACTTCTAAAATGGAACCAGTATTATTCATATCACATTTGAAACAAATGTCCTCCTAGTGTGCCTTGCATTGGACTCCGGCATCTCTCTAATGTGCTTATCAATTGCTCATCTACATTTTTTTCAATTATTTTTCTTTGTTTTTTTTCTTTCCGGCAGATATTGAGAAATTCCCTAACGCAAAGATTATTGGCATCAAGAGGCATACTGAATGGCCTTGGCCTTGACCATTCGCACTCACAATTGCTTCTTATCTAACCATCTTTGTCCATGTATTATTGATGATTTACTTCGGCATATCTATGTGATATTATGCTCATTCCTATATGTATTCCATTTTCACTCATCGGGAACACATCATAATCTGTCCACAGTTCTAATTCTACACCTGATATCTTTATACTCGCATGATGTGCAGGAACACTGTAATAATGAGCAAGGTATAGTTTGTAATTTTTCACAAAGACATTCATACATCTAAAAAAAAGTATCACGTAGCATCAATGTATATTTCTTTACTTAATAGTCATACAGATCTCTAAGTTTTTTTAGGTTAAAATGTTCATTGAGTTAATGAACACACTGATAATCATCATTTGGTATGTTTGAATCGTGTAAAGTCGGTATAGCTGTTTCATTAAACATTTCAAAGCTATCCATGTATCCATGTGGGTAAATACCCTTCCTCGAATATTTAGACTGCACATTTGTAAACAGTTTCCATGTTTAAAATTAAGTTGTCACTCAAAAGTTTCTGCCAGCTGTTCTATTGATTCTCTGTGAATCTAATATTATCTACATATTTGTACTTTAAACTGTCATTTATTTTCCTTGTTTCTTGAACCTATCAACTGCGAAGTTCTTACTGAATGACATATATTTTTCATCGTTCGGTATGATTTTTAGCTCATCTGACTAAAGTCTGTCTTCCTTCGTCCGTCCGTTAACACTTGCTTGTGAACACTCGAGAAGCCATCTGTCTGATGAGATGTTGATGAGATTTGGTATGTAAGATTATATCATCAATATCTCGGATGAGTTCGATTATGAGTTACATTTACACATGTTAATGAGATGATCTTGCATCTCACTGACTGAGGTTGTGAACACTCTAAATGCAGTGTTTCTCATTAGATCTTGATCAGACCTTGTATGTAAGTTTGTATCATTGTGAGTGACATCCACGCATACTTTTGAGGTGATTTTGCATCTGATTGGTTGATCTTGTAAACACCGTAAAAGTCATATTTCTGAAAACATTTTGATCATACTTATTATATAAGCTGACATTATCAAGACATCGGAAGAGTTCGATTGTGAGCAACATCCATGCATATTAATGAGGTGATATTGCATCTGATTTGCTAAGCTTGTTACCAATCGAGAGCTCTTTATTTCTGATCAAATTTTTATTAGATTTTTTTTTGGATATTATTGTTTATATCCTTTGTGGAATGTCAAGAGATTCAGTTCTAGTAATTTCATGTTGGAAAAATGGATACATAAAGTACAGTGCATGCAATTACTTGCCAGTTTATATTAGATAGCAAGGGAAGTAACCTATCATAAAGACCACTTAAAATCACAGGTTTGCGGGTATGCAGAGCTCTTCCCCTTCCAGAAATAAAATATAAAAAGTTATTTTTCGAATAAAAGATTTGTACATTTCAATAGAACGAGATATAAAAAATACCAAAAAAAATCGATATTATTTTATGATGAATGATTTGTAATTTAAGCAGAAGAACAATATAAACTAACAATATAACCATTAACAATTTGATACAACAAATATATTTATAAAACTAGTTTGTAAAATAACAATTAATAACTACAATCTTGTAGATGAACATGTGTTTGCTAAGGAAAAAAGCTGTGTGGGAATGTACTAATAATACAATGTAGCCTCTTTGCAGAAAAACTGAAAGTGTCTCTGATGCACTCCAAAAAGGATATCTAAGTATGAATTTTTCATGGTATATTATATCATGTGCAAGATGACAATTTTACTTCAAGAAGAACATATCCAAGTTTATACATTTATTTCCAGAGAATTATTTCTAAAAACTTGAAAACCTTTAATTTTCTTTAATATTTTCTGTGTTATATTTTTGGTTACATTGCATTTTACAGTTGCCACTATCGCCGTAATGAAGTGCCTGAAACATGTGTCATTTATATGTTAAAACATGTATTGCGGATTGTTTTAAAGCATTTCATATCTTCAGCGTCATTACTCGCAAATTTTTTTAATGCATATTTTGTATTGTTAGTTTTTAATAAAATATTTACATGACTGGTCTGTTACGTAATGAAATCACACACACACACACACACAAATACACACATATTCATCTGTATCATTTCTAACCAATGTTTTCATGAATAGAGAACTGTCATAACCAAACAAGTTGTGAATACACAACGATATGGATTTTGTGTATTTGTAATTCAAATTTCACTTGATATGTGCTAGATCTCCATATTTCCTGTTAAGTGATAATGGCCTCGAACTTTATTTTCAATTACCTTTTTGTCACAGATATAACATATATATTTTAATTAAAATGTTTTTCATTTTCGTCTATAAATACTATAGCTTTTGCATTTTTCTGTCCTAATTTGTATGTACAAGTGTTTCGTTTCAACGCAAGGCATCGTAAAATACTTGAGTGCTGTCTGTTCTTCAGTAAATTGTTAATTTGCATCTCTTATGGATTGATTGTAGGTAAACACAAAACGATCATGGAATTTGTTAGGCTTATTTTATTTTACCTGTGGTACACACTGCGTCTGGCCTGATATTCTGGGAAAATATATTGAATTGTGTGTCAATTTCACTTTTCACAGCCATAGTTGTACCTACTGTATACGTTACCTTTGGTACCGTGATACTTTCGAAATCAGAATAAGTAACATACATAACTTTTAATTGATGTTGACAGTTTTTTAATTTTACAACTAGCCCGTCTTTAGGAATTATATCTATCGAGTTATCTACGTTGTATCGAATTATCTACATTCTACATTGTAACGAATTATCAACATTGTAACATGAAACCGGTATTCCTATAATTTTTCTGATGCATAGAGACAGGTGTATTTCCATCCGTCATGTCTGTTTATTCATGATAATACTAATCTAACATTTGTTTGTATTCTAACATAGTGATATCCTCCATCTTTGTGGTCATTAGGACCACACTATTTAAATATGACTGACATGTCGACATGTCTTTGTCTTTCTTTTTAGTTTTCATTAGCGGTTTGATTTAGTTTCTCTCAGTCTGCTGTCTCTCCCTTCCAATATTTAATGCACACTGACTGATATCTTAAATCCATTTTCAAAATGTCAAATGTCTTCAAGTTTTACATGACATCTCCCAAACCAATGACTGCATTTATTTTGATTATATGTTGATGGTCTATCATCATGATCAATTGATGAATTCAACAGAGATTCCACAGCATAAAAAACACATGCTGTCTTTATTGTTTACATTCGTACAAGCTTTTATTCTTCGTATTTCATTCATGAAAAGCCATGTATGAGTTTCCTCTGAGTTGTTGATATCTATGTAATGTCAAATATCCAATCCTGTCAAACATACATCTTGTACTTTTTTGCTTATTTCCTGTCCAAATTTGGCATACAAAACAATTTTTAGACTGAACTTGTTTACCGTCATTATGAATTATCGTTGGTCCTTTGTATATTTTTTGTTGCGATCATGACACGCCAGCTCCTCCCTAAAATCTTTTTGACTTCCTAGGGCACTTCTTTTTCGTTCACATGGTAGTTTATATTTTTAAACTTTCTTTTACCATTGTCACTCGGTTGAACCACACACAAGAGCAGCTCCAACTGGAGCCATTTTGACTTCCTAAGGTGCTTCATGCGCTGATATAGCAACTTTCTCACTTTCTCATTTTCAACCCATTTCTAGTCAATGAGAATATATTTGTTTTTGATCGGGAGTGTATTTCATCTGCTTTATATTATGTGATGGGCTCTATAGACAACAAGGTAGTTCTCATTTATATAGAAAAACACTCCACCTCTGACAGGAACCAAACAATAGAACTTTCGATCCAAAATCCCGTGCGATACTCCCAGAAAAGCAGACTCAGTTACTAACACACGGTAAAATTAAATTATATAAGTTTTACCTGTATACTGACATTCAAATATCGCTATAGTAGGATACGGTTACGCTAGTGATTCCGCCTTCTGTACGCATTCTCCGAATGATCTTTCGCTTACATCAGTCAGGTTTACTGATTTTTCAAAACTACAGTTGTAAAATTTTGTATCATCTCCATTTAGTTTAGTAAGATTTCTAATAGTACAATAGTACGTCTCCGCCAGTAAATATCGACTTTTATAAGATAATATCCTTGCAGTCTTTATGCGCCCGTAAAATATCCATGTTTTATAGCCTTGTTCTATACCTATATGAATGAGTTGGTATATTGCGCTAGTAATCGTTCCTCCGGTACACATTTTTTTCTGTGATCAATCACTTTAATCAGGTTTGATTTTATGACCTCCATTTATTTTCGTTAAGATTAAAAAAAAACGTGATAGTAGCTAGAGTAGTGAATAAAATGACATTGCAGGACTTTGAATTTTTCGACATTTCTTGATGTTTTTACAGGTACAAAAATCGTACATTTCGTCAGTTTTTCTTTCATATCTTTTATTTCCCTGACTAATACGATATTTTTTGATCTAGCGTTAATGGAAAGAGTGTTATTTGTCGTGTGATTTGTAAGTTATATATAAGTATATATATATATATACACACACATATATATATATATATATATATATACAATCACTTATCGCAATTTAAAATGTTCATGTAAAACAAATTTACTTTGATTTACATATATATTCACCAATTATCATCAGTTTTTGAAAACGTTCCGATATATTTTAGAAACAGAATCTAGTTTAGTTTCCAAGCAGTTATTTTAATATCTTTCTCATAGAAATAAATCACTTAGTTAAATGATTACCTCAGCAGAAAAATGTAAATATTAATACAGGCTTCGACGTCGTAGTAGTTGTACTATCAGAAGAGGGAAGCAGGAAGGATAGTGTCTGTTCTAATAATGCTTGTCCTTAATCTCTTGATAGTGCAGATGTTTCTGTGATAAATCATAAACCGAGCGCAGCAACATTAACAACAACAACAACAACAACAATAATAATAATAATAATAATAATAATGGTTCTACTACTACTACTGCTGCTGATGCTACTATTACTAATACTACTATTACTACTACTACTACTACTACTAATAATAATAATAATAATAATGGTTCTACTACTAATACTACTGCTGCTGCTGCTACTACTACTTCTACTACTACTAGTACTACTACTACTAATAATAATAGTATTAATGAAACTTTCTCGTTGATGCATTCCTCAAATAGAGTAGCTTTTTATTACTTTATGAACTTGCTTGTTATGCCATGTCAATAGAGTCTATTGTGTCAACAGGACAAGCTTAAGGGAATATTTTTTATGAGTGGTGTAATTGTATTATGCTTTTTACAGCTAATACCTCCACATTTTTTAATTACTACCCAGAAACTGGTTAATTACAATCTTCGGCAGAATTGATTGGTGTAGAGTAATTCGATTACTATGCAGTCGGTGTGCGTTGATTAATTTCCAACAATGACATTGTCTTCACGTGACAATATTGACACGAAATTAATTTGTTTGTGTAAATATTCTGCCTGTGCTTTGAGTTCCCTTGATATTCTGAAAATCAGTGTGTCGATTAGTATAGTAAGGAGTTTTGGCCTGGCAACGATTTACAAGTATTTCAAACAGCAGCGCGCATGCGGAAGACAGATTAACGAAGCAGATATTTTCCGAATTTACTCAACAGATGCTTGTCAGTAATAAATCATGCTCGAATCCGTATGGAATGACAACAGCAGTGTTGCAGTCAATCAATCAGAATCTCGTTACTTCAGGTTATAAATATTTTCCTGCATTAATAGTAAATAAATAATAACAACATTATTGGCCTTTAGTGATTTTTGTGTTACTTTGATGGTATGAGTATTAAAATCATACTGGACATTGTGTATTTTATAAATCGAGTGTAACTGAGTTGAATATATTTTTGTTCCATATATTTAACGATGAAAATCAAATATAAGAAAGTTCCATATATTTAACGATGAAAATCAAATGTAAGAAAGTTCCATATATTTAACGATGAAAATCAAATATAAGAAAGCAACCAGAAAGCGAAAGTCAGTGTCTCTGTAGAGAAAGTCTTAGAACCATATTTTAAAATCTGTTACCTATAGTATGACTCTATCATGTTCTCTAAAAAAAAAATTATGTTGAAACAAACTGAATCAGAGCAATCAGATATACACCATTTTAAGATTAGTAATATATAAACATCATCGAGCTAATAAATCTCCATATTTCCTCTGTATGTTTTTATCTAAATTACCAGGAGTCAAAGCAACATTTGTTTCATTAATTGTATTATCAATCTTTATCGCTCTGCTTTGACAGTTAAATAAATAAACAGGACTCTCTTCCCAGCACTAGAAATGTCATCAGTTCAGAAGATGGAACCATTCGTCTGTGTTTGCTGACATTGTGCTCAGACTGTGACTTGCACTTTAGGCGAATGTACAATGTCAAGGACACGCTAAAAGGTGTAATTTCAAGGACACGCTTAAATGTGTAATTCCAAGGACACGCTAAAAGGTGTAATTCCAAGGACACGCTAAAAGGTGTAATTCCAAGGTCAATATTAAGGTCAATATGTAATTCCAAGGACACGCTAAAAGGTGTAATTCCAAGGTCAATATTAAGAATATGATCTTGGACACTCAACAAGCTGCCAGAATTATGCAATTTAATCTAAAAATCCTCATTGTGCTTGTTCATCAACAAATGTATCATATTACAAAAACTCTAATAATATTGAAAAGACCTACATGGAATTGTAATATATCGTCCTCAACACACATCACCCCCTCCTCCTCTTCCATTTTTATTTCCTATTCTTCGAGAACAGTGAACGTTTTATAGTACTACTCTCTGAGATCAATTGTTTATATTTAGGTTATTAGTAAAAATAAACTGCATGAGATTTAAATATATTCCATCCTCCATGATAGATATATTGTAGATTGTTAAAATCCTATAATGATCTAGATTATAAATAATTTGAAATATTTGAAAAATATACCTTCATAATAACACCATCTGCAGAGAATTTACCAATAATGACATTAAGCAAGTTCATGGTTCCCACATTATTCTAAATGTTAAAGTGATTCTTATTTTCCAATAAGGTAACAATTTGGCTTGTACACGTATTTCTCTATATCTGTATTCCTATCAAATCATTTATCTTGATAAACAAACCACATATCTTCCGTAGACAAGTGATATTGTGTATCAAAAGAATTTGTTTTCTAACTAACTAAATTTCAAGTTGAAACTTTTCATACCGTAGATTGCTTTCTAATGTACATTTTCTTCATCATTCCTTCGCTTTTTATTTATAATTAAATTCAGACCTAATCTTGCCCTAATAATGTAAAGATATACGTTGTCATACGCTGACTTTCCTTTCTCATAATAGAATTTTATTAAATCTATTTTAATTGAGATAATATGAAGAAAATGGCAGTGAGTTCAGGCCAACTCTTGGTTCCTTCGATCAATGCCAAGAAACAAATTATCTTCACCATCTATATCAGAATTTCTGGCCAAATGTGAAATTCTGCTGGAAAGCGAAATGGAGGCATCACATTAATTCTGATGTGTATAATTAAAGAGAAGAAACAAATGAGTTAGCTGTTATAGACATCACTTACGGTAAGTACAGCCTGTAATAGTGACTATTTAGGGTTAGAGTAAGTATAGCCTGTAATAGTGACAATTTATTATGATAATTATATTTCAAGACAGTTCCAATTTGTTGGCTGCGAGAGCAAGAAATGAAGACGAATTCATTCTGGTAGAATATTTGAAATATAAAAATAGTAATGGTATCCGCCTGCTCAACACTGATGTTATCCTTTCCTTTTTTTCCAATGGCCCCATTCAGTGTGCTCCTAATCCAGGCACTATTATATGCTACAAAGTATGTCAAATTGTACTTTCATACGAACGTGCCTGGGGTTGAAGTAGCTACATTTGTAAATCATACGAACGGGCCTGGGGTACAAGTAACTACATTTGTAAATCATATGAACGTTCCTAGGGTAAAAGTTGCTACATTTGTAAATCATTCGAACGGGCCTGGAGTAGCAGTAGTTACATTTGTTAATCATACGAACAGGCCTGGGGTAGAGGTAGCTCCATTTGTTAATCATACGAACGGGCCTGGGGTAGAAGAAGCCCATTTGTAAATCATACGAACGGGCCTGGGGTAGAAGTAACAACATTTGTTAATCATGCATATCAGTTTAACATATATCATTTTATTTTATAGCACCTTTTGTTTTTTTTTTTGTTTTTTTTTTTGGTTGAAAATTCTAATTTGATTACCAATGCATGACACGCAGTCCGGATAACTTAATGATGGCGCTTCTGTTTCCAAAATTTAGTCACGACATTGATTATCACATGTATCAATTCAGTTTTCAATTTACTAACAATTTCTTCTAAGTTCCTTGAAACCCCAGGCTCGTAAAAATTAAAATTTCAAATTAAACCACTTTTTTCACAGAGATCTTGAACGTGTCTCCCAAAACAAGCCAGTCTTCATCACTTACACATAAATTGTGGGTCTGATGCGTGATTAAAGAATACAAAAGACATAAAAATAGCTTGAACGTTTGTAATTACAGCAGAAAGACAACATGAGACCCTTTGTCCTGTTGAGAGTCAATCAAACTAGAAAGTCAACATCACCATGAGTCATTTAAACTCAAACAGTAGGTGTTTCAAATCTTCTACCAGGAAGTTTTCTTGCCAATTTCATGGTATGGAATTTCAGGTACTTTATATTAGAGGATAATTTATTGCTGAAATAAAGTATTGTTCTCAAATAAACGTACACAGTATCTCTTGAAAATATAGTAATAAAAACAAAACAGCTAACTCAGGCACACGCACAGTGACTGATATCCCATTAGGCAGATAAGGCAGCTGCCGAAGGAATACAAAATCAGAGGACGGCAGATTTTTAAGTATGTATGACAATCTGGCTTTGTTAAAAAACTAAATTATTTTGTAAAAAAAAAAAAAAAAAAAAAAGAAAGAAAAAGCTCGAGTTACATTTTGCCTTTATTTACTGGCGCAAAGGTCTTTAGAGGCTCTGGTTTTAAGGTTTATTGGGGGTGCGGGGGAGGAGGGGGCGGCAACTCTGATAGTGTCTAAGGGCGGCAAACAAAAATCCGTCACTGCACACACACAGACACACACACACTCACAATGACGCCTAAGATTATGAGCACTGGATCAAATATTCAAGGATATATTTGATTAATTCATGGAAAATAATATATGAATATACTATATAATTTGAATCATAGAACAGCTGTAGGTATATGAAAAAATAGAACTGATATATATATATGAATTTATTTAACATTGAATTTATCTTATTAAGTTTTCCATAAGAATACAGCAGATAAAAAATTCTATTCGAGAACAAGATAATACCCTGAAGAACATTTTCTGTATTATTTAGACACTATCATCTCAGTTGGGTATCACATATGTATGCTTTTTAGAGACATGATGAAAATAAATAAATAAATAAATCTTTAATAAGTTTTGTAATTAGCGGAACAATTTTAGCAAGGAATGATATGTTCATCCCCTATGATTAATAGTGATGTTCTATCGGTTTACCCCTGGAAAGAGCAAAGAAAAAAGAATAAAATAAATAATCACCATGATTTATATATTTCAGGAAAATAAAGTATAAGTTGCTAAAAATGGGACTTTATTTTCGCCCTTCATTTATTCATGCGTTTGAATAAATAAAACTTGTAGCCTAAACGTACTTTTATGCTTATTAATAAATCAAACTTATAGCCTACGTGTACTTTCGAGTCTTTGAATAAATCAAACTTATAGACTACATTTACTTTCAAGTTTTTGAAGTGTAAAGACGTAAAATCTGCGTCCATAGTAAACGTGTTGCTTCCTTGGTGGTTTACATCTAGCAATTTTGTGCCATGATTTTCTAACAGCTCTTTGGGCATACCTCGGGAGTATTTCTTTCTGAATTTATAAGTGAGACCCAATGGAGCCTCAATCCTTCTAATGGATGTTAAGTTTTAGTATTGATGAAATGGAGTAGTGATTTTAATTAAGTATAATAATGGAAAGTGAATCAGGTGATAGGAGTTACAAGAAGAAATCTCTTAATAAGCATATCAATTTGTATTCGAGACGCGTCAATCCCCTCCGTCGTAAAATTTTCCTTTAATCCAGCTCGTTATATTTTCTATACGGTGATTTAGTCCTGGGCCAGTTGTCATACATTTGCCTTCCGTTGGAATATAACCAGGAAAGTTGGCAATATGTATCATTTGAGAGCTAACACCATGAAGAATTCAAATAACAATGTTGTCATTTTTTCTCATTAGGGTCAAGGTCACAGGTCCTGTAAAAGTTAAACTCTTAACCATAAAAATCAATTTTAGCTGCACTTGTTTACACAAATGAAACCGTTCCAAACATTTCATTGTTCAACCAAGTAACCCCCTATATTTAGAATAAAACAAACAACAACATCTATTTCCGTTTTCATTCACCTGTCCGTGGTTTTGTGCATCAGTCCATGCGGAAGCTTTGAGTTTCAACGCAGTAACTATGGTTCTACTCCGAATACCTTCACGAAATTTGAAAGAAAATAAAGAATCCTGTTAATTCTGAGATGTAAGAGCTTCAGGTCAAGGTCACAATGACCTGACTTGCAATACATGATTTCTGCTTGATGCGTCGAGTCGAGTTAATTTGTATAAAGGTTCACCAGCCCTTACAGAAATTATGACTTTAAAGTTACAAATAAGTTTCTCATTTTGATAGTCTAAAGTTCAAAGGCAAAGGTCATGATGAAGCGAGATAACGGAACCAGTGTCCACGTGATTTTAAGAGTTCCACTGTCTTTACCTTTATTACAATTTACGGGTAAGTTGCCTCTGAGGTACAAAAGAGTTCAAAGGTCAATGTCATTTTGACCCGAAGAAGTCAAATGGCTTCTTGGAGTGCTCCACACCTGCACTTCGTACCATCATCAAGATTTACAAGATACTCTTACTTGAAGTTACAACAGACCTACCACATTTCAATATTAAAGGTGATAACTGAATACCACTGCAGTCTAAAATACATTTTCAATTAATTGCAATGCTTTCTGAGATTTAGTTTTCCAATTGTCTAGATTTTATTGCGTTGGCTCAAACAGATTAAAATAAATACAGGTTAACAACTTAGCCAAAGTGAGTCTAACTTTGATACAATCTCAGTCTTACCAATCGATAATGTATCTCAGCTTTTGTTTTCTTCTGAAATTTCCTAATACAACCAATTTACACGCCATGTGACATTTGTATATACTATCATCTGTGTGGTCCTCTTTGTGAAACCTTTAAAGATATACTTTTACTATCTCCACATAGTATTTAAACTCCACTACAGCATGTAATGATCATAGGTCATATCAAAATATATCTAAAATCATTGGCTCTTAATCTTCTCCAAAAAAAAATAAAAAATCGCAAGATTTTTGTTTCTTACATAGTTTGCTATCTACACTATATTTGCGCATGTGCAGTACATGCCTGCAAATCTGCAGGAGGAGCGTTAAGTACAAGAACGTCAGGTACACACATATTGTAGAGATTTCATCGTAGCGTAAAGGAATGGAGGCAATGAAATTATACCTGACATTTTTTTCTCAAGCTTTTATTGCTAACAACGTTCACAACGGTCTAGAATCTTGGGATTTAACCATACAAATGGTCACATAGTTTTCCTAACAAATTACTTTGAATCCTTGAACAAGGAAGATTTTCTTTTATTTTATTAATTTTTTTAATTTTGTAAAAAGATTTTTTTTTTTTATTTTTAGCTTTCTATTTAGCACAGTCGTACTAATAGTTTGGAGAAAAAAGGTTGATTCACATTCAAGTCTTCCGTAATAGCTTTAATGACGTCAATATGCGGAAAGTCTGGTTAATGTCTTTGGAACTTTACAAAAAACAACTTCCTGAATGCCAATTTTCCTTTTGTCTGCAAGCTAGGAAGGTATTTGTGACCAGAGGACGCCATAAAAACTTATAAAAATGGCTAACTGGCAGGATCCTTATTTACAGTTCAGACAAAAGTGGAGTCGAGTGCCTAAACGTTAGAGTGGCAGATACAATAAATGTGTCTGCACACAATGTTGCGTGGTGCATAAAAGGAAAGACAAAGAACTTAGTATCTTATGTAAGCCCGCTTACGTTAGTACTGATGGGATGCGGCATATTAGTCTGTTGCCTGCTTTCTGTCGTGTTATGTGTAAGTGTTGAACATTCAAACGGTTGAACATAACTTGTTCTCTTGATCCCCATACTGCAGATCAAGAGAGAGTATGTAAAACCATTGACGATTGTCTCGGCCAAACTAATAAGGTCTATCCTCTGGTCAGGATGTGCAAAATAAATGTTTGTTTCGAAAAGGCTTCAACTTTCGAATATTGAACCACGTCACAGGCAACCTCTTCTGTCTTTCCTCTACTCCTTGCCGCTGTCATGCTTTTTATGAAACTTCTTCAGGCCGAATCAGTCAAAGTTGGACTAAGGTGCTCATGGATAGCACAAATCAGTTTCTTATTAGCATCTCATAACGACCAATAATCTCTGCAATAGAGCTTGATCTCTTTTTAAACTTACAAACTGTGCTAGTGTCACTGTATTTCACGGTTTTGGAGAGTTTTGTCAAACCTACAGATTTACTTTCTTAATTGAAGACCAGAAAACCATATGACCCGAGAGAAACCAAAACAAAAAAAGAGTAGTAATTATTCCCTCTGACTTCATCTATTTTCAATAAGATCATACTAACATCTTCAGCCATAAATATTTTTGCAATAAATTCTGCATGCAAATCTGGTTTTTATTACATGTTTAAATTTCTCCAAATTGATTTCTAGCCTTATCAGTATAGTTTCTGACATATCATTGTGACTGGCTTTTTTGTACATAAAATACCGTGTAACTCGTGTACTTGTTCTGAAAATAGATAAACAGAAAGACCCAGGGTAACCGAAAAATATGGTTCGTGCTCTGAGATTAAAACAAAATTCCAGATTGGCCATCAAGACCTTCTATCCACCTTTTATTGGCCATCAAGACCTTCTATCCACCTTTTATTGGCCATCAAGATCTTCTATCCACCTTTTATTAGCCATCAAGACCTTCAATCCACCTTTTATTGGCGATCAAGACCTTCAATCCACCTTTTATTGGCCATCAAGACCTTCTATCCACCTTTTATTGGCCATCAAGACCTTCAATCCACCTTTATTGGCCATCAAGACCTTCAATCTACCTTTTATTGGCCATCAAGACCTTCTATCCACCTTTTATTGGCCATCAAGACCTTCTATCCACTGTTCTTTGATATGACCTGTTCTTACTGTATAGCAAACGATGTTTAAACCATTAACAGCAAAAATACCATCACTGAATTGTTGGACAATGTACAGATCAGACCTTCCAAAGGTCTTCATTTATGTGATATAGAAAGGGGCAATCTTGAGTAACGGAGCTTATCATTAATAGAATTGCATTCACATATCACTAAGACTCGGGGAATGCAGATTTTATGCACCATCTATGTTGGCTCTTATAAATGACCAGTGACATAGGACCATCATTGTTTATGAACTCGGTGTCCTTTTTTCTTTGTAAATTATCTGTGATGTTCGTAAATCATTTCTTTAATGCGAAAGAATTGCACGAGCTACCGTATTTACTCGCGTATAATACGAGACCAAATGCAAACAACATAGACCCTGATCTGCCGTCGCATAATGCGCCGGCAGATCAGGGTCTATGTTGTTAGTTCTACTGATTAGTCCTTACAAACTGCATAAACCCAGATCTGCCGGCGCATTATGCGACGGCAGATCTGGGTCTATGCAGTTTGCAGTTGGTATCGACTTATACACGAGCATACACAACGTGAGTATGTGAGAAAGCTTGCCAGTAGAACCCACGTATTCATGGTTTTTTACACTTTTTACCCGCTTAATCGTTAGGTTTATGTATTAGATCTGCACAACTGGTACATTTTCCGCACAAGTTTCAAACATGCAAACAATGCCTGCTGTATAATTATATGAGCAATAAAACCCATTCCATATGGATACCTTTTAATTATTTCTTCGTGGTTGTTGGTCACTTTTAAGAAAGCAGGTTCAATCCACGCACAATCAATACTAGTCAATTCAATTTAGTATTATACTGTATCAGGCTCAATCCAAGCGTAAGTTATACTGGTGAAACCAATTTCATATGATATCAGGCTCAATCCAAGCGTAAGTTATACTGGTGAAATCAATTTCATACGATATCAAGCTCAATCCAAGCGTAAGTTATACTGGTGAAATCAATTTCATACGATATCAAGCTCAATCCGCGCGTAATTTATACTGGTGAAATCAATTTAATACTCAGTGATACATCCAAATATATTTTGCCATGATTCTAACTGTTCTTTTCGAAAGACACTTTTCTCTTTAAAATCATGCCCGCACATTTGTTCTGTCTCATTTTTTTATTTGTATGTAGAATGCGATTACAATTTTCCCAAGAGACTCTATGACTATTGTATTACTGGTATATTCTGCAGCTGTTTAAGCAGTAACTAGTTTAATCCATTTACTATTATTTACTAGAGCTAAAATACTGACCTTTACGTTTCCTCAACATTCCCATGATGTAAGAGGTCTGTCAATCTTTAACACACATACAATTGTAAGTTCAAACGGAAATATCATGTAGATCTTTATGGAAATTCGTAGAGTTGTTAAATATTTATGGAGATATATGTAGATCTTACATTGATCTTAGGGTCCAACATTTGACCTTGAAATGTGATCTTGACCTTTGAGACAACATTGTTTACAGATTCCTTATGTCATAAGCTTTCAAATGATATGTATATATATATATATATATATATATATATATATATATATATATATATATATATATATATATATACATACTGTGTCAACTTTCCTCACAAATTTACAATCGAGCACGTTATTAGAATCGAGCACGTTGTTACGGTCGAGCACGTTTTTACAATCGAGCACGTAGTTATGGTCGAGCACGTTATTACAATCGAGCACTTTATTACAATCGAGCTCGTTATAAATGGGTATCACAGCATATGGTTTGTAGGGATTTTTATTTATAACGTGCAGATTTTAAGACCCAACTCATTCATGAACATTAAGCAAACCTTATATAACAAAATTCCTGATTTGTCAGAGCTTCACATTTCGTTTCAATAAAATAATAGCAAGGACGTTTTGTCGAGAGTTTGTCGGTCATGTAAAAAGATAGCAAGCACGTTTTATTCAATTTTAATATTTTTTTTTTAGAGTTATCAAGCACGCACACACCGTGTGACTTAGTTAAAAACTGAGAACAAAACTTTTTTATAATAAAAACCTATTTTAATGTGCAGAAATAAAAAATACACGCAGAAAATCGTGTAATATGAACCTTAGTAGATATGTATGTATCATCTGAAATAGACTAATTAGGGGTGAGAAGGAGAAGCAATTAAATGTTATATGTGTCATTATTAAACTTGTCATGGTTTAAAATGAAGGGGAAATAATCCTGTTAGAGAGAACTAGTAATACTGTGTAACAATGTGCCAACCATCACGGGTTACTATACACCCATGTTCTACCTTCAAGAGTTAAATCAACAACATCATAATAACAACACATTTTCGTTAAAATCAATAGAAAGACCGTGCTTCTATAAGTAAGTGCAATACATGCTTTTTACACTCTTTTTAAATCACTAATGGTGTCTTTACGCGTATCTTCTGTATATTTCCTTGAGAAGGGTAGATTGGGCAATTTGAATTTCAGTTATGCTCGATATATTTAAGTGCGTTCTGGCGGTAAAATGCGTGGTAAAATACCAAGTTTTGCTTTTGACAGTACCACCAACAGAAATAATTGGCCATATATCTTAAATATTTAAATTAAACTATCCTGATTCTGACAAGACGTTCAATGTCTTTTATATCATTCTTGGGTCACACGAAAACTAAATTACTGATCAATATCCAACAATATTCATACAAATCCATGCTGCATAATTTTTAAATTAATTGCCGTATAATGTATTTTCATTGCATACATTTACCTTGTTTCAATGTATAAGGCATCAATCAAAATACTAACGCAGTTTATTTAGAAGCTGATATTGAAAATACTTCAGACAAGAAATAATAAGAATATCATATGATAAATGAGAAACATACTAAAGCACGTGTATGGTATATTATCACATGACTACTGCGTTATTTACGTTAATATATCCATATTATAATCTGTGCATATGTAACATGTTTAATAATACCTCATAATGTCACAAATAACGTTATAACGTCATGCAAAGAAAAGGCGTAACGACCGAGGGATCCGAATGTATTTCAAAGTCATTTCGCCACACTATTCTGCGGTTTGGTAGAATAAAATCGGTAGTTTTCGTCATTCGATATATAAAATCTTTAATTTGTGCTCATTTCCAGTGAAATTTATGAAACTCGTCGAACAGTTTCAATCTTGTGCTCGTCAAGGCTCACAAATATGTAAATTATTCGACTTGTTTCATAAATTTCATTGGAAATGAACACTGATGTAAGATTTACTATCACTCAAAATTCATCCATTTTCCCCTAATCTACCTCAAAACATTCCAGAAATAAGTCTGAGCTAGTGCACATGACATAGAATATAAAATCTTTTGCACGCCACTCAACAAAGCAGATCAGCAAGGGCTTCTACCTTTCTAAAACAGATACTGACCATACTCCATACTTTACAAAATAATAGCACAATAAATTTATTTTCTTTTGTAATCCTTTTTGAAAGACGTTGGTTATATTCTCCAATAGAAATAAATCGTTTGAACAAATATAGAGAATGTTTCAACAACAGATTCATTTTTGTTGAAGAATTTCATTTTCCAATATGAAGCGTATTTTTCCTCTTGTTCAATGTACTAAAAGCTACGAATTCTCTTGGGAATTCAAACTAGGATGATAGCCACCAAGTGTTTTGTATTTCTGAATTCTGCATCTTTCAATACGAGAAGTTAATGTTTCATTCTTCCCATTTAAGTACTATTTTGCAAGAAATCAACGATTCGATTAATTACAAGACGGGACAGTAGACATGAGTTACTCATTTAAAGTTCAACTCTATTGCACAAAAGGTTATAATAACCGATACATCGCGTTCTCGATGGCGCAGATGTGAGCGTGATGTATCCTATCATGTGTAGGAAATAGGAGAGTCCCGAAGGAAACCACCCATATTGGCAAATTTTACAACAGAATTTTTAAATGCAATCCGTGTTTATAGAATATATTTATGCTGTCAGTCGATACTTATAAACAACTAAAAGTGTCTCATCTTATAAAAAAAAATTAAAAAAAATAAGAAAAGAACTCCAACCTAAACTCATATAAATCATGGCTCGTATTCTACTAATCAGTAAAGAATAGCTAAAAGACGTTATTACTCGGCAACTCCGACTAACATGGTTTAGCAAAGATCAGTAATTCATAATTGCAAGTACGTACTCTTGTTATTTGTTTCCTGATAGCTGGAAAAAAGAAAAGGTAGTTATCAAAAGTTTGTAATCTTTTCACAGTGCCATACTTTCGTCAATCGACTATAAATTTTTTAAAAGTTACGTTAATTATATTCGCATCCAGTTATCTTGCAATATGTCAAAAATGTTTCACAACATGTGGTTATCTGGAGAAAAAAAAACAATTCATAAAGTCGTCCCCAGAAATTTGGCAGACTTCACAGAAAGAGCATAAGGTTAAGCAATACTTTCACTGTCGAGTAAACATAAACACTCAATAAAACAGTTGAATCACATGAGCATTGATGCTATATGAAGGTAAATGCATGAATATAAATTGCATGCAACACTATCCAAACGGCACTTGTTTTGATTGCAATTCAAACAACGAAACTAAATGTTTTAAGGGATTGTTCTCCGTTAAAATGGCACATGTTATTTAATAGTTTTCTCATGGTCTTTGTTAACATCATCGTCGATATATATCGTCAAGTGTTCTAAATATTATGTCGTAAAGCCGTCGAAGAACAATTATTTCCGAGCATATATAGTCATGATTAATCCATTTAAATATCTTTATTTGTTTTTAAGATTTGAAAGAAGTTTTGCATTCTTGTATGTGGCTTTACCATTCCAATTTCGAGATTATCGTCTTACCTACCTTTGTATGAAGAATACTTTCTGTATAACTTTTGCCCGTCATTATATTTGTGACCTAATGACAAACAACTCGAGTGGCATCCAAAAGGAAATAAGAGTGAATGGACAGAAGCTGGGCACAGTAACAAGCTTCAAGTACCTAGGTCCTATCGCCTCTGATGAAGGTTCAAAACCTGAGGTTCTTTCAAGGATTGCGCAGACAACAGCTGCTCTGGCTAGGCTGAAGCATATTTTGAAAGACAGCAACATCACGCTTGGGTACAATATCAAGCTAATTCGCTCCCGCGTCATGTCCATATTCCTATATGCATGTGAGACATGGACCCTAACCGCAGAATTAGAGATAAGAATCCATGCCTTAGAGATGAGATGTTATCGAAGGATCCTGAAAATCTCATACTTAGACCACCTCTCTAATGCGGAGGTGTGCACTAAAATCCAAGGTGCAATTGGACCTTATAAAGATCTGCTCACCATTGTCAAGAAACGCAAGCTAAGATGGTATGGTCATGTCTCACGCTCAACTGGCCTGTCAAAGACAATCCTACAGAGCATCGTGAGAGGAAAGAGAAAACGAGGCAGACAGAAGAAGAGATGGGAAGACAATATCAAAGAGTGGACAGGCATGGACTTTGCAAAGTCCCAAAGAGCAGTGGAGAACAGGGCAAAATGGAGAGAGATTGTCGCAAAGTCATCAGTGGCGCCCCTACGACCAGCAAGGTTACGGGAGAAATGAAAAAATAAATATTTGTGACCGCTTTTATTACTTAATTACAATTGTTAAGTTCAGCAGTTAAATTTCACGATTTACTTTAGTGTGTAACATCTCAATATTGAACGTTTAAATGTCGCAACGACCAGGCTCCAAAGTCACGAAATTGTACGAGCGCAGAGATTAAATTCAGACCCTGGAGTCCGGATTTAGAGCTTCTTAATAACGATGAAACATGGCATTTATATTGAGATATAAACAATTAGATAAGCTCTAATATTTCTCGATATTGACCCCATTCCAAGCGAACTGATAGAATGTAAAATGTTTTGCCATTTTGAGCGCGTATGTCAGTTCTGTGCTCCAAATGAATTGTGACTACTGGGTCAGGCGCTTTCTTAAAATAATGTGTGAGATTGTTTGGTCACGATCAAATCTCACTCATTTATCTCTTGGTGATTGCGTCGGCATGCACCCTTTCTTCTTGGTTCCTGAGTCCGCATTCACTCCCTTTGATGAATTTGTATATATAAATATAACAATCATCAATATGATCTAATATTGATTTGATTTCTGTGATACGAATTTCATGAAGTATATCGTAAATAAAGAATGCTGTCCCAGGGATAGAGGATATGAAAGCATTTTTGCAGTCGTTATATCATGTTTAACTTACCTGTCTGAAGCTTATGGTATGGTCTTGTGTTTTCAAAACCGCTAAGAGAAATTTTGATCAAACATGATAGATACATTTGTTGGGACAAGCTCTACCAACAGTTTGTCTGGGTTGTCTCCCCTAGCGACGGTGCGGTTTCCATACTAGCAGGTGACCAAACTATTTTTGACTTCTCAAGAACGGTAGAGCCATTTTTAATCAGACGTGATATAAATGATTGCTTGGACATATTGTACCAAAATTGTATCCTGGCCTGCCGATCATAAATAAAGCTTGAGTTTGAGATTGAGTTTCATTTTCAGCCAATCAAATGTGTTATACAATTTAAAGTTTGTTCTCACTGGCTGATACAACATCTCAAACTCAAATTCGGTCTCAGAAGTTTTATGATCCAATGGCATAACTGGTTCCCTAGCAATAGTGTGGCTTCCTTAGCAACAACTTAACGAACCGATTTTAGACCTTTCCTCCAGAACCGCTGAACCAGTTCTCATCAGTCTTATTATATATAGTTGCTAAGGCAGCCCATACTCTTCAGGAAGGATAGCACCATGGCATATAAAAATGCACCTGGAGAAAACCGTACGCTTTGATAACTGCACCACACTCAATTTAGATAACATTATGTTGTTATAAATTATGCATGAAAGTATTTTCTTCAATAAATACTGTTCAAAAAAAAAATTAAAAAAAAAAAAAATTAGATAACATTATCTGCAATCATTTCTCTGCAATGGCTTTAGCGCAGAATGTGAAGATTTTACCTAATACGTAGAATGAAAAGGTAAGGAATTCTTCACTTGCAAAGATGGAGCACAGGGCTGATGACGCTACACGGTAGCATGCGGCATACGTTACAATATACAGAGAACGTCACAATGAAGCTCTTCTGAACCGCATTGCATAGCCTGGTTGTTTATACCTCGTTTTTGACTGGATTTTAATCTGTGATCAGAGAATGAAGTTAGAATCCAGTCAATATTCTCGTGTACTAGTGCGCTGAGATGATGGACTAAGGTTTAGCTAACATAGGGGTCAAAACAGCCTTATGGCAGCGATATATTCTGAAAGAGTATGAGCTGCGAGGAGAGTGAAGACACGATGGGTGTTGCCCATTGCTATGGCGTGACTTTGATAGCAATCAGACGACAAAAACAATTTTTCGACTTCTTTGATCTTCAGAATGGCTGGACCAATTTTGATCAAACGTAGTTGAACTTGTTTGTTGTTTTTAAGGACAATCTGCATAAAATGTTATGGGTGGTTTCGATTTTCGATTTTCGATTTCAAACTGTGCGTTCCATAGATATCAGGTAAAAAAAATTAAAATAAATTTTAAACAAATTATATTTAACTACTTCCCCAGAAAGGTTGAGTCCATATTGGCTAAAAGTTACTGAAATATTCCTTAGGACGTGTTCTACCAAATTGTTATCCTATTGGTTTCCTTGTTTTTTTCCGTAGCAATCGGGTAGAAAAACTTTATTAGACTTGTTGATAATGCGACTGCCAATCTTGGTAAATTTTGATAGGAATATTTCTTAGGACATGCTCTATGAAACTTATATCTTGGGTGACGTTTGAAGCAACTCTGTGGCTTCCACAGCAACGAGGTGGACAATTTTGTTTATTTCTCTAAAATAACTGAGCCAGTTTAGATCAAACCTAGTAGGTATGGTCCTTAGGCCTCAGCTAAAGAGCATGATGACACCCAGACCTTTCAAGCTTGTAAAAACAGGGCTAATGTGTCATCAAATATGGCTGCCAGTAGCAAAAATGGCACCCACGTTACATGATTTCTCATGAATTGCTTATTGACTTTCGACCACATTTAATCTTTGAAAATTCTATTCGTAATTTTGATTTGAATTTCGATACAGTCACTTTTACTAACAAAAATTATTCTCAAAAGCACTGAATCAATTAGGCTAAATTTGACAGGGAAGATCTTTGGATTGGACTTTGACCAATATCTACTAAAATAGCGATCTATAACTAACTTTGTCCCTTCTCTCTCTCTCTCTCTCTCTCTCTCTCTCTCTCTCTCTCTCTCTCTCTCTCTCTCTCTCTCTCTCTCTCAGATGGGTACAAGGGATTTATAACAATGGTTTGGATTGGTATTGCTCCTGCCTCCATTTGTCTCCTCTTACGCAATGCACGAGGGCGCATCGGGCGTTTTCTACATCCACGAGCCCGCAGGGGATTTATAACAAATTATTGACAATATTGTTTAACGACATTCGCATGCAAACGTTCCTAGATGAATTACAAAATGGTAATATATGGTCAGTTTTAATGGCCACACTAAAAGCATCTTCACGGTAAATAAATGTAAAATGATGTTCCTATCCAATGTTTTCAGACATTCAGTAGTATTGTTACGATGAATATATATTCGAACTGATTGCATGATTAAGTATTTAAATTTAGAGGCTCTATTACTGAAGGCAAACTAAAAGAAATCATAATTCATTACAAATACTTTAGCAATTATAAAGCGTCCACCAAAATATATAATCCTGATATAAACGATGAGATACTATCCCTATCTATTTCCGAGTGGAAAAATTGAGCGTGAGCGTTACATTACCTACTGTCTATACTCACGTATAACCTGATACCAACTGCAAGCTGCATAGACCCAGATCTGCCGTCGAATAATGCGCCAGCAGATCTGAATCTGTGCAATTTGTAAGGACTAATCAGTAAAACAAACAACATAGACCCTGATCTGCCGGCGCATAATGCGCCGGCAGATCAGGGTCTATGTTGTTTGCATTTGGACTCGACTGATACGCAAATATATATGGTAGGTCATAAATGTAGATTTCTCTCAGTATACAAATGTTTATCTTTTTGTTTTGAACGTTTTGGAAATGCTATCAACTTTAACAATGATATGATTGAGACAATAAACTATTAGACTGGTAAACGAATCTTATGAAACTAACATTATTGTACATAATAAATGACAAAATAGATAATAAAGTACGCGAATTATTGGAATTATATGTAATATGTACATTATAAGTACTCTGTTTCTTTAATGTTTCGAATTTCTGGCGGCCTCGACGTATTCCTACGCCGTATCAAACTCGTTCTTTCCGCCACCTTATGTGGCTTTGTCTATGTATTTGTTGGCTTATCACGTCATGTTGTATGTGTATGTATTTGTTGGCTAATTATATCTCATGTTGTATGTGTATTTATTATACACCTACCAATTTTCTACCCAAGAAAGAGCCAGAATTTTACCGTCATTTCCTACAAGCAGGAAAACGATACTATCGTTTTACAAACCCTTATCACCATACTCTCAAACGAGGCTGAGACTACTTTATCCTCGAGGTTTCCTGGTGGCAATAGCAGCGCCCCTAGCGATGGAATGCCAACACTACCAGTAAACAAAGCTCTCACAGCGACGTTAGTTAAGAAACCTTTCGTTATATGTAAAATATCTGAAAGGTTTAAACCACGTTTTTGTCACAACAACAATAAAAAAGCATTTTTCACTTATTTTGAAGCAGTAAAATATTGCCAAAATGTACGTCTGAAACAAGATCATATTCGGAAATCGCGTACCAAATCATTACGGATGAACAGTACAACCCATTCACGGAAATTCATAAATGGTAACGTTAGTGAGTTTCACACATAATGGATGAATTTGAAATTATAAATGAGTAATATTCCCTTCAACAAATCTGTACCATCAAGTTCCAACAGTTTCTCCAATCCTGTTGTAAATAACTGTCAAAATAATGTTGTCATTCCCGTGTCAAGTTCCCATCGGAGCCTCTCACAATGTTTCACCAAAAACAGTTCAACCGCATTCAACTTGACCTCTGAAAGAAACTTCCAATCATTCAGCTGGTGAAAACTTCCGTGATGCAAAATTTCAGAACTGCACAATAACTGTAAATCACATATATGAGTAGTCTGCCCTCAAGCGTCGAAGAATTCGTGTTATTGACAGTGATGGTAGTCAAACTGAGCGAGCGTTGTTTCACAAACTTCATTCATAAAACTAATATTCATGCGCATGTCAGCCTTTCAAAACGTAATTCGGTTTATGCTTTAAGATGAAGTTCGTATTATAGAGGTTGAAATGTTCAGCAATTTCTTGTGTTTTTCAACTACATATAGTGATTTTATTAAATTATCTGAAAATTGAAAGGTATATAACAATAATATCATTATCACAGTAATGCAATTTTGATTGCTAGATCATGTCTCGTTGTCAGCATAAAAATCCGGATCATGACTCGACGCTTCGAGTCTCGTAATTATCCGGATTTTCTAATGCTGACAACTCGACGTGATCAAGCAATCAAGATCGCGTTACTGTGATAATACTATATATGTATTTATTGGCTTATCACGTCATGTTGTATGTTTATGTATGTGTTGGCTTATCACGTCATGTTCTATGTGTATGTATTTATTGGTTTATCACGTCATGTTGTATGTGTATGTATTTGTTGGCTTATCACGTCAGGTTGTATGTGTATGTATTAGTTGGCTTACACGTCATATATATGTGTATGTATTTGTTGGCATATCACGTCATGTTGTATGTGTCTGCATTTGTTGGCTTAACCCGTCATGTTGTATGTGTATGTCTTTGTTGGCTTATCTCGTCATGTTGCATGTCTATGTATTTGTTGGCTTATCACGTTATATTTGGAAGAAGAAGATGTTACATCCACAAGACAAATGAAGATTCAAAAGAAGAACACACTTTACTCAAAAAATAACTTCTCGCAACGACACATTCTCTCAAGCAGAATACGTTATTAATATCTCTATGTTCCATTGATGTGGACCAATGCGTACAGTTATCATTTATTTACAGGTCCAAGACAGAATAAGGAAAGAAAGAAAGAAAGAAAGATAGATAGATAGATAGATAGATAGATAGATAGATAGATAGATAAATAAATAAATAAATAAATAAATAAATAGGTAAGGATTGAAAACAAGAAAGAAAGGTAAACCCAAGTGGTCTTTCCGACACATCATAATCTTTGTTGATATGAATAGAAGTAGTGGAAAACATACTACTTTGTACTACTTTTCACGATAAGAGTAGACTCACAATATTCATTACTTGTCCAGCAACGGGAATCTGTCACATTACGTCGTATTTGTACTTTTATTAGAAAACGCAAAAGAATACCCAACAAGCTAACAGATTAAACATTTCATTTTGTGATTCTTCGCATGAAATGGTTTAATTCTGCAAATTTCATGGATAATGCACATATAACAGAAATTTAAACTGTAGCTTACTTGGCGATTGTAAACCACTGAAGTGTATGGAGGTACATTTATTCAGAGTAATGGAACGTAAAGATATAAATTAAATCACTAATATTGGTTTCTTAAGTTAACTTTGATGTGAAAATTGACACAAAGCCCTTTGTTAGTTCCGGTTGAATGAGTGCTATTCACCATGCTTCTTCAAAACACGGGTGCACGCTGAGCTTAATTGTTATGCTTCTTCTGAGGCGAAACTCAAAATCAGCGAGCTGGAAAGTTTATTTTTGATCTGGAATTATTTTGTCACATGTAGAATGAATTCGATTTTTCCATTTTAAAAAAGAAAAATCTCCTTACTAACAAGATTCCACCAGAAAATCAATTATTTTTTTGGAATAATATTGTCTTGAAGAAGTGTACAGTTTAGCCAGGTTACATTATGATCCACTGCAGGATCATGATATGTGTTCATACCATTTATACTCGCCTACAAGTCCGGTACAGCTGCAAACAACATAGACGCTGATCTGATGTCGCATATTGCCTATGTTGTCTATGTTGTTTGTTCAACTGATTGCTCCTAACAAGATGCCTAGACCCAGATCTGCCAGCGTATTATTCGACGGAAGATCTGGATGTATGCAGTTTGTAGTTGGATCCAACTTATACTCGGTTAAGGACTTATGCACTATATGTTCTTTATGTTCTTAGCACACATGATGACATGTATCGTCGTGGTTCTGTTGTGGTTTCATTTGCATACTATAATGAACAAACTAATATCTCCAAAGCTTTGCAATAAAAAAAAAATTGGCAACAGCAGAATTTTCCATTCAAAATCAATCACGTACTCAATTAGCTTATTGAAGGTGGTGCTCAAACTTTAAAATGCTTTATATTTTGTAGAAAGAACGTAGGGGGACTCATCTTATCTACACATTGTCCTAAACAGTAATATCCTTGATCCACCATGGTTCGTGCCCTTAACGTGAATTTTAATGCTTGCATTATAATGTTGTGAGAAACTATTAAAATCACCATAGAATGTGTTCAACTATATCTACTTAATTTATTCATCGTTGAAAAATGTTTATAAATTCTCTAAATCATTTGAGAGCTAATGTTTTTCTGAGCGTGTCAAAATTGGTCTATTTCTGGAATATCTCGTTCGTGCCCCTGAAATAAAGGCCACGTGACGTAAGATTGGAATGTGACAATTAGGCCAATGTGTGGAAATAGATCGTTTATAATGTCTCTGTATTTTAATGAATTGCATTTGTAATATTTTTCATTGCTTTCATACGCATATTGACTGCAATAAAAAAATAAAACACTTTAAAAAATAATGCCAAAAGTAAAAAAAAAAAAAATTAAAAAAAAAATAATAAAAAAAAAATATAGAATGCATTTTTTAATTTATTTGTCAAGTTATTTCGATATAATTATCGTATATAAGTTACGCTGAACTTTTACAAAAGTTTTTTTTTCTTCAGGCTATATGACACAACACAGATTTTTTCCCCCTACATTACAATAATCCAATAAAGAATTTCATACTGCATACCCTTCCATTGGATTTATTTATTCTAACAAGATATACGAAGTGCGTGTTATAGAAACGAAGTTTTTACATTGCCTTTGCCGTCTTAGAAATATATGTCGTGTATTTCCTACTAATCAAAAGGTAAAGAAAACCAACATGTGAACAGCGGCTCTGGCTTGAACAGCTAACACTCACGCCAGGGCCACAAACTTGAGCCAAATATGGCATTAGCAAAATTGTCCATTTTCATTGTGTGTTTTTTTTTTTTTTTTTTCTTCTCTCATTTGAATTGTAGTACGCATTTAAATTTAATTTCATCGAATATTTCTTAATCAAAACTTACTGTCATTGTAAACGAACGCTAGTGGCCCAGTTGATGACATCAGTATCTCAAAACAAGTGCGTGAGGTCGCGAGAAACATGGCGCACGACTCAAGGATGACCGCGAAGTTAGGAGGGTCGACGATAGTGTCCAGACACTCGCACGACCGCTATTCAAGATATTATTTGCAATAAATGGGCCCAGTAGAATTTGATAAATATTTTATTTTCTGTGAATGAAAAATCTTGTAGAACATGTAAATGATCTCCAATAAAAGTTCACGCAAATCGTGTTATTGCTATATTCCGTGACATGGCTGCCGATTATTGAGACACTTGCACAGGAATGTCTTCTGGATTCATTTACCCGTGATGTTGCGACTTCATAAAATATAATTTTATATAACAGAGAACTTGGAAAAAAACTGCTTTCTTCTCACAGTTTATAACTAAAGTCGAAAGGGTTCGAACAATCTCTGCCTGATGCAATCATAATGCCAAAGCGGAAGCAGGCAATTAACAGCCATTCACCAGAGGTTCAAATAAAATAGTTCAAGCGAGATACCCGCTCACAACTGTGCGAATACCTGCTGAATGGATATTATCTGCTTGGGTGTCGATATTTTGACATATTTAGGCTTTCATTGTTCGCGCTATTTTAACTCAGACTGTAATGGGATACATTTGGCATCCAAAGCTACGGGGTGAGGGGGGGGGGGGGGGTTATGATAAGCAATTAATCACTATGCATCTAATTCACAGCATTAGCTTACTTTATGATGTATATATTTGGCGGTACAAAATCCTCTTTTCGAAGTAAGACTATTTTAGAATATTCAGACGTGAGAAATGTATCTTGACATACAAATCCTTGTTCTTTTGCAATGCCTACATTGCAGGCGAGTCCAAATCACTGAAATCGTTCAAGTCATACTATCCTTACCTGACCAAATCGGCGAAGACTTTAATTCTATGCTTCGTTTAGGGGCCGTCCATATATGACGCCACGCATCTGAAAGGTGTGTGTGTGTGGGGGGGGTGCGACTTGTGTAACGATGTGTGACGATGGGGGGTAGGGGGATTTGAAAAAAGTGAAACCACAAAAGCAACACCAGCGCCATCAACCAGAAAAAAATGTAAACTGCGTAGCATAGCAGAAAAAGTGCGCAGTACCGGAGGCACTTAGGTGCTAAACGCTGATTGGTTGATCGATTTGCAGAGGAACAATACTCATTGCCGTTCCCACTCTGTAACAACTGTACTATCTCTCAAATTTGTATTTGGAGGAAGGGGGGGGGGGGGCAAAGCTTTGTGACATCATATATGAGAGGAGTCTGAGCGTTTGTGATGAAATGTGACGAGGGGGAGGGAGGGGGGTCAAAAATCGGCAAAATGCGTTACGTCATAAATGGACGGCCCCTTGTATTCAAGATACTCATAAAACACTGTCACTACTTCTAGCTGCAAAATATATGAAACTGAAGCATTTGTCTTCAGATAAGCTTGTCTTTTGGAAGGGTAGACACATATTACGCGTGTGGTAGAAATAATGTTACAACATGAATTCGATGTATGTAAACCACAATCAATAATTAAAAATATGGGATGGATTTGCTTGCTTTCTGTTACATAACAAATGCAAAATGTACTCACACCCGGGCATATTGATTCACATATTGCACATGTTGATGCCTTTTATAATAATATACCTGCAAAATACTGCTAGTGAACATTCACATGACACAAATTTGCAATTTAGTTGGACTACACTGTAGAAAGGTAGCAGGACCTAACGCTCTGTAACACAAAAAGGCAGCAAATTCTCCTGGGAAGTTGAAATTGCACGGGACCTTATCTGGACAGCTGAAATAGCCATTAATCAATGCTAAATGTTAAATTTATCTTATTTTTCGATAATGTACTATTCCAGAAGCAATTAACGTAACTTTTAATGACAAGACGAGGAAAGAAGACACAAACACCACACTTAACTCAAATCCCGAAACCGTCCATATAAAATAAATTTTACAGATCTCACTGCAGAAGTATGGTGTTGTTGTTTTTTAATTTTTATTATTAAAAAAGGAATAGAGAAGATAAATATAAATGGAAAAAGAGAAGGCATAATTATTTTATTTGTCACGAAAAGTTCAATTTTGAACACGATATCTCGTTGTTAATTTGGACGTTTGCAAATATTTGCTGCTTTGTGGCAGCCAAGACGAAAGTTTCAAGTTGTTACGCCACTTTAAAAGTGTGTCAGACAATCTATTTCTTGTACGTTTTTCACTCTTATCACAAAATGATAAATATATTTTGATTTTATAAAATGAAACGATCTAAAGTTATTATAATACTGTTTCACTCTTATCACAAAATGATAAAAAAATATTTATTTTATAAAATGAAACGATCTAAAGTTATTATAATACTGTTTCACTCTTATCACAAAATGATAAAAAAATATTTATTTTATAAAATGAAACGATCTAAAGTTATTATAATACTGTTTCACTCTTATCACAAAATGATAAAAAAATATTTATTTTATAAAATGAAACGATCTAAAGTTATTATAATACTGTTTCACTTTTTCTGATTTTTAAATACATTACAGGTATAGCATTATGAGTGTTTCTTTTACTATTGCGTTCCATGAAAAGAATAATCCAGAGTTTGAGTGAACACTACCTACATAGAGACCGTATGGTGATAAACAGTACCCAACCCTGGATCCTTAAATTATGGACTTTATATATGTTTGAATCTATCTTATGTTCACACCGACATTAACTCAAGTAAATTATACTTGTAAAAACTACTTTCATCTTCTCGCAAGTTTTGAATGCTTCTGTTTCTTCTAGAACCATCACACAGTGGCGGCTCGTCGGAGGGGGTGCAGTCAAAAACCTTTTTTGTATTAGCTGTAACCGGGGCGTATATGGGGGGTGGGGGGGAGGTGAGGTTGGCAACTGACAAAAAAGCTTTAAAATATGTTCTCTGCTGTGGCAAAGTAGGGGCGCCACTAAAGAATATTGCCCCCGGGCGCCTC
The DNA here is from genome assembly GCA_029931535.1 of Margaritifera margaritifera. Classification (NCBI taxonomy): domain Eukaryota; kingdom Metazoa; phylum Mollusca; class Bivalvia; order Unionida; family Margaritiferidae; genus Margaritifera; species Margaritifera margaritifera. Next base: position 3,279,678 of record JAQPZY010001582.1, on the reverse strand, counting down.
GAACTCTGGCGGCGCCACTACCTTCATATGTCCATTTTACATTATACAGATGGTGACCTTAGAAATGTCATGCGGGCTAGAAGGAGGGTTGATGTATATGTTAACTTTAATGGAAGTAATTGCACCTTATGCGGATGACCTTTAACTATATGTCTGGGGCCCAGTTGGGAATTGTGGGTGGAGGTGGAGGTATATGTCTCACTGGTTTACATCATGGGGACAGTATCCCATCAGGTTTCATAACGTTTTGTTTAAAACTGCACTAGTAGCTAGCGTTTCGGACTAACGGATGCATAGATGGAGGTGATTAAAATAGACCTGCCACTTTTAAAAAAAAAACAACAAAGAGTAGGGATAAGCAAATGTTTGCTTCTATATTACTTCATGTATGTGTAGGTCTTTAAAAAAAGTTCTTTCTAAATCAATATATATACTGACGACAGTGTATATCCAAATTCGTTCTAAATCATGATATATACTGACTACAGTGTATATCCAAATTCGTTCTAAATCATGATATATACTGACTACAGTGTATATCCAAATTCGTTCTAAATCATGATATATACTGACTACAGTGTATATCCAAAAGGGAAAATTAAGATTGTTTGTTATAAAATTTGGTTTGAGTATCTATTTCCAGTAATGTTAAATCAAATCTCCGGCCGGAAATGTCTCGACAGCATGATGTTGCTAATAGTCCGGAAATGTCTCGACAGCATGATGTTGCTAATAGTCCAGAAATGTCTCGACAGCATGATGTTGCTAATAGTCCGGAAATGTCTCGACAGCATGATGTTGCTAATAGTCCTCGTACAAACCTCACCAAATGTGTTATTCTGAAAGAAAATAGGCGCTGCGCCTTATAATGAAAAAGTTCTATGCTAGAATTAAAACCACATAATATTTTGTTTTGTTTATTTTTTGCTTACTAATTCATGCACGTTGTATTTTGGCATGACATACAGATATGTTCCAAGGAGAAAACTGCCATCAGTTATAAAACGGATACACAAATAAGGCAGGCTAGACAAATAAATATTCTGGACTTAACAGTTTTCATAAAAGGTAAAGTACCCATGCGCTTCAATTTTTCTTTTTGATCTTGATTATAATTATGTTATGCGACGAAGCATATTAGAAAAAATATATGGAGACTCAGGGTGTCTTACTTATATGCAGGGAAACTCATGATGTCTTATATTATATATATGGACACTCAGGATGTCTTATATTATATATATGGAGACTCAGGGTGTCTTACTTACATGCAGGGAAACTCATGATGTCTTATCTTAAATGTATGGAGACTCAGGATGTCCTATATTATATGTATGGAGACTCAGGGTGTCTTACTTATATGTATAGAGACTCATGATGTCTTATATTATATCTATGGAGACTCACGGTGTCTTATCTTATATGTATGGAGACTCATGCTGTCTTATATTATATGTATGGAGACTCAGGGTGTCTTATCTGATATGTATGGAGACTCGGAGTGTCCTATATTATATGTACAGAGACTCATGATGACTTATATTATATATATGGAGACTCAGGGTGTCTTATCTCATATGTATGGAGACTCAGAATGTCTTATATTATATGTATGGAGACTCAGGGAGTCTTATCTTATATGTATGGAGACTCAGGGTGTCTTATCTTATATGTATGGAGACTCAGAATGTATTATATATATATATATATATATATATATATATATATATATTATATATATATTATATATATATATATATATATATATATATATATATATATATATATATATATATATATATATATATATATGGAGACTCACGGTGTCTTATCTTATATGCATGGAGAGTCAGGATCTCTTGTATGTATGGAGATTCAGGATGTCTTGTATTATTTATGGAGACTCAGGATGAATTATATTTTATATATGGAGACTCAGGGTGTCTTATATTATATATGGAGACTCAGGATGAATTATATTATATATATGGAGACTCAGGATGTTTTATATTATGTGTGTGGAGACTCAGGATGTATTGTATTATATTATATTATATTATATTATATTATATTATATTATATTATATTATATTATATTATATTATATTATATTATATTATATTATATTATATTATATTATATTATATTATATTATATTATATTATATTATATTATATATATATATGTGTGTGTGTGCGTGTGTGTGTGTGCGTGTGTAGACTCAAGATGTCTTATATTATATGTATGGAGACTCAGGATGTATTATATTTTATATATGGGGACTCAGGATTCTTCTATTTTATGTATGGTGACTCAGGATGTTTTGTATTATATATATGGAGACTCGAGATGTTTTATATTATATGTATGGAGACTCAGGATGTTTTATATTATATGCACGGAGACTCAGGATTCTTTTATTATATGTACAGAGACTCAGGATGTTTTGCATTATATATATGGAGACTCAAGATGTTTTATATTATATGTATGGAGACTCAGGATGTTTTATAGTATATGTACGGAGACTCAGGATTCTTATATTATATGTATGCAGACTCGGGATGTTTTATATTTTTTTATGGAGACTCAAGATGTTTTATATTATATGTAAGGAGACGCAGGATTCTTATATTATATGTACGTTGACTCAGGATTCTTATATTATATGTATGGAGTCTCAGGATTTCTATATGGAGACTCAGGATGTTTTATATTATATATATGGAGACTCAGGATTCTATTATTATATGTACGGAGACTCAGGATTCTTATATTATATGTATGGAGACTCAGGATTTCTATATGGAGACTCAGAATGTATTATATTATATGTATGGAGACTCAGGATTCTTATATTATATATATGGAGACTCAGGATGTATTATATTATATGTAAGGAGACTCAGAATTCTTATATTATATATATGGAGACTCAGGATCTATTATATGTATGGAGACTCAGGATTCTTATATTATATGTATGGAGACTGAGGGTGTCTTATATTATATATATATGGAGACTCAGGATGTCTTATACTATATGATCCATTGGCTTGCTACGGAGGATTAAGAACCACGGCATTTTTTGTCTTCTTCAAATATGTTTGTACTTGCCGTTTATACTCGTCTACAAGTCGGATTAACTGCAAATTGCATAGGCCCAGGTCTACCGCGAAGAATGCGCCGGCAGATTTGGGTCTATGCAGTTTGTTAGAAGTAATCAGTAAAACAAACAACATAGACCCTGATCTGCCGATGCATTATACGACGGCAGTTCAGGGTCTATGTTGTTTACAATTGGACCAGACTTATAAGCGAGTATAGACGGAATTTATGTGAAGGTATAATAAATCGTATGTTTTTCCCTTTTAATTGAAATAAAGTTGAACCTAAAAAAAGATTTTCTGCTGTGCTGTGTTGAATATGATTCACTTGCGTACCCTATTTTTTTTTTTTTTAAAAGTTCTGCCTATATCAAAACTTCTAGGACTTGACTCCTTCGGAAACATGTATATTCCTCTTGAATCCAAACGATAAATTTGATCCAGTAATAGGAAAATCTGCTTATGGATTGTTCAAGTTAGGAAAGTATTGACTTTCTCCTTCAAGGCAAAGATAAAACATACGATGAAATTAATTTTTGCTTGAGGTGAAAGGTCTAATTTTCCGTATTCCAGCAGGCTTTATTTATTTCAAAGTATTCTATACCTTGTAGAATATATTGGATCTTTCTCTTAATAGCAAAATCTCTCTTTCTATATATAAACGTATTGCTGGACCAGACCAGAACATGAGTTCTCAGAGCCATACAGTCTGAAAGAATAGAATTATTTTGTCTTACAACATAAGATTCCAAGGATAGATTTATTGCCAGCGGATTCTTTATATATACCATTGTTCAGGTCCCTGCAAAATGTCCAAAATATGCAAGGAAATTGCAGAACTGTAAAATGTCATGAATATAAAAGGAAATTGCAGAACAAGCAGCAATGTGATAACCAATCACCGATATATGCTCAAAGCAGCTATTGTAAAGATATTTCCTTCTCTAATTTGACAGTTTGATAACATTGCGAGAAGTACATATATTTCGTGAATGTCAGATTAATACATTGATTATATATACTTAAGGAAGATGAATGATCGGATTTCATATGTAGCACGAAGGAGAAGCGGGAAAGCCCAGTCAGTTCAGCGTCCAACTCGTACCCGTTGGGTGGCGAGTTCAACCCTTAGATATGACCGGATGTTTTGAGAAACAATAAACAAGGTAGTTTACCTCATATCACCTTGCTATATATGTTGTTTCTGGCAAAATTAGTTGACCACACCTGCTATTTCTTGTTGAAAATCAACGCTACGGAATATGAAACTGATTCGGCAGCCAATCGTAAATCCCACATGCTCTGAATGATACAGAAGATTTTCTGTTCAAAAGACAGACACAAATGCTTTATATATATATATATATATATATATATATATATATATATATATATATATATATATATATATATATATATATATATATATATATATATATATATATATCCAGAAGTGCTTGAAATAGAGAGAGAGAGTTAAAGTAATGATTAAGTAAGACAGATGCCCTACCTTATTTTGGGTTACATGACAGTGCATCTGTTCATGTTATTAGAAAATGACCATTTTTATTTTATTTGGGTTTTTAGAACTCTTTCTGGAAAAGTCATATTTTTAAGATTTTATCGGATGTTTCATACCTAAGAAACCAGAACAGTCTGTGTGCTTCCTAAGGATGGTTTCACTAATAAACAAAGTCACAAGTCTCGAAAAGTCGGTGCCCTTCCATTTTTGACTAAGCACCAGACACTAATAAGCCTCTGGATTCGTGTGTTTTTATAGCAGATTGTAATCCAACATTTGTGGCATAGAATGAATGCAAGTTTAATTTGGTAATGTGTACATCATCTCAGAATGAAGCTCCTTACACAAGACGTAAATGCTCGCAGACACAAGTCCACACTAGTAGATTTATTGTTATAGCATGTGACTTGACAGCCAACTGTGCACACGCAATCAAAAGATTGTGTTTTCTGGAGTTATTTAGTTGTCATGTTCCAACTTTACAAGATGCAAACATCAACATTTATTAAGATATGCCAAAAATAATTTCATTTTCTAGCACTTTAATGAAAAGCATTTAAACACGCAAAACCTCAATATACTATATATATGTTCTTTCCAAACCGATGGCTGCTACAAGTTTATCTCGCATCAATCACTTCCCGTCGCATCCGTGGCTCTTGTTGACTCACTGGCAGGTAATAAATCTGATGATACAAAAGATCGGGTTTCGAAACCAAATTATTTTTGTGAGTTCAACCTGAAGGTGTCTTGAGATACAACGCTTACATTTTTGCGCCAAATATATCGCCGACAATCGTTCAAAATTTCTGTCACCTTTCGAGAAAATAATATCATGTCGTGACGAAAAAGTGAAATGTCCACAGATGATAGTTTAAATTTTCCTTTTCCAGTACTCAATGAAAACGATCCAGAAAGTCAAAATAATATTCTATTAACATTTTACTGTGCGGAAACAAATACCTGTTCTTTTTGGTGGTTCTTGTTCATGTAGCAAGCCTTTATGTTAAATAATACATGATAATTGTTTTATTTTTCTTGGACTCTCCTTGAAAATGACTTTGGCTCAGATATAATTGGTTTTTGTTAAAAGTCCGTCTAGGCCTTGGCTACAAAAGTTTATTTAATCCAGAGAGAATAACTTTCTGTGATCACTTTTAGCAAGTACTGAATTATACAATTATTGTAAAATGTGACAGACGTCATAAGCAAAATTTGTGTGACGTGTCACAATAAAGTGATTTATTATCAACTCTAATTTAAAGGGAGAAAATAGGTGGAATATTTCTTACTTAAAATTAAGGTCATCTTGACCGTAAAATCGCCATGTCATTTTCCGTTCACAAGCATACTCATAAATGTATTATATACCTTGAGGAACTTTGCTTTGCTTTACCTTTACAAAATGAGATGGTAGTGCTGAGTTTAGGTCGGTCGTGTTCCGTGATCTCAAAGACGGCTTCCGGTGTTTTCCAGACCAGACTTATCTGTTCCGTATCTATATGAATATAATATCCTGTCAGTTTCATTGATTACCGGAGAGCAAAGTTCTGCTCGAAACATAATGATCACAATTCATTGAGATGACGTTAATGTAATTTATTTTTGCACTAATATGCGTTCACTTTATATTAGCAGTTTCGTATGATTTAGCAAAAAATCAATACAGAGATGGTCAATGTCATACCGGCGGGACTTCTTGTTTCTCTTTTTTACCCCAATTGGTTCTAGCAGACGTAATAAAGACATAGATTGTTGGGAATTCCAAAAACCTGTACCGAATATCGAATAACACTTTTCGCGTTATTTCATGGATAAAGCATGTATCCACTTATAATTTGACGCTGGGATTACAATTTGTCCGTATTTTTAATACGACAGATGCAAATTTAACAGCCGAATTTCTAGAAAGGCTCTTACAGGGTAACATCGAGTTTCAAATATTATTCCAGTAGATTTATCTCTGACATCATTAAAAAGCGAATATGGATTTATCTGAAATCGAATTAGGAATTTTACACACAAACCATACGGATATAACCATTTATTTGTATGTTAGGCTTATAATTTACATCTGAATCAAATTCACCTTACCTAGGTAATTGCCAACTGCAGAGACACTTGGTTTCTATGCAGCTCATACAATTGAAGTTAAGAATAAAAACAAAGAAAGATATGTAGACATAATTAAAATTGTGTAGTAAATGAAAACAATCAATATCGCATGATCTAATTTTAGACGGTCATAATTGATTAAGGAAAAAACATTGTCATTAATTGACACTTTATGTATAGTGTAGTTGTTAAGAAATATTTTAAAACGGTTATGAAAAAGGTATGTTCAATTGGACTCAAACCTTAGGAAGAAGAATTAGAATAATAAGAAGAATAACAAGTGCCAATGTCAGGAATGTATCTGAACTCTTATTTATTTAAATTCATCAAATAGGATTGATGAGACTTGATTGTAGAACATTATCAGGAAATGCAAACAATTCCAAAATGTAAAATCTATCATAGATTATTATGTACTAGGGAATCTATCTCATGCGAATGATGCTATCTAGTTATCACTTATCTAACTAATTGTCTTCATGTAAAAAAGTGAAATAAGAGTGTATGAATTTACAAAAATAACTGACCAAAAAAAGAGTGAATGAATTGACAAAAATAACCGACCAAAAAAAGAGTGTATGAATTGACAAAAATAACTGACCAAAAAAAGTGTATGAATTGACAAAAATAACTGACCAAAAAAAGAGTGTATGAATTGACAAAAATAACTGACCTATGAATTGAAAAAAATAACTGACCAAAAAAAAGAGTGTATGAATTGACAAAACTAACTGACCAAAAAAAGAGTGTATGAATTGACAAAAATAACTGACCCAAAAAACTGCAGGGGTCTTTTATGACAACTGCATGATATCTTAGGTAATAAGAAAGAAAAGAATTAGAAAAGCAGAGACTGCGAAGTTTTTTGAAGATTCTTTTCGGTAAAATCACGCGTGCCCATGCTTTAGTTTTAACATTTTATGTAGTGTCAAGATATATATATATATATATATATATATATATAATATATATATATATATATATATATATATATATATATATATATATATGTGTGTGTGTGTGTGTGTGTGTGTGTGTATGTATGTAGTTAATTTTTAAATATGGAGAAAGAATATTATCATACAGATTAGATAATTTTTAATTCGTACTCTACTGAGATTCGAACCCTGGGTCCGCAGGCTACGGTACCCATCGCCTTGCCTGCACGCACTAACTACCATACCCCCTCGACTAAGCACACATCCCAAGAAAAGGATGAAACAACGTCGCTGAAATATGGCATTCGTGCGTAGCAGACACACTCGATAATTAATTCTCATCTAAGTACCCAGGCACTCCTGATTCATAGGAGAGAAATCAAGGCATGTAGAGGTTAATATAGAAAGTGACATAATCAGATTTGGATCTGGTATAGAATTTAGATTAAACATATACTTTCTACAAATGGTCTAAACATGCACTAGATCCTGATATTCGAATGACACGCTGAGTTCTAAATGAAGTATTAATAAGTTTTCCATACGTTGCCTTTTCAGCAAATAATCATGTGCACATAACAAACATGAAATATATGCAAATGTTCTGTTTAGTTTGACAGGTATTAATATGTTATATTCACTTAATGGATATGAAATTGTGAGTCTACGCTGACGGCAGGAAATTATGAAGCTATGATATTCACATAAGTGATATGAATTTATGAAATTGTACTGTTCACCAAACATATTTGAATTTATAAATTTGCATTGTTCACTAAACATATATGAATTTATGAAATACACTGTTCAATAATGGGCATGCAGTTGTGATACCATCTTGTTTGTATAAAGAACATCAAGTCGCCCTATTACACAGTAATGGACGTAACACAAGGAAGGATCCCGCACACGGTATTCATACCAGTCTGCCGAAGAACCTGCCAGAACCTCACATTCGCGAAAAGGCCGATTCGTGATACGTTGAAACCCTGAGACCCTGAGCCGAGTCACACATGACTTCAACCAATTATTCTAGGGCCAAGCCCAGAAATCAACTGGAAATATACACGACTGAACCGTGTAAGACATAAACCAGAAACTTCTAGCTTGTTTTGGTACAAACACCACTAGACCCGTTATGTATGCGTACGCAAGAAAAACATTGTTAAACATTAAAACTGTTATACATCAAGAATAATTACATGGGAATATAAAAAGCTATAACCAATCTCAGCGTTTATTATATCTACTATACATAATTCAACCCAACTAGTCAATTCATAGAAAATTACGACTGTAACCTAAAACAGACACTATCGAATCTGATAGCATTGTGTTAGATGAAAATTGTCCTTTCTGAATGGAAGTTTAGGAAAATATTCCGAATCATCTAACGTAACAAACTACTCTATAAAACACTGATGATGAAAGAAAAGAAGAACGTATGCAATTAGTACAAACCTCTACAGCTGAAAGATTGCTATCGTAAAGGAAACAGCATCCTGACAAGACATCAATGCAATGTGACTATACTGAAAACTTAGAACTCTACATACTGGTACGTGGTGGGTACTACAGACTGAAAATATGAGGAGAATGAGTTCCCACTGCCTACACTTTGCACGTGCCACAGTACATAGGTCGACCGAGTGAGTAAATCTAAACATTCCACAATCATTCGACAGATCCAAAACATAAACCATGGGTAATGCTACTTCTCACTTATTTAACTAATTGTATTCGAGTAAAAAAGGGAAAAAGAGCAAATGAATCGACAAAATAATACTGAAAAAAAACGGCAGGGTTCTTTCTTTAGGAGAACTGCATGATGATACCTTTTTCCAGTAATATTAAGAAAGAAAAGATTTTTTTCGGTAAAACGTAGATATTCCATGCTTTTTTTTTTTTTTTTTTTTTTTTTTTTTTTTAGTAAATCTTTTACATTACGTCAAACTCACATTCGTCACACTCGGTAAGACGAGTAATGTCGTCCTGTCTCTCTTTCTTCTGTCCGTTGCTTCAAGAGTCATTTACCCATCTATGTGTTAGTTTTACTCGCGATTTGATGCCACGATATGCATTTAAGTTTTACACCGCTGTGCTTCTTGCTAATTGTAATTTTTACCCCATACCTTTCTTCGATGCACAGTCTAATTTACTTAATAGGTCACCTCAGCACGCCATAACCTGTCTTTAATGGCCACTTTCTTGGGATTCCTTAAACAATCACACAAAAGAAAGTCCATAACCAATATTTATCACATGCCTACTGTGTTATTTACTTTAATATACCCATGTCATAATTTTCATATATGTAACACTTGTAATAACACCTCATTACATCACAAATGACGTCATAGCGTAATACAATGAAAAGACCTAAAGTCCGAGGCATCCGAAAATATATTTCAATCATTTCACTACACTATTCCGCAGTTTGGTCAAATAAAATCTGCATTTTTCTTTTCGTCTTGCGATAAATAGAATATTTCATTTGTGCTAATTTCAAATTAAGGCTCGCATACGATAGAAACTATTCGACTAGTTTCATAAATTTCATTTGAAATGAGCACTAATGTAGGATCCTCTATTTAACAGTTATATGTTTCAAGAGGCTCTTTTTCTTGTTCAAGTGTTGGTCTTTGAACACAGGCTTGGGTGTGACTGTCTTAATCTTTGTCACTTGTGATTTAATGGCAAGCAATTATTTGTTTTGATAGTGATATCAATGCATTTTGTTCATTTGATTACCACAGTGCGTTGCTTGCATGTTCTTAATGGACGGTAACATGTTACTGATGTGGCTTTATTTCATTTCAGACTCAGGACCTGGAGGCTCACTGCAGGGCTATAGTGTATGATAGTTGCATTAGCGGCAGACCTGCAGGTTAGTCATTACTGTGTATTAGTAGTAATTATTTCCTGTTAGCTACTGCTTGATAATATTAATGTCTACAGTGGCGGCACGACGGTTCGAGGCGCCCGGGGGCAATGTTCGTTAGTGGCGCTCCTACTGAGGCGCCCGAAGGCATTGTTCTTTAATGGCGCCCCTACTTTGCGACAGAGAACAGTTTTTATGTCAGTTGCCAATCTCCCCCCCCCCCCACACACACATCTAAGACCCCGTTACACTAAGGTGAGGTGAAATACTATGAAAATTTTATCTGGAACAAAGCTCCCGACGGTACCCCGTCACCCTTCGCCTGGCGCCCGGGGACAATTAACCCCCCGACCCCCGTCGCGCCGCCACTGCATGTCTTTTTTATTTTGACTTGAATTTTTGTCATTATTTGCCAGAATCATTAAACATGATGCATATGCAAGTGGTTTCTATACATTAGAATACATGTAATATATTTATATTTGATCGCAACTTGAATTAAATCAGATCTATTAAAACTTGCTATACATACTGACACGTCACGTGTTGAAGAATGTAGTAAACAGATTAGGGTCTGTGATTACTTCTTGAGTTAATTCTTAAAAACCAGTCAGGTTTTGAGTTTGCAAAAGGCAAACGACTGATCAGAAATCTTGTTGCGAAGAAGGTTTAGTATGGTTGCAATTGTGATCAGGAAGTGCCCTATGTCTTGTCAATAATTTGTCATCAGTTTTTAATTGAGTATTTGAAGGAATAGCAACAAAATATACAGTACTGTACTCACCTCTCTTTAGTTGAACAATTTTTTGTTTTCCTTTGCATTTATAGGAACACCTTTCTTTGGTCCGCCGGGTCCACCTGGACCCAAGGGAGAGACTGGATCTCCGGGTCCACCCGGTCTCATGGGAATAATGGGTCCCCCGGGGAAAGAGGGACCACCTGGTAAGTGATGGAGATATCAAAAGTCGAATTAGCTTTGCACTTGAATCTCACCATTCACGTTTTCATGAATTGAACAGCTCGGTCGTTTACAACACGGAGGCATAAAACTGAAATAATATAATTTGCACGTAATTTGTATACTTACTGAGAGAATTTCCGGTAAGGTTAACCTATTATAAAATTAACACACAACCTAAGTGTCAAAATAATATATCCATGTGCTCTTGGCTGTAGAAAAATATTTTTATTCAACGGTATATATTATAAATCATTATAGTTAAAAAAAATCATCACCCCTTCCACAGCAACAACCCCTCATACGATTGAATGATCAAGACGACGCTGATGATCACCATATTGAAGTCATCATCATTATCATTACTACCACCACCACCACCACCACCACCACCACCATCATCATCATCATCATCATCATCATCATCATCATCATCATCATCATCATCATCATCATTACTAACACATTTAACTCATCGCCCTTGCTACCGCTATATACAACCAGGATAAGTAATTACTGTACACCTCTTTTCTATTTTTTCTTTTGAAGGGGGAGGGGGAAGGGGCATTGACCATCACCACCACTAATACTACAAACCTAGTACTACTACTACTGCTACTACTTCAGCTATATCTTCGTTTTATGGCAACCACTTATATTGTCTAAAGAAAGAAAGAAACGAAGGAGACTCGTGTACTCCCATTGTCTCATTATCGCATGCTCTGGTACCGCTGGCTGCATGTCATGTTTTCTAAAATCTGTTAAGAAAATGATTATTCCTGCCTCGACAATATGAATGGAGAGATTCAAGTGCAAAGCTAATTCGACTTTTGGTATCATAAGACAAGTAGCTGGATACATGTGATATAGCTCCCCTGCATAAATCATTAATGAAAAAAACAGTTTTATTCCTGATTGTTTGCCATTAAGTCGACTCCACAATTCACTTAAAGTCTTATATTCAAGTTATCTTGTACAGTTTTGTTTAGAGGAATTTACGAACGCCAGTGACATCAAGTCTGTCTGAAAGGACATTGCCTCATGCCATTTTTTCATTTACGAATGCCAGTAACATCAAATCTGTCGGAAAGGACATTGCGTCATGCCATTTTCTCATTTACGAATGCCAGTAACATCAAGTCTGTCGGAAAGAATATTGCGTCATGCCAGTAACATCAAGTCTGTCGGAAAGGACATTGCGTCATGTCATTTTTTCAGAATATATCAATTACTATAAATGTTAGTCAATGAATTTTATCGCCGTCATTTGGTGCACACTCTAAATAAACATCAAACCTTTTTCATTTTCAGAGTTAATGTGACATGTATGTCCACTGTTATAAGTAGATAGGGGTTATCGACACATCAGCATAATACTAGCTATATAGTCGTTATAAGTAGACACACTGTATTGTACGACTTAGTCGCAGGCATAAGGATAAGATTCCGGACATTTTATGATAATTAGCGATGAGATGTAAGGACGCATGGGTAAAATTTCTGAGGTAGAGATTTCAAATGACTTTTCGGACTCGTATGAAATACATTAGCCGGCTATTCGCTTTAAATTCTTTTTTTTTTTTTTTTGTTTTTTGTTAAGCATCCATAATACTGAATAAGGAAGGCTTTAACTAAACTTCGAATTTTAAGAAATAAAGGAGCATTTAATATTATGATTATTACACATATCGTGTTATTACATCGGAAATTGGCTTATAATATTACTAGTACATTACGGTAATTACACACTACAGCCACAATTACTCGAACCTCAGTTATCGCAATTTTCAGCTTACCATGCCTACCAAAGATTTCTAATGCATACAAATACAGACTTGGTTATCCGAACTCCTCATTATGCTCTCTCCCACACCCCACCAACTTGGAAATCGGATTAATAGAAATAATCCTGTACAATATAAAAAAAACTGCATGTAGCATAATCTAATAACGCATACGCCGTCTGGGCTGTAGACTTATGTACTATAATCTAACATGACATGTCTATTTGAATATGAAGTACAACAATGCAGCCCTACTTATAGGACGAAAACCATATTTGATTCTGCCTTTCGTACATGGTTAAAAAAAAATTTTAAGTTGAGAAGTGAAGCTGCATATGAGTGCATAAAAGAGGATATAAAGAAAATCATAGTTGACCGTCACGCCGCAAACGAAAAATTCAGTTGGAATGAAGATCATTCTCATCATCGCAACATCTTGCTATGGACAATTGAAAAAAAAAAAAAAAATGCGCAGTAGTGCATGAAAAAACACAAAAGGAAATATAAAGTGAACGTGAAGATGCTTATAGTTACTGCAAGGTCTTATGAGGAACAATCGACTAGTGGAAATGCATAGTCATGAATGCGTTTCCGTGATCGGCCACCATTTTTTAATTTTTCTTATCTTCATTGCATATTACAAGCGTTGTGATTTGTGATTGGAGGCGGGGGTAGGGAGACATAGTTAGACCAACAAACTATTCTCAGACACTTTTTCTTATTTTCTGACCTTATTTGACGGCTAACAACTGTATAGCGCAAATTCAACAGTGGACGGTCCTCCTTGTAAAAGTATGGATTTCGGGTGCTTGGCAAGTATGTGGAAGGGACCTTTGTAACCAGACGGCAAGTCAAATCCTCTTTTATCGCCCCATTGCATCGAATCTTCCAAAATAATCACTGTTTATTAGCAATTCTTCTCTCAATAGACCCCTATTAGTCCAGCGGCTGTTGAAGTCGTATGTGAACTGCCAATGCATGCGTGCAAACCGTCTACGATTGAACAGCAGCTTGTACCATTGTTCTTCGCCACGGCCAATAATGTCAGAAAATAATACTAAAAAGTGGCGGAGAATAACTTGTTGGTCGAGGATACAATGAGCAAAGCACGTGATGTTGTTCGAAAGAAACTTGATAATAACAGGGCTAGGTTTATATGGAGAGATCTATAAAGTCGTGCTAACGTCCATTAGCCATATAAAAAGCAGTAAAGTCGTGCTAACACCCATTAGCCATATAAAAAGCTGCTTTTCCGAAGTTAAAAGTTTTGGTTATAGTTGGTTCTAAATAATCTAATACCGGCGATAACTATGTATATATGAGCTATTTTTTAGTAACAAACTTAGATACTTGAATAACATCAATTATTCAATCTATTCCCAAATTAAATATCTGGACAAGCTAGGCTGTGTAGGACTGCACGTTGTTTTATAGTCCGGGACAATAACAATGAATACAGGTCACATCCATATTGGACTGCAGAAGGTGTTCCGGTTGCACCACACGATCTATGGCGTGTTCTTGGTGTCGATAATTACCGGGACAACCCGTGCAACTCTCTGAACTGGCCGCTATTATTGTGCCGGAAATATCCGTGAAAATCTTTGCACACCCTAATCATTTTGCAGCATGAACTTATTTTACTCATGATTCGATCTTTTATAGCAGCCATTGTATTGCAAAATACTCACATTTAAGGTTTGTATAATTTGTTTCCAAATTGAAATTATCGTTTTCGAAAAGATAGAAAAAACGGCGGTAAAAGGTCATCTTACCCGTACTATAGTCTCAAGACAACAGAGGTGACAATTATTCTGTGACTAACAAGCAGTATTAGGGACACGAAAGTTTACAGTACGTTGCATATACCAGAATGTTTAAGGATACAGCTAATGTCATACTTGATCTTATTATCAATTATTGTACAGGAATACAAAACAGAGATAGTATCCGATATATTAGATATATTCCAATTTGATGGAAACATGTGCCCTGTGTATTTGAGTCTCCAGAGCCTTTCCTATCAATTTGTTGTGTATCTAAATTTTTCCTACAGAATTCACGACAAAAATTGATTCGGACTGACCATACACAATAGGCTCCATGCAAAAATTGATTCGGACTGACCATACACAATAGGCTCCATGCAACAATTGATTCGGACTGACCATACACAATAGGCTCCATGCAACAATTGATTCGGACTGACCATACACAATAAGCTCCATGTTGTTTTTTTTTGGTAATAACTAGCGGGACTATTGATGTTCTGCTAATCTGTTGTCAAACGAGGCGGGTTCGGTCAGCCTCCGATGACACAAATTACCTCTGTGAAACGTCATTACAGATAATTACCGGCGGAAATCGGTATAATTTTCCTCATTGGTAGTCTCAACAACTTTGTTTTCAGATCCGTTCGGTTCGAATTCGCCAGTTCCTCCATGCATCCGAGTCATAAGAAGCAATTAGAAAGTCACAAGGTTAGAGACAAGCAAGTTATATTCACAATCAAATTAGGTTACTAAGCATCATTTTCTGTTCGTGTAGCCATCGTGTTTCGCGACTCATGGCCTTTAAAAAGATGCTGGGAAACAATATTGTGTGGATTGTGCTCTTTTGTTGGCATGATAATGCCATCTAGTGGGAGTTACAAACCGTCTGTACCCGGTGCGATAAAGCATGTAAGGGTTAGAAAAGAAAGAAGAAGAAGAAAAAGCATTGTATTATATGAAATTTGTTTTAAACACAACAAAAAGAACTGTGTTTTAAGAAACATATGATATGCCCTGGAGATGAGCTTGTCGATACATCAAGGGCATAACCCCATGACCAAGGGCTGGAATGCTACAGGAAGTAAGGGAAGTATACTATGTTGTTATATATTCCAAATAGGGTGCAAACAAACTCTAAGCAAAAGAAAGCTTGTACTTTTTTGACCAAATGACCCCATCAAGATGATAGATAATAATGTGATCATGTTATATTCCAAATATGTATTGAATTGGATAAAGTTGTACTGAAATAATAATAATAATAATAATAATAATAATAATAATAATAATAATAATAATAATTATTATTATTATTATTATAAAATCTCCTAATTCCATCCAGGGAAACAGTGGTATTGTTAGGAAGGGAACTTCGGGATCATATATTATTAAAACTATTAAGTTAATTGAGAGAGGGGTTATTGAATATTTTAAAGAAATAAATAACTAAAAGGTGTCAAACTTCTTGACCCCGGGAACGTTACCCAGGGAACAACAGCAGTATAGGAGAAAGATGAGTCTGTGATCATAAAATATTATTAATTTATGGTGAATTGGATTAAAAATTAAAAAATAAAATTATTATTCTTATATATCAACCCAGTGAATTGATTCAGGGGTAGGGTCTCCTTCTACAAACCACAGAGTTGACTACGGACGAAAATAAAGGAATTAACTGTAGTCTTACGCTGTTTCTCTGTGTGGTAAAGGAATTAATGATAAATGGAAGCATCTGGTCAACAAATGCAGTAGATTAATAAGAATATTGACTTTTAATACATTAAAACCAAATTATTAAAAAAAAACAATTTTACAACTTCTAAATGACAAATATAAAATACAAAACACACATCACTGTCTTTGTTATTAGGTCTAAAGACAGGACGAATCAGCAAAGGAACTGAATATATTATTTTTGAAAACTTGAAAATTATTCATCTTTTCGTAATAAGCTTAATTAAATGAACTTCCAAAAAATCGACAATACGTGCATTTCTTTTCGAAACACTCAACCAGCTCAATCCAAGCTAAAAATTAAGGCCATTATTTCCTTGCATATACATGGCTGAAAGCGGTTATTATTGGAACGACATGTTCGGTTCCAGAAATAACAAAGTAACCAAGAAAAGATGCCCCAAACATATTAGATCAGATATTTTTCTTCAATTTAAACCAGCAAAAGAATTTCTACTTCTCTCTTTCCTTTTACTAGTAATTCTAAAAAGAGGAAATCCGTAAGAATATTCTATTCTGTACTTACTTCTTGTTTTAGAAATAAGTCAGTAACAAACGGTATTATGACGGCAAAAACAGCACTGATACTCCGAAAAAGTTTTTCTTTCATTTTGTATCTCCATTTTGTCGTTTTCGCCTGTCTTGATAGTGTGGCATAGGCCAGAAAAACACGGAAATTGATGCTTTATGAATAATACACTTTTATTTTAATGAATATTGTGCATTCAGAGAGCGTAATACCAATTTGCTTAAGAGTGTTTCCATTATTCTTAATTGTCCTCTCTGATCCATTTCTAGACCTAGATCGATAATGCCGTTGTCTTTGTTACTAATGGTCCTTCGACTGCCATCTTGAGGTAGCTCGGGTTGGTAGAGCGTCTGACTGGTAATCCGAGGGACGCGGATTCGATACCCGCCCAGGCCTGCCATGATCACTGCTTCGGCGTGTCCTTGGGGAAAGGCCATTAACTCTCATTTCTTCAGCATGATATAGCCAATAATGTGTTCAAATTGCCATTAAAAACCAATCAACTCACTATCATCTGTTGTGCTGAAAAAAAAAAAAGGTTAATTTACTTTCTGAAGATATTCATTAAAACAACAACAGCAACACCACCACCACTAATGCGGCCGTCACAGCTGGTACCACTGTCACTATCACCATTACCACTGCTACTACCACTACCAACACCATCACGATCAACACGACCACCACTACAGTCAACACCACCATGGCGAAGTGGAGCGATCCTAAAATCCTAACAAAGAAAGGGGGAGGGGCTAGGGTTTAGTCACAGTGATATAAAGAATACATCGGGGTGGGGGACTTTTCATCTCATCAATAGATTCTTTCGTCAAGACGTTTTTATGTTCAAACCTGTTCCAGAAAATGCCAATGGAAGCACAAGCCTGAGTAAAAGTCGCATACAAATTCGAATACAATTAAGATTATCAATCTTAAGGAGGGCAGATTGATTTTGGAAGTTTGAAAGAAAGATTATTGTTCGCCCTTGTTGAAAGCAAAAATGTCAGTAAATTTTGGGACCTTATATATATATATATATATATATATATATATATATATATATATATATATATATATATATATATAAATCATAATAATATATGTTCAGTTTATTATTTAATGTATTAAGATGATTTTAAAAGTGTTTTTCCCAGAATTTGTATTGCTAAGTGAGTCGGGATGTGGTGTGTTGATCGGTTAACATATATGGATCGAGAATTAGCATAACTTAATTAGCAAATTGACCCCATTAATATTCTAGATCCATCAGAAATTTATATTTCCTACAATTACATCAGGGTTCAATGCATAACGGATCCTGAACACAATGAATCAACGATTTTCTCTCTCAAATATTGTCGTACACAAGATATATATTAGAGACATAAATCGTTTGGTTCATTTGATTTAAGTATAGTTTGTTTTATTTATTGTCGAAGTCGATATCGTACATAGTTTGAGACAGCTTTCATCCGAGTTCAATTTACTTACCCAATAAATTATTGTTTATCATTATATTTCATGGAATGTGCTTTCTTTCCTATCAGGGCAATTAATCCGCTTCATTTAATTTCTTGGATGATTAACGTATTAAAGAATAGCTGAGACTTTATTAATAGGATAAAATATGAAACACAAAACCTTAACGCTTATTAAAGTTGGGAATACAATTGACAATTGTTTAGATTCCTGTAATCTGGTGCAATTATAAACTTAGTAATGTGTGTATTACTGCATGAAAAGGTGATCTATCTTTGTGCAGGGAGGGTCAATATAGTGCTTTCGGATTCTATTTATATTTACATTAATTGCTAATTTTGGTATTTTTAATTTTATTTTTTATTTTTAGTTCATTTAGTGGCTCCTGAAATAAAGGGTAGGGAATTTCGCATTTGTACAAATTTATTAAATTTGATGCAAGCCAGAGTTGCTATTCAGTACTTTTAAATACCAAAGAAATTCTGTACAATATTTTTGTTTTAATTTGTTAGAAGTCGGTGTGAATCTAGTGCATTAGCAGTTTCTGATTTCCGAAACAAAGAAAGACCTAAGGAAAAATGTTTTTAGTAATCATGCAAATGGGTCTCGACGATTGTTTTATGGGAAGGAAGCCAAAAACCAAGTTACATTTTACGCCATCTTGCATTTATGAAGCCAGTGCAAAGGAGTCTTAAATCAATAGTTATGTGTAGTGATCACTTTGAATGTAGCAATCTTCAACCAGTTTGTAATACAGCATGCAACAGGCGTGTAAACATCAGCGAACGGTTCGTTAACGTAACACAGTAGGCTAAACATTGCCTCAGCTCTTCGTATTTAGAATGCAAAAGGTATCTCCAGTCTGACAAGGAATGATAGAAAAATAGATTTAAATGTGTGTCACGTGGTTTGATTGCGATAAAGGAATGAGTAGAAGTTACATTAAACGTAGCAGACGTTGATGTTATCAACCTTTTAAGCTGATATTGTAACAGGCAAGGTCAAAATATATATACCGTAATTCAATCATGTAGCAAATCACACGTAGCGAAAATGATTTTACATATGCCAGACAAAATGTTAGTATCGGAAAGATAGTTTTGAACATTTATCCAGGTCAATGAAACAATACCTAACAATACAAAAATAACAACAAAACAAAAACAAAAAAACAAAAAAAAAAACAACAACAACAAAACAACAAACCAACCTGTATTCTACGGTATATGGTATGCCTATTAATAAAACCAATTGCAGCAGTCTGACTGACACAGTTGGGAAAAGCTTATAATGAAGATGTATAGATATCTCAACAAACAATACATTCGCAAAACTGAGATTCTCTGGACTATATTCACAGAGTGCCTGGACTGTTTGGACAGATTGTCAGGACTGTATTCACGTCCTAATATTCAACATATATTCGTGCTCGTCTCCACCCCCCACCCCACCCCCATGAAACAAAAATGACAAACTTATTGAATAACTTCAAACTTTTGCTCCCTAAGGGTAGTATATATTTTGGGATTTCTAGACCATAGTGAAATGTAATACGACTAAACGGCGGAGCGAACACAATATTGAATTTTGCTATACACATCATAAATAATGGCACAGAGCTACATTATATTGAATACAACAGGTTTTACAAAGGAGATATAACCATTTCGCTAGAATAAAATAAAAGCAACAATGCTGGTATCAAGAGATAATAAATATTTGCTTACAAGTTTTAGACGGGATAAAAGTGTGGGCAGAGAGAGTGGTGTTAAAGAATAACATTACAGAAAAGAATATGTTAATTTGATTATATATATATATATATATATATATATATATATATATATATATATATATATATATATATATGTTTCAAAATAGATGCAGATTTACAGGTTATATTTAATGATAATAACATTGAGATAACTTGTATGAGGCCCAATAGCAAGGTGGTTGAAACAGTTCAATACGAAGAAGGAGTAAATTGTATATTTGATGTTGGTAAATAGACATACAGCTCAATGTATTGTACAGCTTCAGGATCTCGTAAACTTTTCAAGGTCAATCTACAACGATTTCACAAAACAGATATAATTTATGGAAAACAAAGTCCAGTTTAAAGCAGCACATGGTGACTCAGTATATTGAGCAGTTGCGGTAGTCATAGGAATGGCAAAGATTTATGTAAATCTGGAAGCATTCATACGTTTGAAAGAACTGAACAAATGTTTCAAACCGTTGACAATACAAGTTTTCGTAGATTTCTGTCATGTTAACTTGTTCATAACATGTTTATCAGTCATACAGTATTCTCTGGATGCTTTTATTTCGTTTTGAATGACTGACAAAGACCATCATTTGAGATATCTTTACTACGATTATGGAAGTCTAGTGGCTGAAACAAATATATCAATCAGTCATGGGAACACATTAAACGGGATGAAAATAGAATAAAAGACATAGATTTGAAAGAATGTTTAAACAAACTCTACCTGTGCATTACATAAGCAAGTGAGAAGAAGTCTTTCATACAAAAGAGGTTATAGCAATCACGCGGATGACCAGTGGCAGTTAGACATAGTTGACATACAAGCATATGAAAATACAACGATACATTTCGACATGGAAAAGGAAAGAAAGGGGGATATGACATGCACAAAGCTTTTAACGAAAACCTTAAGGAGCAACCCTATGAAAAGATACAATTTGATACGGGTGAAGAATTAACAAAAACAAATTTGCTGGAAAAGGAAAACATTTAATATTTTCAACTTATTCAGACAAAAATTGATCAGAAGTGGAACAGAACCCAAAGGACTAGAATGTAGAAGTATTTAACTTAAAATTAAATCAGAATATGGGTTGACGTTTTAAGAAGGCTAAGTCAGGTATATAATAACCCTCATGAGAGATTGATAGACATGATTCCAGGTTTAAGTAATTGAGGAAGAAAACAGATCAAAAGTATGGACTAAACCGATTACTTGAAAACTAATACAGATGAAACCTCTAAATCTAGAATAGGTGAAACAGTCAGAATTTCAGAATAGCAATCTATTTTTGAAAAGAGATACTTTCCTAACTATACCGAAGTAATAATTAAATTAAGACGAGTAATTTTAGGAGATCCAGTGTATTACAAGTTGAAATACCCGAAGGAAGAGCATATAGAGGGAATGTTTTACGAACAAGAGTTATCTCTGTATGACAAAGAATACGACATGTTCAGAGTTGAAAAGATTTTAAAAACAAAACGGATGAAGTATGTGCCTGTGAAACGAAAAGGATATGATGAACCGCTTAACATTTTGGAACCATTTGAAAACGTTATGCCCTTAAAGTAAACGGAGGAAGCAAATTATGCAGAGAGAAATATTAAGGAGCGTGACTACTTTAGGTTTTTGAACGTTAATGAGTATGGAATGTGAAATCGGTAGAAGAAGACAGTGCATTAGAGCATGAAGGAGTTCAACCATGCAGGATATGTAAATCTGTTGTTAACACTTGGGGGGGGGGAGTACATCCATAAACAGCATCAGTAAATCACAAAATGGTACAACATGAAAAACATGATAAGGTAACTAAAATGTAGACAATGTCTGAGCATGGTAATAAATGACATAAAATAATAAATCAAAAGAGATAACATTCTAAAATATAAAATTGATTCTAGCTACGTCTCTAACAAGCTGAAAACAAATGCAAATAAAAGATTACAAGCTCGTCTATGAGATTTTGAACAAAATTAGTGGTAACGAAAATAATTGAATTGTTGATGCAATCATGACAGTAGGACAATAAATTCCACAGGTCAAAAAAGAAAAAAGGTGGTTAAAGTTATGTAGAGAAGAGGGATGGTAATAGCCCTTCTATCAGATCTGATGATTCCGAAGTTCAGATGACACGTGGCAGTTTATAAACGTGAAGAAATAATATTTATAATGAATAAACAAACAGATATTTATGTTGCCACTAGTGGTTGCAGAAGCGTCTATTGTTTACATTTTGAAATAGTTTACGTATTCTCATACGGCAATGAGAGTTGCTAATGTTTGATCCTGTTTGATTACGCTTCTAGACCTTGAACCAAACATGCAAATAACAAACCCATTAATGTCAAAATAAGTAAAATAATATGTTCAGCCAAGAAAGAAGCAACCTGCCCAGTTGCTATAAAAAGACAGCTTATTACATTACCAATAACACTAGGTAAAACGGCTGCTGCATTTTTGGCTAATTCAAACAAATAATTACCAATATTTATCAAGCTTTCTTTAAATCATCTTTACCTACTTGATGGAACACTACCGCCACCTATTCCTCCTCCACCTAGTACTAAACCTTTTACAGAATCTGATGTAGACAAGGTAACAGTTGATATTGTCGTCCCAAGAACATTTGTTGATGTAGACAAGGTAACAGTTGATATTGTCGTCCCAAGAACATCTGTTGATGTAGACAAGGTAACAGTTGATATTGACGTCCCAAGAACATCTGTTGATATAGACAAGGTAACAGTTGATATTGTCGTCCCAAGAACATCTGTTGATGTAGACAAGGCAACAGTTGATATTGTCGTCCCAAGAACATCTGTTGATGTAGACAAGGCAACAGTTGATATTGTCGTCCCAAGAACATCTGTTGATGTAGACAAGGCAACAGTTGATATTGTCGTCCCAAGAACATCTGTTGATGTAGACAAGGCAACAGTTGATATTGTCGTCCCAAAGACATCTGTTGATGTAGACAAGGCAACAGTTGATATTGTCGTTTCAACGACATCAGTTGATGTAGACAAGGTAACAGTTGATATTGCCGTCCCAAGGACATCTGTTGATGTAGACAAGGTAACAGCTGATATTGCCGTCCCAAGAACATCTGTTGATGTAGACAATATAACAGTTGATATTGTCGTCCCAACAACATCTATTGTTACACCCATTTTTTTAGACAGTTGTATCAGCCTTTCACCTAATGTCATTTTTCTCTAACATTTTTTTCATTAATCGTTTAAATGTGTTTTGTGAAAAAAACCCAACTGTGTTAGCTTTTTAACTTATTGTGCTCTTTCTATTTTAATCTGTCTTTTTCTTTAAAAAAAATCCAAAAAATAAAAACCCAGCCTTCTCCTGTTTGGTGAATGATCCTTTTACTGCAGGTGGAAACTCTCCACATTCAATTCTTTCATGGTAATCATCTATTAAATGTTCTGTTTCTCTAATCTGTTAATCAAGCAACTCATTTGTATCAATCATTTGCATCTCAATGTTCTCTGAGACATGTATTGTTTGTCTTTGAACAACAGTGTTTTCTAACATAATATTTAGGTTACACCACCTCAACAGGTCGTATAAATTTCCTGCCTTATTTTGTCGAAACTTATGTAACAAACAGCTTCTTTCCAGTCTGGCCTACTTTAGTGCTATGTGCTTTCATTGCTTTAATGTTGCCTTTCCTCAAAGTTGAATTGTTTTACCGTAAGATTTTTCAATAAGAGGGATAATGTGTGTGTGTGTGTGTGTGTGTGTGTGTGTGTGTGTGTGTTTTATTCTCAAGTGAATTCTTCAAAAGATGTATTGTGTTTCATTCATCTCAAATCCTGTTTTTCGGGGTAACATTTTCACCTAGTGTGGTTTCAGCAGCACCTGTTTTTTATTTGATCATCAGCAAAATGTACAGTATCATCGATAGCAGTTTCAGCGTCTAAAATATAATCGTAACCATCTTTATATACATTATTTTCAAATTCTTTCCTTTCAAAAACATCACCACCCTAAACCATTTCGGTTGTTTAAATAGCAAAGATTGTGCAAAGACTATGTTTTAGTACACTTTCGGCGACGATTATATTGTCGATAAATAATAAAGTCCAACCGGAAAAAGAATTAGGATTCTTGAATGTTTCAAAAAACTTCTACAACACTGACAAAAATTACAGTTTACAGAAACTGACGAGTACAAATAGGGATTGGATATATCTATTTCAAACGAAATATATATATATATATATATATATATATATATATATATATATATATATATATATATATATATATATATATATATATATATATTGTTACGACTAGGGGTAATGTAACAAAAGAAAAGACTCAAACAAGCTTTCAAGATTTAAAATACAAATATTTAATTTCCTAAAATATTAAAATATTTCAACAAACATCCATTGAAATAAAGAATTAAAAATAACTTACAGTATAGAATATCCTTAAAAGTCCTAAATTGTTCTAAAGTTGACTGATCCGGAAGTTAATTCAACTATTCCGAATGAAACCTTCACTGTACTAATGTACTAACAAGAATCAGTTATATCCAAGTGTTATTAATTCCAAATAGTCCTTGTGAATATGGAATATCACACAAGTTCTAGAAATGTTTCTGATAATTCCACGGAGCTGTATAATTCTTAAAGTTTAAGTAGCAGTACTGAATCCAGAATGTACTGTATAATAATAATAATAATAATAATAATAATAATAATAATAATAATAATAATAATAATAATAATAATAATAATAATAATAATATCACTGAAGCAGAATATCCACACACATAATGAAGCAATCTGGTTTATGGCCTCTCAGGCTGACAAACTGTGCTAGAATCCCAAACACAGTAATACATCTTATTATATAGCTTCTGACTGCGCAGAACAGAATAAGGAAAACCAATTTAAACTGTATTGCGACTTCAAAAAACAATTTAATCCTTCTAGAAAACAACCTTCTCCGAACCAATCAGAAACTAGGTTATGCGTGAAACCGCTAAAGTACCTGTGCACTGACGTTATTTACCAGTCAACAAAGTATTGATTTCTTAATTGAACTTAGAATCTAGGTCAGAAGTTCAACCCTCAAGCGCTAAATCACGTGATATGACTAATGCTACAACCGACAATATTTCCCAAGGCCAATGTACTGAGTCACATTGAAATACCGTATATATACTTTCTGCAAGACGACAGCTGTTAGACTATTATGCAGAGATCATAAAACTATACCATTATTTAAAAACAAAATGATACATAATTCCTTAACAATATCTATCTATCTATCTATCTATCTATCTATCTATCTATCTATCTATCTATCTATCTATATATATATATATATATATATATATATATATATATATATATATATATTCTTTGTCTTTGCTAGACCTGCTACAATTTCCAGATCATTGTCATTTGTTGTAATCTACACTGTAACATCAATGACTCGGAAATTTACTCCAATCAGAAAACTTTGGCAGTTTACAGAATTAAAAAAATTATGATTGCATGACTTTAAGTGGTATCAGATGCTTACAGGCCTGTCGAGCGGTGGGGCAGGGAGGGAGCAATTGACCAGGGGCCTGGAGATTTCTAGTGGCCCGCCGTCAAGTCAGTTTTAAAAAATAAATGAATCTTTGCAGTAAATATTAAAATTTTTTCCTTGCAAGAGTCTAAGTTATGGTAGATTACCACAGGTTTTATATGCAAAACTGTACACTGGTTTTTAGATACAAAAAATTAAACTAGTTGTGGGGCCCATGACTGCTCTGCCCAGGGGCCCGGAATTTTTGTCGTAGGGCCTGGATGCTTAGCTGGATATTTGTCATTTAACTTAGAATTACATCTACCTGCATTGAGTGCAAGTTTGATTAAATTAAAACATATTGATTTTAAAAGGCAAAAGAAAATAAAAAGGAAATACAAATACTGAAAAAAATGCACAATAAATAAATGTGCATTGAATGCTTTGTTTTTGATGCATTGGTACGTTTAACTATAACTTTTACAATGGTTGTAGTTGCAAGAGTAGCTGTGTACCATACAATAAAGCTTTTCGTTGCCCTTCCTTTTCCTTTACGGCTTCTTATCCTTCTTTTTTTTTTTTTTTTGCCCGGTTTTAACTGGCCTGCATGTATCTAATGTTTGACAAGTGAAAACATTTTTTTCTTCATCTGGATCAGACATATCAAATGATGAACATGAAATGATCAATATATAAATCATCTTTGTCATTTTGCCCGGCAATTGGGAACACCTGTACTAGAAGGGTCTACATTTCTATGTATCTATCAAGGCATATTTTGTTAATGCTACCTTAGTGAAAATACAATACTTATTTTTAGCGTCGAATTTATGGACTGTATATACATTAAGAATTAAAAAGGAATCAAATTGACAAAATCATTCTTCAAAACGGGGAGCTGCGCTAGCTTAGTTGGTATAGCGTCAGGCTCGTAATACAAGGCTCGTGGGTTCTATTCCGCCTAGACTAGCCTGGGTCGGCTTCTGCGGTGTGTGCCTGGGAAAGGCGCTTAGCTTCTATTTCCTTGGCATGATGTAGCCAATAATGTGTTAAACCAGCAATAACAACAACAACAACACAACTATTTTTTTAAAAGACCAAACAGTATTCAATTTGTCATACGTTTAGAAGATACTGGACATCTTGACAAGTCTAAGACGTGAAACCAGATTTTTCCCATAGTAATATAGATTTCCGTCTAGAGCATCTGATATCGGATCAGTGAATGAAATGTATGCTTTTTAAGTAATCATTTTTGATTTAAATTTACATTTTATATATCTTCTACAAACGTTGTCGGTAAATTAGTTGACTAAATGTATGCTGTTTTGTAACCAAGTTATAAAAATTGTCAGAATCATCCTTAGGAGGAAAACGATGATGAGTGTGATTCTCTCTCTCTCTCTCTCTCTCTCTCTCTCTCTCTCTCTCTCTCTCTCTCTCTCTCTCTCTATATATATATATATATATATATATATATATATATGTGTATATATATATATATATATATATATATATATATATATATATATATATATATATATATATATATATATATATACAAGTTGTTGCAGGATTTGTAAATTGGTTTATGTTGATCAAGATGATATTGCCTCTGAACGCTGTTAATGGTATCATCGTTGAATCCACATGGGAGCGATACACGCATTCGTCTGGCACGAGATTTATGGGAATGATTCCTGGATGAAGATTAAATCTTTGAGTCTCTACAGATCTAATATATCATCTATATTACTATCTGGGACTACAGAATGGACTGGTATAATGCTGTATTAAAAGGGAAACATGGGACTACAGGATGGACTGGTATAATGCTCGATTAAAAGGGAAACATGGGACTACAGGATGGACTGGTATAATGCTGTATTAAAAGGGAAACATAGGACTATAGGATGGACTGGTATAATGCTGTATTAAAAGGGAAACATGGGACTACAGGATGGACTGGTATAATGCTCGATTAAAAGGGAAACATGGGACTACAGGATGGACTGGTATAATGCTGTATTAAAAGGGAAACATAGGACTACAGGATGGACTGGTATAATGCTGTATTAAAAGGGAAACATGGAACTACAGTTTGGACTGGTATAATGCTGTATTAAAAGGGAAACATGGGACTACAGGAAGAACTGGTATAATGCTGTATAAAAAAGGAAACATGGGACTACAGGGTCGATAACGTTATATTAAAAGGGAAACATTTGCACTGTTATACTTATTTGATATTATTCTGCTCGGAGAGAAACCTGACAAATCAATTAAAACTGCAGTAAGAAATTAAATTAACCATTTTAACTCCCATAGAGATAAATGTCATCCAGTATTTTAGTTCATTATTTCCCAGCTGAACATTACATCGCAGCACCTTTCTGTAGAGATGGAATATATATATATATATATATATATATATATATATATATATATATATATATATATATATATATATATATATATATATATATATATATATATATATATATCGCTCGTTATGGTCAGCTGTAGGAAGAATGTGAACCTAATTGTACCGCATATTTATAACTTCTTCCTCTCACTTTTCGATTTTTCCCCAAAGTAAATAGTATTATGTTTTAGGAGTTTGCAAAATTCTCCACCTTTACAAATAGAAAGAATTAAATATTGTCCGTTCTTTTTCTTCTTCTGGTCTGGTAACACTTGCTAATTGGAGGAGAAAATGAACTATGATTTTTCGGATAACGTTGTTAACAGCTGTAAGGTTTTAAGGTTCTAAGCAAGTAGGAATTATTTTTTCTTTCCTTTTACACAAATGCTGAAAATGTGTCCAACACAGATTTGTTGGAAACCGGATAGATAAAAGTTGATAATTGACGAGTAAATTGAAACACAATATTTTGTCATAATCATATTGCTAGTTAGGTTGTATATATAGTGATTAACATAATCATGTTGCTAGTCAGGTTGCAGATACTGGGATTAACATAATCATGTTTGCTATTGTGGTTTTAGATACAGGAATTAACATAATCATGTTGTTATTCGGGTTGTAGATACAGGGATTAACATAATCATGTCGCTAGTCAGGTTGTAGATATAGGGATTAACATAATCATGTTTGCTATTGTTGTTGTAGATACAGGGATTAACATAATCATATCGCTAGTCAGGTTGTAGATATAGGGATTAACATAATCATGTTTGCTATTGTTGTTGTAGATACAGGGATTAACATAATCATGTCGCTAGTCAGGTTGTAGATACAGGGATTAACATAATCATGTTTGCTATTGTGATTGTAGATACAGGGATTAACATAATCATGTCGCTAGTCAGGTTGTAGATACAGGGATTAACATAATCATGTTTGCTATTGTGGTTGTAGATACAGGGATTAACATAATCATGTCGCTAGTCAGGTTGTAGATATAGGGATTAACATAATCATTTGCTAGTCAGGTTGTAGATATATGGATTAATATAATCATGTTTGCTATTGTGGTTGTAGATATATGGATTAACATAATCATGTTTGCTAGTCAGGTTATAGATATATGGATTAACATAATCATGTTTGCTAGTCAGGTTATAGATATATGGATTAACATAATCATGTTTGCTAGTCAGGTTATAGATATAGGGATTAACATAGTCATATTTGCTAGTCAGGTTGTAGATATAGGGATTAACATAATCATGTTTGCTAGTCAGGTTATAGATATATGGATTAACATAGTCATATTTGGTAGTCAGGTTATAGATATATGGATTAACATAGTCATATTTGCTAGTCAGGTTGTAGATATAGGGATTAACATGCTCATGTTTGCTAGTTAGTTTGTAGATACAGGGATTAACATAATCATGCTGCTAGTCAGATTGTAGATATAGGAATTAACATAATCATTTGCTAGTCAGGTTGCAGATATAGGGATTAACCTAATCATGTTTGCTAGTCAGATTGTAGATACAGGGATTAACATAATCATGTTTGCTAGTCAGGTTGTAGATATAAGGATTACCATAATCATATTTGATAGTCAGGTTGTAGATACAGGGATTAACATAATCATGTTTGCTAGTCAATTGTAGATATAGGGATTAGCATAATCAAGTTTGTTAGTCCGGTTGTAGATATAGGGATTAATATAATCATGTTTGCTAGTCAGGTTGTAGATACAGGGATTAATATAATCATGTTTGCTAGTCAGGTTGTAGATACAGGGATTAACATAATCATGTTTGCTAGTCAGATTGTAGATACAGGGATTAACATAATCATGTTTGCTAGTCAGGTTGTCGATACAGGGATTAACATGATCATGTTTGCTAGTCAGACTGTAGATACAGGGATTAACATAATCATGTTTGCTAGTCAGGTTGTCGATACAGGGATTAACATAATCATGTTTGCTAGTCAGGTTGTAAGTATAGGGATTAACATTATTATATTTGATGTTCAGATTGTTGATACAGGGATTAACATAATCATGTTGCTAGTCAGGTTGTAGATATAGGGATTAACATAATCATTTACTAGTCAGGTTGCAGATATAGGGATTAACATAATCATGTTTGCTAGTCAGATTGTAGATATAGGGATTCACATAATCATTTGCTAGTCAGGTTGTAGATATAGGGATTAATATAATCATGTTTCCTAGTCAGGTTGTAGTTATAGGGATTAACATAATCATATTTGCTAGTCAGATTGTAGAAATAGGGATTAACATAATCATTTGCTAGTCAGGTTGTAGATATAGGTATTAACATTATTATATTTGATGGTCAGGTTGTAGAAATAGGGATTAACATAATCATTTGCTAGTCAGATTGTAGAAATAGGGATTAACATAATCATTTGCTAGTCAGGTTGTAGATATAGGGATTAACATAATCATATTTGCTTGTCAGGTTGAAGATATATGGATTAAGATAAACAGTAATGGGAAAGGATAAATAATTTCATAATAACAAAGTTCAAAACAGATGGTTAAGACATATCATAAAAGTGTTTATCTTCAATATTATTGATAGATTCAAATCACTTCCAATCTCATGATGGTTTCACCAAAGTGACACACACACACACACACACACACACACACACACACACACACACATTAAGTGGAGGTTCACCACAGATGTATTAGCTCTATATGAAGATACTTTATGAAAAAAATAGAAGATGTATTCGAAGTGTTTGTCAACTGTAAATTTTCGTTTTCAAGTTTTATTTTAGTACTCAACTTTTAGTTTTCAGATAAACCCACTTCTATGGAACAACTATAAAATATCCTATTTTTTAACTAAGCAGCGTTACTTGAATCCCTTCGATCAAGAAATTGGCAGCGGATATAGCGTTTTGCCTGTTCGTTTGTGTTCGTTCTTACGTGTGTTCTTGTGTTCCTTTCTTTCTTTTGTTACATCGTCAATATCTTGTACTCTATTTCACCTACACTCAAGCAAATGGTAGGTGGTTACATTGCAAAGACAATTACTCGGCCCAACTAAAAGTAGGTCACTGTGATCTAATTTCCACGTTAGATCGACTTTTGAAGTTTCAGCTATTCGTTCGTTACATCCTCAATATTGTTGATCCCATTTCACCATGAAAACTGTATGTGGATGCAACTGGTTTGTATCCTGTCCAGACCAACCTGGTTCCGATGTCACAGTCTATCGCTATATAAAAGGCAATTAACTTCGATTGCCACGGTAAACAACTTTAATCCAGTCTATATATCGTGAACTACTTCAAATATGATCCCATTGTCAAGGGGATTCGTGTTCACGAGTAAACACCATATTAAAACAGAGTATCTACGAAAGCTAGCCACTGAACTTTACTTTTTTTTGTTTTAAATCTTCAGTGAAATGAAAGATGATTATAAGCTTATGTGCTGGTGCGTGCCAGCTGTAACCAGTGCGCAGATGGGGGGGGGGGGGAATGTTGGCAACTGATATAAAAACTGTTCTCTGTGGCAAAGTAGGGGCGCCACTATAGAACAATGCCCCCGGTCGCCTCGAACTCTCGCGCCGCGACTGTCTCTCCGTCACCCAACATGTGCTCGTGCGCTGATGTGATAAGATGCATAGACCTGAATTATCCGACTCAAATTCACTTTGGATAGACTCCTAGTGTTACATAATGTTTTAATCATCAAATTTAACGTCGACATTTTCGGAATCTACAATTGGAAATTATATTGTATAAATCCTGTGCATAAATATTAGTGCTATATGTTTCTTCACTGCGGTCAGACAAGTGGCACTTTTAAATCTTTTCTTCTTCTCCCTCAACAAACTCCTCCATCATTACTGCCACAATAACAACAGCACCCACCACCACCACCACCACCAACAACAACTACTGTTACTATGGTGTAAAGTAGAAGCAGAAACAGCGGAATAAGCAGGTAGTCATTTAGAGAAAGTTGTAGTAAAAGCATTTATGGCAGTAGTTATAGTTGGGAGGCATAATTATTTTAACTCTCGGTAGAGAGACAACAAATATTAGGTTGATTCCATGAGTTCATCCGTTAACAATTTATACTTTCTGCATGTGAATCTAAATATTAAAAAACGCACTAAAATATAATAATAATAATAATTAAATACATGGATTATATCCGAGATTGAGAGAAAAAGAGAGGGCATGCACAACTATCTCTGGCCTAAGCTCTCTTGTAGTCAACGAATTTTCAAACAACCTTTTATTATTTCAGGGGAGAGGGGGGAAACGGGACAGAGAGGAAATCCCGGAAGGACTGGGGACCCGGGACCCGAGGGTCCAAGGGGAAGCCCAGGTAAGGGATTATAAGCAGCTGGCAATACGCATATGGCAGATCCAGCGAATATAATGCATTACAAAAATTATCCGTGAAAAAATACACACTTAGAACTTGTTAATTTACACTCAACCTCCAGACTTACACCTTTCAGTTTCAATACATATACTTAATACAGTGTGTATGATTTTATTCTTTAAAAAAATTCTTTTGTAAATTTGTGGCCTTCATAGGTAGTATTTGATTTTCATATAGGAATCAGTCCTGTCGCTTTCCAAGTAGATGAACTCATTTTCTTATATCTGGTTTATCAGCCTACGAGATTAAATCATATTCTTTTAACACCGTTGTCTTTGAGACCTCCTATCGTATCCTTGGATCTTCATCCAACGCTCTTTAAACTAAATGTTTTCGTATTATTTTTAATTTCTACTTCAAATTTTGCTTACTTGTAAAATGTTTAACTCTCTTGTCTATAAAGTGTAAACAAAATAAAATTCAGTCAAAAATAAGGTACATATAGCAAATGCTGTAAATATTACGAGTTCAACTTAAAACATCATGAACTACAAAACTAATACAGATTTGAGCAGTGGCGTACTAAGGGTAAATGGCGCCCGGGGCGACGATGATGGCCCAAAGGGCCAGAATAAGAGTCCCGAATTTTTGTCAGTTTTTCTGGCGCCCCAGGACCTCTGGCGCCTGGGGCAACCGCCCCGTCCACCAGCCCCCCCCCCCCGTTAGTACGCTACAGGATTTTAATGTGTTGTAGGGACGTGAACAATGAATGAAGGGTATGTATTAAGATCCATGACGTGTAAAGGATGTATTAACATTAATGACGTGTGTAAAGGGTGTATTAACATCCATGGCGTGTAAAGGGTGTATTAACATCCATGACGTACACGTTCCAAAGAGACGTGTAAAGGGTGTATTAACACCCATGACGTACACGTTACGAAAAGACGTGTAAAGGGTGTATTAACATCCATGACGTACACGTTCCAAAGAAAAAAACATGAGCTTTAAGCAATCATACAAAAGGACTCCCACTCTATGTAGATTTGTCAAAATCAAAATGTAAGCGTCTATACACAAAAATTTACCATTATAAAAAGTGTAGAAGGCAACATAAAACAGCAATACACGGTATGAGTACCAGAAAAAGAATTCATCTAGCGACGCTGTATTCTTTTTTATTTGTGGAAAAGTAAGACATGTAACTTTTTATAGAGTGGAATAGCTGGGAAGTATTGTGTGTTGTGTCAGTTTCTCTAAATAAGTTTCTCAGAATATCAAGGAATCAGTCTTTATTTGTACGTCATACTTTCTACATAATAGAGGAAAATACTTTATTTATCATTCTGAAACAAATGTATTGTTGCGTGCATAAGAAGCAACACATTTCACAAAGGTGATCTGGATTTACCGTACTTTACACAATATGAAAATGTGTAGCATATTCTTAAAACATCCCATGTGTGTATTATGTTCTTGAATCATCCTCTCCAAGACTTGAATGTATGTATTATGTACTTGAAACATCCTTTCCAAGATCAGAATGCATGTATTATGTTTTTTAATCATACTCTTCAAGATCAGAATCCGTGTATAATGTTTTTGAATCATCCTCTCCAAGACTTGAATGCATGTATTATGTACTTGAAACATCCTTTCCAAGATCTGAATGTATGTATTATGTTCTTGATGAAACACCATCGTTAAGTGTAGTGTGTTCTTGCTACATTCTCGCGAAGATCTGAATGCGTGGATTGGTTCTTGAAACAGCCTCTAAGATCTGAATGTATATATTATGTTCTTGAAACAGCCTATCTAAGATCTGAATGTATATATTATGTTCTTGAAACAGCCTCTCTAATATCCGAATGTATATATTATGTTCTTGAAACAGCCTCTCTAAGATCCGAATGTATATATTATGTTCTTGAAACAGCCTCTCTAAAATCTGAATGTATATATTATGTTCTTGAAACGGCCTCTCTAAGATCCGAATGTATATATTATGTTCTTGAAACAGCCTCTCAGATCTGAATGTATATATTATGTTCTTGAAACAGCCTTTCTAAGATTTGAATGTATATATTATGTTCTTGAAACAGCCTCTCAGATCTGAATGTATATATTATGTTCTTGAAACAGCCTTTCTAAGATTTGAATGTATATATTATGTTCTTGAAACAGCCTTTCTAAGATTTGAATGTATATATTATGTTCTTGAAACAGCCTCTCTAAGATCTTAATGTGTGTAGTAGGTTCCAGATACATCCTATCCAGGACCTGAATGTGTGTATTAGGTTCCAGATACATCCTCACCAGGACCTGAATGTGTGTATTAGGTTCCAGATACATCCTCACCAGGACCTGAATGTGTGTATTAAGTTCCACAGATAAATCCTCTCCAGGACTTCAATGTGTGTATTAGTTCCAGAAACATCCTCTCCAGGACCTGGATGTGTGTATTAAGTTCCAGGTACATCCGATCCAGGACCTGGATGTGTGTATTAAGTTCCAGATACATCCTCTCCAGGACCCGAATGTGTGTATTAAGTTCCAGATACATCCTCTCTAGGATCTGAATGTGTGTATCATGTTCTTAATACATCCTTCCTAATCTCTGAATGTGGGTATTCTGTTCTTGGAGCATCCACTCGAATATCTGAATATGTGTGTTATGTTGTTGAAGCATTCTCTCTAAGATCTGAATGTGTGTATTATGTTCTTGAGGCATCCTCTCTAACATCTGAATATGTGTGTTATGTTGTTGAAGCATTCTCTCTGAGATCTGAATGTTTTGTGTACTTTGTTCTTGAAACATCCCCTACAAGAGCTGATTGTTTATATTATATTCATGAAACATCATCTGTAGGATCTCAGTATGTGTATTATGTTCTTGAATCATCATCTCCAATATCTGTTAAATGGCGTCTGGACCTAGCTATTAAGTCCGTATCAAATCATTTCGTGATGTCAGACTGAAACAATTCTTTTGGCTAAATACTTATCGAAGTCTTATTTTTTAAAAAAGACAATTAAAAAAAATAAAATAACTAGTGTTTATGGCAGGTGAAGGCACAGAAAACAGTTTTCTCAGTCCTTACCTTTGCGTTAACTTGATGTACTGAAATATTTGCTTAATGCTTTTTTTCCCCTTTTATCCCAAAGTCCAACTTTAAAAGCGGCAACTTGAATCCAAAGCCTGTTTGTGGACGATCAGTCACGCTTGTATATTAGGGTTAAGTCCGGTCGGAATGAAATTCTCTCAATGAAGAACTATAAGTTACAAGTATGCCAGTCAGCCATCGAAACCTGCTTAGCTGTGGATTAATTGGTTGATGTTTATTATTCTTTCTTTTGTTTTTCAAGCAGTTGACACCTAGGCCGAATGTGCCATCTGTCAATTAACTATTGCATAACAGAAATATCAGTGGTCCGCTGACTAATCGATCGCCTGCTAGATATAAATAGTTACATAATCTGGTGGGAACGAACAGGAGTTTGCCTACCGAGTAGGAAATCAGGTGACAATCATGTGGCCGGACAAGAACTTGCTTAACCGAGCAGGGCAGTCAGGTGACCGGAAAAGAGCTTGCTTAACCAAGTAGGGCTTATGTAGTGTACTATATAACACACACCAATTCAATTTTTTTGTAACTCGTACATTTGTTTTCCAGTTTTCATGAAACTTTCAGTGTATACTTATGAGTCTTATTACAATCAAAGTGAAATTGTTCTATACCAAAAGAAAAACAACAAAAATAAAACGCCGGTTTTAAAGAAATATGTATGCAAATTAGTTGACGCACCATTCTCTATTTTTCCGAAGGGTTAATTGCCTTTTTTCCGAAGGGCCCTATTTCTGAACGATCAGTTGACTAAGATTTTACAATTTTAAGTTTTTAGAACAACAGGTTGAATCTCAACTCTATGACGTTATCACCATGTATTTGACTTTTACGTTTCAGAAAAAGGTAGAAATTAAATTAGCATTGTAAGGAAATCTTAAAGATCGATGGATCAACGTCATGGTTACTCAAAAATAGTTCACGAAAACAAGTTCAAACTATATTATAGTTAACTTTGCAAGAAAAGAATCAAACCAATCAATAGAGATCTGACAGAGTAGAGGTATTAAAATCAAACACATATTAATTGAATTACACCCTCGCTTTCCAGGGATTTAACTGGCTTCAAATAGAACTAAGTATTTTACCAGTTTAAAATAGAACTAAGCCCTTTACCAGATCCACAGATACGTGTTCAAACCGGTAATTATATTTGAAACATCAACATAAATAACATGTATGCGCTTAATCACTGAAAACAAAGTTACTATTTACTCAGCCAAAAGCAATAAATTTGCAGGTCACCTATGCTTACAAGGAGAGAAGGAAAAAAGGAAAATCAGTAAAATGAGAGGAAAATGTCCTTATAGGATATCTTTAGCGCTTAGTCTATGTGAATGTGTAGAAAATACAGTACTCTAAATCAATAAAACAATGATATTCGACACATGTAATGATTTAACATGAAGAAAAACCCGCAATCAAACACTTTTACATTTAACTGATAGTTGTTTGAAAAACTCCGAGTCAGGTTGAGATAAACATGTAATATTGCTTTGTGGAATCACAAAGTGTTTTCCACAGTAGTTATGGTCACAAAGTGTTTTCCACAGTTGTTATGGTCACAAAGTGTTTGCCTCAGTTGTTATGGTCATAAAGTATTTTCCACAGTTGTTATTATATTTTGCCAAATACGTGATGCTGCAGCATCACATTTATGATTTAAAATGTCAGCAATTTAGGACATTTACGTATTGTATTTATTTAGCATTACCAAATTGCCCCTTTTCCGGTACAAAATACATATAATACACGTAAATGAAAGATTCCTGGCCATACATTAATTCAACAATATATATGTTGGTTCTCTATGTGATAGACATAATAACCCGCTCATTTATTATTTCATTATTGTTACACAATTTTTTATTTTTATATCTCTTGTTGTAAATTCCCCCTAGTGATTCTAGCATGTAGGAGCCCAGAATTTGTCTTAGATTTTGTGTTTAGTGTTTGTTTTGTGTATGCAGGCTGTTTATTCCCCTGACTCCAAGAGCTTGTTTAGCTCGAATAGTTGGGAAACCGTTTTGAATTTGCGTCGTTATCGATTTTTGTATATATATATATATATATATATATATATATATATATATATATATATATATATATATATATATATATATATATATATGCATCAGTTATATAACTACCCATCTCTCTCTCTCTCTCTCGCTCATGCAATTGTCCACGCGGGTCTCATCGTCATCTTGAACTGATTTAGATTTCTTTCTTCGAGGCAGACGAAACAACTCGCATGATATTCCTTGTATTAAAGTACATGGTAATTTAGTTACAATTTTAAAATCTTTTAATTTTACGAGTCATAAAACAAATTTAAAAAGGGTGATGGTGGCAGTGGAGAAGTATTCTTTAAAATGGGAGCGGACAAAATGTTTACTTTTTATGCAAATAACGGTTCTTAAGTGCCGCATTCGAGTCAACATTTGCGAACAAGAACGAAAAAAATGTTTCCTTGGGGTTTTTTTTTCCTGTTCTACTTCTGGAGGAGTAAAATCGCATAAACATGTATGGATCGTTCGAATAAACTAGGATCGACCGGAAAGTATCATCAAGAGGTTTCAGACACATCGTCAGTTTTGTTCCAAGCCAATTACAGGAGATGAAATTATCACAAATCCATTAAAATGTTGGACAGAGATTTAGACATAGATGCAGACAACAACTGAAACCCATCTCTCTTTGAAATTATAATGCAGGAAAAAAAGAGAGAAAATGAAATAAAGGAACAAACAAATAAGTCTCTTGCATCCATAATTGTAAAGAATTTAAAATCAAAAGCACATTCTTTTTTTAGACTTTCCTTACCTAATAAATAAGAAGAAAGATCGATACTCACGGCAAATGTCTGACAGAACACGGCGAAAGAATATTGAAATTAATGTCTTGTGTCTTTAGTTCGGTTTTTGTTAAATATATTTTATTGCCATACAATATTATAATTACCAGTTAATAAGAAGTTGCAAGTTCCTCTCCGCTATATAATTCAATTGAATGGCGAGTGGAACTTAACTAGTAATACAACACATAGGAAATAAATATTAGAAAAGATAGAGCAGGTGAAGAAGACTTGGAAGGAGAGATAGTGGTGGCAATGGGAGTAGTGGATGATGCACAGATTGTTCCTGTATTTATATTCCTCCATACATGCTACAAACAGATAAAATTCTACTCATAACAATACATACCAATATTGTTTGGAAATTATCAACCGAAGTACTTGTAATAACATTTCTCTAAGTAAACCAAGCAAGTTGTTTAGAAATTATCAACCGAAGTACTTGTAATAACATTTCTCTAAGTAAACCAAGCAAGTATTTAAGCAACATATATAAATATGTTCAAACTAAGATTGCATCATCATTATCGCCTTTCTCCACAGAACATAAGATATATAACACGAAATCCAATAATCAATTTCTCTGTCTTGGAAAACAAAACAAAGGAAAATTACAATATACACACATTTATAGTAAATATATATGCATTATTAAAAAAGAATGTTTACATCAATGTAATTCTAATATATATATATATATATATATATATATATATATATATATATATATATATATCATACAAATTAAATGGCGAAAAACAGTAATTTCAAGTGCACTGGATCCAGCAAGGGATCGCGTGTTTAAGGGATTGATTAAGATAAATGAAAAAGAACTGACAACAAACAGCGCAAAACTAGTTTTTAATTAGCCTGACTGCTTTCGACTCTGATTCAGTCTTTGTGGAATTTACAGAACAGGGACAAACAAGGTAAACAATAAGCTGAAAAGAAAACGCTGAATTTACAAAAATTTAACATGACTATGTCTATGTCAACTATATTTCCATTAGACATAGTCGTGTCAACTATATTTCAATTAGACATAGTCGTGTCAACTATACTTCCATTAGACATAGTCGTGTCAACTATATTTCCATTAGACATAGTCGTGTCAACTATATTTCCATTAGACATAGTCGTGGCCATAGACATAGTCGTGTCAACTATATTTCCATTAGATATAGTCGTGTCAACTATATTTCCATTAGACATAGTCGTGTCAACTATATTTCCATTAGACATAGTCGTGTCAACTATATTTCCATTAGACATAGTCGTGTCAACTATATCTCCATTAGACATAGTCGTGTCAACTATACTTCCATTAGACATAGTCGTATCAACTATATCTCCATTAGACATAGTCGTGTCAACTATATCTCCATTAGACATAGTCGTGTCAACTATATCTCCATTAGACATAGTCGTGTCAACTATATCTCCATTAGACATAGTCGTGTCAACTATACTTCCATTAGACATAGTCCTGTCAACTATATCTCCATTAGACATAGTCGTGTCAACTATATTTCCATTATACATAGTCGTGTCAACTATACTTCCATTAGACCATTCAACATAATTTCGTGTTGGTTGATTCTAAGCACAAACCTTCACATTTGTATCAATTATAAGCGTGAAAGATTATACAGATCTATAATAGATTGATTTCATGAATTTGGAAACACAGTAACAACCTGTTCATGCAATTTCACTCGCGTCCTCTTGACAAGCAATAATGATACTAAAGTACCAATATCATTACTGTCTGTCAAGATAACGTAAAGCCAATCGTGTGATCATACTCTTGTTGCTTCCAAAGTCGTCAACATCGTCGTTTGTGCATAAGTTGGACAGTGCTGTGATGCTGTTTGAACAAGACCAATGCATATTATTTTATCACACGATTTTGGACCATTTTGAATGTAGGGAGGGAAACGAAGACAGCTTTTTATGGTTACGGATCTCCATTGGGACCTAACGAAAATGGACGCTTGCCATGTAGATTCGTCTTCTTCTTGATAATTTTCTGAAGGAAAACTGCTATTATATCATCTGTTAAAGAACAACTGCCTTGAAATGCAAAATTGTATAACAGTACAACATACATTTAACTGGAAAATTACATTACTTTTTTTTCTGGGTCATATTCAAATTGTCTTAGAATTAGTTTGGCAAAGTTTATACCTGCAAAAAATTTCCAAAATATGTCAAACTGAATACAAACTTCTATTGGCAACATCTAGATTCCATCGGTGGAGGAATTTATTATTTGCGTTGATTTATTTATTTATTTTTTCTTCTCAATTTCATGCTTTTCTTTCATTGTTCATATACAGAGTGGAACGATAAATACAATTAATTTGCAATGTCTGTCGTTTTATTTTGTTCGCTTTATTAATTTGAAAAATTATATTCTCTCTTTTTCTTTC
Organism: Margaritifera margaritifera; assembly: GCA_029931535.1. Taxonomy (NCBI): domain Eukaryota; kingdom Metazoa; phylum Mollusca; class Bivalvia; order Unionida; family Margaritiferidae; genus Margaritifera; species Margaritifera margaritifera. Next base: position 3,238,326 of record JAQPZY010001582.1, on the reverse strand, counting down.
GTCCCCCCCCCCTTTATTGTAATGTAGATTTTTCCTCGCGTTAATTTATGTTTGTCTTTTCGTAATTTCCTGTTTTCTTTCATTGTACATATACACGATAAATACGACCGATTATCGACGTCTACCTTTTCACATTATACCGTAAGTGAATCGATATCAAATTTACTCTCTCTCTCTCTCTCTTTATATTTTTTATTTCGCTCTCTATGATTGTAATATATATCTATTGGACCGGAGACTGTAGACAGCGTCTGACGTCATTAATCAATATCGCACTTGGTAACACCCATCTGTGAAATACCATCTAAACTTTGAGAATGGTCTGGACGTTGTGTACCAGATTTTAGAACATGGGAATATCAATAATATCGTAACTTTGGACAAAATAGTTTTTTACGGACCTAATTTCTCGCTGTGTTTAACACAAAAGGTTAGAAAATACACTTTACATACACCGAGATTGCATTGATGCATTGTACCGTTTCATCGTAATTTTTTCATTAATGCGCATCATCTAATTTGTTTTTTTTATTTGTATTTTCATTTTTTAGCCGTACATAGCTTGACAGCGTGTATTAGGTCTATATTTGGTGGCGTTAATCACTTCATTTCATCAATTTCCCTAAAATCAATCTTTATGTTCTAATCTTTCACAAATCCCTAATGTTATTATTTCTACTTAATTATCTCATTGTTCCACAAGTACGTCACTTCCGCACATGAATCAGCGGGAGGTAAAGCCTGTTAAAACTTGGGTGAGGTTAATACTTCTACACTAAATAATTTCCCAATTATGTAACAGAACGTTGAAGGAACAACGGATATGGGGTTTATAAGTTATGAAGATTCAAAAATAAGTTTAAACAAAAGCCTTCCTATTTGACCTTTAAGTATTCATTACGTGTTCAATTAACTGCCATCTAGTTAGAAAAGATTTATGTGAAATCTGATTCAATCGCTTACTGTTAAGTGAATGTTTATGGTTGTCAGGACAAATAACTTTAGTTGCACAGTTGAAAAGGTAATTAAACTTTTCATATTTCCATCTTTTTATAAAACTGCAGCATGTATTGAGTAAGACTTCTTTTGATTCATTAATAGTGTAAGCTGAAGTGAAGATTTATTCTGGGAAGATCTTGCAATACCCGATTTATTTTCTGTCGAACATGCAACTGGCACCAGTGAACGGATATTTTAATATATTCAGAGAATATCACTTGGCATATAAAGTAATTTTGTTTTCAAAATGCCAATATCTGTTTACAAAAGAAAAGTGAATTTTTCGGTCACAGACCTTCGAGTTTGAAAACATTTTTAGCACAAGCATATTTTCTGTCATGTGAAGCAGTCTAATCATACCATGGGTAGAGGTGTTAATTAAAAACTATACTTCATACTTTACCAGATACATGAAGTCATCACACTTAAAAATCGATTTCATACCGGAAGACTGGCTGTAGCGAAGTGAAGCTGTTTAATGGATTGTGCGCAATCGGTTTTCAAACTTCGTGACTTCCTGAATCCCGTAAAATATAAGGTTCATTTCTTATATTTACAAATAGTTATAAAATAATGCAGAATCTCCAGAAATAAAAAAGAAAGAAAGAAAGAAAAAATGAAAGAAAGAAAAACTATTGTTCAACCATTTTTTACGAATATTGTCAAACACACAAGGGTGCATGAAGACATAAGTAGTTCCTGTCTGGTAGTATGAACCAATAATTTTTAGTTTTCTGCATCACATAATGCAATTTAAACCAGTCTAAATGCTTGTTGGAAAGGCTATGTAAATAGTGCAATTTAAACCAGTCTAAATGCTTGTTGGAAAGGCTATGTAAATAGTGCAATTTAAACCAGTCTAAATGCTTGTTGGAAATGCTATGTAAACACGTGTAACTATTAGTAAATACAGCGAGTTACTATAATTGACACTATAACAAAAAACTAGAATGCAGTCAGAATGAATAGCACCAGTAGTTTTCATTTTATTCTCTTTCCCGTCGCATTATTACGCCTACCGAATGTACTCGCGTACAAATCGGGTCCAACTGCAAACAACATAAACCTTGATCTGCTGTCGAATAATACACCGGCATATCAGGGTTTATGTTGTTTGTTCTACTGATTACTCCTAGCACACTGCGTAGACCCATATCTCCCAGTGCATTATGCGACGGCAGATCTGGGTTTGTGCAGTTTGCAGATTTAGTATCATACGGTAATTGGTGTAATATTTTAGTACATTTCGTTTCAAATTTGTCATAGAAAGTGCAGAAAATGCCACGTTTTACAACACATTTGTCGAGAGCTGAATGAAATTCTTGCCAGAGTTAAAGAGGGATCCACGGGCTAATATTATCTATGTCTTGATTACTACTCTATTTGTCGTTCGAAATATATAAGTATAACATAACTGTCAGAAATGAGCAAGTTGCAGAATAAAAAAATATGACTGGATTTTTCCTTTTATAATTTACTGACAAGCAAATTTTTGTAATCTCTTATTCCAATGAATGGCAGTAACTGAGTAGAAGTTGTTTAGTGCAATCGACTTAAGTACTCACGGTACTAATTATTTGGAAGAATGGGAACCAGTCTAGAAAACGTGAAGATAAAAGAGTATATATGGGCTTGGCTGGCCAGGATTGGTTGATAATGAAAGTAAAATTTTAGTGAGAAGAATCTTTTGAGAGTTTATATTAGTTGTAACTGAAAAAGATAGAGACAATGTTTTATTGATGGAAAATCAGTCCTTTTACAGACATGAGTTTGGAAAACTCATTACTGAAATTAGCACCTGACTCTTTGGTGCGGAATTGGAAACACGTTTCAAACACATGTAGATCCAAACAATGTCACGGCTCATATGGTTTTCTCTACAGAGAAGCTTGCACCAAGAATATGTCTATACTGATAAATATAGGTTTGATCATGAGCATTCAGAAATTTAAAGTTATTGAAATTTTAATATCATGATGTTTCCATAGGTTTACTATGGGAGCTAAATTAATACCGTGAGTCCTTAAATAAACAAAGCCGCTACACCGCACTTCATTGACTATTGTCTTCTCTTTACAACGCCCCTGCAACTTAATTTTCAGGACCACATGGTGTTAATGGTGTCGGAATGAGGGGCAGTAGAGGAAAAAGGGGACTGAGTGGAGAAAAGGGACAAAAGGGAGAAAGGGGTGACTCGGGACCCAAAGGAGAGAAAGGAGACCATGGTATTGTTGGTGAAGGATCAAATTGTACCTGTATGTATCAAAAATGAAACGAATCTGAACATAGCTTAGAGTTTGTTTAATATTTTACTAACGTTACGTATCATGGGTATTATTAAAGCTATTAATACACAGGCATAGAAGCCTGCTTAGGGTCAGATAAACTTATAAGCGGTAACAATATTTGTTTCTAGTTCAAATGAACTTTAAACGATAATGCCTTTCAGGTAACTTCGGTCCTTTTTTATAAATTTCTTTTTATTTACCTTTTTTACTGGACGATACCAATGTCTCGTGTTTTACTCGCATTATGAAACTACAATTGATAAAACTTGTGATAATTATTGATGGCAGCAAAATTATTTTTATTGAATACACTCCTTCCAAAATTTTTCAATCATGTCATGGTGTACAGTTTTAGTTTATAGTATTGATCACTAACACAAATGTCAATTTATAACAACGCATGCAAACAAGGCAAGGGAGAGAAAGGGGACAAAGGACTGCGAGGCTTGATTGGTTTCTATGGCTACAAGGGCGATAAAGGTAGGCGTAGCAGTTGACCCATCTTTGAAAATTAATCGAGCTATGTATAAACGTTTAAAAAATTAAATATATTATCTTTCGTATATACAATTTTCTAAATATCTCCTTTTTGCGATCTCTAAGATTTCCATATTCAAACGTAAAAAGACCTGTTTCACAGAGCTTACATAAGTAAATATATCAATGTATATTCGCACTTAATCAAAATGTCAAATGGCGAGTAAGATTTAAAACTAGTTTAGCAACTTTAGAATATCACTTTCCTTGAAAAAGAAAGTCATCCACAAATAGTAATATGCAAGATGCAGAAGAATACCTTTATTGTTTCTCCTACATAATTCCATAAATAATTAGCGAGGGAGATTTTAATCTCTGGTTCAGCCATGTGAAGTTAGAGAGTAAATTAGAACAGGGTGACAGAGGAGATACCGATTTTTTGTTATATATTGAGCTATATTTTCTATCACTTACAATTATAACATTCTAATTTTACGCCAACACTAGGAGAGCTTGGTGAAAAAGGAGATAAGGGTGAGTAAATGGTGCAGTGGGGGTGGGGAGGCGGGGCTAGTCTTTTGTTCCCTCTGAGCTATTTATGCTGTATTCGTCCGGGTCATTTTTGTTCTTTATGTAATAATTAGTTACTATATATTTAAGTTCTGCTCCATTATTTGTCTCCGATCTGGCGTATCGTCTGCTCGTTATCAGTTCTTAATTTATACAATAGGAACCATTTTAAATTCTAATGATGGTAGTCTTAGTACCTTGATTTTTCCTAGCCCGGTATCGGGTGGGCGATCATCATTGGTAAGTGCTGACCAGCGACTCTCGAATGGGAACCATCTTTTCCACTCGAATTCTTGATTAATATTAATTATTTATTTATTTATTTATTATATTGTTGCTTGTACTTGATTTTACTATCGTAGTTTGTCAAGGGGAGATAATTACGGGCCTATTTAATTCCAAAATATTTTTCACATGGTAAAATTTTTAAAAAAAATGAAGTTGTGATGTTATTTGGCGGAAAGTTTTCTTGGATATAATAACATATAGTAAACCATGCACACTATTTAGCATAAGTGTAATAGCGTGAAAATATTAAAAATTGCTTTTTAAGTGGGGAATTTAAGGCTTTTCTTTTTTAGTCTGATTGTTAACATCTTTGAAAGCCTACCGCACTTGTAAAACAATCCGATTTGAAAATATGTGTTACTATGTGAAATAAAATACATGATGTACAGTATATGAATGTGAAGTTGTTTAAAGAATGTGACAGCTTCCACAAATGACAACAATATGACCAAGTGTTCATTTTCTGCATTTTTCATTAAGGTTATTTTTGTCACTCCTACACTACTTTAAACATGTATATACAATTTCAAAAACTATAGGTTTGTCATGTATTTCCTGGGCTTAATTATCACTTTACCAAAGATTGCTGCGAAATACAAGATTTGAATTTAGGGGCTTAATGATCCTCCATTTTCTTTTTTCCTTTGCGCTTAACAGCAGAGTCATTCAAGTAATATCATTCTACACTTTCAATCTTTCTCTAATTCCTATATGCTATTCAATATAATGATGACGACGAAGATATTGACAATGATGACGGCTACTCTTGATCGATGAAAATATGATGCCGTTGTTGCTGCTTCTGCTCATTATTATTATTATTATTATTATTATTATTATTATTATTATTATTATTATTATTATTATTATTATTACATGTCTAAATTATATTCAAATCAGGTGGCCATAAGAGGCAAGTGATTTCATGGCATGGTCGTGATTCCGTTAATATTTACTATTCTGACTTCTATAAAACCGTATAATAGAATGGGACAAATTTTGCGGAGGGCCTTATGACATCAAGACCTTTTGAGTTTGTACAAATGATGTTGCTCCGCTATGAAATATGGTTCCTATTGTTAAAAAAGAAACCAACAAAAGAACTGGGTTTTTTTATGTCTAAGCCAATATATTGTGCCACAATTATCTGCAAAGGCCTGGGGGATCTCAATAAAAGCCAATATACTTTGCCACATTTATCTGCAAAGACCTGGGGGATCTCAATAAAAAGAGTGACGTTTTAATTTTCCTAATGGAAAAGGGTATTATTTTCTACAAGACACGCATTTCATTGAAAAATGGGAAAATATTATAAGACTCTATGGGGATATGAATACTTCTTTGTTTTAAATACTACTAACTCTAGATATCTAATTATACTATTGTACAATAATTTCGAATTTGCCCTTACATGAAATAAAGAAAGACAATATGGGAAATAAACTTATTATGGATATGACTATTAATAATTATAGATTTATACTTATAAATATATATGAACCAAATTGAGACATCCGAAACTTTATTTTATTTGAAGATTTAAAAAAAATGATATATTACATTTTAAAAATGATAATCTTGTAATTGGAGGAGACTTTTATTTAGTCATGGATCCAGACTCTGACATTTTTACCTAGAATGATGTGAATAATCCAAGGGTAAGAGAAGTTCTTTGAGATACTTGTATAGAACATAGTTTCAGATATTTGGAGGGATATTGAACATCGGTGTTCATAGTTACATGTGGAGGAAAAGTAACAAAATAAAGCAAGTAAGACTTTTTTTTATACTCACTGAAATTTTATTGACAATAGTTGCAAGCGTCAATAGGACTGATCATTCTTTTGTACAAATGAAAATAGTCTTTCAAACGGATAATAAAAATAAAACTTTTTGAAATTTAATAATTCGCTGCTCAAAGACCCAGAATAGAAAAAGAAAGTAAACGAACACCATTAGAAATTTTAAAAACACCAGTACATTTTTGTAGAACAATCTGATAATTTGGTAAATAAACCATCTGCTGATTTGAATTTCGCCTTTAATGACCAACTTTTCTTTGAGATAACATTGTTAGAAATTCGAGGAATTGCAAATATCATGCTCTTCTTTCCAGAAAAAAATCTCAAGATCGACAGGAAAATCAACTACTTAAAAGCTTTTTGAAAAAAGAAATGATGTAAACGAATTATCAAAATTAGTTACAAAAAAAGGAGAGAGCTTGAAGAGATTAGGAAGAAAATGGAAGGAGCAAAGGTTAGGGCTAGAGCTAAATGGATTTATGGGGGGGGGGGGAGAGAAAGTAATCAAATACTGTAATCGAAAAAACAGAAACTGCATTAGTAAAATGATGCCTGCACTTGTCAAAAATAATGGACCGGTAACAGAAACTCAAGAGAAAATGTTACTGGAAGCTAAACATTATGATGGCAATTTATGCAAACAATGCGAGGTCGAACCTGTTGATCTTGAGACGATTGTTGTTTATTCTGATATTCCCGAAATTAAATATTATTCAAAAGGAATAAACGAATGACTCTGTATCATAGCTAGAAGCCACCGATAGTCTCTGAAAAATGCAAATGAAAAAGCCCAGGATCTGATGGTTTCACAGTAGAATTTTAGAATATATTTTGCAAAGATATTGGATACTTTTTGGTGAAAGCAATACATTCAGGATATGAGCGAGTTGTCATATGTACACCAAAAGGTGACAAGCCTAAACAATATATCTCAAACTGGAGACCTATTTCACTTTTAAATGTGTCATATAAAAATTACCTTTGTATAGCAAATAGGATCCCAACTGTACTCCATACAATTTATAAAAGAAGATGAAACCGATTTTCTTAAAGGTAAATACCTTGGTGAGAATATTGGTGAGAATATTAGAAATTTATTTGATTTGATGTTTTACATCAAAAGGCATAACAAATTTTGTATGCTCCTTTTGATTGATTTGGAAAAAGCATTTGATTCTGTTGCATAGCTGTACATAGATACAGTAATTAATTTTTTTTAAGTTTGATGAATGAGCTATAAAATGGATTAAACTCTTTAATTGTAACATCAAATCATGTATAATTATTAACGGACAAGTATCTAAATTGTTTCATATTGAAAAAGGGTGTAGACAAAGCGACCCTCTCTCCCCATATATCTTCACTTTGTGTGCCGAGATATTGTCTCATATGATAAGACAAAATACATATTACAGGAATAAATGTTGGTGGTACAACTCGTGTTAATTCTCAATATGCAGACAACATATCACTTACTCTCAATGGTTCGGAAATGTCTTTGAAATCTGCTTTGTATCTTTTGTATCAATGTTCTAAATTCTCAAGTCTTTAGAATTAAGAGGAAGAAAAAGTAATATGGTTTGGAGGCAGAACAAGCAGCAAACTGAAATTCTGGCCTGAATATAAACCTAATTGTGATTGCAATGAATTTGTTTTTATGAGGGTTAAGTTTTTAACTACAATTAGAGAATATTCCAGTTCTTTCCGCTAAAATTAGAGAAACTAAAAATTTACTTTTACAGTGAAACAAACGCGTTCTTGAACCATTTGGAAAGATAGCAGTGATAAAACGTCTTGCGATCTCAAACATTTCGCACCTTTTATTAAGTTTACCAAATCCATCAGAACAGGTACTTAATGTGCCAAATACACTCTTTTACAAGTTTCTATGGAATGGAGCAAAATATAAAATAAAATGTTATAATAAAAGGATACAATGAGTGAGGTATACATGTTTTTAAATTTACATATGCTTTAAATCTTATATGTCTATTACAACTTTCACTTCCAGATGTTGATCATTTCTGCTTTATCGAACAGATTTTGTTCAGTCTTTAATAAAAAAAAATCTGAATCCAATCTGGATATATGTGTTTGGCTCTTTCTCAGAATTTTATAAATCAATTCAAGTTAATTCAATGAAATAATTTTACAAAGCATATGTATAGTTTATTCCTACCATAAAAAAGAAGGTAAGAGTGTTTTAACAAAATATGGTTTCAGAAAAGTGTTAGCTATGTCAATAATTTCATTAATGAAGATATGTTTTGACAGCTGCAAACGCAGATTCTCCCTTAGAACCAACAGACTTTCAAAGCATACTAACGGCTATACAATCATGTAAAAGGAAATTTAATTTCAATTGGGATTGTATTTTACATCAACCTATCATTAATGTTTTGGCACACGCTATCATAAAGAATGATAAAGGCTGTAAATGATTTTTATGTAGAATTAATTAAAAATGACGAAAAACCATCTTCTATAAGGAAATATAATACTCAGTTTTGTAATATTGTAATATAGAAGGAAACGATTGTCGAAAGCCTTTAAGTTTCAATATAAAACCACATAGTGCCCAAAAATGAATGCAATTGAAGATTTTACACAGAACAATGGCTACAAATACTTTACTTAAAACAGTAAAAAATTTCATAAATGACCTTTGTTCTCTGTTTATCGTCAAACAATATCACATCTAATTTGGGACTGTTACATATCACATCTTATTTGGGACTGTTACATATCAAATCTCATTTGGGACTGTTACATATCACATCTCATTTGGGACTGTTACATATCACAGGCATTTCTAAATGACATGTTACAAAGGATCAAGAGTAAGTGCAGTAACAACAGCAATTTATTTTTCTCCAAGGAAAATGCAATATTCATAATCAGAGAAAACTCAGTCTGATTATGTAATAAGTTTACTTACTCTTTTGACAAAACAATTTATTTATCAATGTAGATATTATAAAGACAAAACAAATTTGTCATTTTGAAAAGCAACTTAAATTTCATGTCAGTGTTAATAAATACAATGCATACAGATATTATGAATGGGAAAACTTTGACAGTGAATCATTATTATGCAAACAATAGATTAAATAATCTTATGTTCACAAAATCTGTTGGTGTGTGAAAAGAAGAAAAATCATGTTCATTTTCATTTGTTTCAACTATTTATTCTTTACGTTGTACTTTATAAAGCAAATGATATTTTACACGTTTTTTTTAATCATATTTGAATCTCCATGAATAATATATATGTGTGCTTCGTTTGTATGCATATCCATGCACACATCTGTTTCTCCTTTCTAACTTTATTTCTTCCCTTTTTTGTTTTTCTTCTTTTTTTCCTTTCTGTTTAGTTTTGTTTTTATTAATAATTAGAGTCCAGTAATTTGTTTAAATGAGTTTTATTAAAAGTGACACGTGTTTATGATAAAAGAAATAAAATACTGAAGATGTATGTACATCATTGATTAATAGAACCGTATGCTTCAATATGTATCAAACTAATACACACCAAAAAGTAAATACTGTAATATTTCCAAGGTAAAAAGAAAAGTATTAAAAAAACTTTAATAAAATTAACAAACCAAAAAAAGATCTTAAAACAACACAAAATAAACGTAGGACCAATTTTAACCAAAGTTGATCGAGATAATCCTGGCAAGTGATCTTTGAACTCGGGTTATGGCATATTGATATTACATTAAGTTCTTAAGATGTCATCCACATAATCAACCTTGAGGCCACAGGATCTATTTTCTTTTATATGTAAGCTTTTTGCCTACTATTATCCTCTTCATGTTGTTGAAAAGCAGATAAAACACCATCTACCGATGCATTCTTTTAACAGCAATAAAAAAACCACATACCGTTGCATTCTTTAATATTGCAAACATTTATAACACTTTTTAATTAACATAAAAGTAAAGATTGTTTGAGAATAAACTTACACTGTATGTATGTATGTATGTATGTATGTATGTATGTATGTATGTATGTATGTATGTATGTATGTATGTATGTATGTATGTATGTATGTATGTATGTTCCAAAACTGGCCGAGTGCGTGATGACAGCGATACCATTTTCATAGTGATATATTATCTAATCAGTTTTTGTGGAACAATAATTCTTTACTAATATTATTCTCAGTATAAATGTACCTAAAACGCTCTTACTTACATAGATTTGTAGAGGAAAACAAATACCTCGTATCTACCAATAATTTTAATTAACCTACGCATAATTGCAGGCTACGGGATGCAGGGTTTCACCGGACCAAGGGGGCCACCCGGTCCTAAGGGAGACAAAGGAGATATGGGAGAATGTTCAGGTTTGGAAGTATTTTTAATCTCAGCATGTATAAGTATTGATGGTAATGTACTGTCTTTGTATTACCTTGAACTCAGCATGTATAAGTATTGATGGTAATGTACTGTCTTTGTATTACCTTGAACTCAGCATGAAATCCCAGTTCCGCCACAATGAATGGTTAATTATCGTCCACCCACTGACAGAACGTTTATCTGAGTACCTCGGTGTCATTCACCTCGTGGACATTTCTTTACCTACATTATAGAACGTTTATCTGAGTACCTCGGTGTCCTTCACCCCGTGGACATTTCTTTACCTACATTATAGAACGTTTATCTGAGTACCTCGGTGTCATTCACCTCGTGAACATTTCATTACCTACATTATAGAACGTTTATCTGAGTACCTCGGTGTCATTCACCTCGTGAACATTTCTTACCTACATTATAGAACGTTTATCTGAGTACCTCTGTGTCATTCACCTCGTGAACATTTCTTTACCTGAATTATAGAACATTTATCTGAGTACCTCTGTGTCATTCACCTCGTGAACATTTCTTAACTACATTATAGAACGTTTATCTGAGTACCTCTGTGTCATTCACCTCGTGGACATTTCTTTACCTGAATTATAGAACGTTTATCTGAGTACCTCTGTGTCATTCATCTCGTAAACATTTCTTTACCTACATTATAGAACGTTTATCTGAGTACCTCGGTGTCATTCACCTCGTGGACATTTCTTACCTACATTATAGAACGTTTATCTGAGTACCTCGGTGTCATTCACCTCGTGAACATTTCATTACCTACATTATAGAACGTTTATCTGAGTACCTCTGTGTCATTCACTTCGTGGACATTTCTTCACCTACATTATAGAACGTTTATCTGAGTACCTCTGTGTCATTCACCTTGTGGACATTTCTTCACCTACATTATAGAACGTTTATCTGAGTACCTCTGTGTCATTCACCTTGTGGACATTTCTTCACCTACATTATCTCTTGATACTGAAAACCCTGTTTTAAGCAGCTATATCTAGGAAGTTATAAAAGGCCTCTTAGGCCTTTGCTTGCTTAATACAGGTTTATTTCTACAGTAATTTCGTACAAGGAACCTTGGAATGTCCGTTTAAATCAGGAGGCGACCTTTAGTGCAGGCTTGGCTGTATACGTTTCTTTTCTTTGAGAGAGAGAGAGAGAGAGAGAGAGAGAGAGAGAGAGAGAGAGAGAGAGAGAGAGAGAGAGAGAGAGAGAGAGAGAGCAAGAGAGAGAGAATGAGAGAGAGCAAGAGAGAGAGAGAGAGAGAGAGAGAGAGAGAGAGAGAGAGAGAGAGAGGAGGGGCTGGTACTATTCTTGCAAGATAACTCTACCACAAAAATGTGGAAGAACCGAAATGTCGCTCAAAATAATTTCATCACATCAACAGTGAAAATGAAGAACACATTCAATTCAGACTCTTGACATTCTTCAGAATTACTCTCTCTAGCTAGCATGAGCGGTGTTTAATTTGGATACTGGCGTGTGTACCAGTTCCTTTCAGATGTAGAAATATGGTTCTAAAGAATGCAAGCAAAGTCTAAAAGGTTACCTTCTCTATTAACTTATAAGATCCAAAACTGTCATATCAATTGTTTTAAAAACCGTATCGTACTCGCTTATAAGTTCGATCCAACTGCAAACAATATAGACCCTGATCTGCCGTCGCATAATGCGCCGGCAGATCAGAGTCTATGTTGCTTGTTCTATTGATTACTATTGACAAACTACATAGACCCTTATCTGCCGGTGGAGTATGCGACAGCATATCTGGGTCTCTGCAGTTTGCAGTTAGACACGACTTATTACCGAGTAGAGACGGTAGGCAAGAATAATTATAATGATCGTTATTTTGGTATATTTTCTCAGATCATGCAAAGGTTGCTAATTGAAGATTGACTTTTTAATCTATTCTTTCTTTTTAGTATACAACTGTGAAGGATCCGTCAACAATAACGTGCCAAAAAGTTTTGGTAAGACAGTACACTTCCACCTCACTGTTAATTTTACCAGAACATGAAAGACTCAGTTCGAAAATAATTTTATTTAGTATTCTGCATTTATTATTTGACCCAATCAGTGACCAGTGAATCAAAGAAACGTCCTAACCTGCGTGATTAGAGTTTACATGTCACAATTACGCAAAGAGTCCAACACTGATAATGTTTTGGTTGATATCAAATGAAATAATCATTTATAATTACTTGGCATAAAAAGGACAAACATGTATTTAGTGAAAAGCTAAATTTTAGATGAAATATTCAAAAATGGCATGGGTACTAAACCGGGATAACCGTACCTATCAAGATAACACATGCTCTCTGTTACTGGTCAGGTTCTTGTTAATGAAGTGAACATTTGTACATCAATATATTAAGTGATACAGATTCCATTCTCTCTTCTAAAGGTATAGATTGTTTAATGTACTTTTAAAGACAAATTTAAAGTTATATTGGATAAACTGAAATTAGCGTCACTTGTTTGTCAGATTTTCCTTGGAACATTAAGATGATTACGCTGTGAATCATTTTTGGTACGTTTGGATGGAGCTCAGTTTCATGGCAAAAACTTGCTGCCAACTCTTGGAAACGATAATCTTTTAGTTCCCTCAAACCTTGTATTACATAATGGTTACAAATGACTCCATATTTGACAATTGCTTATAATATATATGTATGAGAGCATTGATCATTACGAGTAATCTCTTTTAAGCCAGCGGGATAGGGGATGCAACTGCTTTGATTATGATTTAGATTTATACCAGGAGTTTGTTCCCTTACATCATAGGTTTATTCAAATTCAGATCTTGTTAGTATTGTTTTTACACCCTGGGCCCAGTAGTCACGAAAACTGTTTGTTGAGCACAAAAATTTATAAGAAACTCAAAAGTATAATATTATTTCGAATCATCTGATATCAGTGATATTGTGCAAATTAGTTACTGCAAACATTATAGCTAATTCTGATAGTTGGGTCCTTATGCTAATAAAACTGATGAAAGTCCAAGTTTGGATTTTTGAGACTGAAGTAAAAAAGATTTCGCCTGGTCAAAAGGTAGATGTTATTTTTATTTTTGTTTACAAGCGCTGTGCACAGATGCACAAGAGATGCAGAAAGAAGAAAATGTCAGTGGAACCCTGAAAATATTGAATATTTGTTGGTTTTATTTCAGATATGCCTTTGAATGGTCGACAAACTAACAGACAAATTTTGTATTCTGAAGACCAGAGTAAGTTATCATAACTATGATTTTGAATGTTGAATGTTGACAACATTTGCGTGTGATTCACTCTGTCGAAAGGTTCACATCTCTGAAGTCTACATGGTTACGAATGTTTTTTTTTATAAAGTTTATGAGGTAACATTGGATTAATAGAAAAATATCCAGTTCAAAACGTTTTACAGTGCATGATAGAAAGTGTATTTCATTCTGAAGAGAAATGTTACATACAACTTTATAAATAATAATAATAATAATAATAATAATAATGTGTTTTTAATGAATGACATGTTTTTTAAATACATTATGATAATGTCACTAATATTTGTCAAGGGAATAGTAATTCGTGATTTGAAATGTCTCTAAAACAAAAGAAACGATTGACAATAATCTTGCAAGTAGTATTCATTATTGTTAAATGCACATTAGAAGACATGTGAACAGATGACGACCACGTCGAGAATGATGATGGTGATGACTGTAAGGGTGATAGTGGATTTTCTTTTGGGGTGATGTTTGATGTAAAGTTGCAATTGTATTCTCAGTTCCCAGATGTGTATGTCTTCCAGTGATAAAGACAACTATAACCACTTCAACTACAACAACTAAAAGGCCCGCTACAACCACAACCACCCTACCAACCACAACAACCCTGGCTGCAACAACCGTCCCTCCAAGTATTTCCCCCCGGCTTTTTGGTATATTTGACCATCCTTTTTGCATGGTTTATGCGCTTACCATGGTACTTTACTAACATTAATATTAAATAACTAATATGTCCAATAGAATTTTTACGACAGCAACTATATCCTGCTGCTTAACCATTCACTCTCAGGGCATGTTCACTAATACTGATGCTTCATAATCAAACCAACCATATTTGCTTTGTGTAGTAGCTTCCATATAGATGAGATTAATTTACCCTAATATAGATAAGAGTAATTTGCCCTAGTATAGATACGAGTAATTTATCCTACTATAGATAAGAGTAATTTATCCTAGTATAGATAAGAGTAATTTATCCTAGTATAGATAAGAGTAATTTATCCTAGTATAGATAAGAGTAATTTTGCCCTAGTATACATAAGAGTAATTTATCCTAGTATAGATAAGAGTAATTTATCATAGTATAGATAAGAGTAATGTATCCTAGTATAAATAAGAGTAATTTGCCCTAGTATAGATAAGAGTAATTTATCCTAGTATAGATAAGAGTAATTTATCCTAGTATAGATAAGAGTAATTTTGCCCTAGTATAGATAAGAGTAATTTATCCTAGTATTGATAAGAGTAATTTGCCCGATTATAGATAAGAGTAATTTATCCTAGTATAGATAAGAGTAATTTATCCTAGTATAGATAAGAGTAATTTATCCTAGTATAGATAAGAGTAATTTACCCTAGTATAGATAAGAGTAATTTATCATAGTATAGATAAGAGTAATTTGTCCTAGTATAGATAAGAGTAATTTGCCCTAGTATAGACAAGAATAATTTGCCCTAGTATAGATAAGAGCAATTTACCCTAGTATAGGTAAGAGTAATTTATCCTAGTACAGATAAGAGTAATTTATCCTAATATAGAAAAGAGTAATTTTGCCCTAGTATAGATAAGAGTAATTTATCCTAGTATAGATATGAGTAATTTATCCTAGTATAGATAAGAGTAATTTATCCTAGTATAGATATGAGTAATTTATCCTAGTATAGATAAGAGTAATTTATCCTAGTATAGATAAGAGCAATTTACCCTAGTATAGATAAGAGTAATTTATCCTAGTACAGATAAGAGTAATTTATCCTAGTATAGATAAGAGTAATTTTGCCCTAGTATAGATAAGAGTAATTTATCCTAGTATAGATATGAGTAATTTATCCTAGTATAGATAAGAGTAATTTATCCTAGTATAGATATGAGTAATTTATCCTAGTATAGATATGAGTAATTTATCTTAGTATAGATAAGAGTAATTTTCCCCTAGTATAGATAAGAGCAATTTACCCTAGTATTGATAAGAGTAATTTATCCTAGTATAGATAAAAGTAATTTGCCCTAGTATAGATAAGAGTATTTTATCCTAGTATAGATAAGAGTACTTTATCCTAGTATAGATAAGAGTAATTTATCCTAGTATAGATAAGAGTAATTTTGCCCTAGTATAGATAAGAGTAATTTGCCCTAGTATAGATAAGAGTAATTTGTCATAGTATAGATAACAGTAATTTGCCCTAGTATAGATAAGAGTAATTTGCCCAAGTATAGATAAGAGCAATTTATCCTAGTATAGATAAGAGTAATTTATCCTAGTATAGATAAGAGTAATTTGCCCTAGTGTAGACAAGAATAATATGCCGTAGTATAGATAAGAGCAATTTACCCTAGTATAGATAAGAGTAATTTATCCTAGTATAGATAAGAGTAATTTTGCCCTAGTATAGATAAGAGTAATTTATCCTAGTATAGATAAGAGTAATTTGCCCTAGTATAGATAAGAGTAATTTATCCTAGTATAGATAAGAGCAATTTATCCTAGTATAGATAAGAGTAATTTTGCCCTAGTATAGATAAGAGTAATTTACCCTAGTATTGATAAGAGTAATTTATCCTAGTATAGATAAAAGTAATTTGCCCTAGTATAGATAAGAGTAATATATCCTAGTATAGATAAGAGTAATTTATCCTAGTATAGATAAGAGTAATTTACCCTAGCATAGATAAGAGTAATTTATCCTAGTATAGATAAGAGTAATTTACCCTAGCATAGATAAGAGTAATTTATCCTAGTATAGATAAGAGTAATTTGCCCTAGTATAGATAAGAGTAATTTGTCATAGTATAGATAAGAGTAATTTGCCCTAGTATAGATAAGAGTAATTTGCCCTAGTATAGATAAGAGTAATTTGCCCTAGTATAGATAAGAGCAATTTATCCTAGTATAGATAAGAGTAATTTGTCCTAGTATAGATAAGAGTAATTTGCCCTAGTATAGAGATGAATAATTTGCCCTAGTATAGATAAGAGCAATTTACCCTAGTATAGATAAGAGTAATTTATCCTAGTATAGATAAGAGTAATTTTGCCCTAGTATAGATAAGAGTAATTTATCCTAGTATAGATAAGAGTAATTTATTCTAGTATAGATATGAGTAATTTATCCTAGTATAGATAAGAGTAATTTATCCTAGTATAGATAAGAGTAATTTACCCTAGTATAGATAAGAGTAATTTATCCT
This sequence comes from Margaritifera margaritifera, assembly GCA_029931535.1. NCBI lineage: Eukaryota > Metazoa > Mollusca > Bivalvia > Unionida > Margaritiferidae > Margaritifera > Margaritifera margaritifera. The sequence goes on along the minus strand of JAQPZY010001582.1, from coordinate 3,221,075 downwards.
AGTATAGATAAGAGTAATTTATCCTAGTATTGATAAGAGTAATTTTGCCCTAGTATAGATAAGAGTAATTTACCCTAGTATTGATAAGAGTAATTTATCCTAGTATAGATAAGAGTAATTTATATAATATAGATAAGAGTAATTTGCCCTAGTATAGATAAGAGTAATTTATCCTGGTATAGATAAGAGTAATTTTGCCCTAGTATAGATAAGGGTAATTTGCCCTAGTATTGATAAGAGTAATTGTCCTAGTATAGATAAGAGTAATTTGCCCTAGTATAGATAAGAGTAATTTGCCCTAGTATAGATAAGAGTAATTTGTCCTAGTATAGATAAGAGCAATTTATCCTAGTATAGATAAGAGTAATTTGCCCTAGTCAGATAAGAGTAATTTATCCTAGTACAGATAAGAGTAATTTGCCCTAGTATAGATAAGAGTAATTTGCCCTAGTATAGATAAGAGTAATTTACCCTAGTATAGATAAGAGTAATTTGCCCTAGTATAGATAAGAGTAATTTACCCTTGTATAGATAAGAGTAATGGCAAGAATGAAATAAATTTGTAAGGTATGGAAGAGGTTTAATATTTGACGTGTAGCATGCTGTTAGTTTCTGAGATTTAATACTGGGTACGATCCAGAATCAATCGGAGCCATACTCTAGTATATTTCTGTGTCATCTGTGTAATATCCATTAGAATATTTACTTAATCTCCTATTTTGACATTAAGGTAAAGAATAATTAAACTAATCTTTACATTTGTTCCTCGATTTGATGAAATACATGGTTTTAAAGGACAATCAGTTTGTGTGTGTGTGATATAGCGTTAAAAGGTAAATGGAAGCTCGAATCATCGCCTATCCCTTTGCATAATATATTTGACTCTAAATCATGTTCGTACAGGAAATGGGTCTTTGCTGACCACTACGTGACACTTCCGGTGGTCATGAGACCGACCATACTCCTCACAGTGGGTTACTTCCGTTTGGAAGGATAAGAGTACTGGCACAACGATGTAAATTTGGTGGTAAAATTCCATCACGAGAAAACCGTACGCTTTAGTAACTGCATCACACTCAATTCATACTGCATTTTCTGCGATCTTTTCTCTCCAATGGCTTCAGTGCGGAATGTAAACATACGTAGGAGAAAATGTCAGGAATTCTTAACTGGCAGAGATGGAGAACAGGGCTGACAACGTTACAAGGTAGCACGCGGCTGACGTCACAGTATACAGATAACGTCACAATGAAGCGCATCTGAACCGTCTTTCGTAGTCTGGTTGTTTATACCTCGTGTTTGGTTGGATTTCAATCTGTGACAATAGATAAAAGATAGGATTCAGACAACGTACTCGTGTATTAATGCGCAAAGACGATGTACTAAGGTTTAGAATACCCTGGGGTCAAAACAGCATTCAGGCAGCGATATATTCTGAAAGAGTATGAAGTGTGGGGAGCGTGGAGACCGCCTTTTTGATATTGACTTTCCAATTTAAGACGGGTACCACCGAAGTCAGCCTGCAAGCGCTTCGACAAACAAGAATATTCCTAGTGCGATTCTTTTTTGCATATAATACTATTTAGCGAAGTTAACAAGTACTTGAATAACCTTGAAACTGTATAAGACTTTTACTTCATGAAGAGCTGACGAACAGAACAGACAGATCCCTTCTAGTTCTTTCGGCTAACACCAAAATTTGGGACGGCGGGATGGGATGCATTTGGCTTGAAAACATCGAAGATGCTATGAAAAATGTCAGCTATACGGCGACCATAAGAATTCAAATGTGGCTAAAAGAAAATGAAATAAACGCATTCTAATAACAAGTATATAACACGTTTTGTGCTAAAAGAGCACGTGCATTTTTTGTTCAAAATATAAGCTAATCAGTTGCTTTAAAAATAAATTATGATATTAAACGTGAGTATCTTCAATAAAAGTTATTAGAAGGTCTATACTCTGGCACGCTATCCAATCATAAAAGCATGGTGAGATAATTTATACATACTATCCAATCATAAAACTTTGTGAGATAATTTATCATTGCTATCCAATCATAAAAGCTTGGTGAGATAATTTTACATGCTATACAATCATAAAAGTTTGGTGAGATATTTTATACATGCTATCCAATCATATACCTGGTGAGATAATTTATGCATGCTATACAATCATAAAAGTTTGGTGAGATATTTTATACATGCTATCCAATCATAAAAGTTTGGTGAGATAATTTATCATTGCTATCCAATCATAAAATCTTGGTGAGATAATGTATACATGCTATACAATCATAAAAGTTTGGTGAGATAATTTATACATGTTATACAATCATAAAAGTTTGGTGAGATAATTTATACATGTTATACAATCATAAAAGTTTGGTGAGATAATTTATACATGCTATACAATCATAAAAGTTTGGTGAGATAATTTATACATGCTATCCAATCATAAAAGCTTGGTGGCATAATTTATAGATGCTTGCTATCTAATCATACAAGTTTGGTTAGGTAATTTATGCGTGATATCCAATCATAAAAGTTTGGTGAGATAATTTATAGATGCTATCCAATCATAAAAGTTTGGTGAGATAATTTATAGATCCTATCCAATCATAAACGTTTGGTGAGATATTACAGAGTTGATAATCTGACCCTGATTTATTATTATTCCTTGTTTTTAAATAAGCTTCTAAACATTATTAATAGAAATAAAAAAATTTGAATATTAAATGAAAACAAAGTAATTCACAATAAAAACTCTATTTTCTAAATTACCAGTACTTAAAATCATTGACTAGTGATGAATTCTGAAGGGAAATGTATTTCTTATAAGTCACTTTTCCAGTACTTAAAATCATTGACTAGTGATGAATTCTGAAGGGCAATGTATTTCTTATAAGTCACTTTTCCAGTACTTAAAATCATTGACTAGTGATGAATTCTGAAGGGCAATGTATTTCTTATAAATCACTTTTCCAGTACTTAAAATCATTGACTAGTTATGAATTCTGAAGGGCAATGTATTTCTTATAAGTCACTTTTCCAGTACTTAAAATCATTGACTAGTGATGAATTCTGAAGGGCAATGTATTTCTTATAAGTCACTTTTCCAGTACTTAAAACCATTGACTAGTGATGAATTCTGAAGGGCAATTTATTTCTTATAAGTCACTTTTCCAGTACTTAAAATCATTGACTAGTGATGAATTCTGAAGGGCAATTTATTTCTTATAAGTCACTTTTCCAGTACTTAAATTCATTGACTAGTGATGAATTCTGAAGGGCAATGTATTTTTTATAAGTCACTTTTCCAGTACTTAAAATCATTGACTAGTGATGAATTCTGAAGGGCAATTTATTTCTTATAAGTCACTTTTCCAGTACAAATAGATCCAAATAAAATTTGCTCAGCTGCGCTAGCACAAACTCAGTTATGGCTAAGGTTTTATTAATAAAATCGATGAGCCGATGGAAATGAACGTAGAAGCCCTTGGTCAGTGAGTAGGAGGCCAGGCAATATGTAGAGAGATGATTTGGAAAACCGTAGTGTCTTTCAATGGCTGGACTGAGGTTATAGTTGATGATTACTATTAATTTACAGTTTCGTCAGACTCTATGTACCATTAAAAATAACCATATGCTTTTTTAAAAAAAATAATTACACTTTAATTCGCCTTAACAAAAAAATGCACTTTTTGTCTATCTATAATTCCCCTCTCAAATGACTCTTTTTCTCAATTTCTATGGCGACCAAAATATTAGGGCTTGGCGACCTAAAATTTCAAATGGCGAATACAAATTTTCAAATTAGGTCACCCTATAGCTAATGAAGTTAAAAGATACTTGGAGTACTGTTTTACTTCAGCGCCTAAAATAGTACAATAATTTTGTTGCACATAGCGCAGATCTATTCAGAGACATGCAGGTAACTGTAAAAAGACCGGTAAATATGAAAGTAATTAAGATTTACTTTATATATATATATATATATATATATATATATATATATATATATATATATATATATATATATATATATATATATATATATATATATATATATGAATAAGTTGCTCATTTCAACGTGCAAACCATTAAAATACAATAAATATCTTCTATTGCGACCACCCCGGAATAAAGACCACACCCCAATTATAACCACCTTTTTCTAGTTTAACTTTTGTCATTACACCATGTATTTTGGCCGTATGACTTCAAAATGTGTTCGATGTCGCAGGGAGAGGAGTGGGGGACGTCATTTAAAATTTGCATTGAAATGAAGGATAAAATAACATCTTATAGTTTAATGAACAAGTTAACAATAATTAATATAAGATAGCTAGAGCGTAAAAGCGGATCCTCATTGATGAAAAGCTGTATCAATGAGTTTAAACTTTCCAATACAGTATACCATTAGATCTACTCTTATTCTTGTATGTTTCCTTTTCTTTTTCTTTCTCTCAGTCAATAAAGCGACCTCAGCTTTGTTGAGAATAGTTGGATTATTAAGTTTAACAATACTTTGTTCTTAAGTACAATGAATACTTCTCTGCCCTAGTTCATACGTTACTTAAGTACAATGAATACTTCTCTGCCCTAGTTCATACGTTACTGAAGTACAATGAATACTTCTCTGCCCTAGTTCATACGTTACTTAAGTACAATGAATACTTCTCTGCCCTAGTTTATACGTTACTTAAGTACAATGAATACTTCTCTGCCCTTGTTCATACGTTACTTAAGTACAATGAATACTTCTCTGCCCTAGTTCATACGTTACTTAAGTATAATGAATACTTCTCTGCTCTAGTTCATACGTTACTTGTAAAAAACGTTGCTAATAAGTTCCGAGATGTCTCCTTGATGCCACATAGCATCTTGTTACAGCCATCAGTGTGAACAATTAGTAATTATAATGACTGCCTGCACGCGGAAGCTACATGTTGAAAGAGTTATTTCTGCCTGGCAAGATTTTGAAACTTCAGATAAAAGCGCAACACTCAAGGGTCGGTGGTAACGCCTGTTACTATTGAGTTTGAGGTTATTTAAGTATGGAAGTAACCTGTAATTTCAGATGCTGTTAGCACAGGAAAACAGGTAGACGGATCTGGAGCCCCTGTTACTGCATGCCATCTTCTGCATGTTCCAATAACACAACCCTATAGACAGATCATCAGCCTTCTTCTACTAACCGCATCCATTTTGATGTAAGATTTTATGTCTTATTCCATCCACATACTACATACAGTTTTTCTATTAGCGCATACAGAATCTGCACATAATTAACGACTTTATGATGTTGATTTTCTTTCAACTAAAAAGTGAATTAAATGTTTTGTTTTTTTTTGTTTTTTTTTCTCAGTAAGAAAGTCGTTTACTTTAGTACATATCAAAACCTCTAAGGAAGTCCAGCTAAAATGTTAAATTTTAGGTAAAAATCATGATACCGAATGCAGTGGGGAGGAGAAAAATAGAATTATGAGCTTTAGCTTATCCGGCCATAAGTAAAATGAACTTAAGGTATGGTTTTGCGATCGTCTATATAAGACAGCATGTCGTTGTGCATCGTTCAATATTTGATTTTTTGTTACTTTTTCTTGAGAAAAAGCGTATAGGAATTGCTGCTAAATTTGATAAGCTGTATCCTGGCATAAGAGTTTTTAAATTTATACGAATTGACGCATAGACTAATTCAGTATTCATTAACATAACCAACAAATAGTTCTGGCTCATTTTCAGGAAGGAGCATCACAACACTGAGGTATTCTAGAATGAAGCCATATCCGCTAGCTAAGGGTCGTCGCTCCACTTCGTTCCACATCGATCCTTGCATATGTAGATAGCTTCAACAGTGTTCTGAATACTTCAGCTATTGCGTTTGCGAGAGTTATTGCCCGTAGCAAGCAAAAATAATTGGAAATTGAGAAAACTAATTACGTGACCTTGTTGGATATTCGACATGGTGACTTCACCAATGTCCACGTGCCTTGACAGGAAAGAAAACCTGGCGTGTGAAAGGTTTAATTTAGAGAAATTAACATGCGTCATGTGTCGTTGTTTACTAAGACCACTACAATTATTCCAAACTATCTTCCCAGGTAAATGCAACGAGCAGTCTCACTGAATGAGTTTCTTTCAGTTGCATCAGTCAGATAGTGGACACTGTTTTGACTAGTTTAATATCTTCATGGAAGAAAGTGAGGCGACGACCCTTAGCTAGCGAAGATGGAGTAAAGCAGATTTAATATTACCGTGTTTCTGCAAGTTGCGAAACTTGGTAATAACCACTTTATATTTGTATTTGAGGACATCTCAGTGAAAATATTGATAGAAGATTAGAGAGCGCACTGCCGTACACACCTTGTGTTTGCGTTCAGTAATTCCGAAGTACTATAAAATATGCCTTTTATTAGTAATAATTGTAGTAGCAGTAAGGATAGTAGTAGTAGTAATGGCGGTAAAGGGAACGGCCTGTTCAGTGACTAATGAACTAATATTTCTAACTCAAATCAATGTTTGCACTATTTGCGCATATTTCATGTCTTGTTTGAATAATAGCCTTGACCGTTACTGTAATTATGTCATCAAACGATCATTAGCTTCTATTTTGTTCTAGTTTCCCTTTAAATAGTCATGAATACACGCGCGTTTTATCAGAAGCTAGTATCATGGTTAAAAAAAACCTAGTGTTATACGATAGTAAGACCAAGAAAACAACTTGATAAGTCCTAATATTTCTTAAGGAAGAAATCTGTGTTGTACACACACACACACATGATTGAACACACACACACACACATATATATATGTATATATTACAATTTTAAGCCCCTTTTTAAAATTAACCTTCATTCTTTTTGAAAGAACGATTGTTGCTCGTTCATATACCAATAAATATATATATTGATAAATATTAAAGTTTACTATGATGTTAAATATTGCTTCAAAGATCAATAAACATTATTAGTTGAATAGTTACTTATTGAAGGTCAATTAAATCAGACGTTTTATTGCAGATTGCAGTATTAAGATGATAGGCAAGCCGGTGCATTTATTTGCCTCCAATTCAGCATTGGGGACTTGGATGGTGGACCCTTTGAAACAGAACAAATACTGGCTTACATACAGTTACTATGGTAATACTCTCGAGGAGTTCAACTCTTTAAAAAGCTTTGAAATTGGGCAACCGGATCGCGTTTATGATCTTCGTCACTACCGATACCATGGCACCCAGCACGCGATATATAACGGCTCGTTTTATTACCAGTGGTCTGGAAAGGAAATAGTTGTTAGATACGAACTCAAAGCGGCAGACGTAGTGGCTGCCATGGCATTGGATGGAACCAATCATAATAACTCCCACTACCTCTACAAAACAGAACACATTTACTATGATATAACAGCGGATGAAAATGGATTATGGGTAGTCTTTTCTAAGTTGGGCTTGGATTCATCGATATTCGTTACAAAGGCCGACCTGGTTTCGATGTCACTTGAGAAATCATGGCAGCTGGATGTCGCACGTGGTTCCTATGGAAACGGCTTTATTGCTTGTGGCAGAATATACCTGATAAAGGATACAACGGTTAACCAGTCATATGTTGACTTCGCATACGACTTCTATGCAAACGAACGAGCTGCAAATATATCGCTTGTCTTCGGAAATCCTTTCAATATGAATGCCATGGTATCGTTCTTTTCGTTAACAAGTGATCGAAGTAAAAGTTACTTAGCATCGTGGGATAATGGACATATCATATATTATCCTCTGTTGTTTTAGTTTTTTTTCTTTTTTTCTTCATATTTAGACGTATGTTTGCTACTGTATTAAGTCAACACTTTTGTCTCTCAAGGACGAAGCCTTCTGTAATTGCATATGTTTGGCCTAAATATCTTAGGCATTACCCTTGCAAAAAATGTGATAGAACAATGGTGTAATGGAGAATTGTCAGTCATATTTTACAGCAGCCACCAATAATGACTATTTGCACAGTAAACTTGTTTTCAGCTCACACAGACATTGTTGTGACTTGTCGTTGAAAATCGTAAAATCTGTGACGTTGCCAATTTTGAGGGGAAGACTCGAGCAATCTTATGTTACGGTGGTCAGAGTTATCTTTCTTGTGGCTAAATAATATAAAAATGATTAGGCTTATGATTTATCCAATAATCTACACAGAAACAGCAGAATTTCTCTTGTGATACGGTCCTAGATTCCTAGAGATGGAAAAGAAGGAAAGAAAACAGTTCTATTACTAAAATTGTAAAAACAATACCAACTGTATTACTGTAGAAAAGTTATGTACCTTTAGAGAGAGAGAGAGAGAGAGAGAGAGAGAGAGAGAGAGAGAGAGAGAGAGAGAGAGAGATTGTATTGTTGTAGTTTTGTATTTTCATGGATGTTTAGCTGTTAATCCATCTATCTATAAGTTAGTCAAATCGAGGATCTACAAGAAATTTTGTTAATAGAGGTCATCTTTGTTTAATATGTACTGTACGTTATTGGTGCTAGTATTAGTCTCTCGGTTGTGCATTTAACATTTTAAACTTTATTTCATGGGTGCCTATATTTCGTGTACAGTAACGGTCAGGATTTAAAAGGTAATCCAATTTATTGGTAGAGAAGAAATATATAACTGACTTCGAGGAATCTTCAAATGCCATTCGTAAACTCTGCTCCCGGTGATAACCTCTGCCAAAATACGTTAAAAATCGTTTTGTCAACGATAACTTCGTTAAATGACTCCCAGCAGAAAAAAGACTATACGACAACGACTGTTCAGAATGACTACTCAAACTTCTAAACAAGATTCCTTTTTGAACTAAATCCAAAATGACGTTAAGTGTTAGCATTAGACACATTTTATGTGCAATTTGGAGAAGGTCAACTTAGTTAATAAAATTAACGACCCTTTTTACATTCTATCAATTTGAAATCTCTGAGAAATCGGTGTCGGTCTTCACCGCAAACTTTGCCATAAATGCACTAATGTGAGATTCTAATTAACAGTGTCATCTTTCTAAATAAAATTGTTAACATAATTGGACATCATATACACATGAAGCCCAGTTATTCGTTGGTTTATGTAAGATATATAGGTTATCTCAAATACTGACAAATTTGATGTAATATCCATTTTGCTAACTTGTTTGTCTGTATGTTCCAGTTTAACAACAAGTATGCTAAACTAATGTTCAGGGCGTTTTACGCTTGTACGAATTTTGATCTAATTTTATTTGAATTTTACTTTATATTTTTATACATGACGAATTCATCAACACGTTCATGGATCAAACTGGGTTGCTGCCTCGTCCTTTGTCTGAAGATATGTATGTTTTCTGTTTCAGTCTGTCGAAATTGGCTTGAGTGATACATTATTATTTTAAATGATTTAATTTTATGAATGTACCCACCAACAGTATCCACGTGATATGCAGTATTTATGGCCATGGTTGCTACCTTTTTGACGTACCCTGTCTCAGGGTGAGAAGATTCCCTTTGGAGCACTTCATTTCTGCTTACAAATTGCAAACAAAGTACTTTTTGCATTTGAGTACAATTCTCTATATCAATATACAAAGTGCATTGAGCAAACTTCGAAATGTTGTCTCGAAAATAGGCGGAGTGCCGATACGCTTAACTCTTGACATTTTGTTTTCTGTAAGTCCCTTCCCTCGTGAACTAATGTTCCGATTGTACGAAGTTCTTTAAGATATTCCGCACGAACAAAAGTTTTAAATAACTTACTGGATGAATTTAAATCGTGCTTCCAACATTCGCCGGAAAAGACAAATATGCCATACTCGACGTTTTTGATATTCTATTACAGTCAGACATTGGATGCATTATTAGCTAAAACATAAAGAGATTAAATTGTCGAAAACTCGCACTCCCTATATTTTCTAAGAACATGAATGATAACTATAGAAATATTAAAAAAATTAGGAATGTATGAAAGAAGAGACAGTGTAGCTTGTACTAAAGTAATCATTTGCTGACTGACACAAAGATGTTATCCTCACATGCTTGAAAGTAGTTCAATCTAATATAGTTCAATTCGATTAAAAAAGAAAATTGTAAAAAATCTGTTATGTGGTTATAAGCGGTTTTAAGGTGATGTTTATTTGTTCACACAGACCCGAGTTGATTGGGTTGCACAAACCGAGAGGAGCAGTCACGTAACTTACCGGCAAATCAAGGTCTACGTGTAAGAGAACAAGTACTTGCCCCTGTTTAAATAAAGTCACTTGAATCCATAGTTCTGATATTACAAAAAGTAAACTTGATTAATTGCACCAAATATTCGTACTTATTAGTTTAAAGTGGAGTGACGGGGGTAAAATAAAACAAAAGTCCATGTTGTTTGCGTATATGCTGCCACCTCTGTAATTATTATTCTTTAAAACAATTATGATAATAATGATTAGTATTTAGACTAAATACCATCACCATGGATCGTGATTAGTATTTAGACTCGATACCATCACCATGGATCATGATTAGTATTTAGACTCAATACCATCACCATGGATCATGATTAGTATTTAGACTCAATACCATCACCATGAATCATGATTAGTATTTAGACTCAATACCATCACTATGGATCGTGATTTTTAGTATTTAGACTCAATACCATCAACATGGATCATGATTAGTATTTAGACTCAATAGCATCACCATGGATCGTGATTAGTATTTAGACTCAATAGCATCACCATGGATCGTGATTAGTATTTAGACTCAATACCATCACCATGGATTGTGACTACAATTTGTATATTCTCTGAACCTTTATTGGCATACCAGAATATTATTGTAATTGTTTCACCATTCAAAATATCACCTATTTAAAGAAAGTTACTCTAGAACGCTCCCTTGTGATAGTTCTCATCGTTTCACTTTCTACTGTTTAAAAGCCATTGTGAAATAGAAGTAGAGCTTTTGGATATCATTTTGAAGTTTTCTTATGAAGGATATTTTTATAACGTCTCGTTCGAATTACCTCTTGAAGGAGCCTTTCTGTTTTCGACGTCCCCTTCTTTTCCAGACTTTCTGCTACTTTATCCCCGAATCTTGACAAGCTTGTTGCGTGGGATTAGCATTTCTACAACTAACAATATAGTGTTTTTGCATGAAAAAGAAATCTTATCTTATAGTATCAAATGCTAGTGCACTTGTTATTGTGAAATCTCCGGGCAGGCTAAGAAAACACAAGGAGAAACAACAGGGAAAACAATTTTCTAGCAACTCCATATCCTGGGATGCTGTGCCCACTTTTTAAATATATATGTTTTTCTTTTAGTATACTATTTTAGTCCTTTTAGTAGATCTTTATCGTTATTAGATTTTCCGCTTCTGACACTATGTAATTATCGTAAGTAATCTCTATCATTTTGGTGTTTTCTGAAGCACGTGTTTGTACAAAGGTGTATGCATTGTCAAATTATTATCATATTTTGTAAAGATAAAAAGCCAAATTCTATCAGAACAGCATCTATTGTTCTTATACTAATACTATTGCATTTCCAAGGATATTGCAGGTTTAGAGTCAAAGAACTGATGATTGTCCAGATCTTTGTATTGGGTTAAAGCGAGAGCGGAAACGTGTATCATCTGCACATTGGTCCAGTTGAAAAACTTTCGTTTCCGGTTTCTCTCACGATTTAGTTTGCATGAGTACTTCAGCAGAAGGTGAAAATTAAGAATAATAAACAAAGAAGGCAGAGAATACCAATTTTACCTAATTCTGAACTTAACATATATTTTAGACTTTCGTGGAAGAAATTAGTATTCCATGCAACTTAAAAACACTTCCTTTGCATAGGCACAGAACGCTCACTAAGCAAAACATTTCCATTATGCACGCAAAAATAATTGGAATTAATATGAATGTTACGGGACATTTATTGTGTCAAGACGCCAACATGTGACCACCAGTCAGCTGGTAATATTTCTAAACTAAGCGTTCGATGAATACTTGCTTGTGCTAAAGATAGAGTTGCGCGAGCAACTAAACGAAACGACCAGAAAAAAGCAATCATCGTGATCTGTGATCCGAACACGTAAATTCGTCTTTTTGAACATTGTTTTTTTAATTACCCCAGGCACGTGATACAGTGCCATTGTTGGGAAGCCTTAGAATCACACCTAACAAAGTAAATTACGTCTTAATATTAGTCTATATCTTAAAGAGTTTGTAATGACAGTATTAATAATATATAGTAGTACTTATAGTTACAACAACATCATTATAATATTTAATTAGCATAAACAAGTCGGATGTATGAGAGAGAGAGAGAGAGAGAGAGAGAGAGAGAGAGAGAGAGAGAGAGAGAGAGAGAGAGAGAGAGAGAGAGAGAGAATGAGGTAGTGACAGAAAGCATGTACTGCTCATTATAGTTGCAATACCTATTCTGTACCATGTGTGTATCAGGCAGTCTTTTTTTGAATTCTGACCAACACTTTTTAAATATATCATACTTACAGTTATTGTCATTCACAACTTTGAGGTCAATCCTGCGGATCATACCTGGAATGTATGCCGATAGCTGCCATTTGGAACACCTCCATTATTTACAAAACAAGGATTAACCCAGAAGTTGCGAATGCATCGAACTATTTTGTCATTTTTGCGAAGACATTTACGGCGAACAAAATGTATGTTTTTTTCTGTAAATTACTGCGCCGACATGCATCTGAGGCGTATTTTTGTCTCGCAGAAATAGCGGAGGTGTTTCGAATTAATTATTGTAAAATACAGAATTTTTTCAAAGCCAGATAGTATTCTTTACATTAAAGCCTAAATTGCTAAACACGTGGCATAAATATCTTCATTTTAGACATATAATCTTTTAATTATCATCAATATTATTTTTTCTGTATCATCAAAGCAAGAAGGCCAGGATCTGCATGTCGAACCCACGATTGAAATATTACCGTAGAATGCACATGACCTTGACCCCTAAGTTTCATAATGGTTCATCCAAAGTATATATATAAATCCATTAAGAGGGTAAGAAAATATAAACAAATGAAAAAGCAAAACTTTAACCAAAACGTATAACAAATTTTCTATTATTGTGACATTAAGCTTGAGGTCAAAGGAGCGAGCGAGCTTGTCGCATAATGAATTATCTTAGCTTCCTAATGATTCATCACAAGTATGAATATAATACATCAAGGGAAAGGGATAATGAAATATAAGCATATGAAAAAATTTAACCGAAACCTTAACTCAAACGTTCTATGACAGGGACCTTAACCCAAATGTCAACTGAGCAATGGAGCGTGTTGAAGAATGAATTGTCTTCGCTTCATAATGATTAGGCCCAAGTATGAACAACGTCCATATAGGGGAAACATACGCAAACGAAAACACTTTAACCAAAACCTTGAACTCATTTTCTACGACTATGACCTTGACCCCAATGTCAAAGAAGCAAGCGACTGTGTCGCACAATGAATTGTCTTATCTTCACGTGGATTTGTTCCAAGTATGAACAAAATACATCAACGGATTAAGGAAATATAACCAAATGAAAAACCTTTTTAACCAAAGCCTTAACGCAGATTTGCTATAACTGTGACCTTCACCTCATGGTCAAAAGGGCAAGGAAGCGTGACGAAGAATAAATTGTCTTAGCTTCATATGATTCATGCTAAGAATGATGAGACTCTATGAAGGGTTTAGGAAATATATGCTACGACAACCTTTAACCAAAACCTTACCAAACTGCTGACAACGCCGGAAAGTGACTGTTAAGTCTCGCTTCCCACTAATATGGCTCAACAATAACCAAATATTGTACATTTTTCGTTAAATTCCATCTATATGATGTTTTTTTCTTCACCAAATTATGGTCGTGCGAAGGATTTTACAACAGTCATGTTGCTAATACTGTAAGATTTATATATTTCCAAGATGCTAAAAGAACATTTTGTTTCTTTTGAAATTTATTTGAGTCGTGATATTCAAATCTGTACGAAATGTTATTTCCAACTATTCAAATACATCGTTTGTGGAATCTAAATTTAACTCCAGACAAGGTCTATCTATCATATATTTCTTGCTAGCAATCGATATATTTTTTATTTTGTCAATATTGACAAAAAAAAACCCCCCAAACTTGAAACCTTTCGGAAAAGTTGTAGGATTCGAAAAGTGGCAGGGATTGATTTGTATGACCCATCTGTCAAAACTGAAGTGTCGTCAGCAGACTCATCTGTCAAAACTGAAGTGTCGTCAGCAGACCCATCTGTCAAAACTGAAGTGTCGTCAGCAGACCCATCTGTCAAAACTGAAGTGTCGTCAGCAGACCCATCTGTCAAAACTGAAGTGTCGTCAGCAGACCCATCTGTCAAAACTGAAGTGTCGTCAGCAGACCCATCTGTCAAAACTGAAGTGTCGTCAGCAGACCCATCTGTCAAAACTGAAGTGTCGTCAGCAAACTGGCTACGCATACATTTCCTGTCAAATATTCTTTTACTAGAAATGTCTTCATTCTGTCTAACGATTGAGGCCAACATTTTAGAAAACAAGAAAAAGAGATATGGAGACAGTTGATCCAGCCCACCTCGTCTACATCTCCTCTCTATTTGAAAATAATTGACTAGAAGTCAATTATTTATTACTGCATCTGATATATTTATATAAGTCTCAACATATATATCTTTATTCCCCGAAGTACCAGAATTTCAAAACAACATGCTTGAATGACCTAAAATAGTATCAATGGCTTTTTAAAAATATGTAAGAGTTGGAGAGTGCCCGGTCAACGGTCAGTATCTGAGGTCAAAAGAGCCACGTGTCTTGCCTCTGGGCTCAAGTACACAATATACATTTTATTTGACCACATTATATCTGATCTTAAAGATATAGCTTTGACTTACTTTAACATACATTTTGTATTTAATCGGACAGCATGTCGTGCTAACGATCAACCTTACTTACAAAGGATCGCACGATTTTCTTTTCAATAGAATCAGTATGGAATGCAAATCAGCATAAAAACTGGTGGATTTTGGAGAGAAGACTTCATCAAATTTATTGTCAATAGTTACTATAGAGATCCAGTAAACGTGAAAAAGTTGAAAGTGCAGACAGACATAATCAGGGCGAGATTAATTAACGAATCATTAAGCTTCCTTTACTATTTTATTCGATTTATCATAACGCTACATCTATTAATAAAATAACTATACGGCAAGTAAGTCAAGTGTAGCTTTAGTAGCGTGAATAGCACTACTATAGATAATAAAGGACTCATCAATACTATCCCCGAGTTAGGTATTCTGGATTTATTTTGTGCTTCAATAAAATCCAGAAGAGCATAACTTAGTTTAATATGTTCAACAATGTATCTACCTTTAATGAATAATTTATTATCTTCATGTATCAAACAAACCAGAACAGACTTGATACGACTGGCAATACATCAGAATGCAGTATTGTCAGGAATAGAAAATAAAGTAATTGGCCTCCAAGTTTTTAAGTATTGTGTAGGATGGTACAGGACGGCAATATAGGGTCAAAGGGGCGCCCTATGTTAAACAGGGTAGAAAGTTTATAGCGTCAATTACCGAAATTTAACACGGGAATGACAGTCTAGAAAATATTATGTTACTTATTTCTTGAGATTGGTTATTGTTTTTACAACTATTTGTAATTATAAGAACTGAACTTCATATTTTACAGGATGCATGAATAAGTCAAGAAGCTTGAAAATCAATTACACTCTATACACGAACATGCTCTCGCTTCGCTGTGTTCGTGCATGCAGTGTGTGCTTGATTTTCAAGCTTTAAGACTTCATAAATCCTGCAAAGCATGAAGTTAACTTCTTAAATATAATCAAAAAACTATGATAGGCCTTGAATAAATAAACAACAACAAAAAATGCAGGCAAATTAATCTAAATTGTAAAGAAATTGTAAAGAGGACATAATTTATCGTGAAATTTATCCACAGAGCCATTTCTTTTTGCGAGATAATTTTCATCTTCAAACACTCTCTTCAAAGTTGATTGGAATTATTCTAATCTTAGAGTATGGTTATGCAATTTGTTTCTATAAATATAATATTTTATAAGAATATAAATAAAATTAACAATGTAAATGCTATTTAAATTGCCGAAGATAAGATTTTTTACATTCAGGTCAAGATTTCAATTCAACCTTTGAACCAATTATTTACCACTTTCCAAAATGTATTTCCTTTATCACATTCTAAGAGTAAATGTGACATTTTCTTTTATTTGTTTACAATAGGTACATTTATTATATATACCTATAAATTTTCTACCCAAGAAAGAGACAGAATTTTACCGTCATTTCCTGCAAGCAGAAAACGACCCCCTCCCACAAGAAAAACAAAACAAACAAACAACAGAAAAAACATATAGTAATCAGTTCTATATTTTAGCTACCTAATGATTTATAAAACTGTAAATGCCCACAAAAATGGAACGCTCCTAATATATAAACTAGTTATTGCTCGTTGTATAACTTATGTTTGCTACTGTGTTGTAAAACACAAAACCAAACCAAATCAAATTATCTTTGCTACTGGTGTTGCTGTGTTGTAAAACACCAAACCAAATCAAATCATCTTTGCTAGCCAAGTGTCGTCTATCCACTTCGTTCCACATCAACGACTCTTGTTAAGTGAAGATGGGTAATAAGTATTCTTTAGTCGATATGGGCGAGTGGGATACGAGAGATATGGTAGTGTGGGACGACGAAAAGGGTATTGGTAAAGAAATCGAGAGCGCCTGATTTTTCTCTGCCAATATCCTGTGATTTCCCCACTCGACATTATTATTGGTATCACACGAGAGAATATTGTCTTACTGATGTATTGTATGGCCGCGACTTTTTCTCACTTTTATATAATCAACTCTCTATTTTTGCCAACCGGGTCACATATGGATCCCTTATGCGCCTCTTTCCCTGCATCCAGGTTTCTTTATTCTTAATGTTGCATCATCTGTTTTAGATAAATGTATAATAGTCAATCATTTTCAACTGCTCCCGTGATGATACTCGCGTTTAACCAAAATTCGTCATTTGTAATGTACGTTGGACTTGCTGTAATATCGAACAAGACTATTATACAGCATTTTGTCACATGTTTTGGACCATGTTGGAGGCAGGTAGCGAAGTGAAGATATTATAAATACTTAAGGATTTTCTTAAATGGAATGCACGCAGTATTGAAAGAACATTTGTGGACAAATGGACATTTAAATTTTTCCGCTGCTGAGAAATACCGCCGTTATTTCATCTCCTGACGAAAAATTGACTTGAAATTGTAAAACTGTCTAACGGTCCAACCTAAATTTTACTGGAAATATTACATTGCTTTTTTTTTCTGAAACATATCAATATTGAGGTAGAACCAGTTTTACGAAATTTATACTTGCAATATAATGCCAACATATGTCAAACTAAATATATGGACGACAATACTATGGCTATTTCTGAACTTAATTTGAGGAGCAATGGTTAAGAAGATTAGTGTTTTTTGTTTGTTTTTCGTCGCTTTGATTCATTTTTGTCGCTTTGCAATTCAGTACTTTCTTTCATTGTTCATTTACAAGATGGCACAATAAATACAATCTATTATCAATGTCCGTCAATTAATTTTATTCTCTTAATCGAATTTGAAAATCTATTCACTGACCCCCTCTTTTTCTCCGTCCCTCTCTCTCTCTCTCTCTCTCTCATTGTAATTTAGACTTTTATTCGCGCTGATTCAAAATTTTTTTTTCGCAATTTAATATTTCATTCATTGTTCATATATAGGATGGTACGATAAATACGAGCAGTTGTTAATGTCTACCTTCCATGTTATTTGCTAAATGATTCGATTTTGAATATTCTCCCTCTGTCTCATGGTGATATAGATCTTTGTTATAAACCTATCACTTTTTTACTCAAGAAAGAGTCCGAATTTTACTGTCATTTCCTAGAAGTAGTAAAACTATACTCTCGTTTTCCGATTCCTTATCACCCTATTCTCAAACGAGGCTAGAATATTTTTCCTCAAGGTTTCATGGTTACAATAGCAGCGCCCCTAGCGACAGAATTCTGTCATTAACAATGAACGAAACTCTCAAAGCGACGTTATTAAAGAAACCTTGCTTTATATTTAAAACATCTGAAAGGTCCAAACCATGTTTTTGTCACTACAACAATAAAAAATATGTATTGTTTACTTTTGAAGTAGTAAATATAGCCGAAAGGTTCGTCTGAAACAAGATCACAACCGGAAGTCGCCTACCAAAACATTAATGTACAATACAGCACATTTACGGAAGTTCATGATTGGTAAAATTGCTAGGTTTGGCGCATAAAGGATGAACTGGAAAGTATAAATGTTGAAGATTTGTATAGCAATGAGTTCGACCTGCAGATTATGCATGAATATACCACTTTGCCATCAATTCTAAATTATTATCCTGACAATACCGCTGCCAATCCCCCAATGAAAGTAAACAAGGCCCCTATCTTTGTTGAGCAATCAAATGAAGAAAGGACCAAATTTGTCAACAATATGAATAACAAAAACACTGTGAGAAAAACTGAATGTGCTGTAAAGCAATTTCGAAACTCGTTACAACGTCCCCTAAGGTGCGATATTCGAGAAGTGAGTGAAATTGCTGTCGCAGAACTTGATGACCACAATGGTTCGTTTCATTTGTCTATCATGAAGTCTGATGAGAGCGACTACGGGTCTGATTCTTTAACGAGCTATCACGGGTCAATTGAGAAGTACCTGAGTGAGAAGAATTATCCATACAGTATCGTTACTGATAAGGAATTCAGCACTTCTAGGACAATTTTGGCATCTAAGCGTAAGTAACTCAAGGGAAAGGGAACTAGACCTAATGCCGCTGAACCTCTGAATTGCACAGTCCAAGAGCCCTAACTAACAAAATGTGGCTACAAAATACAATGGTGCTTGGAGTGAAGTGAACTGAAAACCGAAAATTCCACTGGGGCGATATTGAGCTTAAAACTGATGAAACGGGATATGAATACCTTGAATTTAATGGACGTGAATCAAAACCTTGTACAGGTGAAAAGCAGGGTACTCACCAAAGGGCGTTCCGACCAAAACAATTTGCCTGTCCTGAGGATCGTCCAGAAAGTATGAATCTCCCTGAAAATCCCTTTTATCTCGCCACGATTCTCCGCCGGAATCAGGATTTTAAAAAATGTAGCACAAATGCCAGCCTTGAGGTGAACACTCGCTGCTCACAATTATGAAAGATATGTCATCCACAGCTAACCTTTCTGGACGAAAAACTAACCACAGTGTGCGAAAATCCACTTGCACCAGACATGCAAAAGGAAATGAGTAACATTCTCTGCGACAAATCTGTGTCATTAAGTTTCAAATTTGTTTCCAATCCCGCTGTAAATAACTGTCAAAATAATGTTGTCCTTCCCATGTCAAGTCCCCGTCGGAGCCATTCACAAAGAACCGCCAGAAAAGTTTAACCGCTATCAGTATGGCATTGGAGAGACACTTTCAGATTTATTGAGCTGGTGAAATCTTCTGTGATGCAAAATTTGACAACTACACAATAACTGTAAATCACATATATGGGTCTGCTGCCCTATGTGTCGAAGAATTCGTGTTATTGACAGAGATAACATCGAAATGAGTGACTGTTGTTTCATGCGCTTCATTCATAAACTGTGATATTCATGCGCGTATCAGCTGATCAATATGTAATTTGGTTCATTCTTTATGATGAAGTTCGTATTACAAAGGTTGAAATGCTAAGTAGTTTATTTTGTTTTTCAGTTAAGTATAGCTAGTTTATTAAATTATATGAAAATGTAGAGGTATATAGCGTAAATATCATTATTGGTAATTCGATTGTGATTGCTTGATCACGTCTCGTTGTCAGCATCAGAACATCCAGATCATGACTCGACGCTTAATGATCCAGCTGTTCTGATGCTGACAAATCGACGTGATCTAGCGATCAAGATCGCATTACTATGATAATAATATATATTTATTATACACCTATAACTTTTTTACTCCAGAAAGAGCCAGAATTTTACCGTAATTTCCTAGAAGTCGGAAACCGATACCTTTGTTTTCCGATCCCGTATTACCATCCTCTCAAACGAGGCTGTAACTAATTTTTCCTCGATGTTTCCCGGTTACAACTAAAAGAGCGTGAACAACTATGCCGTAGCCTCACATGACATGCAAAAGGAAACGAGTAATATTCTCTGTATCAAATCTGTATAATAATCAAGTTCCAACAATTTATCCAATCCCGTTGTAAATAACTGTCAAATTAATGCCGTAATTGCCAAGCCGAGCCCCTCACACCGCTTTTAGCCTGGCGTCGGAGAGAAACTTTCAGAGTCATTCAACTGTTGAAATCTTCCGTGACGCAAAATTTGAGAACTGCACAATAACTGTAAATCACATATATGGGTCTGCTGTGCCCATGCGTCGAAGAATTCGTGTTCCTAACAGCGATCGTAGTGATAATGAGTGACTGTTGTTTCATGCGCTTCATTCATAAACTGCTGGTCAATATGTAATTCGGTTCATACTTTAGGATGAAGTTCGTACTTTAAAGGTTGAAATGTTAAGCAATTTATTTTGTTTTTCGGTTAAGTAAGGTGATTTTATTAAAAAATCTGAAAATTGATAGTTATATAACAAAAATATCATTATCATAGTAATTCGATCTAGGTTGCTAGATCACGTTTTGTTGTCAGCATCAGAAAGTCTCGTAATAATCCAGATATTCTGATGCTGACAACACAACGTGATCTAGCAATCAAGATCTCATTATTATATATAGCACTTGTTGGTACCCCACATCCTAGTCGAGGGTAATAGAACTTAGAACACTGACTGGAAACCGCCCTCATACAATAACTTTAAAAAGAAGAAACAAGTGTTAAATCAAAAGTGCAATCAGAACAACAACTCTTGACCTTAAAAGAATATATCTATATGAGAATTACTTTACTTTTTAATCTGTACATTGTAAATAATATCTAAATATAATGAAATAAATTCATAAAACGATACGTTAAATTACAGGTTTGAAAAATTCAAGATGCTGTATCATATTGTGATTCAGATATTATTTTCTCCGGAGGTTTGTTTTAAAAGGAAAATAAATCTGCACTGTCCTTTAACTGCATATTGATAGAGCAATCATAGTAGTTGTATATCATGTTGACAGTGACATATAACATAAAATGACATATAATATACAAAACATACACATGTTTTTAAAATACATAAACAAAAAAAAAGCAAAATCAAACATTTTATATTGAAAAACATATTTGTCATTCAAAATTACTCTGCATTTTAGCTGGGAAAACAATTCAAATTATGCAACTTATTCCAAAAAGGAAGCAGATATAAATAAAGCAAACTAAACCAATAGGAAACACAGAAAAAAGATGAAACTATAGATAAGAAATAGAGAGCAATAAACAAATTAATCAAAATTAAATTAAAAGCTGTAATCAATTGCAGCTCTTTTACCAACTGTCTCCTTCATTCTGTAAATATAGAATAACCCATTCCTTTCTTACCGTCCAACTATATATCAATACATATATATATATATATATATATAGATATATATATATATATATCTATATCTTTATATATATATATATATATATATATATATATATATATATATATATATATATATATATTCTTGTTCTTTTTGTTTGTGATTGTATTTATGATTTCAAATATATCAATATCAAGTGTCTCCTACAATCCATCATCATCATCATCACCATCCAGAAGTTACTGTTCTAATCATTAAACTGTTGCTAGTTTTCTTTTATCTTTTCTTATTTTCAATATTATTTCTAAGTCTTTTTAGAAAAAAATATTCTGTAAAGTGTCCCTTTGTTTTCTTTTTCTTCTTGCCTCATTTGTTATTTTGCCAGTCATTCTGTCTCTTTATTCAAATGCAAAGATGAATCAGTAGTAATCTTGTTGACAGATAGTGGCAGAGTACAGGGGTGAACCAACTCTCTGTCCTGCGTAGGAGGACAACTTCATAATTATCGGCGAAGGGCCAGATGCATGAGAATGGATTATGTGAGCATTCGCAAAATACATATGATCTACTCTTAGGCGATCAGTTACCAGCTCTTTTTCAAATAAATCCCCAATGATCTCATATACATTTTCATGTCTTTCTTCTCTTACACCATAGATTAACAAGTTGTATTTTCTCTCATGCTTTTCGAACATCAATATTTTCCTTTCAAGATTTTCAAAATCATCCTGAATTTTGTGTAACTTTACATTTTGTGTTTTCATGGCATTTGCAGAATTCTCTCTCTCTCTCTTCTATTTCTAGCTCTTTGATTAACTCTAAGTCAAAGTTGACTCTATCAACAAATATTATTACCTTTGATTGTAAAGGCTCTTAGAACAACTTTTGTAACTTCCACTTCATCCTTTGTTGTTCCAATCTCCTTCCTGAAATTCTCCATTATATGTCATAATTATTTGTCCAGCTGATCTAATCTATCTACAACCTTTTATCTCACTTGTTAAACATAAACATGTCCCTCAGGTCCTTCCTGATTTTGTCCCATTCGGCCTCTCCTGCGTCAACCGTTTATAAACTATGTCATGTTCCTGTTTCAACAATTGTTTCTGTTTATCTTTTTATAAGAAATATCACTTTTCTCTGATGTCCTTGAGAATAGTGTCCAACAAAAGTTGGTAATTGATATAAAAATGTATATTATTTATATTCATTTGTATCAGCTCCTACTTGGGTAAAACTGAGTATTGCCAGATGGTATAAGTGAAAGTCTGTTTAACTAAATTTAACGAATCTTTAATATCTCAGGGAAGAGTTATCAAACCACCGTACCACATTACCCGTCTATAAATTATAAAATGTACATTCTATAATGAACACAGGGTGAGCTGATCTATAGACATGCTCAATTTTGACCGTTTGTACTATTGTGATAAATTCATTTGATTTCAGGAAAAGATCTAGCCTGGCCATTTTTTTTACTGGGGGGTGGGGTCTTCTGTCTCCATTTATACCTCGGAGTGCAGGGATTAAGTAAACGTTATGGATATATGAGATGTTCTGAATTCGTCATTCCTTTGATTCAAAAATTGGTAAAAGTATCGAGTGAGTGTAGGATTTTGTATTAAATTCCAGTCACCACATATAATTGAAAAATCATTACTAAATTTGGGTATAATATAAATTATACTATCATAAAAACTTTGAAAACCTACATTTGATCCATATATAATTAGCAAACATACTGATATATCTTGAAAAGAGATATATATTGCTAAATAATTCCCTCCCAGGTTTATTTTTTTATTTTTTTTATTGAAAAATCTGGTTTGAAGAGGCAGGATACTCCTCGTGAATGTGATGTAAAAGAGCTGAACACACAATAATAGATCCATTGTGCACGAATGCATGTGTCTAATTCAGGTTTAAAATGTATATATTGTATACAACAAATTGAAATATATTTGACTTCAGCTAATGAAAGAGATCTAATCTTTTCTTGCTTTTTCCTAAGCCACTGCAGTTTAGGGTTGCAACTCTGAAGGTTTCACCCATATTTGTCAATGAATTCTAAACAACTTGTAAAACTGGTCATATAAACTAGAGACACAGGGAACACAATTGTTTTACACTTGTAAACTCCCCGTTTATGCTGCAAATTGACAATGATGTTTTTTTCTTCTTCTTGTTTTGGTGTTTTACGGCACAGCAACACATGATATTTATTTAGTGCCGAAGCAATTGGAGTAAAAATTCTTTGCCCAAGGACACACCACGGTAGCCGACCAAGGCTAATCTGATGGTACGATTCGAACCCTCACCCATTCAGTCGCGAGTCCGCTTTGCTAACCACTGAGCAAATTAACAATGAAACAAAACAGAATCAGAAGAAGAATTGTGTGAGAAAAAAATAATTTTACTTCCGCATTGTTGCTCATTTTCAAAAACATTCTCTCGCGTATTTTTCTGTAACATGCATGGATGTTGTCTATTTTAATGGCTATTCTAACACTGGTGAATATAAATGCCAATTATTTTGTATTAGAAAAGCAGTATTGTATGGGAGGTAACTCGGCCAGCACAATAAAACGTGTATATGCTAGATTTGTTCCCTTTATATAAAAAGTATACATACTGCTAAATATGTATGATTGAGATTTCAGTTTCAGCTTTTTAAAAAGGGGAACACCGGGTGAAAACAGGCTGCATAAACTGTTCAGCATAAACATTTATCTGTGAAATATGAAACAAGAGCAGTTTTTTAAAACAGCTTTTTAAAAAGGTGAAGACCAGCTGAAAACACACTGATAAACAGTTCACCGTAAACATTTATCTGCATAGCTCGCCTGAACATCAAAGGTAATTGGTAATATTAGATGAAGACGTACTTGTTGAAATTTTAAGGAAATCCTTGCTTGCGATACAATTACTTTAAAAAATAAATGTAATAAGGGTTTAGCATCATAACACCTTGTTGACAACATAGCTTGCCATTATGTTTGAATTAAATATTTATCAAGGCTGGTACATAACAGTGAACAAATGCACCGAGTATATATATATATATATATATATATATATATATATATATATATATATATATATATATATATATATTGTCAAAACGATATATTTTTCATTTGTTATAACGTTGCCAAGTCAGTTTTTCGAAGACTTAACTGAAAATGTGTTTCAGATTATCAAAAGCAAGACAAGTAAAACATTGATAAGTATGCCTAGGTTGATCAAAACCTATTTTAGAAAGCACTCAATTGACGCCGACAGAAAAGTAGAAAACCCCTTTAAAGGAAATTTAATGATTGAATTTTTCGGGATCCTGGAGATATATTAGCTCAGTGGGCAAACTGTTGTGAGACCTTATATTCCCACAGAATTTAGACAGTAGATATAAGATGTTTAATGAGAAAGTTAGTGAATCTCTTACAATGCGGAACGAAACCACTGTAAGTGGAGAGTTCCATCCAATCACACTTGAAGAACTAGCATCTGTGCTTTCAGATGTTCAGGTTGGAAATCCCAGTAGGTTTGACAACATAAATTATGAACACCTTAAGTGTGGTGGTACCACGATCAGGTTATGAACACCTTAATTGTGGTGGTATCACGATCAGGTTATGAACACCTTAAGTGTGGTGGTACCGCGATCAGGTTATGAACACCTTAAGTGTGGTGGTACCACGATCAGGCTATGAACACATTAAGACATTAAGTGTGGTGGTACCAGGATCAGGTTAGTTTTGGTTACTATTTACAGCTCAATGTCGACACTTGGGCACATTCCGGACACATTAAAAGAAGGCCTGATAATTACCGTTTTTAAGGGAGAAAGAATAAAAAAGAACCCAACAATAATAGGGCTATAACGCTTCTTTCAATTCTTTGTCAGGTTTTCCAAAAGATTTATTTAAAAGGTTGCATACTGATTTAAAATCGACTAAGCTTTCAATTAACTCACTCCAGGCTGGCTTTTAGAATGGTCTAGATTGCAATATGACTTATTTTTTGGTCCATGAAATAATTGGTTATGCTAATGAAAACCGAAGCAAATTGTACGCAGCTTTTTTCTTGATACAAAGAGAGCTTTTGACACTGTATGGCATGACGGATTATTTTACAAATTATTTAAGATCGATAATAATCACAGAATATGGATTGTGACTGTGACTCTGTACACAGAGATGAAAAGATGAGTTGTCCTTTCAAGAAGCATTTCTAATAGATTTCCGGTGTTGAAGGCACACGGTAAGGTGAAATATTGTGCCCTTGGCTCTACATTGTATTTATCAATGAGCTGCTTGATGTTTTGATAACATGCTGTTATGTATGATGTTTATATAATATTATAAATATTTTAGAAAATTATTATTGTTTTTTTACTTTAATATTTGCTTAAACCTTAATGTTATGTATCAGGTTTATATGTTTAGCTGTTGTCCTTGGATTAGGTTGCTTATTTAGTATTTGAGTTAAAGGACGGTTTTGGTAAAGAAGTTGTTTATTTAATTTGAGGTCAGGGTTGATTTTGTTTACATATCAAACTAGAATTACCTTTAGAGCTGTGTGTTAAAAGTCACATACACCATATAATTTTCTAGAGCATTATGTCATGTGACCTATCTTTATATATAACATGTTTAGTGGACAGTTTTTAATTTTTCGACCTGACCATCAGTTTATAAAGAGTCATTACAGTTGTGAAAAATCATTCCAAATTCAGAGAGAGGACTTATTTGTTTCAAAAGATTCACTGGATTAACTTATAGTGCCCATTCTCTTTTTGGATTTTGAATTGATGATTTGGGGTTGGGGATTTATTTGAACGTATTCAAAGATATTCTGGAGAAATTCATTTTGGCACATCAGAACATCAAAGACTACTGGCACACCATGACATTCCAGACTATTGGCACATCAGCTCATTCAAGGATACTGAAATTCACTCGGAACATTCTATATTTAGGACTTGTCACTAGGACACTTAGGATTATTGGATTATTTGGATTGTAATTCTAAGTTTATTGGGTGCTTTACCCATTTAAGCTTATATAGATATGAATAAAAAAAAGATTCATGGAGCAACTTTCTAGATTGCCTGCAGCCTATTTTGCAAAACAAGTAATTTGATTCCGATTTTTAAACTATCGAAACCCAAGAGTCAAAATAAAACAAACTGGTTTTATTGCTGACGTTTACAGACTACTGGGAAAATTTGATCTAAATGAGTTTATTGAATTGTTCATACCTCAAGGTCGATTCCCGGTCAAAAAACCTGATTGGAAACGTATTGTTAAATTCAAAGTGCGTACATATGAAAATGCTTTGAAATGTAGAATGTGGAAAAATTGAGAACGCATGGCTTAATAGATTTCAGAAGCTATTGCTTGATGGAATTTTGATTCCGTCAGTTATACGGAAAATATCTGGAAAATGTCCAGACTGTCTGGAATCGTGTCGACTTGTTACCAAAATGTGTCTAAATTGTTTTCACCTGCAGATGAGGCTGTTTGTACTCGCCGTCAAACGTTTTGTATTTCTGTCGCTGATCATTTCATAGCTGCATGTAGTTTTCTTGCAACCGATTGTAATATGTTTTGGTTCTATATTATTGGCAATGATGTCATGAGATTTACTAGTTCTTATTAGTAATGATCAAGTTATGTATTTTCATCTTCTGTGTATCACAACTGTTACTTGCACCATACTGATATCTAATGTGTGATTTGATACCCCTGTTATTTATTTAACATTTATTCTTTGAGCGTACTGATGTCAGCCTGTGTACTTCTATAGTATAGCTCATTTTACTCCTTCAAGGTGTAGAATAATTAAGTGACTATTCATATTTACCTAAAGGTATAAACGTTCACGTTTATTTCCATGCTGGATGTGAAGCGTTGAATCAACTTTGTTAACAAATGGGTTTTTTTTGTGTTTGATATTTGATATTTTCTTTTCTCAGATCACTGCTAAGTTTTCAGCTGTTTATTCTTTATGTATTTGTATGACTGATTGTACTCTTCGTAACAGGGAGGAAACAAAGATATCAATCTCTCTTCAGATTCTAAGAAGAGATTATGACCAAAGTTGACTTTTCCCAAGACTCGAAATAATCGCTCTCTCTCTCTCTCTCTCTCTCTCTCTCTCTCTCTCTCTCTCTCTCTCTCTTTCTCTCTCTCTCCAGAAGAGATTCTCAGCCCACGATTGTGACCAAAGTTGACTTTTTCCAAGACTGGAATTAATCGGAGCAGGTCACTAGCAAGCGTAAACTTTAAAAACTATCACAAGTGGAATTGAGGGAAAAAAAACCCAACAAAAAAAAAATAAATAAACAAACAAAAAAAAACTCAACAAAAAACAGAACAAACAAACAAACAGATCAGCTGATGTCTAAAAATGTATTCTAAAATATTTCAAAAATGTTTCCTGTTAAACCAGTGAAATTAAATCAGGTGTTTATTGGAGTATTGTCATCAGTTTATTACAAGATTATATATATATATATATATATATATATATATATATATATATATATATATATATATATATATATATATATATATATATATATATCTTGCAGTTGTTACAGTGAAAGTTTAGTTTCTTACCATATGAATTTCAAGCTGACTTTCGCTCATGCGCGAACGATCGAGCTCTGTAAAAAACGTATACAGGTTATATAGGCCCTTCTTAGAATGTAATCACGTCTTCATTTGACCCTAGGTCATTCAGTCGAAAACGAGGCTAAGATAGGCGCTTGCATTAACAATTGCATCATCAATGTCTACCACTGAACATTTCAAGGAGCAAAACCGTGACGAATATTGTTGTCTTCCGTTGTATAATGGAAATGCTACAATCTATAAAGACTTAAGCTTCCAACATATTCAATCTTTGAAGAAGAAGGAGCTACAAAATCCATGGATTATTGCTATATGTCATGATGAGGAATCACTCTTCAAGATAAGAAACGACATTTTCGTTGGTTGATCAAGCAGTCATTTCCTTTAAAAATGTCAACATCAAACTTGATTTTGTGGCATTTTTCATATAACAACGAACAATCAGTCCAATAACAGCCAATCTGGTTTTCTAATACTAATTCGTAACTTATTTATATTCTCATCATGGTGATGTTCATAATTCACACTTGTATCCACCTTCAAAATAGCATCTGCATTGCCACAATTACGGTGAGAAGGGAAAATTAAAGTAATGTATATTAATTTATTGTGATCAGTGTGTACCCTTTTGTAATGGGTATTTATTGACGCTTGTGTCAATACCTTGCGAGCTTAATAATAACAATAATAATACTAATAATAATGACCACCATCCTAACCATCATCTTCATCGCCATCATCTTAGCATAATTACTGAAGGTAATATATTTAGCGCATGTTCGTCTGTATGAACTCAAAGGAAAATCAAGGAAACACGCAGTTAAAGATTAACAGAATATATAAATAATACCTGTGTCATGAACAGTTACTGCACATACAGTACATTCACAGATAAGAACACATGATACACGATTTGAGAAAGAGGACAAATAAGCAAATACATGCGATGACTGTATGATGAAAATCGGGTTTAGTAGGCCTTACATAAGCTATTTGAGCACTATGTACATTGTTTCTTTGTTCTTCTTCTTTTTTTTTTTTTCATGTAGGTATGAGTGGTGGAACCTCGACAGTCTGATCCTAATTAGATTGTAGTGAATGATGTTGTTAGTTGTTTTATGGCTTGTTTGCCAGACTGCTCAGGTTAGCCTCGCTTTTGTAAGACATGAATATTAATGATGATCTCATTAAGAAGGGTCTTATAGGTTTTATAGTGTAAACTGTCCAGGTGTCTGATCATTAGGGCAGCAGACGGCTTCTTAGTCAGACAAGCAAAACACAACAGGTGTATTTACGTAACGGATCAAGATTGGTTAACATATCATTTTCATTTCGAATAAACAACAACTGACTGACAACTGGTGGTGACAGGTGGTGACTGGGTATTTCTCTGTTGCATTTCATGCCAGTAATACCAGCAGGTATCAACCGATTGCTCTGCCTCCTATAACTGTGAATGAAATAATACAAATGCAAAGTAAACTTGATTCAAATGGTGCAATTAAGTTTGCGGGATGGAATAAACATAGTGAGCATCCGTATTGAAAGTTCTGAATATCAAATCTGCGATTGTATGCATCAAGAGATGGTAATCCACCTGTCCATTTTAGAATACAAGGAGGTCACTTGCTGCTATTCAGCAATAATTAAAATTCAGAATTGGATAAGTTTATGATTTTCTTGTTGTTGTTGCTGTCGATTTGTTTCCCTAACTTATCAACCTTGAAATTTTAACCTAGAAAGTTTCTACGTCTCTGAATGATATCAGCCATGAAATTTTAACCTAGAAAGATTCTACGTCTCTGGATGACATGTTTCTCTGTACAACTCACACTGAATCCACTACATGTACAAATTAGTTAAAAGTAACATAATAAAACAGACATATAACTGTGTCATTTACTCAGGGCTGAGATATAGTTTTTCTTTAAGATCACACTGTAAGGTATTTTCCAGGGTGCAATATATGACATGTCATTAAAGGCACAATATGAAAAGAAGATACTGTGTAGGTATATGTATATTAAGCTACATGGGACAACTGTTTCTCTTTCTTTCTTTCTTTCTTTCTCTCTCTCTCTCTCTCTCTCTCTCTCTCTCTCTCTCTCTCTCAATTTAGTTTCTTTATCTTTTTTACAACATTACTAGAAAATAAAGAACAGTGTTGTAAAATTGCAAGTGACATCATCGTGAAGAATTACTAACAATCGCAATACATTCGTACCTTTCCGCCAATAACTTCAAAAATTACCTCGAAAAATATTACAGTAGCCGCTATTGCATATACATTTACCATGTTTACCAAATGACGTCATATGCACGTCACACGGCATCTGAGCGTTCATTACGTGCTTTTCAGCTGAAATGACTTATTCTTGGCTGAAACATTCCCAAGTTTCTTTTTTCAAGCATGAACTCATTAGAGAACTTTCTTTTACTACTGGACTTGTGCAAATAATTATATATATATATATATATATATATATATATATATATATATATATATATATATGTATATATATATATATATATATATATATATATATATATATATATATATAGTATTATATGTATATTCAACTTTGTATTATATATATAATATATGTATAGTATGTACTCTGTATCATTGATATACCACGAGATGTATAAATATTCCATTAAAAGGAAACGAGGCTTGCCGACTTTCCTTTTAATGAAATATTTATACAACGAGTGGTATATCAAAGATACAGCGTACATACTATACATATATTTTATTTATATCACATACAAATACACATACTTGCATTTCCAACGGAGTTAAGATTGACTGCAGGGAACTGTGTATTGATAGAGTGAACTCTTAACATCCCTGTCCAGTGTGTCCGCCACAAAATATAGTTCTGTACCTATTGCGGCTATTCACAATTCTCTTTGCAAATTGATAAGTTGCTTCTTTTATTTTTTTTATCTTCTATTTTCATTTATATTGATTAAATAAATATAAGACACACTTATGATTTAAACATGAAAGATGGTTTAGGTGAAGAAAGTAGAGTACTACAAACACAGCATTGTTAGCTTCTTGAACACTGAACGCGCAGCCATTCAGTCACGGTCGAGCATATAAAAACGAGTGTGGACTATAGACTAAGCTAAATGACCAGCCAACAAGAGGTAATTCAACATTTAAATTTATTTACAGTTGGTTCAAGTCATTATTATGCTTTAAGTAACATTGCTACCGAACATAAGATTGTTTTTATCCTGCATCTCTCTCTTTCCCTTTTCCGTTGGTCGGTTTATCTGTAAATTTTACCATCATTCACAGGTCCAGAGACATCGTCGCATGACAGGCGAAAATCCGCTACGCTGGTTTGTTCACGGATTTTCGCACTTATCTTGCGACGGTGGTCCAGAGAGAGAGAGAGAGAGAGAGAGAGAGAGAGAGAGAGAGAGAGAGAGAGAGAGAGAGAGAGAGAGAGGGGGGGGGGCGGTTTGGAGAGACTTAGCATAAGATATTTTTTTAATTGTCCATCCCTATATTTCTCTGTGAGTCGATTAGTCCTCTGCCTGACCAACCACAGAGCAACAGAGAAAGAGAGCGGCCTTCGGATATTGTAATAATTAAAAATAATGTTTTTAGAACCCTAATATAGGTTTGAAAAAAAAAAAAAATCAAAGCATTAAATACATTACAGTATGTGTGTGTGCCTCCTAACCAAGAAATGTACCGTACAGTCTCGACAGGCTATTGCAACTTTGTATACTTTTTATTGTGAACACTGTAGGATAAACCCCATGAATAGTGTAAGCATACCATTACGACGACCCAGGTTCTTCTAGGTTACTTGGTGTAAGTTCAAATTCAAGGGTTTCATCCAGCTCAAATTCTTTTTTTCTCTCTCTCCATAGATTTCCACATATGTGTGTACCTTATGCATGAGAGAGAGAGAGAGAGAGAGAGAGAGAGAGAGAAAAAAAAAAGGGAAAGCAGAGGGGTTTTCAATGAAATTGTGTACCATGTTTAATTCGTTTAGGATTATTAATATTTTTCGCGTTATTTTATTATGTCGATAATGATTAATAAGTGGAAATTTAGCACTGATCTAGAGAGTATAGAAGCAATAACCACTGTTGAAACCATGTTTATATATGCGTATTCATGCACCATGGGCGGATCACAATTCGATATACCAACATTATTGGTATATCAAATTGCTTTATACCAACACTTTAAAAGGCATGTTATTTTCAATGTATGTGGTATATATATATATATATATATATATATATATATATATATATATATATATATATATATATATATATATATAATACAAAATTGTGGGTTTTAACGACATTTTTAAAACATTATTAGCACTTTCATGCCGGGAAAATGGGGGCTAAGTGCCTTGCCTAAGGGCACACCGAGGCAGTCCACCCGGGCTGGCCTGGACGGGTATCGAACCCTTGGATTACGAGTCTGACGCTCTCCCAACTGAGCTACTGCGGCTCCCTAATTCCAGAAAGGGATCATATTGCTTTTGGCATTCCATCCTAACGTACTTTACCGTTTGAATAAGTTCTCCGCCATTTTCCGGCGATTTTCTCCCTTTTAAGATGTATCAATCTATCGAAGTATTTTCGAGATGGATATCTGTTGAAAAGCCACAAAATGTTCCGATTGGAATTATCAAATAAATGGAAGACAAGAAACACAAGTTAATTCAACCTTCTGTTCCACTTCTGTAAGATAGTGCCACTTGGTAACAGTTTTTTCGGGGTTCATGATGATGTCATCCCAATGGACCAGTAAGCTCTCTTCTATGGAAGTACTCCCTATGATTATTTGCCCTATGATGTCATCGCTGCGCAGTCTTTTGTAATCAAACACGGTGATGGTTAGGGTGGTGTAGCGGAGATCATCCATCTTGGGCGAGACCCTGAATGAGAAGGATTCAGAAAAGACTGGAAAGCATGTGTTTTTCTTCGTTCTTGTCTGCTTTCTCGATGCCGACCTTTTTGGCTGGGATACCTCCACCTTAACATATGGGTCTGAAATAAAAAATATGTACATATGATTGGTAAAGAAATGCTGAAATTATATGGCACAAAAGAACATTTCTTCAAGTGAGAACTGAAACAGAAGGGAAAATATTCGGATATATCTAGTTGACGCCATGCAGATGGATAAACAAACGGACGGACATTGTAACAGCTGTGTCTCGCTCTTTGCGACGTTCTTTATCAGACAAACAATAACCAGAATTCTGCATCCGACAAAGACATCCGGGTTCATGTACACTTCTTACCGTTTCGCCAAAAGTTTAAGTTGGCGTTCTTGTGCCGCCGCTGACGTGCGTTTAATCAATTTAGATGTCGTAGCTGTGTGGATAGTGGATTTATTAAAGTATCGCACATGTTAAATATTTAATAATCAGCACCACATTAAATAAAAAAAAATTAATACATTGCCAACGGCTGACCATAGATTCAATCAGATTTTGAACACATCTTATTGACACATTTTTAACTACAGTGAACTTTTTGGATCCATAATATATTTTATTTTCTGTAATCCATTTGCACTTACAGATAATTTGGCCGGCCTTTAATGTGATAATATCAGCTGCAAATTGTACTGTAACAGAAGCACTCTAGAAATGTATAGTTAAAACGATACACGCTATGGTTAGGGGGAGATAATCAATAGGAGATTTAAGGTGATGGTATATGTATCTAGAGTTTATGCGAATAGCGGATAGGTTGAGGCTCTGCCACATACCTGGGGCCCCCGTCAACTGGTGATATGGGAGAAACTTCGCTTGTTGGATAGTCACGTTCAGCAGGCCCTCTCGCGGCTTGAACTGGAGTGATACTTCCAAAAAGCCAGAATCCTGTGGAATACCAGTAAACGAGCCTAGTTAAACATTTATAAAAGAATTGAAAATTCTGTTAGAGAACTGCCTGCCATCTATTTTTGTCGATAGTTTCGTTGTAGCTGTGGCTGATGACAATATTGCTACCAATGCTGGGTTATACGTAACGGAAATACATGTTCAGGTCATATCTTCAATTAAATCACTCACAACGGAGAGATCAGCTTACTAACTCGGTAGTGTGCAAATAAATATGAAATTTGTTAATGAAATTTTAAATTTCTGCGTTTGATATGCTCAAACTTTCACATGCTTTAAAATTAAAATTTGTTTCTTTTTTCGATGATGTGAGCTGGCCTCTACGCTGGCCTTGCGAGTTTCGCAAGTATTAATGTAATATTGGCGTGGATAGAAACATATTTTTGCTCTCTTCTCGAGTGTGCATTAATTGATTGACACTTTGTAGTTAACATTATTTTAGGCTGGTTTATTCTCTGTCCGGGGTAGAGGTGTGGTGGGGATGGTAGGTTTTAATGGGAGTACTAACTATCAATTAACGATTAGCTGTAAGAAACAAGTCTGAAATGCCCCTGTGTGGCCCTTTATTGCCATGATCATGTACGTTAAGATCTGGGTCCATTTTCACCAGTATTTCTTAAAATATAAGTCCAGATATAAAACAATCGATTTGTCAGCGTTAAGTCAGACTTAAGTCTTGTTCATTCCGATTGCTGGATTCCCTACGTAAGTCTTAGTCTAGCCTTGGGTCCTGTTTGAGAAAGCCGGGCCAGCTACAGATTTAACCGAAATCATCCGAAGACAATTTTAAAAACATTTAACCCTACATAACTATTTGCAAAAATAGTCAAGGACCTATAGGGATCACATGGTCCTACAGGGGTCATATTGCCCTAATGCGATTATATGGTCCTATAGGAATCGTATGGATTATTTAAAAACACTTTCATCAAGCAGATTATAAGTATATTTATGAGATTAATGAAATACCATGGTTGGCGCTAGAATGTCCCAAGTAGTCACCACAGTTTCCCTGAAAAATACTGATACGTTCGATTATTGAATGCACAAGAAAATGTCTGCACTCTGGAATCTTCCGTTCCGAATTTGGCTTCTATTCAACATTATCCATTACTAGTGAGTATTGTCTCTTATAATTCCACACTTTCTCTGACATTTTCTTTAAAAACTAATAAAATTTGATTTATTGCTAAATTGTACATTTCTGCATGTTTCCTTGTCAAGAAATTTAGTCCCTGTCATCATTTCTACAAGCTCGAAAATACATTATACTAACGCACTTTGCGACTTCAAAGCAACAGTTCTTCAGGTAACAGCAGAAACCTGTAAATTGTTAATTGTCAGATATGTTGTGTTTATTTCAATGTATCGCAATCTCAAAAGTTTGATCGCCATTGGCGATTTTAGCAATCGCTAGCGCCAACATGCAGATACGGGAGGGAGAGAGAAAGAAAAATACAAGGAAGGTTTCAAGAAAGGACGAAACGAAGCATGCAGTGATAAATATGCTTAGTACATATAAGATGTAATTTAATTTGTATTTATTTACGCATTTCTATGAAGGCAGCTGGCTGGCTACAATGAGCAATTGATAGATAGTTTTGAAAAAATTGCCTCATATTACTTTAATGCATAGTAGAATAATGTCAGCCGCTTGAATTTTCTAGCTCACCTGCAATGTTATCAAAAACCTCAGTCCAGCTGTTTTGTAACCTTCCTTCTAGTACTAAGAAAGATAATGAAATTAAACTGACTGCTAACCTCTCTGTCTTCTTTTGAATCTAGGTCTTTCCAAATCCTATTTTCCCGCAGAAGGTCATAATTCTCAAGGGTTATAGACACTTCGCCGATAAACTCTGCCAGTTTGAGGTTATGAGTTTTGTTGAAAAGTTTGATACGAAGTACCATATTATGTAAATTGTCCAGAGTAAGTTGTTGGAAGTAAAATTCTTGCTTGAAATTTGGATTTTTCGTATGCTTGACCACGCTACCAATTTGTTTCTGCACTTTTTCAGGCATCAAATACAACTTTGCGAAAGAGTTTACGCCAAGGTCTGTTTTGTTCTCGCCACACAAATTCTCAGCTCTGATTAGACAAACCTTGAGTTGTTTTGATGCAGCAAGATACTGAAAGCTGAATTTCAACTCCCCGTGTGGAGCATGTAAATTGTCCACTCGAGGTGTTGTTCCCATAGTGAAACACGAAGTGGAACGAATCTTGTCCTGATTATCACATGGTTTTGATATGTTTGCGGGGACATTCGGCTCAGAGTGTCTTTTATAGGACTGCCTCTGGAATGGAGGAGCATGAAGTTCCCCGGGACTTCCCCGCTGATGTTCTGGGCTGGCGTCGATAGAGCTGCCCGTTAGGGAAGAATATTCAGAAGAATTTTCCTTTTCACTATTGGGCCCTGATTCTTCGTCTTCCAAAGAGGAGCGTCGTCTGCTGTATACGCGGTGACGCTTGAAGGGAGAGGACTTTTTTCGGGATCGAAGAAACTCATTGGAGAAAGCTGATGAACGGAATCTTGTATCCTTAGCAAACTCCGGAGATTTTTCCGTCGTCACGATAACACACGGATTGCTGGATTTTCGGATGACGCGGCTTTCTATTTGATCCAGCTGAAGAGTAAGAGACTGTCTCCCAACATTATCTTCAGACTTGGATATTAAGTTTTGTTTGATTAGCATTTTAAATCTTTTCCGAGGTAGCAGACTATCTCCAGATGCATGGTATAGGGACTCTTTTCTTCGCGTATTCGGAGATTCGGAGAGAGTTGTGAACCCATATGAAGTCTTAGTTCTAAGATGAGGAAGAGACATCGCAGCGATAGATAAGGGGTCATTATTTGTAAATCCCTCCAGGTCATCGCCTTGATCGGCGCGTGATAGAATATTATCAAGTTCGTGCTTGGGAGTAATAGGGTCTGAGGACACAGCCATATCTTCTCGAGAATACATAAAGGTTTTCGTCTGTGTGGAAGAATCGGTGCAATTTCCTGAAGGAGAAGAAGTATGACTTCTTCCCCCAAAAATATTCCTTTTTGAAATATTGGACGCCTCGTCATCAGCAGAACAATCGCTTGTCCTTCTTGAGGAGTTCTCAGATCCGGGAATCACAAATTCTGGAATACCCTGCGGAGTCAGCGCCTTGAAAATTCTACAATTTGCCTCTTTCGGTACATCAGGCTCCTTTGTGGACAAATTCTGGAACTTTTGCATCAACCATCCTTTTAGATCCTTGAATAAATCCATATCATTTGAATCTTAATATCTTCTTTAGCTCACACAAACGGTCGAGTCCTTCGCTTTACAGATACCAGCTGTAAAAGAAATAAACCAGGAGTAATCGATTCTATCAAAAGACGATTAATATACTACAAGGTGCATGTAAATGTGTTCTCTTTACCTCTAAAGATTCATCACCACAACGTAAAAGGTAGTGTTACGACTCTATGGTCTAAGAAAAATGTAACAGAAAGAAAGTGAAACCAACAAATCAAGTAAAAAATCAACAAGCAATTTATTACTAGATAATTAAAATGAAAAATCAAGAAGTCACTTACAGTAATGTGTTTTGAAATCCTAATAATCCAATAAGAATGATTGTTCTAATCACAAGTCCTAAATATAGAATGTTCCGAATTCACGGCTGTGTCCTTGAATGTTATGATGTGCTAATGGTCTCCAAAGTCCTGATGTACTAGTAATCTTGATGTGCTGATGTCAAAATGAAGTATTCTAAAATCTCTGAATAAGTTCAGTTAAATTCCAAAATCATTAATTAAAAATCCAAAATCCAAAAGTTTATGAGCACTGTTATAATCCAATGAATATTTAAAATAATTCCTCTCTTAGAATTTGGAATGAATTTTCACAACTGTAATAGCTCTTTACAAGACTGATGGTAATGTCAAAACAAAATAAATGTCCACCAAACATGGTATATATAAAGATTGGTCACATGACAGAATGTTCTAGATTGGTCACATGAGAGAATGTTCTAGAATGTGTGTCATCTTAATGGAATTTTTACTTGTAAACAAAAATCAACCCTGACCTTCAAATTGAGAAAACATATTGATCAAAACAACCTAATTCAAGGACACTAGTTATACATGTCTTTCCTAATAAACATAAAGATTTAAGCAAATATTAAAGTGAAGAAACATTTATAATTTCCTAAAATATATATAATATTATATAAACATCATACATAACACCTCCCCTCATAAAGAAAAAGAAAGATTTATATAATAAAGCTTTCTTTTGAATATACATCTAATACTATAATAACCAAAATTACATAAGAACATGTTTTATGATACTGGACTTAATTACATCAAGCAATATTAGATTTCTATGTACGTGAGAGTGCATCTGCAATCACATTGTCTTTTCCCCTGATGTGTTTGATGTCAATGTTATATTCCTGCAATATCAAACTCCATCTCAACAATCTCCGATTTTTATCTTTCATTTTGTTGATGAAAGTAAGGGAATTGTGATCACTGTACACAATAATTGGAGAAAGAGCTGAGGTAACATACACTTCAAAATGCTGTAAAGCCAATATCAAAGCCAAACATTCCTTCTCAATTGTGGAATAATTTTTCTGGTGCTTGTTTAGTTTTTTAGAAAAATAACACACAGGGTGATCCACACCACTTTTGTCTTCCTGAATCAATACTCCACCAACCCCTACATCACTTGCATCAACAGATAATTTAAATGATTGGCTAAAATTTGGTGCAGAAAGTACTGGTGCATTCTTAAGCATGGCCTTTAACTTGTCAAAAGATTCCTGACACTTGTCAGACCAAAAAAATTTGGTTTTCTTACTCAATAAACTTGTCAAAGGTTCAGCAATTTTGGAAAAATGTTAAAAAAATTTCCGATAATATCCAGCCATACCTAGAAATCGCATCAGTTGCTTTTTACAAATTGGAACTTGAAATTCAGATATAGCTTTGACTTTAGCTTCAATAGGTTTAACTTGACCTTGTCCCACAATATGTCCTAAAAATGTGACACAAGCATGGCAAAACTCACTTTTGCTCAAATTAATTGTCAGATTCGCATCACTGAGTCGATCGAAGAATTTTCGAATGGTTTCCAAATGATCTTCCCATGTGTTGTTGTAGATAATGACGTCATCGATATAAGCGTCACAATTATCAAGACCAAATGTTATTATGTTCATCAGACGTTGAAACGTTGCTGGCGAATTTTTCATTCCAAACGGCATGACTTTATATTGATAAAGTCCATCTGGAGTTGCAAATGCTGAAATTTCTTTTGCCCTTTCCGTCAGTGGAATTTGCCAGAATCCTTTTAAAAGGTCAAACTTGGTGACATATTTAGCATTTCCAATTTTATCAATGCAATCGTCCATTCTTGGGATTGGAAATGAATCAGTTTTGGTGACACTGTTGACTTTTCTATAGTCAGTACACATACGGAATGTATTATCTGGCTTGGGAACAAGAATACATGGTGAACTCCAGTTACTTTTACTTGGTTCTATGAAATCATTCTCCAGTAAATACTGAATTTCTTTCTTCAGATAGTTCTGTTTGAGAGGATTCATCCTATAAGGATGCTGTTTCACAGGCGCAGAATCTACAATGTCAACGTCATGATAAATTTTACTTGTTCGTGTTGGAACATCAGGAAACAAGTGCTCATAGTCATGTAATAGCTGTTTTAGTTCATTTCTTTCCTGTTGTTGTAGATGTGAAAGTTTCTGGTTTAGGTTGTTCAATATTTCTGAATTCCGAAGATTGGTTATACCAGAGTCGCTATAGTCTGATCGTACTCCATCGTTGATATCTTCACTGTGTGGGACAGGTACAACTAAATTAACAGAATAATTAGCTGGGCTATCTCTGTCAAAATATTCCTTTAACATATTTATATGACAAAGTTGTTTCTGTTTCCGTCTCCCAGGAGTGTTAATGATATAATTTAAGTCATTTACTTTCTTTTCAACGGTATAAGGACCATAAAATTTAGCCTGAAGAGGATTCTGAGGTATGGGAAAGAGAGCCAGAACTTTGTCACCAGGTTTAAAACTCCTTTCCTGTGAATTTCTGTCATACCTTAATTTCATTTTTGACTGGGTATTGTGAAGATTAGTTCTCGCTACTTCACAGGCCTTTGACAACTTGTATTTGAAATCAGAGACATAATCAAGAACATTAAACTTTGAGTCTTCATTTGAAAGAAGTTTCCCTTTCAATAATTTCAGTGGTCCACGGACAGTATGCCCAAAAACTAGTTCAAAGGGACTAAAACCCAACGACTCTTGAACTGATTCCCTAACAGCAAACAACAACAAATGAACACCCTCATCCCAATCCTTTTCTGTATCCAAGCAATATGATCGAATCATATTCTGCAAAGTTTGATGAAATCTTTCCAAAGCACCTTGACTTTCAGGGTGATAGGCAGAAGATTTAAACTGTTGGATGCCTAA
This sequence comes from Margaritifera margaritifera, assembly GCA_029931535.1. NCBI lineage: Eukaryota > Metazoa > Mollusca > Bivalvia > Unionida > Margaritiferidae > Margaritifera > Margaritifera margaritifera. The sequence goes on along the minus strand of JAQPZY010001582.1, from coordinate 3,180,469 downwards.
TTCATGCATAACTTGTTGGAAAATTCTAGACATAAAATTTGACCCTTGATCTGACTGGACAGATTTGGGAAGGCCAACAAGTGTAAAAAACTTCACCAAAGCTTTCACAATAGTTTTAGTTTTTATATTTCTCAGAGGAAAATTGCCTCTGGAAATCTTGTAGATGCACACATGATGGTCAACAAGTATTGGTTGCCTGACTTGGTTTTAGGTAAAGGACCAACACAGTCTACTATTATTCTACTAAATGGTTCATCAAATGCAGGAATAGGTTGCAGATGAGCCTTAGGTATCTTCTGATTGGGTTTTCCTACCATTTGACAAGTGTGACAAGATCTGCAGTATTTAGAAACATCACTTTTCAGTTTCGGCCAATAAAAATGATTCAAGATCTTGTGATAAGTCTTACGGACTCCTAAATGACCAGCCAAAGGAGTTTCATGGGCTAAATTAAGAATTTCCTGTCGATATGACTTAGGAACAACAATTTGATAGCTCACTGACCACTCGTCACCAGCGGGTACATCAGGTGGTCTCCATTTCCTCATAAGGACCCCATTTTTCACAAAGTAACACACTGGAACTTGTGTGGCTTCAGTTTCACTAATAGCCCTCTGAAACAAACAAGATATCTCGGGATCTTGCTCCTGTTCAACGACAAGGGATTGTCGTTTGTCATCCTGATTAGAACAAAGAGAATGAGTTGCCAAAAGAGGATCACTGTGATCAATACCATTTGATTGATCAATACCTGAGGAAAAAGTGACCTCATCAAAAGACTGACCAATACATGTGTCAGCTAAAGGAATAATATCCTGATCAACATCACTCTCAAGAGCTCTTTTTGCCATAGCTCTAGTAACTGCACAAGCAGGGTACAAATCAGGGATTTCAGTTTCGACAGGATCAACTTTCTGATCCAAACAAGGCTTGTCAGTTACAAGTGGATTAACCACAACCTTATCTCCAGCTAGGTCATTGCCTAGTAATAAATGAACACCCTCTATGGGTAAAGAAGTCACTGCCCCAACAGTCACAGGTCCAGAAACTAAGTCTGATGCCAAATTTACACAATGGAGAGGAACATTTACAAAGCCGCACTCTACTCCCTGAACAAGAACACTTTCACTTGAAGAAGACTCCTCAGACAAAGGCAAAGTACCTGATAATAAAAGACTCTGAGAAGCTCCAGTGTCCCTTAATATTTTAATTGGGATAGATTTGGCAGAATCACCAATAAGTGATATAGAACCTTCTGACATGAATGGTTCATAAGCCTCCAAAATAGAATCAGACTGGGGTTTGTTTGACCCAACAAATGTATTGCTTTCAATACAAGACCGTGACCTTGACCTCGTAGAAATAAGAGCATTTGGAAAAGCTCTGTCTTTCCTCTGTTGCTTATTTTTCAACTTGAAGCAATCAGAAATAACGTGCCCTTTCGTTTTACAATAAGTGCACGTATAAAGAGATAAGGATTTCTGATCAGTCTTATCAGATGTTTGATTCCTAACAGTTATGCTGTTGTGAAATTTGGAAGTACTCGAATGAGATTGAAATGGTTTTTTACCAGAAAACTGCTGAGAGGACGATTTATTACCAAATGAAATTTTGTGAGTCAAGGAATAATCATCAGCCATACGAGCAGCATTTTCCAAAGTTTCCACATTCTGCTCGTCAAGATAGGTTTTAACATCACTATGGATGCACCTCTTGAACTCTTTAATTAATACGAGCTGTCTGAGGTTATCATAACCTTGATCAACTTTCTTGGCTGAGCACCACCTATCAAATAGTTGTTCTTTATCCCTTGCAAATTCGACATGAGTTTGTCCAGTTTCTTTTCTACAATTCCTAAACCTTTGTCGATATGCCTCTGGTACCAACTCATAAGCTTTCAAGATGTACTCCTTAACCACATCATAATCAGTGCTTTGTTGTACTGACAGTGAAGTGTAGACTTCACGAGCTTTGCCAATAAGTACACTTTGCAATAACAAAGTCCAATGCTCTCTGGGCCATTTCAAGTTTTCAGCTATTTTCTCGAAATGAAGAAAGTATTTATCTACTTCTTTTTCCTGAAAAGGGGGTACTAGCCTAATATATCTAGTAACATCAAAACCTGGACTTGTGTTTAAAGGAGTGGAGTGTGCTCTGTTTGCCAGTTCTAATTCTCTTAATTTAAATTGCATTTCCCTTTCTTCTCTTTGCATCTGCATTTGTATTTGCCTCTCTTCCTTCTGCATTTGTATCTGCCTCTCTTCCTTCTGCATTTGTAGCTGCCTCTCTTCTTTCTCTCTCTCCATCTGCCTCTCTTCTTTCTCTCTCTCTATCTGTATCCGCCTATCTTCTTTCTCTCTCTCCATCTGTATCTGCCTCTCTTCCTTCTCTCTCTCCATCTGTATCTGCCTCTCTTCTTTCTCTCTCTCTCTCTGAATCTGAAGCTTTGCCAATTCTAAATCCATCTGGTTCTTTAACTCTAATTCCCTTAATTTCCTGTCAGAACCAGATACAGGCTTTCTCTTCAAACTTAAAGCACTATTTTCAAAAATTCCCTTTCCTACTAAATACTGAATTAAAATAATCTTTATTTCCTGTTTTGTCAATGATACTTTTGCCTCAGATAGACTGTATTTTCTGGCAAGCTCGAGCAACTCATCCTTTCTCATGCACTCTAACCCCTCCTGGGTAGGTTTTGAAATGAAATTCTGAACATTAGATGCCATAGTAAATGCTTGTTGGTTTCACACTAAAAATTTATCTATATAAAATCTTTGCCAAAGACAAAACAAAAAAAAAAAAGATTCCGAGTCAATATCAATATGAATTTCAAAAATAACTTTAATATCTCTATTATGCTTTAAAGAAATTCAGATCCCAGAAGACGAGCCCCCAATTTCTGTTACGACTCTATGGTCTAAGAAAAATGTAACAGAAAGAAAGTGAAACCAACAAATCAAGTAAAAAATCAACAAGCAATTTATTACTAGATAATTAAAATGAAAAATCAAGAAGTCACTTACAGTAATGTGTTTTGAAATCCTAATAATCCAATAAGAATGATTGTTCTAATCACAAGTCCTAAATATAGAATGTTCCGAATTCACGGCTGTGTCCTTGAATGTTATGATGTGCTAATGGTCTCCAAAGTCCTGATGTACTAGCAATCTTGATGTGCTGATGTCAAAATGAAGTATTCCAAAATCTCTGAATAAGTTCAGTTAAATTCCAAAATCATTAATTAAAAATCCAAAATCCAAAAGTTTATGAGCACTGTTATAATCCAATGAATATTTAAAATAATTCCTCTCTTAGAATTTGGAATGAATTTTCACAACTGTAATAGCTCTTTACAAGACTGATGGTAATGTCAAAACAATAAATGTCCACCAAACATGGTATATATAAAGATTGGTCACATGACAGAATGTTCTAGATTGGTCATATGACAGAATGTTCTAGAATGTGTGTCATCTTAATGGAATTTTTACTTGTAAACAAAAATCAACCCTGACCTTCAAATTGAGAAAACATATTGATCAAAACAACCTAATTCAAGGACACTAGTTATACATGTCTTTCCTAATAAACATAAAGATTTAAGCAAATATTAAAGTGAAGAAACATTTATAATTTCCTAAAATATATATAATATTATATAAACATCATACATAACAGTAGAAGCATCAACACATATTTTTGTAATGACTGTATGTTTACTTTATGATACTTTTATATTGGAAACTTATGGATATAATACAGAATTTAAATTTCTTGGCGAGTTATTCCCGCATAACCAAGGTTTCTAAGGTGATTTAAAAAGAGACTATATGGTACTTTGAGCGACACTGTGCTGGATTTGCGATTCACTTGGTATACGTCACAGCAATATGGCAGCTTCGCTTGAGAAATAAAATTTTCCGGAGAAAAAGAAAGTAGAGTTACTACACAGTGATCCAGAATCAGAGAGCAAAGATCAGTAGCAAGTAAAGTCTGAGCGGAACCCAAATCAAATGCACTCGATGACTGCGCTATTTTATTTGACGGTTTCTAACTTATCCCTAGCTTGTAAGAGTCTACAGATAGCATGCATGTGTAAACTCTTGAATTCTTTTGACATAGGGATACGCAAGAAAATTGATGCTGCATACAAATCTACTCAGCTTGGTATGCTTATTCGTCAAATGTGCTATACGTTTCTTGCAGTTGCGTTTTCTAAATCTATATCTGCTTACCTGAATCTACAAACCAGAATCTACCCATTGACCTTGAACTCCTGAATTATTTTGCGGGCGAAAAAAAAACTGTTCATGTTTTGGTCTGATTTCTCTCCACGTTCCTTTCTGTGTTTAGCAACGTGTGTGACGAATAGAGTCAGATATCCGAGACAAAAAAATTATGTTCAGTTAATGACGAAAATGATCATTGATTATTAGTTAATAGCCCCATATTCATGGCAGGAGATTTGGTATCTTGAATGAAAATGTTTAATCAAAAGTTATTATTTCAGAAGAATATAATGCGACACTTTCATTTGAAGTAAATAAATATGGCGTGAAACGTCATGTGTAAAAGTAATCTATATATATATTTCCTCTACGATCAGAATAGCAGACAGTAAAGAGAGGCAAAAAGGAAAAGCGAAAGAAAGAAATGATCTAAAATTGATGAAGACGATTATTAAAAACATGGACTATTCTAAAAACGAAGATGTTACATTTATATTACAGGAAGCCTACCAAACAGAAATATAATTGTTCCCCGCCCTTTTCCCTGCTACCAACCTCCATATTCCCATTTCATCAACTAGATCCTTCCGAAGGAAAATCTATACGCGCTTGAATATAATCGTGGAAATTTATATGCTCTCTAAATTCGTATCCCAAAGTTTTGAGCCTGAACGCACGAAAAGAGAGAACCACAGTCTTCACGTTTTCTTCATAAAAATAATGCGCGAGAACGATTCCCCACCCCACTCATCATTATCATGATAACATTCATCATCATCAACTGAAGCATATTCTCGCGCCTGCTACTAGTTACGAGAATTTCTACTTTTCAGCATTTATAACTTGTATCTTGAGAATTATTTCGCAATACATAAACTGCAAACAGCTCGATCTTGATGCACCTATTTTACTTAATGCTATTTTTTTGAAAGAAAGGAAGTAGTAACTTAGCTATGATACTTTTCGTAAAACACTAATCAGGAGAAATGAGTCCTAAGGTATGTCGTATGGACAACTTCTTGTAAAAGGAACATTTCTGAAATGCACTCTAGGCCTGGAGATTATAAAACTCTAAGCTCCAGTTGAAGATTGAGTTTTCCCTTTCATCCAATCAAAAGTTACGTCTCGAAAGTAAAGTCCTTGTGATTGGCTGACAGAAAATCTCAAACTAAGAAGTTGTATAATTTCCAGGCGAGGTCATCACCTACTTCTGGAATAGTAAGTATCTTAAAATATAAAATTGAACTAAAAACTATGTTGAAGCTATATGAGAGAATTTTTCAAGATAGAAAAATGCAACAAAAGTTTAAAAAATGTCCCCTTCCCATTAAGTTTCACTGTGTCTTTTGCGAGATACAGCAGTTTAGTACTAGCTGTCACAAAACGGACCAAACGGGAGTGGCCTCCGCGAGGTTTTGAGACCTACATCACCTGTGACGTAATGAGTTGAACACCGTTTTGGTTAAGTACGATCAATGTTATTGTTTACATCAGTGTTGTTCAGGAGTGTACTGGGTAAGCAACTCGGCCCTGGACTTATCTGCCGGGACAGGCCCGGGGTTTTGCTCACACCAGTAAAACACCGGTAAAAACGGATTTTTTTGCGGCGGCCCACCGGGATTTGTCCCGGTATGCCGAATGGCCAGTACATCACTGGTGTTGTTCATTCACGAGAAAAAGATGCGTCTTAATTGATTGCACAAATGATTCTTGCGGTCGTTATTGTTGTCAAAGTCAGGAATTGGCAGTAATATATAAAAAAACAAAATAATTGGTCGGCAACGAAGTATTTTGTGATTTGTAGCGAACACTTCGCTCCCCGTGTTGGGATGCAGGCTGATAATGTCTTCTCGTCATGTGACGAAAGAATTGCTTGAACTGACAGGAAAGGAAAAAAAAAGTAATAAGATGCATGTACAAGATTTGGTCTAAACATATCTAATTCACACAAAACATATCTAATTCACACAAAACATATATAATTCACAAAACATATCTAATTCACACAAAACATATCTAATTCACACAAACATATCTAATTCACATAAAACATATCTAATTCACAAGACATATCTAATTCACACAAAACATCTAATTCACACAAAACATATATAATTCATTCAAAACATAACATATCTAATTCACACAAAACATATCTAATTCACAAAACGTATCTAATTCACACAAAACATATCTAATTCACACAAAACATATCTAATTCACACAAAAAGCTAAAAGGGTTTGGCCAGTTCGGTAAACTTCGAATCGGCCTTTCCCTTTGCACGTTTGAAACAAACACAAGTTATGTCATCAAACTTTATTATGAGAGAGAGAGAGAGAGAGAGAGAGAGAGAGAGAGAGAGAGAGAGAGAGAGAGAGAGAGAGAGAAATATTTAGTCGAGACTTTAAAAAAATACTGGAACAAACGTCATTACGGTGATAGTTCATAGGGTTGCAAAATCTGCGTCACCCTAATGTTTGCTATCATTCTGTACATTACATCGTCGACTGATTCACATAAAGAATTTCATGCATGCATTATAATATGACCAATAACTAGTATTTAAAATTTTTGATGCAAGATGTGTATGTGTTTATTAGATATTTATATGCAAAAATTGCAACGTGTGTTAAAGTTGTGTTTTGCTCCACCGTCGGCGAATAACCGTTAAGGCGACATTTTAAAAAACGCTACCTTTTTGTCAAAGTTAATTAATATTTTAAGAAATTATATTGAATAGATTTAAAATAAAAAGGCACGTTTTAATGCTTCTTTACTCTCAGACCAAATTCATTGTCAACATAGAACACACTTAACTTTGCGAACCAGAGTGGAAGAAACGGTCCTGTTTAACAATAATCAGTCTTATCTTAATATTGTGAACTATAATTAATGACATGAAACGAATTTATTATATAATTAATAAAAAAAACGTTATAAATTAAACCCTACTGAAGCTTGTTTGAAATACATTTCATTAAAGTTTAGCCCATGGTAAAGAGTTTATTTGTTTAAATTTTTTAATTTGCAGTAACTCTTTTAGCTCTTTCCGTTACATTTTTCATCCGTTAAAGGACTTATATACCAGAGAACGCTGGTCATTGTAAATACCGTTACATAGCTTTTATCGTATTGGTTTAAGAAATAATTTTGTCCGTGATGTATTTTTACACAGGGTATCATTGCTCTTGAAATTTGATGTCTTTTTACAGTAAAATAATGATTTCCCTAAATATGAAATTGTAGCTAAGAGAAATTAATTTTGCGCGTTCGATGAACATAAAGCAAATACAACAACATGAAATTACCAAAAGATTTATCTGGTAACGCTAGAAGGGTATGTCGAGGAGGGTATGTCAATGGCAAGCCATTGGGGCCATAACTTAGAAACTCTTCACGATCTCGACGCTCGAGAAAGCCAATCAGAAGATACTTTTCAATCTCCCCCTCTCTCATTTTTAAGAAGATACAAATTAACATACATATGTTGTACACAAAAATTAATGCTGTTGAATTTGGTACTGCTTATATTCATTACAGTTTTTTTATCCTTTTATATATATATATATATATATATATATATATATATATATATATATATATATATTCACATGACTGTCATTGACTAAGCTTTTTAAACAAGTCCGAAAAAGGTTATATAACCACATTTTGAAATTTTGACCAAAACATAATTAAAGAAGATGTAAGGGTCATAATAGGTAATAATGTTTTTATTGTGGCTCATGTCTTGATCCTCTTTTCAAGGTTTACATGAACACAAGCTTCTGGATCTTGGGGCTTTATTCTCCAGTGCATCCTCATAATACAGAGGAATATCCCCTGGAACCACCTCTGGTTGTTAAAGGACAGGAGGAAGTGAGTTAAACAATATTATCCCTAGCAACACTGAGAGAGAGAGAGAGAGAGAGAGAGAGAGAGAGAGAGAGAGAGAGAGAGAGAGAGAGAGAGAGAGAGAGAGAGAGAGAGAGAAAGGGGGGGGGGAGCAGGGGCATCTTTTATTAAATGTGATTTTTTTCTAGGTATAAGCACTTTTGGAACTTAGTTATTTGTGTGAACCAAGAACTTCCTGCAGATAATATCAATCAGATTATAACATTTATAACATGACATGTGTTGTCTGATTGTTTAAAAATTTGTTTCAAAAGCAGGAATTTTGTTATAGTTTGAGAATGGGGCCCTAAGTCCATATAAATTTGGAATTTATGCCAGTAAAATGATCATATTGGGAAATTTGTTGGGAAAAATCTTAATAGAATAATTATGGAAATTGTATAATAATAGTAATTATTAAACACCCAACCACTACTTGAAATACTGGCTAGTATGACTACAATGACCCCACTAAATCCAGTTCAGGCACATCTATTATTCTGAGTGAGTTGCGTATTAGGTTTGTAAAAACAAATGTTATTTAATTTCCTCAACAAAACCTTGATTGGGCAGACGAAATGCTGCATCTTTATTTTCAAGTTCTTGAAAGACACTGGTAAATTATTAGTATTCAGCCGCGTGCTGGGGCTCTATCTGTAGGTCATAGCTCTTAATGACGATCGTCTGCTTACTTGTATCACACGAGTAGTAAAGTGTGTCAAAATGGACCCAAACGGGATTTCCGTGTTAAAAAGAGTAAAAAAGCTTATAGACCCATACGAGAATTTAACATGGGAATGGCAGTCTGGGGCATAAGGGAAATTTAACATGGGAATGTCACTCTGGACCGAACAGAAATTTAACATGGGAATGTCACTCTGGACCGAACAGAAATTTAACATGGGAATGGCAGTCTTGATCGAACAGAAATTTAACATGGGAATGTCACTCTTGATCGAACAGAAATTTAACATGGGAATGTCACTCTGGACCGAACAGAAATTTAACATGGGAATGTCACTCTGGACCGAACAGAAATTTAACATGGGAATGGCAGTCTGGGGCATAAGGGAAATTTAACATGGTAATGGCAGTCTGGGGCATAAGGGAAATTTAACATGGGAATGACAGTCTGGGGCATAAGGATGGAAATGTAGAAATGTAACAGTGTAACATGTGTTTGCCGGGAAATGTGAGTTTGTCTGCCCTCTAACTGAAATGCCGTATTTTGCTTTGCTTGATAAATATATTGACATACAAGTACATCGAAGTGGTGTATCGTAACATGGGTGTGTGTCTGAGAGAGAGAGAGAGAGAGAGAGAGAGAGAGAGAGAGAGAGAGAGAGAGAGAGAGAGAGAGAGAGAGAGAACGTTAAAGAAATTTTAAAAAAAACTTGTCAGTACCATGTTTAAAAATTAACACTGTCTTTATTAAATCCCGCTCACTTACACATCAGTACATTAAGAGGGATGACTAGGGCTTGCTCGTCTGTTCCTTTTCATGTACAAATACCAAATATTGAACTTGAACATATTAACAAGGTTGACAGCGTTGTAAAGTAAGACTAGATTTCCAATCATTTAGTACAGTGTCATTATTTGATTTTAGCAAATTTATTTGGACAGATAAAAGAGGCAACAGATGAAGAAATGATGATTTTATTCCAATCGAGGAAATGGATGAAGATACATAAAAAAAAATAATTGGGTTTGATTATATTAAAATTGATAATAAAAACATGAATAAAAACAAAGACTATTTTTCATTAAATAGAAACAAAAATGGTAATTGCCTATATTTAAGTCAGTCATATTATGACATACCAAAAATACATTCGTCGTAATACAAAATGTTTTGTTTTATTTAATGGACTTGATAATTAGGACATAAGACAAATTGCAGATGACCATTATTCTGGTGATGTGGATAACAAAATGTTTTATGAAATTCTATTTTGTGGCAAAAAAAAAACAAAAACAAAAAAACAAGCAGTTCTTTGTGTATTATAAATCAACTTTTTATCCACCTGAGAAATACCGCAGTGGTTTTGATCATTATTGTACTGGGAACAATGTTTGGTTAGCAGGCATTATTTTACATTTTCAAGATAATGCAAGATATTGTAAAGATTATTTCAATAAATTTGACATTATTATAATAATGTAAGATAGTGTAATCTTATATAACATAATATTATATACGAGTAGTTTTGAAAAAGTTAAAACTATGAAAAAATTAAAACAAATTATTGATAAATGGTTGGAAAACAGAGAACTTTTAACACAGCGGCTGGACGAACAATTAGATAACCAGAAATTCCAGAAAGAGATAGGTAAACCTTTTGCACAACCAGTTATAGAAAAATTAGGAAATTTGCAGGAAGCAATAGATTTTAAAAAACCATGACCAGTTTATAAAAAAATAGAAATAAAGCAAAACCAACTCGTAGAGTTATTACCACAAGCTAGACTACAATTAACATCAAGTATACAAAAAAAGCTGGTCTACAACTAAAAGCTCCATAACATGCTGACATTGTGACAGACATTAGCCAAAATGACATTGAATATTATGACAGCCTAGAATTACCAGCATTATACACATTATTTAACAGAAGCATTCGAGATTTAAATGAAATGCATCAAAAGTTACTAATATTAGCATTCAGTTGGGAAAAGAGAAAGGGGCAGCAAAACAGACATAAAAGACAAAAAGAGACAGAATAACTCATACAATTCATAATCTCATTAGGTAATTACAAATAAAACAATAAGGCGGCTAAATATTATAAAAGCAACATTCCAGAACAAGAACAACAAAGACCAAACAAGGAAAATGATTAGAAATAGAATATGATGGTGATCCAGAAGTCAAAATACCCAAACCATACAAAGTGACACCCCAATAATTTGTTGGTAAATTATGTATTGACACTCAAAAAAGACAGACAAAAGAAAAGATATGTTGCCTAAAAATAAGAAAAACTGACAGTATTAAAATTAATATTGAACACTTTTATGTTGGGGATGGATGTCACTGGGTTTGGTTTTGTTATAATAATTCCAAAAATATTGTTGTATAATATTTTGAATGTTATGGCTTACAGTAGTGATATTATACAAAAATATTTGTCAAGTAGTAAGAACGAGATTATTTATAATTCAGTCTAACTACAAAATTCAAATAGTATTATGTGTGGTTATTATTGTGTTCATTGTATCAAATACAGATACCATGGGGAAAAACGTATTGATATATTATTAGATTTTAAACAACAACCAAGTATTTTTAATGAGCGCACAATAAAATAAAATAAAATATGAAGAGAATATGTTCAGTATTTGGTACAAGAAAACAAAATTCGTAAAAGCCAGGATAATTTGTATCCAAGTATTCTTGAACTTGCTTGCTAAGGATTTCTACGACGAAAGTAGTTTGATCTTTGATGATATTCCAGATTTGAATGGGATGAATGATTTCTACCAAAGCTACTCCCAATAAGCTTCGTGATCCAAGAGTACGGCTTAAGGTAATTTGGTCGTGAAACGAAATAATGTGTTGTTGGGAAACACATCCATAGAACTGTCAATGGGTAATGTTAAATAAAATTGGCTATTTATAGTTCGCTGTTTTCGGTCTCGGAGGAGTAACTGGATGTCCAAGGATGATTTTTTAAAGAGGGTTGTAGAAGAAGGCTACTGTGCTTAGAAGAGTTGTGACTGGTTTTGACGTGGCTACCGTTGTTACTACTGTCAGTATATTTCAACGAAGGATTATAAAGAAGATAACCAATACAACTGCTGAGTATAGTCCACAATTGTTTATCTACTTGTTGCAAGTTCAAATTTAAAATGGCTGCTTCAATGGCACAATACACCACAAAAAAGTGGCAGAAAAAGACGATTTGACTTTTCTCCACATCACACCTATAGTGGTTGTTGTTGTTGCTTTTTTGGAGAGATGAACTCAGAGAAAGGGATGCAGTAGTGTTTAACGGCATGGTCGTGACTTTTGTTTCTTTTTTTTATAGTCAATGACTTGTGAAGAGTCAAAGAGTCGAAACTGGGTGGATGTCCTTTACAACAGACTTTGAATTCTTGAAATATATGTTTTCCCACTTTACGTGTTCTTTGATTAAGATTGCTTTCGACATCGTACACATCGTCTTCTTTTTTAGTCACTCGTTGTGACTGAGGCAAGTAAAAAGTTCCTTTTAACACTTCCCTGTTCATATGTTCCAATTTATAGACAGGGCGTTCACGTCCACGTACTTGTCTTGTGACACGAAACAATTCTGTCGTCCAGTTCGGTAAATACCCTTTGTTTAACTAACATTTCTTTCTTTTTTCTGATCTTTGACGTTCCAAACAATCGACCGAACACAGTCACTTCATTTTGAAGTGTCACTTCTTCGAGTGCATATCCGATTCTATGACGTTACGATTGATTGTAGGCTTTGACTAGACGTAGTAACACGTCGATGTATTTGGCAGTATGTTGATGTGTAAGATATTTCCACATATGTTCTTTTAAAGTTCTTTTAAAACGTTCCACGGCACTGGCTTCGAGTCAGGATTTTCAGAGGCACAAGAATGAAATGTGTCTTTTTATCAATTCTTTTTGAGAAGCTTGATTAAGAAATTCAGCGCCTTTGTCTGTTTGCCATTGTAGAGGGTGTCGACCACTTTGTTTCAAGACAAGGTTCAAAGTTCGCATTAACTTTGAACTTGGTTTAGAAGTCAAAGGAACTACCAAAGCTGATTTTGAAAACACATCGATGACACAAAACAAATATTTTTAACTTCGATTGTAAGACGCTAAATGAGGGACGTCCGCTAAATTTGCTTGCCATTCATGATCGATGCCTGCTACTTTCGTTTGACGTCTAGACCATTTTCGTCGAATGGATTTTGTGTAACGTGTACGTCAATTGTTCTTTTAACCATTGTCGTACATCTTGCAGACGTAAATTTTTTAGTTTGATTTTGACTACACGATACAATTTTTGAATTCCTTCGTAGCCAGCGACATGAGTAGGATTGTAGCAAATACTGGCTAAAAGTGTCTCCATGTAGTTTGCTGTTGCTGTTGTTTAATAAGTCACCCGCTGTTCGATACTTCTCTTTGGTTTGTTGGTAATTTGGATTGCAATGCTTGACCTGTCCGATGAGGAATAGGAGTAGAAGTAGTCACATGTTCTTTGGTCACTTTTTTCTTTATTTCTTTTTTCATTTCTGTCTTCCCTTTTTTCTTTTTTTCTTTTGCTGAAGAGGGTGTCGACATCATCTGTTTGACGCAGGCTTTCATTGCTTCTCGTCTGGGAGTAGGGGAAGATGTCATCACGGTTATCGTACTGGGAGGAAAATGAGCAGGCGGAGTTTGAAAGAATTCTCTTGTTTCTATATCTTCTTTCATTCCTGTTGCTGTTTCTGTCATCATCCAGCACAAAAATTCGGCACTCACCCACGTTCCTGTCAAAGCACGCTCTTGTTCTTCGTGTCAGCAAGGTTGGTCTTGATTACACGTTTCAGCACACGTACAGCATAAAGGAAACATCGGTATTTCGTGGCAATGATGTGGTAAAACAGGATGGTATAAGTTCCTAGGTGGCAAAACTTGACATTTGATCAAACCTTCGTACTGACGAATGTGTTCTACTTTGACGTGTTCTGTCGACATTTCAGGGTGTCCGGTGGGGAATCAAAGCATATTGACACACTCAAAGATACAAGGAACACACATCGATGTATTTGATTTGTTCTTCTTTAAATTCGATCACGTCGTACAACAAGCGTGTAGCAATGGTCCGTCCCTCAAACGGTTTTTAAACGTCTTCTGGCGTCGTTGGTATGTTTGGTTGTACAACTCTTCCATGGTGGATTCTGACAAAGGATTGTTCAGATCCCGTTCAGGAATCAAGTAGGGCATCCGTGAAATAAATATCCCTGAAATTCGTATAGTATCTGTATGTTTTCAAATCCCAACCACCCACAGAAAAAGACCCGATCTTCTTTTCTCCATCACGTTTCTAGTACTCTAGTACTAGCATAATGAATCCTCTTGTTTTGAGTCTCACACAAGCAATGTAGCCAGTGCAAAGTTTTGGCTAAATTTTCCACAACAACTTCGTAAAATGTCCATAAATGATTGGCAATATTTCAACAGTTCTTCTTGAAAGTCAAAAGGGTCTGACGAGTGAGTTTGGTACCAGACGTAGAAGGCTTATCGTTGTTCTGTGTACATTCTTTCAGTGTCGTAATCGTAAACTTCTGGCAAATGCGGGAGCCCGACGTGTTGATTGCCTTCAGTTTTAAAAAGGTGTGGAAAATAGCCTTTAGCCATTTCGGTAATTAAAAACGTTTTATGCATTCAAGCTAAAAGCATGGCTAAATATCTAATGGAATCGTCAAATTGTACGTGTCCCACTTTAATGAAAATGATTTTAGTTCCGTTCATGATGACTGATGGAAATTCGATGACTTGTTCTGAATAATGTTTCAAAATAAATTGTCCGTCCTAACCCGAGAAATTGTGAGTCATGACTGTAGCATATTGATGACAGTTCCCGTAACGATGGACTTCCTTTTCGCTCCAAGCCTAGTCGGTATGATTTAAAATCAACTCCACCTAATCGAAAAGAGTATGAGAGCCCTAAAATATCTTTTCTTGTCCTCCTGGAATCACGCTACAATTTGGACAGTGATGAAATAAAGGTTCTTGAATCCAATTGTCGCAAGAGTGATCATCCACAAAAAATTAAGAATGTGAATTTCAGTGTCTTGTGAACATGCAAAGTAAAAAAAAAAAACATCTACACGGTGATCCTGGTTCTTTTTCTTGTTATGGTCGTCATTTAATACTTCCTCGATTTCGTTCTCATGTTTTCTTAATGTAACATTGATGCTCTAACTCGACGATTTGATCTAGGAAAGGACATCTTTTCTTTCTTACGCAAACTTAGTAAGGAATTGTAACATTGTAATGTTTTGACACAACCATTTGCCCGCCAAAGTTATAGGCAATGCAGGCTGACAGAAGACCTATGTAATTTTGTACTGCGTTCATTCAATAATGTTTCACAAAATAACACTGGTTTTCAGATATGATCAATGACAAAAATTAGCTATTCTTATGCCAGATGTTTAAAAAAATACATTTGACTGCCCGTGAGAACTGTAAAATTTAGTATTGCTAAAATTTCTTAAACGTCCCCTCCTCCCTCCACACCCCTTCATGAACTTCCTATAGGATTTATAAAAGAGTAAAACCTATGCAAATTTCTAACATAGAATTTACCCTTGTCTTCACAAACTAATAAAAAGCGTAACCTAATGTTAATTTCTTCTTGTCCTGTAATGCAGGAAAATGAAAATAAAAATGGCGGCGTACTTTAATTTCTTCTAGAATTAAAGGGATTATGAGAATAGTAAAGGGAAAGGTAGTTTTGTTTTTTTTAAAGGAGAGAAGAATAAGGTAGGGACGTTATAGAAGGGGTAGAGATTTTAATATTTTATTTATAATGGGGATTATAGAGTGGGATAGGGGCACTCTCTCTCTCATCACACTTCGGGGTTATAACGGTCGACTCCATGTTCAATTCTCTCTCTCTCTCTCTCTCTCACACACACACACACACTTAGAGCGAACATTATGGTTATCAATTTTCTTTAGCCCATAGATGGCAAAATGACGCTGTTCTAAATGATTGGAAATCTAGTCTTACTTTACAACGTTCTCAACCTTGTAATTATCTTCATAGTTGGTATTTGTACATGAAAAGGAAGGGACTAGTCCTAAACCTCTGCATTCATTTATTAATGTTTACGTGAGCGGGGGGGGGGGGGGGGGGGGGGCTTATTGAAAGAAATATTGATTTTGGAAAATGGTTTTGACTAGTTTTTTTCAAAAATATTTTACCTCTCTCTCTCTCTCAGACACCCGACCCCCTGTTTGAAATTGTCACTCAGCGTAGGATAAACACATTGTTTGTAATAAGTACACTGATTTGATACAAATGTGGGTCAGAGTATACTAGCAAGATGTAGACCACAATTTGTAACATTGGAGAAAAATAAATTTAAGAACCGAATCTGTCATATGCCAAACGTAAAGCTAGCAGAATATTGTAACCTATTTAAGAATCCTATTTGGCACAAACCAAATCATAAACCAAACTCACGGCTAGCAGAATTGTAACATATTTCAGAACCAAATTTGGCACATTCCAAAACTTCTGACTGACATGGTTTTTAGAAACTGATAAATGAACATTTGCCATTAGAGGGCAGACAAACTCGTATTTCCTGCCAAACAAATGCTACACTGTTACAAATAGGCAGGCTCCCCAATCATGATAAACCTAAGATGTAACAAGGCATTTCAGTCTAAGACGTAACAAGGCATTTAAGTTGGACGGCATACAGACCCACAATGTTACACTGTTACAAACAGACAGACTTATCCTGTGGATTAAAAAAAAAAAGAAGTTTTTTTTAGAGAATTTTTTTTTTCCCCCTTTATATTTCAACATGTCTTTGTGACCCAGACTGCCATTCCCATGTTCAATTCCGTTTTGGGTCCAGACTGTCATTCCCATGTTAAATTTCAGTTTTGGTCCAGAGTGCCATTTCCATGTTAAATTTCCATTATGCCCCAGACTGTCATACCCATGTTAAATTTAATTTTGGATCCAGAGTGCTATTCCCATGATAAATTCTCGTTTGGGTCTTGAAACTTTTATCCTGTTTAACATGGAAGTTTCGTTTGGATTGATTTCACCACACTCTACTACTCACAAAGAGAAGCTCGTGACCTTTGAATGGGAAACAATACTATTTCTGTTCAAAGTATTTTTTTGGCTACCTATAATTTGCACTCACTTGTCTTTCGTGAATAATGAGCCGTCTCTAGCTCATGTGTATAGGATAATGCATCACTGGGTAAATATATCGAGCGTTACCAATGCAACTGTTGGACAACTAATCTAAGGTAGGGGATTAGCCAGGGCTCGAAATTGACACTAACAAGCTAGCATTTTGCTAGTTACAGTTCTAAAATGGTAGTAAATTGCAAAACACTTTCGGTGGAAGATATTACAGCTATAAAACTTTTGCTAGTACTAAAAAAAGTTTATTTTGAGCCCTGTTAGTGACTTATAAACGGGTCTAGGACAATTTTTTCACCTTAAAGAAACAGATGTAATTACATGGTATTTTAATCCATTTAGTTTTCAGAGTTAGTAGCCGCACAGTCTATTGATACACAGAATGGGTGTTTTCTGTAATTATGATGCATCCACTGACTCATTGTACTGTGACATGAACGAATTATGAAACCTGAAACTTGAAGCTATTGTTTTAATGATTGAAGAAAAAAAAGATGATCCCTGACTCTCAGACTTTCATTTGTTTCCAACTTCAATCAAGCAACTTGTGGAGATTTATGCAGCATTCAGGAAATGCAACTACTTCAGGTCCCCTAAATAGTCTTTTCTACAGGTGACGATGAAATAGACATACAGTTCGTTGATCTGAAGGCAAAGTTGAATAAACACAAACAATCATAGATCCCAAGAGCAGAGGTGCATGTCACAATTATTAAGAATTTCGCACAAGAATATGCAGAAATTGTGACATTCTTGGAAATCATGTTAGTTGTAAACCACTCTGCTGCAGAATGTAAATGAGGGTTCAGTCTCATAAACAATATCAAAAGGATAAAGTTGAGAAAAACTGTTTAAAGCAGGACAGACTTAAAATGCTTATGAACATCAATGTTTCTGATCTAGTCAGCAAGGAGGACATTTATTGAGGAATAAACTATTTTGGTACTGAGTACTGGTTTACACCACAACCTGGAAAAAACGCTACTTTTATTTAAATCCAATCATAGCAAAAGTATACAAAGCAAAGTCGCTTTTTTGTTCTTCTGAAGTACACTATTTTGAGAGGCAGATAAAAACAGAAAGAGTCAACTTAAAGCATTTTATGTTTCATTTGTTTTGTCTACAGCATGGCAATTTCAACGCCGTGTCAGAATAATAGCAAAGGTATATGGTTCTTTGGGACAAATGGAATTTGAGATTGGGCAAGTGATTTTTTTAAAGCACCTAGCCCTGTGCCTGTGTATGAAAACAATTGTCTGTGAGCACTGCCAGCTCATGACTTCCTGTGCAAATGCATTGTGTGAGATGATTCAGTAAATTGTTTACTTATTGGACATTGTCAAGCTCTTATTGGGTTCTGTTAAGCACTAGTAGGACCATGTAAGTCTGTTGCTACCTAACATGAAATCACAGCCGGTCAATCATATACAACAGTAAGTAAAATCATGGCTCATTAGGCTGAGTATTTATGTGCAATTCAGTCATGAAAATTATTAAAACAAGAATTATATATAAACGTAAGTGCATTCACTTAATTTCGTGAAAATCAATTACATATAATTGACTACTACAGGGCTTGAAATCAGATAATACAAATTTTCCTGATGATGATATCTCAGATTGTATAGTCAGTATAATGTACAATTTTGGAGTACTTCTAGTTTTATTGTTAAATTTAATGTAAAAATTACACTAGTTATTATTCTATTCTTAAAAGTTTAAAAATTGAATTGAACTGAATTAAACATACTTTAATGCAAAGTGAACGAGCGCTATGCTATTGATTTTCTTTTTTTGCGAAAAAAAAATTTCCTTTATCATCGCAAACATAAAAATCGTTATGCAAACAATATGAATTGTAGCATCCCTCCCCCTTTCAATAATAATTTAAATTGAATTAAAAAATAAAAAAACATTAAATATAAATAAATAAAAAACCAATAAAAAATGAAATAAAAAGCTCAAAAATAAATTTTATTTTTCTTTTGTTTATTTTCAATTTTATTCGTATAAATACATACTTATATATATATATATATATATATATATATATATATATATATATATATATATATATATATATATAATTGCTATGTATTATATTTATATAATATTATACATATTTTAGGAAATTATAAATGTTTCTTGACGTTAATATTTTCTCAAACCTTAATGTTATGAATCAGGTTTACATGTTTAACTATTGTCCCTGAATTAGGTTGTTTACTTAGTATTTGGGTTCAATGACGGTTTTGGTGAACAAGTTGCTGATTTAATTTGAGGTCAGGATTGATTTTGTTTACAAGATAAAACTAGAATTTATTTTAGAGTTGTGTGTAAAATGTCACATACACCATATAATTAGAACATTCTGTCATGTGATATATCTTTATATATACCATGTTTAGTGGACAGTTTTCAGTTTCCATCTTACCATCAGTCTTTAAAGAGTCATTACAGTTGTGAAAAATAATTCCAAATTCAGAGAGAGGAATTATTTAAAATAGTAATTGGATTATCATAGACTTTTGGATTTTGGATTTTAAATTGATGATTTTGGGATTTATGTGAGCTTATTCAAAAATATCCTGGAGTACTTCACTTTGGCACATACGCACATTAAAGATTACTGGCACATCATGACATTAAAGACTATTGGCACATCATCACATTAAAGGATACGGTAATTCACTCGAAACATTCTACATTTATGACTTGTGATTATGACACTTAGGATTATTCGATTTTTTGGATTTTAATTCATGTTACTGTAAGTATTTTTTTTATTTTTATTATAATTATCTAGAAATAAATTGCTTGTTGATTTTTACTTGATTTGTTGGTTTCACTTTCTTTCTGTAACATTTGTCTTAAACCATATATATATATATTACGCAAAAAATCAAAGGATAGCGCCCATTGACTTTGCATTAAAATATTTTTTATTCAGTTCAATTAAATATTTTTAACTTTTAAAAAGAAAATAAGAACCAGTCTAATTTGTTTAATTCTAACATGAAATTTAACGATAAAAATAGAAGTATTCCAACATTTTTCGTTATACTTAACGATAAAATCTGAGGTATTATGAAATTTATAACGTGACTTAATGATAAAATCCGAAGATATCCTAAATAGCTGCCATCTTGGATTTGGACGCATTTTGGTTTTAACCATGAAAATGGATTTGACCTCCATTTTAGGCAGCCATCTAGACGCAATTATTTTATTGTAAATTAATAATGCCCCCACCGCCCGCTTCCAATTTTAAATGTCCTCTCAAAAAAATTGGTTAGAGTGATACAATGTTCCCTAAACATTCTTCCTTAGGCAAAACACTGAGTACGAACTATAATCCATTATTGTTATCATTATTATTATTAGTAGTAGTAGTTGTAGTAGTGGTGGTGGTAGTATTTGTAGTAGTAGTATTTCCATAGATCAGTCTGTAATATGGCTGCTTACGATTACGATATAAATAGGTGACTCAGAAGAATGATCCGCCTGGATTCAGAATTAAAGATTTTGATGCATCACGAAGTTTATTTATTTATTTATTTTCATCTTGTATAATGTTGGGTATATGTAGGTCATTTCACATGCATGCATTCAGCATGAAAGCTTACATCATTTAAGCTTTTTCCGTTATTGAAAATTCTAAGAAAATAATTAATATTTCTTAAAACATACAGGCTTTTCATCTTTATACGATGTTTTACATTGATCTGTAGCTGTAGATTTTTTTTAGACAGTATTAGTAATTGCAGTAGAAAAGTTTAGTTACTTAAAACATATTTTATTGCCAAGAAGATCACAATTGTGTATACAGGGCAAAACGATTGGAAACAAGTTTTTCAACTTACAAGTTCCTCTTAATTATACACATAAATAATTAATGAAAGAGCATGCAGGCAACAGTTGTGGAAATAGTCAAGACAGATGACGTAGATTTTCCCCTGATAAGCATCCCCGTATCAAGAATGGAACAGTCCAGTTATGAATAGACTCGTCGTTTAACGTGATAGGTCACGTGGTACATAGTGTATATAAAGGCCTAAGCTGAGCGGATTTTAGATTCGAATGTGTATTGTCCACAGAGCAAAAAGATAAGATATAAAGCGAGAAGGTCAAGATAATGTTGAGGTAACTATTCTAATAGTAGGCTAGATGCAATGGCTTAAGAAGGCTTTCTACGACTCTAGCGATGTTAATGGTGATAAAGGGGATGATTGTTGTATCTTGTACACATAGGCAAGTGCCATGGCTCGGGAAAATTTACAATCTCTGGAAAAACAGAGTACTAGCAGCAAGGGGGAAGATTCGCTACCAAATCTGTAAATATTCGTTTATGCACGACCCCGTACACGTCGCAATATAATGAAATGAGAGGGATGAAGGAAGGATAAGAGCCGAGTGATAGTGTTTGGTGTTGTCTGGTACGTACAATTTCTAGATGTAGTCATAATGGAACAGAAAGTAATCATACATGTTTGTGAATCTTTTCGTGTTAGTAACAAATGTCTGCGTTTCCTTTGTAGCAAAATGTTTTTTTTTTCTGCTGTATAAAGTTCGTTGCCAATTAAAAGTGTATCAGAATCAATATTAATATTCATTACTGATAATCCGTCATAAAGCTCACTTCTTGCGTTATTAAACAGTCTGCATTCAAAAAGAAAATGATGGTTGTTTTCTGTTGGAAATCCACTAGAATAGAAGGATCGGCGATACGATTGCATCTAAATAAATCATAATTTATCGAACTACATTTGTGTTTTAACCGACTTAAAAACATAGAAGCTTGCCTATTACAAAATTCTAAGTAACTTGGAGCAGACATTTTGTGCTCGGTAATTTCTTTTTTGAAGGTTAGTATAGATGAACAATTTCTTGTGAATTGTGGCAGATCGTTCCATGGGTCGATAAGTGTTGGTATATACGAATTTTTTAACAAAGTGGTTCTACATTGATATTGAATGATATTGAATAATATTGTTCGAGTTTCTAAGAATATAAGGCACTGTGTGTCGCAAACAACGCAGAAGAAAATGAGTTGTGTAATCCGGAGACTGGTTGTTGATAATTTTGTATTAAAAAAACTGCAGAGATTTTTTTGTTTCTCCTTTCTGCGAGAGAAGGCCACCCAGTTTCAAAATAAAGTGCTTCTTTGCTGGTAATTTTTGGTTGTCCATAAACAATTTTGGCTGCTTCAAGCTGTAATTTTTCAAATTTGTTTGGAATCTGAATTAATACAGGAAGACCGACTTTTAGATGCATATTTCAAAATTGGGCAAGTGTAGGTTAAACAAATGTGATTCAGTTTATGTTTGATAATACATATTTAAACTTCCTCAGTCGTTAAATACGCATAGATACAGAATACATTATAGATTCAATATGGTTGCTTCAAGAGCCATTACATGAAAAAATAATTCCCAGATGTCGATGTGATGTAACAAAACGAATCTTTTCACCCAAAAATTCAAGATCAGATATGTATTCCAGCTGCCTGTTGGTGAAAAGGACACACTCTGTTTTGGATGGATTAAAATTAACAAGTCAGCGAATTGCCCAATCCCATAATTTGTAATGATTATCGTTTAATGCGCTTTGATTTTATACTTTCCGCTATATCATTAATGCATACAAGAAAAAGAAAGGGACCTAATACTGATCCCTGAGGAACTCCTGCAGTGAGGTGTCCAAGGTTAGAGAATTCATTTCCAACCACGACTCTCTGAATCCTGTTCACTAAGTAATCAACCATCCATGCCAATATATTTCCATTAATTCCATAGGTTTTTAAAACACATCTGCCACACTCTGTCAAAGGCTTGAGATATGTCATAGAATATAATGCACAAAATTTCGCTTTATGATAGATATCCATGAGCTGATATCTGGTTGAATGACCAGGTATGAAACCAGATTGAATATTTGTAAAGAAAATCAATGATAATGCATATATTTAAAAACCAATCTTTAGAAAATTTTGCTAATGTTACTGAAAAGCGACATTGGGTCTGTAATTTGACGGAATAGATTTGTTATCTTTCTTGAATATTGGCACCACATTTGCCTTTTTCCATTGATTTGGAAATTTTCGTAAATTTAATGACCTTTTAATTTAATTGAAAATTTTGTTTTCTTCTGTAAGAAGCTGTTAATATCATCTGGACGAGAAGATTTGGTGTTTTCAAGTGTGGTTATTATGTCTATAATCTCTCTTTCAATTAGCTGGATTTGATTCAATGTGTGTCGGGTTTTTATCTCTAAGAAAGACAATTCACTTTCGCGATCGTCAATAGATGAGATCGAGCAAAAATAAATAACTTTGCATTTTCAAAATTTGAACAGACTAGTTCTGAATCATTAACATGTAGGGGAGTAATAGTTGACTATCTAATATATTCGTTCGTAATAAATTTCATTATATTCGAATAATATTTTAGATTAGTTTTATTGTTTTCAAAAAGATGAATGTCCAAGGTGCAATATAATAGGTTTGGAAACAGTTTTGTCTTGATTCTTTCTGCAAGTTATATACTCTGTTTCTTTGATTTTTATATCTTGTTATATGATGAGGGCTGTTAGATTTTAATGCTTTTTTTCCTCAGTCTGTCTCCTAATCTGATTTCAATAATACTAATTATCTTTTAACATTTTTAAATATCTATATATGCATATTTGTTGTATTTTTGCAGAAAATCTCATGGTACAAAACTACAAGTCAGTTACTTTATGTGAAACAACAGTGTATCGCTAAATACGCAAATAGGACACTCGGGTGTTTTGCGAGGTTTTCTTACGTTCTGGTAGTACATATTAGTAGTAAGTATCTAGTTGCGAAAAGCGTGAGTCAAGTCAAGAAAAGCAAGTATCGATTTATAAAAAGCTAGTATGAGTACAAAAAGGCGAGTATCGAGTAGAGAAAATTCTCTAAACAATGACAAGAAATAAAATTAAACGAAGAAGAGAATATTCATGCATAACAGAATATATATAACACAGTAATATATCTGCAGTTTGTAATTACTAGCTACTTGTACCAAGAGAGAAATGTTGTTTGAAGTTACCCTATCGCCCTTGAAGAGACAATGAGTGATCCCTATCCAACACCATCCACCTCCTCCTCTCCAGGACTAAGAGAGTCAAGATGCGCCAAAAATGAAAGTCGTTCTGTAGCCACTGAAGATTATTTTCCCATTCGAGATACTCACAAAGTGACTTCCAGAAAATTCAGAACGACTGTCTACGCTTACACGGTCACATTTAAAGAGTTCATATTTCAAGTCCCGGCAGAAAAAGCAGATGACTTCATTACGGACTTAACGGAGTCTATGTTAGGGTAGTTGAAACGACAGTGTCAAGCTAAAGATCAAAATTGTTTGCGACAGTTTGAAATCTTCTGTTTGCATCGAGTTTAGTACACCTGCAGAATTAAGTTCTGCCAAACCCTGAGATAAAATTCAACACGTGCAACAATGGAATGATGAGTTTGACATAACTGATTAAAAAGCTACCCTTCATATGACACACGTTTCACCTCCTTAAGGCAGCGGAAAACGCAAATGGTTTTATCGGTGGATCAGCTACCCAGTCTGAAACGAAGTATCGTCCAGATTACAAACGATCAAGATCAGATTTCTTTAGCCTGTGAAAATGTGTTGACTCGAGTTTATGCAGAAAAAATGTATACAACGGAATGGAAACGATTAAGGTCAAATATTATCAAATCTGACAGAGCCAACCAACGGCGAGAAACAGAAAACCTTTCGCGACAAGCAGGAATTTCGAAAGAGACAGTGTGCGCAGTTCCTGAAATGTGGAAATTTCAAGACATCTTAGTCCCTCGTTATACGCTGAAAGCATACGCTCACGTTGTTCGTTGAGATCTCCTATTTCGAGGACAGAATTTTCCAGACAGAAAATACTTTCACATTTATCATCACCAAAACCATTTCAGTGCTGTTACTAGTATCAAACGATTTATCAGATACGGATTCTACTGTGACTAATGTGACCAAGGATTTTGTAATCGGTAGCAAAGTAGTCATTGTGGAGAGATGTATCTTGGCTGTTTATCGTACAGACCTTGCATTCCTGAAGGATAAAACATGATTCGATGCTCTACTTGAAAATGAACATTCCTGAGTCAAGCATGTTACGAGCGATATCGCATGAAACAATTCCAACAACAGAAAGGTGGTTGAGAATTATTAACAGAGTGTCAAACTTGTGGACAACATGTTCGTACCAATGACAAAAAGTCTCACGTTTATCTAGGAAAGGAACGATGTCGTATTTTTGGCCAAGTCGTCTCGAGTCGGATCATCAATGTTACATTCAGAGATATGACAACAAATCCAAGGATCTATTGAATGACCAGAACAAGAAAAGAAACTAAACCATCGTGTTGATTTTATCTTTTTTGACTTTGAATGTTCTCAAGAGACTGGAACTCACATTCCAAACTTTGTGTCGCTCATCGCGCTTGCCACGATTGTATTCAGAAACCTTTATTTCATCATTGTCGGAATTGTAGTGTGATTCCAGGGGCACGTGAAAAGATATTTCGTGGTTCCCATACTCTTTCTGCTTTTGCTGAGTGGATCGTATTCCCACTACGATGCCTGGAACGAAGAGGAGGTGTATCGTTACGGGAACTGTCATCAATTTTCTATAGTCATTGCTCACAAGTTTTCAAGATACGACAGACAGTTTCTTTTGGAACATTTTTCAGAACAAGGAACAGAATTTGCAAAAAGCCACCACGAATGGAGCAAAAATCAATTACATGAAAGTGGAAAGTGTACAGTTTATAGATTCCATGAGTTTTTGGCTGTGCCTTTGAGCACTGAAGTAAATCAACACTTTGTGTTCCTGAATTTGCCCGAAGCCCATTACTATGACCCCAACGGCATGCGAACAGTACAGCGAGATTTCTACGCCTGGTACCAAATGCACTCTTCAGACCCTTTTGATTTTTAAGAAGTGTTAAAATATTGTCGGTCCGATGTGGACATTTTACTACGTTCTTGTGGAAAATTTCGGCAGTTATTTCTGGATCACGGAGGTATCGATCCCTTAAAGGAAGCTTCTACCATTGCCAAAGCGTGTTGATTAGTGTACCTAAAGAAATTCATGCCCGAGGACAAACTAGTCATCATACCACCTCAATCCTATCAATCTTTCGGCCACCGATATGCAGTCAAAGCTTTGTGTTGTTTACATTACTTGCGTGAATCTCAAGACAAGTGGATACGACATGCTAGAAAGAGCAGAGAAAAGTAGATTGGAGCTTATTCCTTAGATGGTTGAGATTTAGAAAACCTACATATAGTGTTTGAATATCACGGATGTTTATTTCATGAATGTCCCAAATGTTATCCCTTTCGAAACCTGAAATTTTTTTTGACAGAGTTCACCATGGAAGATTTGTACGACAAAATGTACCAACGACGCTAGAGTTAGAAACGTCAGGGATGCCAAGTGATAGAAATGTGGGAGCACGACTACGATCAAGGTTTCAAATCGCATCCAGAATTTCGACGCATCGTCGAAGCCTACGATGTGGTGGACATCGAACCTTTGGGTCCACTCAACAGATTGTTTGGAGGACGTACCAATGTTACACTCTTGTCATACGAAGCAGACGAATCTCAAGGAGAACAAATTAACTATATCGATGTGTGTTCGTTGTATCCTTGGATGTGTAAATATGCGCGATTTCCTACCGTTCACCCTAATATTTTGACAGAACACATCGACGTCGAACAGTGCCAAGGTTTGATCATATGTCTCATTCTTCCACCAGCGAACTTCTACCATAATGTGTTGCCTCATCATTTCCACGGAAAGCTGATGCTTCCTTTGTGTTGTAAGTGTGCTGAAACGTGTAATCAACACCAACCGTGTCGTCACGATGAATAAAAACGTGCCTTGACAGGAACGTTGTTTCATGCTCTCGATCGTTGTTACCGATTGTTAAACGTATACGCAATTTGGCACTTTCCTACAATAGAAAATTACCAACAGGACGAAGACGTGAGTCCAGGGCTTTGTTCCGGCTACGTCAATGAGTTTTTGAAATTGAAACAAGAAGCCAGCGGCTATCCTTCCTAGTGTCACACTCCAGAAGAAAAAAATCAATTGAAGCAGCGGTACCGCTCACTAGAAGGCAACACTTTGAAACACGTAGAACAGAACAAAGGAAGACGATCGTTTGCTAAAGTCAATGCTGAATTATTTGTAGGGAAAACTGCTTCAACGTCCAATATTGCCAAAGACCGAATACTTGGTGGATCGAAGTCAATACTTTCAGCTCATCGAGGATAAAAGAAAATTCATCAAACACGTGGAAATCATACGTGAAGATTTGATCTTGTTGAATTACGAAGAAGTCATGGAGTTTTTTTTCTCTCCGACTAGTTTGGCAAAGTCATCAGACAATGCCCGTTTAAAACTGTATTCGGCGTTGGAACCTTTAGGAGATCGCGTCCTTTACTTTGACAATGATAATTGCATGTTTATCGATCGCCCGGGAGCCTATCGCCCACACATCAAAGAGGAATATTTAGGAGCGTGGACGGACGAACATCCCGAAGACACTATTCTCGGGTTTGCCAGTGGCGGACTCAAAACTTACGGCTACCAGTACCGAACTAAGAAAGGACAACTTCAAACCAAATGTAAAGTGAAAGAACTGACATTGAACTACCGTTCGAGTCAAGTGGTGAACTTTGAAAGAAGCCTTAAAATCAGGTCAAGATCAAGGCTTTCGTGTTGAAACGGTCAACCCTCACAAGATTGAACGTTTAGCAGATCATCAGATCGTCAGTGGACCCTTAGAAAAAGTCTATCAGATTGTCTACGAGAAACAAGTGCGACTTCCCGATCACAACACGGTCGGGTACTGTCCTCCAGTATAAAAAAAGGAGTGAGTTCCAAGACAGAAAGATGATTGTGACCAGAGAGAACGATGAATTCCACACAGAAACCATGGGATGGGCCCACTGACTCCAAGTTCAGTGAAATTGAATGTGATCCTGTGCCCTGCGAAATTAGCAATGCAGCACGACCTTGCTGCTCCACTATCGAAAGCGATGCCGTCCGGGTGCCCATCTATGGATGTCATCCGCACACTCACAAACCACTCTGGATACCACAATGTCACAGAGAATCACAAAACAAAGAAGAATACATATTTCCCGTGGTTTTGACTGGTTATTGTAGTTTTGTCAGTCGATTCCAGACGTTCAAAGGGAAATGGCCTAAATATCTGGAAGGACCTACTCCCAAGTCTTTAGCGAGAGTAGGATTTGTCTAATTGGGAGGTGGAGACTAAGTACAGTGTTTCAGTTGTTGTGTTAAACGTCACGAATGTAAGTATAAAGATAAGCTTACCTTGAATATGTAAGATGGTCTCCGTGCTGTCACTACCTTACTTTGGTGGGCCCAGATTATTATCCTCGTTGATTCTTTAGAAGAGAGGATTTGTAGTTACGTTTGGACCTGCGAGAACGCATTTACAGAGACTTTTTTACAGATTCAAGTGACAATTTCACTTTTAACTCTAAGACATAGTTATGAAAGAAAAGTCTCTGAACGCTATATAAAGATTGAGATTGAAGGAGATTCAAGAGGGCGAAAGAGAGCTTATATGTTTTGTGACAAATACGTGATAAGGCTCGTCTGCGAACACGTTATAAGACTCGGCAAGCCACGAGTTCTGTCATCAGTGTTACATTGAATTCCGTAGGAGGAAGTCAATGACACCGTTCAAGAATTAATGGATTACCAAGTACCTTAAGACTACACGGTTCATTTGAATTTAGGACAACGTTTTGTGTGTGTGTGTGTGTGTGTGACTGAATTTCTTGGAATTTCGTTTACCAGCAGATTCTCTGTGCCAAATATATCACCAGTGCATGCAAAGACGTGTACACCAGATCTTTGTGTATGAAGAAATCACAATACTGTGAGATTGCAAAGCTCTGATTCAATAGTGTGTGAAAAATATTGTATGTATTTTCTTCATCAACGCAGTCTTGGATTCCATTAAATATTTACTGCCTTGCTTTGGAGGTGATTTTTCAAGACGCGATAGAAAAATTTATGGACACCAGTTTCTAAACAATTATTGAAGAGATCAGTGCGAGAGGGAGCTATAATATGTGCAGAAATCTATTCTGGTACTAATCTCGTCTGGCCGATAGCTATTTTCTCATCAAGACTGAAAAAATGGTATAAACTTCACGAGCAGAAAATCTAGGTATACAAATTCAGAAGGCACACGTTCTGCTGTAAAATCAGACAAGGAGGAAAAGTCATGTGGATGGAAATAACTTTTTCATTCAAGCGATTGCTAATAGATACGAAATATTGATTCATCCTATTTGCAATTTCGTACTCATTATGAACAGTTTCCTTATTTATAGTGATTTCATGTGGGATATAGAAGAATTCGATGCGTTAATGTCTTTGAAATGCTACCAGATGAACTTTATGTCCTTTTCACCAGCAATTACACTACAATAATATTTTTCCCTTACATTCCTTGATAAGAGACGTTGTACTACTGTTCCACCAAGATTTATAATTCTGCCAATCTTTGTTTTGGCGATACATGTCACGCAATTTACTATCTATTTTTATATCGTCAGTGTACCATTCCGATTGTATGTGTCACTTAACCCTTTTGGATCTCAGTGGAGCATGTTTATTAAGTAAGGATAAAAACCAGTCAGACCAAACTTTGAACGCATTGTCCGGATAGTGATAAAAACGATGTGGATAGTTCATAAAGGAACAAATCGTTATCAAAATGATTGAAAGATCTGTATATAATATTGTTATGAGTATGTTCGCATGGTTTGACTAATTAATTTCGCGACAGGATAGTGGTCACTTAGAGCTAACGGGTTATAATGGTTTCGGACATGGATTGTGGGTGAGAAGTGTAAATGTGATCAATCAAAGTAGATGTTGACTTAGTTACCCTTCTTGGTTTATTAGTAAATTGGGTAAGGTTATAAGAGAGAATCATGTCCTCCCACTGTTTATGATTTTGATTCAAAAGATCTATGTTAAATTCGCCCATTATGATGAATTTCATATTATGCTTGGAGGGAGTGGCACGTTCAATTTCAGTATAAAAAATGTCAATCCAAGTAGCAAGCGAGTTTGGGAAACGGTAAGCTGGGAGTTTTGATTTAGAGAGGGGAATCTCTATCCATATAGATTTTACGGTATCACTTTCAAGATCTAATCTACGTTTGTACTTTAAATGACTAGAAATATAAACAACTATCCCACCGCCGATTCTGTGTACTTCACTAGCTTACAAGCAAAAGTCGCAGTTTCAGCCGGCACAGCACGTCTGTCACTTTGCAGGACTGTCATGTGTGACATTATTAATACCAAGTCGGTTTGTGTTAGCTGCATCTACTATGCCCTTTGTTCATACTGTGCTTTTCCCCATTATTTTGAAAGGACACATTTTCTATTGCGAGAGAATATCTTAGCAAATATTAGACTCCACTTTGACCATGTAGATTGACTTTGGAATGTGATATGGCCAGGTTCTGAAGTATGAATTTCATTTGAAATTGAAATTATGCAGTTCGGTGAACTTTAATTAGATTTTTTTTAGTGTTAATGATAATATATATTTTATAATCATTATATCGCTTTGCTAAGGATAATTATTCCCTAATGTAAAAGACTGACATGTCAATTTTTACTTACCTTAAGTCTGAAAGAGTGATGTTTGATTAGATTCCTTTGTAATTATTTCTAGCTCTTCCAGTTTGTGATGCTGGTCTTTATGTGCGAGTTATTAAACATTGCTGTTTCACGGCACATATGCTGACTGCCATGACTACTTGTCTCTCACATGGAAAGGTTATAGCAAAAATGGAGATAATTGTCATGCTAATCCGAAATATATCTACCTAATCTGGGGTGAAAAATACCACTTACAAGAAAAGAGATCCTTAATGCTTTCTGCTCATTAAACTTTCAACAAAGATCACTTAAAATGTTTTGATAGATAAAGACATATTTCACTCAATACATTTTAAAAGACAAACCATGCAGGCATTGTTATAAAATTACTGTCTGTAGGGGAGTATTTTAAATCATATTTGAAACTATGTGAGTTCAATATAAGAAGAATAGAAGCCAAGGTTTACCACTATCATTAAACAATGCCACCGTATTCCGTTCGGCAAGTTTTCTTTTGTTTGAAGCTGTGTTAAGCTTTATTGAAAACAATGCACCGAATTTAAAAACAAGATATGCTATTAAATGTAGGATAATAGTCTAGTGACATAATCAGAAATCCGATCTCTAAATAGGGGAGACGCTCTTGCTAGATACAATTACAACCCTGTATAAGTCTGCTGCATGGGATCACTGGAATACAATGGCTGACTGTTGTCAGTTTATTCACTCTCTTTTGTACTGTATGTACCCACTTCAAAAATTCATGCTATATCTGAACAGCAAAAATCACTAAAACAAAATAACACAGTTTTGCACAACTTGCTTCCACAATTCGATTACTTACTCTCTCAAAGCCAGTTCTACAACTTATGACGTAATGACCTCTCTCATGGACCTGGAAAGTGTTTCAAAATTAGTGTTGTAGTAGTTTTCTCTGCTGCAAGCACTGCAACTTTAGGTTTTGTCTGTTCTTTTTTCTTATCCTTAAATGCACGCGGCCTTTGTAAATTGATTTTTTGAGCAATGCTTCCTTACTTAGAAATACCGCTCTGTCTCCATTGACTGAAGCTGACATAGTTACATTATAAAGTATCGAGCTGCACGTTAGCCTAAGCAAATGATGATAATAATAATAATAATAATAATAATAATAATAATAATAATAATAATAATAATAATAATAATAAACATTGATATTTTTATATTGGAGTATATCAGTATTTTGCACGTTCATCAGATTATCAAGTCTGTTGGATCGCTTTGAAATTATACGTTTTTCATGAATGTGTGACTTGAACACCCAAAGCCTTCCTGGTCCTCGACCAATTGTCGTCACGTTTTCCGAGGTCTTTTTAGTTTACTCTGAAATTACACAGAGCCTAGTCAAGGCAAAATGTTATACGAAAGTAGACTCTGTCTGTTAATTATTTTCCAGTATCATCTCAAACAAATATAACTGACCTCGTTACTGGGGAGCATTTAATAAGTAGGTGTTTATATTAAAAGGTTGATCGTCACATTACCAGTTATCGCCACCACTGAAACATTTTTTTTAGGATTAATTAGACTATTTTAATTTTGAAAACAATAGGGTTTTCTTTTTGTTGTTGTTGTTGTTGTTGCCAAAATCATCTATTTTCTTAACTATCGCTATTTGATATATAAATTACATGTGGACTTTATTACTCCCTAATTACAAGGCATTATTTACTCCAACAGAAGTTGGACAGAAATACACGTTCAATTATGTATGAATTTAAAGAGAACAAGAATCAACAGTTTGTCAACTGGTGCGGACTGAAGTACAAAATCACAGAAGAGAACAAACATCTTTTGTTGATAGGATGTAATTTTCTGACACGTGATTCAAGCGATACACTAGTCATGCATAGTGTATATTTAATATATTTTGCAATTAAAAGAATTGATACATACCTGTTATGATCATAGCTTTCCGATCGTAAGAAAGGTGAAGAAAACCACGAAATACAGAACTCCAAATTTAAAAATATGTTCACTTCAATTCAAACAACCAGTTGCAAAAAAGTGTCCAACAAATCATAATTATTCTTGGCAAACAAAGCACTGAAATGTGAAAGTATCATCATCTGCCTCTTCTGTAGTGATGTCACTGTAAAGTTGATCGAAACAATCTCTACATATATCACACTGAAACCAGTTCACATTGATGTTGACATCTTCACTGGTAACAGGATCTGTCTGTGGTGGTTGTTTCGTTTCTCACCTCACGCTTCTTGCTTTCCTCCATACAAGCCATACATATTTCTTAATCCCCTCCTTCTCTGTTTCTCTTTTTCTCCTCCCATTATTCTTCTTCTCTTAGTGTATTTTGTCTTCTTTCTCTCCATTTCTATCTTTGTCTTAACATATTTCAACATTTCATCTCCTGTTATAATTAGAGTTTCAGTAACTCCTTCTTCTTGCAGTCGGTGGCTTGGCTGGAACAGGACGGAAGATATCTGCCAACTGCTCTGGTATAAACCCCTCAAGTACTAGTGGATTTCCTCCAAAATATCTCCCATAAGTTGTAAAAAGTGGAACTTTTGTGACGTTGCTGAAGAGACTAACTGAAGGCCCTGGAATGCACGGTTGTAAATCTTCTGCTATTCAGTCATTGGATGGATTCACGAGGACAACACAAGTGGTTGTGGAAGACAATATGGGTCTTATGGAAATTTAATAAGTTTTCGGACGGTATGGGACTTGTGGGATTTGAACATGGGCCAAGTTTTTGAGATGGATAATTGCCTTTTGGACTTTTACATGGGGTAAGTTGTAGGATGGTATGGGTTTATAAAACTGTAATACCAGAATCTGAACATGACGGATGTCATGATATTCATATATGGGAATGAAATAGAAGTAGACAAACACACATATAATGATAGACAAGCACCCACCTTAACAGACCACCGCACATCCCTAGTGACCAAAACAACACTAACAATCCAAAGGATGAGGGACGGTTAGGGTCAATAACACACATTTCTATACAATCCGGCATCTTCCATTATGACCAACACACGTCTTTACCATCCAAAACACATTATTTACAATCCGACACACACCCATTCAAACTCATATGTAAGAGATTAATAGGGCTCTTACTGACCATTACACGTCCTTAAAGACAAACACACATACAGTCCAACACCCATATAGCTTTTACAAATCAGCACACATCCTTACAATTCAACACCTACTTTTGCAAAACAAAAACAAATGTGTAAGAGATACGATATATTAGGGTATGATCACTAACACCTATTCTTACAGATCAACACGTTCTTTAAGGGTCGATAGTATGTTTGTGCATGTGTGAGCACTCCTACCTTTTTCAGAGATGATAGTATGTTTGTGTATGTGTTATCGCTCCTACCCTTGTGTGTGATAGTATATAAGTGTGTTTGTGGGTATAATGTGTGTATATTCCTACCCTTTTCGTTGGTTAGTAAGTGTAGATATTGGTCAGTAGATGACTGGGAGTTGGTCAGTCAAAACGGCGTGTTGGTTACTAAGTATAGTTTTAACTTTACGTTTTCCCTTGTCGCCATAGTGCCATACTAATGTTAAACCTATGGACATTTTTAACATAACCATTCCCCTTGTCCCTAAAATGCCTGTTTTTCTTTTTATCAAATAAAAGATTCCCACTTCTATATTTTTTATATTGTTAAATTTCCCTTGTCAGTATAGAGACATTTTAATGTTAAATTCTCCTGGTCTGTATAGAGCCATTTTAATGTTAAATTGCCCTTGTCCGCAAAGGGTCATTTTGTCAGTATAGGGTCATACGTCCAAGATGGCAGCCGTAATGTAAATTCCCGCTGTCTGTAATGGGTAATTTTTGTCCGGATATCGCCACACTATACTGCTAATGGGTGCTAGACAGATAGGTTATTATACAAGGAAAATAAGAATCAAACAAAATATTATGCCTGGACTCCCATTTAAACTGAGATGTCGATCCCCATCTGAATTGTAGAGTGTGTTATTGGTGCATCCAAAAATATTCTGTAATGTTACGCTCAATGTTGTTACTAAAGATTCTTGGTCAGGCAAAATCATCTATTGTATCCGATATTGGATGCTGTTTGTTTAGATAATGGGGTATCTTTTTTGAGGATGTCCTTTGGGTTTTCTTTTATTCTCACTTAAAATTATTCCCTTTTGGTCTAACCTACATGTTATTTGCGCATGTGTTCTTTTGGAGGTAGTCAACTATTTCTCGCAATTGTAAATGTATCCAAGAAATCCCGTGGAAATGCCAGCTTGGTTCAAAAGAATTTTTGCTTTTCTCCGTTGTTTGGCTCTGTCCGTGAGTCTAATGCTCCTCCATAATCGTTTCTTTCGGACCAAGCTGGCATTTCCAAAGAGACTGTGTTTGGAGTTCCTGAAATGCAAAATATTCAAGACGTGTTAGCACCTCGTTATATATTGAATGTGTACCCTCAAGTCGTTCGTGGAGATCTCGTGTTTCGAGGACCGGATTTCCCAGACGGAAAATATATTCACATTTATCATCACCAATATTATTTCGATGCCCTTACTACTATCTTAGGATTTCTTGGATACAGTTACTATTGCGACCAAGTGACTATGTGACCAAGGATTTTACAGTCGGGAGCAGCATATTCATTGTGGAGAGAGATGTCGTGGCTGTTTGAGGTCCAGACTATGCATGCCTGAAGGACAATCCAGACCATGCATTCCTGAAGGAGAATCTAGACCATGCATTCATGAAGGACAAGAACTCATTGCTCTGCTTGCAAATGAACATTCGTCAGTTCCACGTGTTACGAGCGACATCGCACGAAACAATTTCAACAACAGGAAAATGCTTGCAAATTATTGATAGTGTGTTCTACTTGTGAACAGCATGTTCAGACAACTAATAAAAAAATCACACATTTGTGCAGGAAAGAAAAGATGTCGTTTTTGTGACCAAGTAGTAGAATTAGATCATCAATGTTATATTCCAAAATATGAGAACGAAGTCAAGGAATTATCGCATGACAACCAGCACAAGAAAGTAAATGCAGGACCATCGTGTGGATTTTATCTTTTTTGACATTGAATATTCACAAGAGACTGGATTTCATATTTCTAAATTTTGTGTAGCTCATCGTGCTTGCGACAAGTGCATTCAAGAACATTTATTTCATCACTGTCCAAATGGTAGCGTGATTCCAGGAGGACGTAAAACGGCATTTTGTGACTCTTATACTCTTACTGATTTTAGACCCTACCGACGACACTTGGAGCGAAGAGGAGGTTCATCGCTACGGGAACTTTCATCAATATGCTACAGTCATGGCTCACAATTTCTCAGGCTATTACGGAGAATTTCTTTTTTGAAACATTATTCAAAACAAGGCACCGAATTTCCAACAGTCGTCATGAACGGAGCCAAACTCATATACATGAAAGTGGGACATGTGCAATTTAAAGATTACATTAGTTTTTTTTAGCCATGTCTTTGGTTAGAATGCCTAAAACGTTTGGAATGACTCAAACAGCTACCGGCTATTTTGTACACTATTTTTTTTACTGAAACCAATCAACACGTCGTGCTCCCGTATTTGCTTGAAGTTCATGACAACGATCCTGATGGTATGCACACAAAACAACAGGAAGCACTCTACGCTTGGTACCAAACTCACTCTTCAGACCATTTTGACTTTTAAGAAGGATTGATTGAAATATTGTCGATCCGATGTAGATATTTTACGACATTGTTGTGGAGAATGTTGACAACTATTTCTGGATAACGGAGGTATCTATCCCTTGAAGGAAGCGTCTGTGATTGCCAAAGCGTGTGAATTAGTGTACCAAAAGAAGTTCATGCAGGTGAACACACTAACCATGATACCACCTCAATCCATTCATGCGGTCAGTCGTCGATATTCAGCCAAAGCTTTGCGCTGGCCACATTACTTGAGTGAGAATCAAATACATCGATGTGCATTCCTTGTATCCTTGGGTGTGCATAAATGCTCGATTCATCACTGGTCACCCTGAAATATTGACAGAATACATCGACATAGAATATATTCCCCAGTACGAAAAGTTTGATCAAATGTAAAGTTTTCCCACCGACGAACTTTTACCATCCTGTTTTTACCTCATCATTGCCACTGAAAAGTGATATTTCCTTTATGTCGTACGTGTGCTGAAACGTGTAATCAAGACCAACCTTGTTGCCACGAAGACCAAGAACGCACTTTGACAGGAACTCGGGTGAGTGCCGAATTGTTTCATGCTCTCAATCGTGGATACCATTTGTCAAATGTGTACAAAATGTGGCACTTTCCTACAACAAAACAATAGCAAAAAGATGACGACGGCTAGCGGCCATCCTTCCTGGTGTCTGACTCCAAAAGTCAAATATGAATTCAAAGAACATTACCAATCATTAGAAGGCATCACTTTGGAACACGTGGAACAGAATGAAGGAAGACGATTGCTTGCAGAAGTTATGCTGAATTGTTTTTTGGGGAAAACTAGCTCAACGTCCAATAATTTCAAAGACGGAATACTTGATTGATCCAAGTCGATACCTTCAACTCATCGACGATAAAGGAAAATTCATTAAACACGCGGAAATCGTACGAGACGATCTGCTTTTGGCGAATTACGAATAATTGCCTGAGTTTGCAGCACCCCACGAGCTTGGTAATGTCGTCATTGTGGCGTACGTGACAGCCAACGCCTGTTTAAAATTGTACTCCGTTTTGGAATCTTTAGAAGACTGTGTCCTTTACTTCGACAAAGAGAGTTGCATTTTCATCAATCACCCTGGAGGCTATCCCCCACGCTTCGAATACGACCGTATAGTAGCTTGGACCATCGAACATCCGGCAGAGACCATCGAACATCCGGCAGAGACTATGTTGAGTTTTGTCAGTGGTGGACCAAACATTACGGCTATCAGTACAGAGACAAACAAGGAGAACTTCATACAAGTTGTAAAGTGAAATACTGACTATAAAATAGTGTTCCTGTCAAGAGGTGAACTTTTGACGTCTTAAAAGAAGCTTTAAAGTCAGGTCAAGATAAAGACTTTCGTGTGAAAATGATGGATCCTTACAATAGTGTACGCTTAGAATATCATCATACCGTTAGTTGACCCTTGGAATAAGTGTATCAGATAGTCTACGAAGACAAACGCGTGCGACTTTTCGGTCACAGCACGTTACGGTACTGGTACACCAATCTCCAGTATAAAATAGTTTCTCCTAACATCTACTAAATCTCTTTCGTTTATGATATTTAAATCAACTTCTCTTGATTTTGGATTAGTAATATCAAAATAAGTATATAAATCAAAATCCAGATTTAATACTAAATTCCAATCCCCCACTATTAGTATCGAATCATTGTAAAAATCATGTATTTTTCTGTGTAAGATTTCTGTAAAACGCAATTACCGGCTCATGGACTTTACCGGCTTTCTGGACTTCAAAGGTAAACTGTAAAAAAACGAGACGATAACTTTTTTTACTTTTTATATATTTTGTAATTCATTCATTGTACGTTCAGAAGCTGGTATTGCCTACTCTGGCAAATTCTTTTTCCGTATATTAATAGCTGCTAAAAATAGTGTACTTTGGACTAATTCAGGCTGATTTTTCGAGCACATTGGAGCGTCATTTTTGTCAGCTGTGTGCTTAGATTATGTACAATTTTCACAAGTACAATATGTAAAGAAATTTCAGCCACAGTACATGAAACGAGGTATGCCAACATTCTCTTCATTGTGCATGTTGCAATTTCAAACAATTTCACGTTACACTTGTCACTCTCTCAGAAGTACATAATCTCTGTAGAGCGTCTCCTTAAGATAAATGTATAATAGCCAATCATATTCAACTGCTCACGTGATGATACTCGCGTTTAACCAAAATTCGTCATTTGTACATGTACGTTGGACGTGCTGTAATATTGAACAAGACTATTCTACAGCATTTTGTCACATGTTTTGGACCATTTTGGAGGCAGGTAGGGAATTGAAGACATGAGCAATACTTAAGGATTTTCTTAAATGTAAATGTAAATGCACGCAGTATTGAAAGAACATTTGTGGGTATTGAAACATATAAATTTTTGATTCTTCTTGAAAACTTTCCGCTGCTGAGAAATACTGCCACTATTTCATCTTCAAACTCCAAAAACGTTCTAATAGTCCAAACCAAATTTACCTGGAAATATTACATTGCTTTATTTTCTGGAACATATTCATATTCTGGTAAAACGAGTTTTACGGAATATATACCTGCAAAATATTGGAAACATATGTCAAACTGAATATTCGGAAGACAATACTATGGCTATTTCTGGATTTATTTCGTGGAGAATTGGTTAAGAAGGTTAGTGCTTTGTTATTGTTTCTTCTTTTTTTCCCTAGTGTTGATTCAGTGCTTTCTTCCATCGTTCATCTACAGGATGGCACAATAAATACAATCAATTTTCAGTGCCCGTCAAAAAATTTTATTCTCTGAATCGATTTTGAAAATCTATTCACTCTCTCTCTCTCTCTCATTGTAATTTAGACTCTTATTCGCGTTGATTTTTTACCCCCCGCAATTTAAAGTTTTCATTCACTGAAAAGTAGTAATTCTTTTCTTGTTGCCATATAGTGGCAGAGCACATGAGTGAACGAACTCTCTGTCCTTCGTAGGAGGACAACCTCAAAGTTATCGGCAGAGGACCAGGTGTATGAGAAGGATTTTGTGAGCTATAGCAAAATACATATGATCTACTCTTAGATGATCAATTACCGGCTCTTTTTAAAATAAATTCCCAATGATCTCATATACATTTTCATGTCTTCCTTCTATTATACCATAGAGTAACAAGTTGTATTTTCTCTCAGGCTTTTCGAACATCAATATTTTCCTTTCAAGATTTTCAAGATCAAACTTTTCATTTTGTGTTTTCACGGCATTTGCCTTAGTTCTCTTTCTCTCTCTGTCTGTCTGTTTGTCTCATTCTATTTCTACCTCTTTGATTAACTCTAAGCCAAAGTTTACAATATGAATGTAGTAAGGGCTCTTGCATCAATTTTTGCAACTTCCATTTCATCCTTTGTTTTTCCAATCTCCTTCCTGAAATTCTCCATTATATGTCATAATTATTCGTCCAGCTGATCTAATCTATCTACAACCTTTTATTTTAATTATCAAACATGTCCCTCAGGTCCTTCCTGATTTTGTCCCATTCGGCCTCTCCTACTTCAACTGTAGACTGACTAGATTTGCCGTCACGAAGAGTCGCAGTATCAGGGTTACTAGCATTTTAGATTCTCAGTCCATAGCTTGTTTGAAGATGCCATTGTCGAAGATCAAATGCTCAGTGTGACTAAGCAACATTATTGTGCAATGTTTTATGATGGGTGGGTGGGTGCACACGCACTCAGCAACTAAATGTTAATGAAATCTCTACATTGTCAACGACATAAGCACATTACTTTATTATACTGTGATAGTCTATGTTTTAAATCACCTGATTCATACCGCTTCACATATCTTAAGCCGTTTGTGTAGTCCTTCTAGGCTAAAATAGAGAGAAATTTATTTGCTTTAAAATCTCCTCTTTTTGTGTTATTGCTATATCTATATCTTCACCAGAATCAGTGTCATTCCGATTGTTATTCGTGATTTGAATTTCCATTTCGATTTGATGTTCCTGTTTCAACAATTGTTTCTGTTTATCTTTTTATAAGAAATATCACTTTTCTCTAATGTCCTTGAGAGTAGCTCCCAACAAAAGTTGGTGATTGATATAAAAGAGCATATTATCTATATCCATTTCTATCACCTCCTTCTTGGGCAAAACTGAGTCTTGACAGATGATTTCAGTGATAGTTTGTTTAACTAAATTTACAGAATTATGATATCTCAAGAAACAGTTATCAAAAAGCCATACTCCATAACCCATATCAAAATTGTAAAATGTGCATTCTATAGTGTACACAGCCGATCTGATCCATATCAATGGTCAATTTTGACTGTTTCTACTTCTGGGATAAATTCCTTTGATTTCGGGAAAAAATCTAGCCTGGCCATTTTGAATTGAAGGGGAGGGAGGAGTCTTCTGTCTCAATGAAGAGCTCAGAGTTGAGTGATTAAGTGAACGTCAAGGATCTATTAGATATTCTTAATTCGTCATTCCCAAAACCCCGTTTCTTGCGCTAGGGTTATTGATTCTATTGATTCTAAAATAGTTGAAAGTATCATTGTAGGATTTTGTATTAAATTCGAATCACCATATAACATTGAAAAATCATTATTAAATTTGTGTGTAATATAAATTATACTATCATAAAAACTTGGATAACCTACATGCCTTTGGTCCATATATATTTATCAAACTTACTTATATATCTTGAAAAGAAATATCTATTCCCTCTCAGGTTTATTTATTTATTTATTTTTTATGAAAAAAATGGTGGCAGGCTACTGTTCGAGAATGTGATTTAAAAGAATGAAACACACAATCGTAGCCTCAAATGCACGAATGTATGTCTCTGATTCAAGTGTCAAATATGTATATAGTGTATACAACAAACTGAAATATATTTGACTTCAGTTAATGAAAGATATCTCATCTTTTCTTGCTTTTTCCTTAGCCACTGCAGTTTAGGGTTGCAACTCTGAAGGTTTCACCCATATTTGTCAGTGAATTCTAAACAACTTGTAAAACTTGTCATATAAACTAGAGACACATAGGACAAAATGGTTTCAAATTTGTAAACTCCCAGCTTATGCTGCAAAATTGAGAATGATTTGGTTTGGTGTTTTACGGCACAACAAGACAGGAGAGTTATTTAGTACCGAGACAATTGGAGTACAGTGCCTTGCCCAAGGACACACCACAGTACCCGAACCAGGCTGATCTGATCTTCCAACCCACACCCATTCGGTCTCGAGTCCGGCTTTCTAGCCACTGAGCAAGTAGACAATGAAAAGAAACAGAATCAGAAGAAAAATTCTGTGAAAAAAATAATAATTTAACTTCCGCATTGTTGCTCATTTTCAAAAACATTCTCTCGCGTATTTCTCTGTTATTGTTTATTTTAATGGCTATTCTAACACTGGTGAATATAAATGCAAAGTATTAGGAGAGCAGTATAGTATGGAAGGTAACTCGACCAACAAAATAAACGTGTACATGCTAGATTTGTTCCCTTTATACAAAAAGTGTACACAGTGCTAAGTATGTATGATTGAGATTTCAGTTTCAGATTTTTAAAAAGGAGAACACCAGCTGAAAACAGACTGATAAACAGTTCACCATAAACATTTATCTGTGAAATATGAAACAAGAGCTGTCAGAAGACAGCATGGCTCCCCTGTACACCAATGGTAACTAGTAATATTGGATGAAGACGTCCTTGTTGAAATTTTAAGGAAATTCTATCTTGCGATGCAATTACTTTAATTTTTTTACTGTTTATAATAACGGTTTAGCATCATAACACACTGTTGACAGCATAGCCTGCCTTTTGGGGACCAATAAACTAGGCATTTTCTATCGGAATTTCAGCTAATAGTAGAAGCATGCAAATGGAATAATATTAGCAATGTACTCTCTAATTGCGGATTTACCTGATTGACTACCTACCATGATCAACATAGATGATAAACATACATATAAATGTACTTGTAGAACCTACAGTGCATAACACACATACCAAGCAAACATCTTTGAGAAAAGCCAACGAAGCATGAAATATATGTCATACTGACCTATTTTTGGAATGATGGTGTCATGTATCCGACAAAGTATGTACACAAAGGTACACAACCCTACCTGTAAAACTGCTTGAGAAACTGACCTAAAAGCACAGATAAAATATGTGGATGCATGAATGTACGTCATGGCGACATACTTCGATGTGATGATCCAGTACTCCATATAATGGATCTATAGACAAGACCACATATTTGTACACTCAAAGTTGCATGATACACTTACCATATGTCTAAAGTTAAAGAAATTCTGTGAAGCGGGAAGTATAAGACAGGGTGACCTACTTCTTGCATGACAGTTATATTCTGTCCAAGTTGGATCCACTCACTAAATTGCAAGACACTGTCTGTGAAAGTGACAAAGGAGGAATGAAACTAGTTGAACAAACACCTATATCAAAACCAAAGCACAATATTTCTGAGAAAACAACTTAACCAATACCAAAACCAAGAACTAGTCTAACGAAAAATCGAACAATTGATAAGCAAGTACCAAAACCAAGTCTGAAGTAAAAACAAACGTAGCCAGTCCAAACACCAGTGCTTATTCGGGACGAACATAAAAAAAAAAAGAAAAACAGAACCAGAAGATTGTGATGAAGAAAATGATGATGACAATGTACCTATTGGGCATGCTTTCAAAATCGAGATTATGTTAGCAAACAAATTTGCAACAAACTATTAAACTTAACCCAAATCTGAAAAAGGGGCAATCAGTATAAAACAATTTGCAGAAAATAACCGAGAAGAGATATAAAACGTTTTGAAAAATGAACTAAGTGTAAATAAGGGTGTGAAATTTCAGCTTGTATGAAAAAATAGGTTTTAACAAACCTGAAAAATCTGATGACAAAATAGAAACTTTTTTTCAAGCAAAATGACACCAATTTTAAATAAGTAGGAAATCAACAGATGCACTAGACAAAGCGATTGTCAGAATTAGAATGGATCTTGATGACATTTAGGGCAACGAGTCAGGCTGAGCAATGAATGGTGCATAATCATTACTTATCAATATTTCAAAGTATATCCCATTTAATGGATCATCATCCACAGATCTAGCTAAAAGAATAAAGGTAACAGAATCATGTGTAAACATTAATAACAATGACAATCGTTGCTTCGAATGGGCCATATTTTCTATTTTGCATCCGCCAAAGAAAGATACACAACGATGCACAAAATACAAGGGATGGTTTGGGAAAGAATTGAAATTTGTTGACATAGATGTCCTGGTAAAACAGAACTAGTTCAACAAAAACGTTTTTATTCGAGGCAGAATAAGCATGGTGGGTGGTTTACTAGAGCTAACAACAAATACTTGAGGGATGCTTACGACCTCCATAAACCATCATCATACATTGTGCATTTAGACGAACATAGTTTGCATTCATGGGCTATGAAACCATTGCCGTATTCCGATTTCAAATGGATTGATAAAATTGGTATTGAAAAAAATATTCGATACACACGTCAACATTGATTTTGGCAATTTTGTCGAGTTAATATTGAGTACCCGGAATCATTGCATTAGATGCATTCACACTGCCCATGATATCCTGAAAATATTCAAGTGCAAAATGATTGGTTATCACCTTACCAAAAACAATGTCTGGCACAAAACAAAAAGAAGTACAATGTCCCGAAATTTTGCCAAATTTAATGAAAAAAGAAAAGTATATTGTCGATTACAGAACCTTAAACTGTTGTATACCGACACTGATCTATACGGACACAACAGTGTCGGTATACAAAAGTGTCGGTATAGATCAGTGTCGTATACAACAATGTCGGTATAGGTCAGTGTCGGTATACAACAGTGTCGGTATACATCAGTGTCGGTATAGATCAGTGTCGGTATACAACACTGTCACATTGTTGTATACCGACACTGTTGATGTATACCGACACTGTTGTATACCTACACTGATGTATACCAACATCGTTGTATACCGACAATGTTGTATACCGATACTGATATATACCGACACTGTTGTATACCGATACTGATCTATACGGACATTGTTGTATACCTACAGTGTTGTATACCGACACTGATGTATACCGACATTGTTGTATACCGACACTGTTGATGTATACCGACACTGATGTATACCTACATTGTTGTATACCGACACTGTTGTATACCTACACTGA
Source organism: Margaritifera margaritifera (assembly GCA_029931535.1). Lineage (NCBI taxonomy): Eukaryota > Metazoa > Mollusca > Bivalvia > Unionida > Margaritiferidae > Margaritifera > Margaritifera margaritifera. The sequence goes on along the minus strand of JAQPZY010001582.1, from coordinate 3,135,807 downwards.
TCGATACCGACATTGTTGTATACCGACACTGTTGATGTATACCGACACTGTTGTATACCGACACTGATGTATACCTACACTGTTGTATACCGACAATGTTGTATACCGATACTGTTGATGTATACCGACACTGCTGTATACCGACAATGTTGTATACCGACATTGTTGTATACCGACACTTTTGTATACCGACACTGTTGTATACCGACACTGCTGTATACCTACACTGATGTATACCTACACTGTTGTATACCGACAATGTTGTATACCGACACTGTTGTATACCGATACTGTTGATGTATACCGACACTGATGTATGCCTACACTGTTGTATACCGACAGTGTTGTATACCGACACTGTTGAGTACCGATACTGTTGATGTATACTGACACTGATGTATACCGACACTGCTGTATACCGACACTGATTCCTTGATATTTGAGGTATTTACTGTATTTATGGATATCAAGGAAAGTATTCATTCGACACGTGCAAATATTCTAAAAATTATACTTTTTATTCAACTCACACAACTAGCGTTTGTGGCAAGTTTAAAGATGAGGCAGAGGGTAAGATTATTGAAGAGTTTGTTTCCCTCAAGTAAAAAATGTACAGTATACAATTCACTAATGACTACGTTCGCAAATCTAAAGGTGTCACCAAGGATATTGTTAAAAGAAAACTAAATCTCGAGTTGTATCAAAAATACTATGCTTGGGGGCAAAGAATAGACAAATGAAATGAATACTATATGATCAAAAAAAGTATAACCTTGGCGTGTACAGTACGAACAAGTCAAATCACAACGTTGGCGTGTACTGTACCAACAAGACAAATCACAACCTTTACGTGTACTGCACGAACAAGACAAATCATAACCTTTGCGTGTACTATACGAACAAGACCAATCACAACCTTGGCGTGTACTGTACTAATAAGACAAATCACAACCCTGGCGTGTACTGTAAGAGCAAAACAAAACACAACCTTTACGTGTACATTACAAACAAGACAAATCATAACCTTTGCGTGTACTGTAATAAAACAAGACAAATCACAACCTTGGCGTGTACTGTACGAGCAAGACAAATCACAACCGTGGCGTGTACTTTACGAACAAGACAAATCACAACCTTTACTTGTACTGTAAGAACAAAACAAGTCTCTCTGCATTGGATGACAAAAAGTATAATATTGATGTTATAAAGCAATTTATCCCATGGTCAGTACAATAAAGCAATTATCACATGGTCAGTACAAGATAAAAGAGTTAAATAGTTAAAATTTTGTTTATCTTTCAATGGTACCCACGAATTAAATTGTGGGCCATATCCCTTCCAATTAACAAACGCTTGGTTCTTTTTATAACCACGTTTCAATATCTTTTCAATTATAAAAAATAGATCGATATGATTATTACAATTAGGTTCATAGAATGTGTTATCAATTCTCTTGTCATTTAGATCTGAAATGTCATTCACAATTGGGTTAGCTGACCTAATTCTCGTTAATTTATATAATTCCTCGTTCCAGCTGGGTGTGTACCCTTTTTCAAATGTTGATTTTTTACGTGAAAGTCTTACGATATCACCTATTTAATATTTTGGTTTTCATCTTTCAAAACCAGAATACCCATATAGACATTGCATGTACGAAGCATGATTAATTTTTCATATTCCTTTCTGCTTGCCTCTATTGGCGTCATTTTAATACTGTTACGTTTTGTATGTTATATTTATCTTACATTTTTGGTAAAACATCCACATATTTATTTGTGTTATTTGCTGTGAAATATTTACACATTAGTTTTTTAATGTTCGATAAAATCTTTCAACAACCACAGCTTCACCTTCGTTGTAATTGTGATACATTTCTATGTTGTTATCATGCACGTTTTTAAAATATGTTTTATTGTAAAATTCACTCCCCGTGTCTACACCAAGTTTATTATTAAATTCCATGAGTCTACACCAAGTTTATTATTTTTTCAAAAGCACTGGTTATATCAGTTCCAGTTTTACTATGGATTGGTATACTCCATGCGTATTTATTGGTATACTCCATGCGTATTTATTGGTTTACTCCATGCGTGTTTATTGGTATACTCCATGCGTGTTTATTGGTATACTTCATGCGTGTTTATTGGTATACTCTATACTCCATGCGTGTTTATTGGTATACTCCATGCGTATTTATTGGTATACTCCATGCGTGTTTATTGGTATACTCCATGAGTGTTTATTGGTATACTCCATGCGTGTTTACTGAATGTGTCTATCACGTCTAGTAAATACGTATAACCTTTGCTGCATTTGCTAAATCTGTTCATAAAACAGCTAATCAGTTAGAATTTATTTTAGCAGTTATTACAAGGCGTGGGGCGAACGTTCTAATGATTGGTTTACGCAGTTCCTCAGCTAACTGTGTAGTCCATCTCAACGCCTCTTCTAGTTTTCATTTTGGTTTACCTAAACCGACCTTATGTTTAGCGCTAATGATTGGTCTGACATCGAATTGTTTTAATGCTTTCTGACTCAGTTGTTTATCATTATGCACATTCAACTCATCCAAAATTTGCTTGTCACATTGTGATTTATTATTAGTATTTTCATCATAGCATAATCATGTTTTATACATATTTCATGTCACGTATTCACTGGTCGGCCATTATGTAATGGATTGCCAGGTCCGCAGTACTCATATACTGGCAATTTTAAAGCTTCTGTGATAATGGTGGTAGGATTTTTGAATGGATATCTATTTTACCACCTTTTGTGATGGTAGAAATTTTTTTTTTTAGTATTGCATATTGTACAATTACCTTTCATGATATTTCTACCAGTTTTTGCTTGTGTGATAAACCTCATTATCTGTATCGGTGTATGACAAACAATATGATTTCATTTTATAAAAATTATATTACATAGTTTTTGGCAGAAATTTTGTTTTCGTTCTTCCACATATTGTGCATACTCCTTTCGTGATATTTCTACCAGCTTTAGTTGATTGTTTGTGTCTATTTGTTTCATGTATTTAACTTTATGTATCTGTCACTAAGAATTACAGCATAACAGTTATACCCAGTTTTGTACCTGCGAGGTATTCCAAAGTTCGGATGAAACACTAAGGCTTGGTTTAATTTTCGGCATCCACTGGCTAATAAGTCTTACTTTTTGAAAATGCACCTCGTGATATATTGTCTGGTGGATTTCGGTCTTATGTTGAAAATGCCCCACTTGATATATTGTCTGGTGGATTTCGGTCTTATGTTGAGAATGCCCCACTTGATATATTGTCTGGTGGATTTCGGTCTTATGTTGAGAATGCCCCACTTGATATATTGTCTGGTGAATTTCGGTCTTATGTTGAGAATGCCCCACTTGATATATTGTCTGGTGGATTTCGGTCTTATGTTGAGAATGCCCCACTTGATATATTGTCTGGTGGATTTCGGTCTTATGTTGAGAATACCCCACTTGCTATATTGTCTGGTGAATTTCGGTCTTATGTTGAAAATGCCACTCATGATATATTATCTGGTGAATATCGGTCTAGAATGATTTTGTGTTTAACGCCACGAAATATAGTATTTAAGTCAGGGCATATGCCGAAGATGCTTGATAATGGCAGGGAGACAGTCAGCAGTTTGTTTCCTATTTTCAGTGTTTGCCTTTTTGTGAAACCTTCATTGTCACCAGATATGAAACCGCTGTCAACTAATTCACGGAATGCAGCTCCATTTACAGGGAGGTCATCTGCAGTTGTTGTCACAGGTAATAGTGCAGTACCACTCTTGTATAATTTGATTGACGCATCACCAGGCGCAGTATCTTTAAACCATGACATATGGGTTACACTGCTGTTTGCATACTCATTGCTATACGAAATCAATACCTTTACTGTGCTGACTTATGGTATATACGAAGTTATTGGTTCAATAATGTTATTATCCAATAGATATTGAGCAATGTGAAACAATAACCAAATATTATTAAACAATCAAATCACATTATCTTCAGCCTAAATACTATTATCAGCTTTCTTGTGTAGCCTTCCACGAATTTCGTTTAAATCCATGTCTCTGTCCAAGGTTTCGATAATATGCGAATATATATATCTTTATTCATGTTATTGGAATCTCTAGATAAATACTTCACGTATTCAACTTTTTGTGCTGTCATCGACTGGTATATTTTCAAACACATTCAAATAGGGTGGAACTCTTTGAGTCATGATATATATATATATATATATATATATATATATATATATATATATATATATATATATATATATGATAATAATAATAATAATAATAATAATAATAATAATAATAATAATAATAATCGACTATTCCCATTTGCCAGTTGGTTGATTGTTTCTTTGATCCCATGCGATATATTTGCTGGTTATTTTGCTGCTTCAATTATTTTTTCAACTGCTTTAGAACCTAACTGTTTTGTTTTCTGATCAACTTGTCGCTGAGCACTCTCTAGTAATTTAGCTCTGCTGCTAATGGTTTAAAAGCATCTTTGCATATCGTTGGTAAATTGCATGCTATAATCTTTGATGAAGAACTAAATACATTCTTTATGGCATCAAATACATTTACAAAATTACTTCCGCTAATTATTTCTCGCTTTGTGTGCTTTTGATTATATACACACACCTTTCAATTATAAATAGAAAGATGTTCTCTCATAAATTAAATCAACTGTATCATTAACTCGCAGACTCATTTGCTCAGACGTCCAGTACAATCCCAGGTGGATGGTTTGGACTAAAGCCAATTATTACGTCTGAGTTTGATCCATTGACATCGCTATCAGTTATAAAGAATCAATATCAGTGATATTCACTGTTCTGTCGCTGATATTTGTCTCCAGTGTTAATGTATTGTCATCAAATTCTAAGATATTTATTATGGTATTTGGCATAGTAAAATCCACCCTCAATTCATCTTTCAGTACTAATCTTGATCGCAGTGTATTGTAATCAGATTCCATATTGATTATTTATTTTCCGTCAGTCGCAAACAACAATCGGCGTATTGCGTTGTTCAAATCAATAATATTGCATGTCGCCTGCGGTATTATTTTGTTGACCTGCATTGTTCCGTCATGATAGCGAAAGGTATTGTTGGAACTATTAACAATAAACCATGAGTACCAAATATCTGTTGATATCAATCCACTGTAACACAATTTATTTATATGAAGCAAAACCGAGGTTGAAAATTCTGTTGTAAAATTTTGGAAGTTACCATATGTATACTTCTAACTATCAAAGAATAATATTGTTTCCATCCCTTCATATAATATAATTATATAGTATCAATATAGTTGTCAAAAATATTTTTATATTCTGTCTTAATTATTATGTTATCATTAACATTTTTTTTTATCCCAACAATCTCGCTATCAATGGATTGCTCGTGTTCTCCATATTTTCAGATACGCACAGTATTTCGAGTCTCTTTACTAATTGTTTTTGATCCTTACGAAATCGTATATTGCGTCCATTTTTGATACCTTTAAATTTGTTTGATCTGTTATTTGCTGCTGCAAATCCTGATAAGTCATAGAATTTTTTTTTTAAAGTAGTGATGACATTGTCATTGTCGTTTTGCTATTAGATCAATAAAATCATAGTCAACCTTTTTCTCAGAACACATTTGCCATTCTTGTTCTATGACTCCAATTTGAGTGTGGCCAGTTTTCTGGATCAACATATAACTTTTCAAACTTTGAATCAGAGTTAGTTTATAGGATTTAAATTTAGCTGCAATATCAACATCGAAATCATATTGGATTTCTAATCCCTGCCTTCTGTTATGTCACCTCGCTGCCCAGCGCTTTGCATTGTTATTCTATTTGCCTTCGCACGCTTTTATATTTCGTTTATTATCTCAGGTCCTGGTGGCAATCTATCTACAAATAAAAAGTGAAAAATATCTTGTAACTTTGTGGATACCTCTTTTCTTTCCTTTCGTTTCGCTCAAAAAATCGTCAAATTCACACTGCTCACACAAGCTCTAAGATCAGCTTCCGTGATGTTTAAATAATATTGGGTTTGAATGCGACTGGACAAGACTAACCTTTTTTCCAGTATAATCCAGTTTTCTCTGCAATTTTCCTGCAGCAGTGTAACAAGACTCTAATACCGTATATACTCGCGTATAATTAGAGTCCAAATGCAAACAACATAGATCCTGATCTGCTGTCGCATAATGCGCTGGCAGATCAGGGTCTATGTTGTTGTTTTTTTCTACTAATTAGTCCCTACAAACTGCGTAGACCCAGATCTGCCCGCGCATTATGCGACGGCAGATCTGGGTCTATGCAGTTTGCAGTTGGTATCAGATATACGCGAGTATATACGGTAATCCCTTTTCGAGAGGATCATGTGACGTGTTGTAATGTTCACAGCTCTAAACATGCAGGCCCCTCATTTTCGATAGATATGAATTGCTAGTCAATTATGATAAAGGGGTGGTACAAGTCACAATGCTAATTTTAAATCTTATAAATATCTTATACACGATCAATGGTGGCAACTGAGAAAAACACAAATCTTCATTGTTATTAGGAATTTTCGTCCCTTAAAAAGTCTACAATCAGAGTAATACTGAAGCACGCAGATTGAAATACTGCTGGAAGTTGTCTGCCAAGTTAACGATCAGAGCACTACTGAACCACTCAGATAGGAATACTGCTGGAAGTTGTCTGCCAAGTTAACGATCAGAGCACTACTGAACCACTCAGATAGGAATACTGTTGGAAGTTGTCTGCCAAGTTATCAGAGTACTATTGAGACACTCAAATGGGGTGTCTATCACTTTAACAATCAGAACACTGCTGAACCACTCGGATGGAAATGCTGTTAAGTCGTCTGCCAGGCTAACAATTAGGGCACTGCTGAACCATTCTGACGGGAAAACTGTTTTGAAGGTGTCTGTCTCCTCTGATTTCGGCAAGTCGTGAGAATGGCTGAGTGTAAATGATGACAATGGGAATGACAAGTATAATCTCAATACTAACACGCAGGCACACACATATTCTCTCTCACTCTTTCTTTCTCTCTCTCTCTCCAAGAGAGATTCTCATCCCAGATTGTGACCAAAGTTGACTTTTCCCAAGACTCGAATTAATCGGAGCAGGTCCCTAGTAAGCGTAAACGTTTGAAACTAGCACACGTGGAATTGAGGGAAAAACACAAATAAAAAACAAAACAAAAAAAGCCAACTAAAACAACCAAACGAACACGCAAAAAAAAAATCCCTCTCGTGTCTTTAAAGATAATCTAAAATATTTAAAAGTGTTTCTTGATAAACGAATATAATTAAATCAGTTGTTTATTGGAGTATTTACATCAGTTTCTAATAGATTATATATATATATATATATATATACACACATATATATATATATATATATATATATATATATATATATATATATATATACACACATATATAATCTTAAAGCTAATACAGACGACATTCAGTTTCTTACAATCTGAATTTCACGCTGACGTTCAAGCTCTGTACAAGTTAGCCGCCCTCAGGATGGCGATAACTACAGAGAGAGAGAGAGAGAGAGAGAGAGAGAGAGAGAGAGAGATAGAGAGACTATGTGTTCAAAATCTTATAAAATAACATTGTATTAGTGTGGCCTTTCTTTGACCTTGTCTGTACTCCAAATCGTTCTGTCCACTCATGTTTTTATTAAATATTCATTCAGTCATGTGTATACATTTGGTTTTTTGCGGAGTTTTGACCCTTATGATATTTCTGACAATATTTAGATTTTTGTCAGAGGTAGATTTAAAACAAGGGTTAATAAATAACTCTTTATTGTTAAAATTGCACACCTGGTAGTCTTTTCTAATTGAAATACAAGCTGAAAAAAATCTTCAAATTTGAGGAATTCTCCAATTTTCTCAGCAATAAAACAAGCCTATTTTCAGGAAAATGCTGAATATTATGGCTAAGTTTCAATCCTTGATGGATAATTAAATTGAAGTGCAACACTTATAATTCCAAAGGAATAAATATAACTAAGATATTGAAAAACCTCAATTTGAGGAAGAAAAATTGAAATGTTTAGTGATTACAGGGCCTAATTTAGCCACAGAATAATTCACACAACTCGATAATCATGATTGAACGTTGAATCTGTTCATGGAAAATACAAGCTACAATTTCCTCCCGTTCTCAATTTATCTGACACATTTTCTGTTAAAATTCCTTCTTGTCATTGTTTCTAGACCTGTAATTCGCTTGACGGTGTTAAACTAAGATACAATGACTGATTTGTATCTAAAGTCCACAGCAATTGTTCATAACACTGCACTTACAAGTTTAAAAGTACACGCTAACTTTAACAGTTCTGATTGTCTACTTTCAATAGAAGCGCTGGGGCTCCCATGTAGAAAATTATATGCGATGGAGAGTGATAATAAATCTAGAAAACACACACAACTTCTGTGTTTGGCTAGGTATGAAAAATCTTTATAAAATATGCTATAAAAGAAATATATTATACTAATTAGGTGTCAGTTGTTGCAAATAAATACAGATTTTGTGACATCAAGGGGTTATTGAGGCCCCTTTCATAACCGTTGCTTATTTGGGACAATGGACAACTGATGGGTTTGGTTTATTTATTAAATGCTTCCAACCAGGAAAAATTGGCTTCACGGTATAAAAAAGATACCTTTCTTAACCAGTGTCGACACATATTTCTTTCATTTGGTTTATTTAACTTGCTAATTTGAAGACTGTGAACCTGGTTCGAATTTTTCATTTCGAAAAATGGATTGCGTAAGGATCCGTGGAAATTCTTCTTCGCCAAATTAGGTGATTAAAAAAAAAACAGAATATTCTTACGTAGGTTTCGAAGGTCAGCAAAGGAAACAGGTAAATAAGAGAATCAGAGACAATTTTAGTAAATGAGTTCAGGATTGCCATTATAAGAGTTTAATATTGTGTCTTCTGCATTACATATATATATATATATATATATATATATATATATATATATATATATATATATATATATATATATATATATATATATATATATATATATATGACTGAAGCTGCTCTCGCTTCTTCGAGGTCTTGCTTATTTTCATATTATGTCTAAATTAAAAAGCAGCGCCAACGCCCAGTCCTTGTAGACTGGATACGCGAGACTCGTGGTAGGTGGATGAAGAATCCATGATGTTTTTTTTTTTTTTTTTTTTTAGTGAAAAGACCAATTGTCGCAATTACAAGTAAGGCTGCAACGTTACACGTGTAAAGGGCTTAGTTTAGTTTACTGACTGTAAATGTGGACAAAGTCGGTAAACGTGTAAACGAACTTGCTTTTGCCCGTCAGTGACGCAGGGACTGTCCATTCCAATTAAATTATATACTTCCACATCTCTGTTTTTGAGGACTGTTTAGTAGGATTTTTGTGGTAACTCTTTTCTTAAAGTATGATTTTCTCATGGAATATGGTATAAAGTATGTATGATTTTCTCATGGAAAATGGTATAAAGTATGTATGATTTTCTCATGGAAAATGGTATAAAGTATGTATGATTTTCTCATGGAATATGGTATAAAGTATGTATGATTTTCTCATGGAATATGGTATAAAGTATGTATGATTTTCTCATGGAATATGGTATAAAGTATGTATGATTTTCTCATGGAAAATGGTATAAAGTATGTATGATTTTCTCATGGAAAATGGTATAAAGTATGTATGATTTTCTCATGGAATATGGTATAAAGTATGTATGATTTTCTCATGGAAAATGGTATAAAGTATGTATGATTTTCTCATGGAAAATGGTATAAAGTATGTATGATTTTCTCATGGAATATGGTATAAAGTATGTATGATTTTCTCATGGAATATGGTATAAAGTATGTATGATTTTCTCATGGAAAATGGTATAAAGTATGTATGATTTTCTCATGGAAAATGGTATAAAGTATGTATGATTTTCTCATGGAATATGGTATAAAGTATGTATGATTTTCTCATGGAATATGGTATAAAGTATGTATGATTTTCTCATGGAAAATGGTATAAAGTATGTATGATTTTCTCATGGAATATGGTATAAAGTATGTATGATTTTCTCATGGAAAATGGTATAAAGTATGTATGATTTTCTCATGGAATATGGTATAAAGTATGTATCATTTTCTCATGGAATATGGTATAAAGTATGTATGATTTTCTCATGGAATATGGTATCTCAAAGACGAAGCAGAAGTTGACGAGAATTGGTTGTAGCACACATTACACAACATTACACAACAAGCTGATTTATAGATAATGGGCATACAAATATCTTAAACAACATTATTTGCCTTTTGAAACACATGCGTTTTTGATTCCTAAAATATTATTCTGACGAAACACTATTTATAGTTTGCAAGCCACTGCATAGTTTCTTATTCATTGTAAACCCTACATAAGCATCATGTGCGCATGTCCAAGTAGTACGTCCTCTTGCATCATATATATATATATATATATATATATATATATATATATATATATATATATATATATATATATATGTATGTATGTATGTATGTATGTATGTATGTATGTAGCGGTTGGAAACAATATCAAGACTATCCTAGGGATGTTTTACTGAAATTTATCAGATATATTCAACAAAGACAAGTCTTGCAAACTGAATCCTGTCATAACAAGAGGTAAAAGACGTAGAGCAAATTAAACATTTGCAAGTTGAGAGATGTACGGCATGCACATTATAATAGCAGTCCGCTGTTCAGTAAACCAAACGGGTAAATACGGAGAAACGATAGTAGTAAAGGGTGGGTATCGAGGTACGGGTGGCACTTGGGGTACCATGGGAATTTAACATAGCGGGTGGCACTTGGGGTACCAACGGGAATTTAACATAGCGGGTGGCACTTAGGGTACCAACGGGAATTTAACATGACGGGTGGCACTTTGGGTACCATGGAAATTTAACATGGGGGCCTATCAGGGTACCAACGGAAATTAACATGGCGGGGTCTCGACGGGTACCAACGGGGGAAAAAAATAATAAAAAAAAAATAGAGAGAAGTAGGGCAATCATTGGAAAATTAATCTTTTCTTGAAAAATGGGTGGCCCTGAAAAGGGCCGTTGGAGAGGATTACTTTTTCCTCCAACATTGAGTGAGGAAGCCTAGGAAGGTGTGGGTCTTTTTTTTCTTCTGGAGTGGTGGTGAAGAATTAGGCAGCCAGTCGGGATGTTCCATTCGTCTGAACTTATCCTGGATTTTCATCTAGTTCAAATTCAGGCGTTGGAATTCCTTTTCTTTCTGGGACTACTCCTTCTTACTTCGTTCTAGAGCCCACAAGGTCTTAATGTGGGCCACTTCCTGTTCCAAAACTTTTTTTAACAATACCTTGACCATGTAAGGTTCACCTGTTCTCGCCTGACGTTAGTGGGGGGCGGATAGATCCACCAATCTTCTTGCACTTGGTGAAGAAAGTACTCCACCCCATCCAGTAAGTCTAGCGCCGTCTTGATGAACCCCACACGACAAGGGGTTGAGGAAGTTTTTTGGGATTCCTCCACCAAGACATCGTTCACCAACCTCCTCGCTGAAGTCAGAGCCGCTAGTTGGCTGGTGACGTATGGCTTGGTGGCAGGATATCTCTACCAACACTCCATTCTTTCCATCAAGGACTCTACACCCACCATCACATCCCAGGCTTCCTGCAATAGTTCAATGGTATTCATTCTTCTTGTTGAAGTGTGAATGGCGCGACTGCGGAAGGCGCCGCTTTATATGCTAGAAGCACGGACGTGAAGGAAAACATCCTTTTTTTCCAAAGATAATAAATTTATAAACACAAACAAACACAAACACACATTCCTTTTTTTATTTTTTTTTAATCGAACACACACCATCCATATTTTATTTTTTATTTTTTTATCAAACACACACTATACAAATACACTTTACAAACACATACAAAGGAATGGGAATTTGTTAAGGAGTGACGAATACAAACACACAAACACATATGGCAAGTATAAAAAATTAATCTTTTCTTTGTTAATGGGTGGCCCTGAAAAGGGCCGTTGGGTTTTAAAGTGTATCTAGAGGTGTGGGCACCTCCCTGGTTTGGCCCGACACGCAGGACAGCTCCCTCTCCATGTTGCTGCACTCATGCAGCGTTTATTAGAGTTGTTCAAGGCCGACGGAGGATCGGTTGTTTCAGGCTCCCAATCCTCCGTCGTCATCTGATGCGGCCTGATGGGGATCTTCTTCTCTTTTTCCTCCTCCTCCCTCTTCACCCCTATGACGTCATTCTAGGCTTCGCGGATTCTGCACTCCATCACCCCTACCAAAAAAAACCACAGACCCAGTACGCGGACCTAAAAGAATATACTTTTCCAAATTTTTTTTATCAAACACAAATAAACACACTCTATACAAACATTTATTTTTTAAATTTTTTATCAAACACAAACATACCATTTTTTATTTTTTATCAAACACAAACAAACACACCACACAATCCTTTTTTGATATTTTTTAATCAAAACACACACCACAACCATCCTTTTTTACTTTTTAAATCAAACACACACCTTTTTTTGTTTTTTTCTTTAATTTTTTTATCATACACACTCTATGCAAACACACTCTACAAACACATACCAGGAATTGGAAATTTTTTTGAAGTGGGAAGACAAACACACAAACATACACAAACACACATGGCAATGTAAGAGTAGTTATCTTTTCTAGAAATCTGGGTGGCCCTGAAAAGGGCCTTTGTTGTTAAGAAGTTATGTTTTTTTTAACTTCTAGTAGCAGTAGCAACCGCAGCAGGGCGGCCACGTCCACGGGTCTCGTGGCTGCTGTAGGACAAGCTCTCTTTCTGGTGAAAGAGAAGGCAAACTCATCGCAATCCATTTTGCAACTGACTTCTCCGTCTGGTAGTTTCATGGACTGCAAGAGTTGTAGCTGCTGCTGTTGTTGTTGTCTTTGCTGCTGCTGCAGTCTTTGTCTCTCCTCCCATTCTGTTCTGTCCCTGATGATTTCTTCTCTTAGGACTTCTTCCACCAGATCATGAGCCATTTGTAGGAAGATCATCGTCTTTCTCTCAGGGTTGTTCTGAAGCAAATGATGCTTCACCCTCTGCATGTTCACCATAGCTTCGTTCAACTTGCTTATTTTGGCTGCCATCTTCTTGAAGTGTTGAGATCTTGACGAGTCAACGAGAGTGACTACACTGGCCAACGCACCGCTTTATATGCTTTAAGCGCGGACGCAATGGAAAACATGGTTCAGATCGATAGTGAGAAATGGATAGAGTGGGTGACTTCAGATCGATAGAAAGAGATAGAGCATATCCATTTTTTATTTTTTTCAAATTCAATAAACCACACAACACCATTTTTTTCAAAAAATCAACATTTTTAATGAACAAGAAGCTTTAAACATAAAATATCAAACTAACAATCAACAAGATATTAAACAGGAACGTATTTACAGGGTTGACAACGTTGGGAAGGTAAACTGAACTTCCACTTTTCTACATCTACATCATTCTGATACACACTACGTTTCTGAGCTAAAGACAAGAGATAACCATAATGTTCACAAAACCATCGTTCTACTTTAGCATCGTTTCGAGCATACTCCCTATCAAAACAAGTCACTAAATGTTCTAAGGAATATCCGAGACTGCGTTGATGAAGAAAATGTACACGATATTGTCCGCACACCATAGAATCCGATCCTTGTAATCGGGCATTATTGAATCGAGTGGAGATGGCATTTCTTCTCATAAAGTCGATGATGTCGTCTTCCAAAGGAGGTAATCCATAAGAATCAAAATATTCCACGCCACTGTGATCGTTGGGAAAGTACACGGCTACCCAATGGGTTCCTGGTCGATGACTGCCGTCGGTATTGATGACATAGGCATGAACGTCTTTAGGTTTGCGATGGGGTAGTTCATCTTTAGCACACACCACAGGATTCCAAGAAGAAGTGTAGGAACTGGGAGTCAACAGGTAATGAAGTTCCCTGGTATCCATTTTTTCTTCTTTACAGGAAATAATAAGTCATCAATTCACACTTGACTGTAAACTTGAATTGATCTGTTTTGTAATTCCACGAATTCTCACGGCGGATAGTTTCTATACTCTGTTGCAAGAGAGCTTCGATGCGTTTGATCTCCAGAGGAGTGAGTGGAGGTGAAGAAGAATCCTGCAAGTCTTTATACCATTGTCTCAACACCTGACCAGGCCTCCTCCAAATATTCATCCAATTTTTCTTCGGCCGTCATCATCATACATTTTGTCGTGTTGTTTCTGACTGGGATGATCGATTTGACATCCATGACAATGTTCTCGGGTCAGGCTGTTAATTCTTTCAGTCAATTCCTTAGCATAACAGGAGACTAAATGTTTTTCTTGTTCAGGCCATCGAGAAATAAATCCAATAAACTTGGGAACAGTATTATTCTCTTCTTTTGGAGGTTCTGAATGAATCACTTAGTCATCATCAGTGGTAGTTTGTGACTGCTGTGCTTCACAACATCTCTCATGGTCTATCTCCATAGGTTCTTCTTCGTGTTGCATCTTTTATTTTCTTCTAATAGTCTAGAATTACTTCTCTCAAACTATTGATTTCTAGAGTATTATCAAATTCTGCATACAAGACCACGTTCACCGTCTTGGTTAGAGCTTCTGCAAACTGAAGTTCCACACGAAGTTGGCCTGATTTTATAGGGTGGAAATGTCGTTCGTCGCTGCCTTGGTCAGGAGTGAAATCAAATCCACACAACGCATATCCTCCTGCATAATCCTCGTACGAAATTCCGTGGCTGCTGTTGGTGCCTAACTGTCCTGTGGCTTCAAACAGGCTCAAGTAAGATTGCAAGTAATTTTTCTGGGCGTCGCCAAAGTTAGGTTCAAAAGGTCTGGTACACAACGTTTTGCCATCTCGACTGACTTCTATCTTGGAGACGTTGTAGTGTTTAAACTCGAACGGATTCTTATCGTGGGCTCCGTTGAGGGCTGCATTACTTACGATGCCAATCAGCAAACGTTTGGGAAGCTGTCCTTGGAAAACGTGATCTTCGACTTTGGATCGTAGTCCAGCGGCAATGGTAAATGTTTTCACTTCCACTCGTCGCACAGGATACTTGGCGGTGGTTCTGCTCAACGTTTGACTGATGTCGTTGGCTACTTTAGGTAAGACTTCCACACGTCGCACGTAAAGTCTGGTTTCTTCGATGATGGTTTTCCACTCGTTAGCATGAGCCATCAAATGGAAGACGGTACTACTGCGATTTAGTCTCAGACGTACATCCACTCCGTTCAACAAATACTTGTCTTGCAACCACATGTCCAAATGCAAACGATCCATCAGTTCTAAACTACGCCCTCTGATTTTCTTTCGACGGTCGTTAAATCCCACATTTTTCGGGTCTGCTTTTAATTCTGGAGCACTACCATCAACCGCCGCCGCCTTTGCCTCTACAGTCAAGTCTGTCATGTGGAACTTTTCCGCGGTGTCAGGTTTCCAGACCACCGAAGCATCCAGATGAGTGTTCTTGGCTTCTTTTCCGTACGTCAAGAGATTTTCCAAGTAAGCACGGTAAGGGTAAATATCCATGCTGCTGCTGACCAGTTTGTTAGTCAAGTACAAATCTACTTTGCTGAACAAGGAATGCATGAAATTATTGACGGGAACGACTCGGGCACCGGCCCCAGGAAGGCTACTGTCCGCCGTTTTGATCACTTTGAGTTACAGGTACAAGTAGCTGTTATTCAGATCGATGTAATCTTCGGTTTGTCCTTTGATTTCAAATTCGATAGGAGCTGAATCCGTCAAAGACGATACAGGATGAAATTCCACCCATTGGGATCGTCATCATGGTGGGAGGCATGGTAAACAGATTCGCAAGAATCTCGGTGCATCATTTTTTTCAAAGGCTTAGTAATCAAACACGTCTAATTCTCTGACGGTTCTTCTTTTCTTATTCTTTTTTGGAACACCACCGTGTGTTTTATGAGCTCTGAAGGGGTGTCGACATCGTCTCTTTCTGCCTTGTCCTTGCTGTGAAGTGGAGGAAGAAGTAATGCAATTTATAGGACTCTCTCGGAGACCCAAAAGATCTTTGCCAGTGTGCATCAACACATTTTTGCCTGCTCTCATAAAGGCTTCTTTGGGATTTTGTTTGTCGATGAGGACGTTTTGCAGAAATTCTTTTCCTTGTCTCAAAGCGGCATCTTTTAAGGCATGCAATCCTCGAGTCACCATAGGTTTCAAAATAGGGGCTACCGTCCGAAAAGCCGATCTTAACATATCTCCTAAACCATGTCCTCGTTGTCGAGCCACTCCTCGGTACACTGGATACATTTTTTTGGATGTTACAATGCGTTGGAGAACCTTTTTCGAAAATGTAGTTTCACCGTGACTTTTCCTTTGTCAATGAATGGCACACTTTGTCCCAAATCTCCTTTTATACTAATGTTGACACTGTCAAAATACGATTTACTGACTGGAAGATAATGAGAGTGTACAAATTCACGGTGAACGTGATACGTGTTTCCACCTTCTTCGTACGCACCAGCAGCAGAATCCACTTTGAAAGGAATGACTCTCAGTAACGGAGCGGCTGTGTGTCCCACCACGTTGTACTCCACCACATCAGAGTACACAAACATTAAATTCAGTCCAAAGTTTAATTAGATAAGGGTTTTAAAACCATCTCCGAATTCTACGTTGGTTGCGACTTTTGTAATAGGATACTTTTTATTTCCACCCAAAAGAGCATACAATCCAGGAGAAAAAGTGATGGTTAAGGGTGTTTTCTCATCCACGGGTAAGCCTTTGTCTTTCTCGCCAATGAGTTCCCACTTCTCTTTGAAAAATTGAAAGACGAGACGGCGTGACACAGAATAGTAAGCGATTCGTACCCATTTTTGGGCACTGATTAAGGCTGGGCCAAATTGGGCTGTGAACATGGTTGCAATCGTGTCCACCAAATGTTCGGCAGTAAAATAATACCCTGGAGGAATTCTCATGGTATACTGCAACTCATCTTGCATTTTTGGGTTCAAGATTTCCACGACGAAAGTGTTTTGACCTTCGTCGATGTTTTGAATTTGCGTAGGATGAATGATTTCTACCAAAGCCACTTCCCAATGAGCTTCGTGATCCAATTGGATGGCCTGAGGTAATTTGGTCGTGAAACAACATAAGGTGTTGTTGGGAAACACATCCATGGAACTGTCACTGGGTAAAGTTAAATAAAATTGCTCATTCATAGTAGGTGCAAAGTTTTGGCGTCCGAGGAGTCACTCGAGTTTAAATGATGTTCAAAGGGTTCCAAAAGAGGAGTGGTATTATGGTGACTGGAAGAAGGTGGACTGGCGTTGGTCGTACTACCGTGGTGTTGGCTGCTGTTGTTGTGGTGACTGTTGTCCGTCGTCGTCGTAAATTTCAAAGAGGGGCTGGGTAAAAGATAACCGATGCAACTGCTGAGTAAAATGGTTCACAATTGTTTGTCCCCTTGTTGCAAACTCAAATTGGCAATAGCTGCTCCGATGACACAATACACCACAAAAATTTGGCAGAAAAAGACGATTTGATTTTTAGGCACACGTTCACCGCACCACACCCAGAGTGGTTGTTTTTGTAATTCTTGAAGAGAAGAACTCTGAGAAGGAGTCGAGGTCGTGGTTGCTGTGTTGAATGGCTTGTTGGGTTACTTCTTCTTTTTATAGTCGACGACTTTGGAAGCGGCAATCCAAGAATCAAAACTAGGAGGATATCCTTTCCAACGTACTTTGACTTCTTCTACTCGACGTTTGCCCACTTTGCGTGTTCTTTGTTCGAGAATGCTTTCGATGTTGTACAAGTCGTCTTCTTTTTTGGTCACTCGTTGTAACTCAGGCAAGTAAAATGTTCCTTTGAGTACTTCACCGTGCATGTCTTCCAATTTATAGACGGGAGGATTGCGTCCACGCACGGGTGTAGTGACACGAAACAATTCGGTGGTCCAGTTGGGTAAATAACCTTTGTCAAAAGCGCGTTTGGTTTTTCCGATGCGAACCCAATCTCCCGTCTTCAACTCCAGGGGTTTCTTCTTCTTGGGTCTCCTCTGGGGTGTACCAAACAATCGATCAAACACTGTCACTTCGTTTTCAGGGCTGACTTCTTCGGGGGCACATCCGATGCTTCGATGGTACGATTGATTGTACGCTTTGACCAAACGTGGTAACACGTCGATGTACTTGAGAATATGTTGATGTGTAAAATATTTCCACATGCGTTCTTTCAAAGTTCTTTGAAAACGTTCCACGACACTGGCTTTGGTTTCAGGATTTTCGGTGGTAAAAAAATGAATCTGTCTTTGTTTCAATTCTTTTTGAAAAGCTTGGTTTAGAAATTCTGTGCCTTTGTCGGTTTGCCATCGTAAAGGGTGACGACCACTTTGTTTTAACACCAATTTTAAGGCACGTACCAATTCGGTACTGCTTTTAGAAGTCAAAGGCACGACCGAAGCAAATTTGGAAAACACGTCGATGACACAAAACAAATATTTGTGACCACGATTGTACGCTGCCAAATGAGAGACGTCGGCTAAATCGGCTTGCCATTGATGATCGATGCCCTCCACTTGGGCTGGACTTCTAGAAAATTTTCATCGAATGGGTTTGTGTAACGTGTACGTCGATTGTTCTTGTAACCATCGTCGTACTTCTGGCAAACGTACACTTTTCAATTTACTTTTAGCAGCCCGATATAATTTTTGAATTTTTGAACTCCTCCGTAACCAGCAGCATGGCCAGGATTGTAATAAAGGCTAGCTAAAAGTTTCTCCATGATTGATCAATAAGTCACCCACTGTTCGATGCTACTACTACTTTGGGTGTCGTGAGGTTTGGACGAAGTAACCACAGGAGGAGGGGGTTGTGAAGAAGGGGTAATGATGGTAGGTTTCTTCTTGGTGGTGGTGGTGTCTTTTTTCACTTCAGTCTTGCTGTCTTTCTTTTTTCGTCTGCTGAAGAAGGAGTGGACATCCTCTTGTGAACCCAATCTTTCATTTTTTCTCGATGAGGGGTAGGTGAGGGTGTCAACAAGGTAGCTACAATCTTACTAGAGATACCAGCAGACGGAGTTTGAAACACTTCTCGGGGCTCGTCTTCTTCTGTTGTCCCCGTGGCGGTGTCTGTTTTAGTGGTGGTGACTTTAGGTTCGCTTTTCATCAGGGCTTTGAAATCTCTCAGAGTGGGTGGAGCTGTTTCGTCTACAGCTTTTTGGTGAAAGAGTTGCAGAGGTTGTAAGAGTTGACCGTACCGTTGCGATTTTTCTGTTTCTGACAAATCGCTTCGTTCCATCAGCGCTTGTAATTATTGTTGTAACTGTGACATTTCGTTGAGATTAGGATTGGGTGGTAAATGAGGTATCCGTTGTTCGTTCCAACGATGAAATTCCATCCATCGTTTGTAATGTACTAAAGTCAGTTTTCGTCCTTCCATTTCATCCAAAGGTACAAAAATGTGGGGTCTTTCCAGAGAAGGGTGTCCTTTTTATCTTCTTTTTTTTATCGCATGACACCGCCTAAAAGTGGTCCAGCAATCGTTCCTAACAAAGGAGCCGCTGTTTTTAACAACGGTCCTATCAGGATTGGTAGAAATCCTCCTCGTTGCACCAACATTTTTTTCTTTTGCTGGAGAGGTATTTTCTTTTTCACCATTTGGCGAAGAACGTTCCGATGTTTGCCTAATTTTTGTTTCTGTATCTTGGACAAAGGTACCGTTCCTTTCAAGACGTTCAAACAACATTCACACACGGTATCGATGATTTCTTTAGGGGCTGTTTGAATGAGTTGTTTTCGCATGGGAGGATTGGATTTGGTCAGGACAGACAAGACGTCCCAATGTTTAGCCAGACGAGGTGGAAGACCCTTTTTGCTTTTCTTCTTTTGGTGGTGTGCACGTTTGGGGGTCATCTTAGAGGTCAGGAGTAAGTCTGAAGTCTCTGGCAGGTCACCCTTCTATTTTATACTGGAACACGTCTCCACTGATTGTTTTCAATGGACTAAATCGTCTCAGTTCTTCTTTGGATAAATCCATTAAACTTTGTAATATGCCGGTTCTCTCTTGGACTTTGGTTTTAGGGGAGGGTACTTTTTTTAGCGGCCGCTGCCATGGCTAAATCAGCCGAAGTCGAGGGTCCCGAAGTGGTGACTTTCGAAATGGGTTTCCATTTTTGCATCAAATTAGGAAACACGGATCTTAAGTCTGGTTTGGCAGGCATCATGACGAAGGGAGGTAAAGAAGATGATGTGGACGCAGGAAGAGAAGGAGACCTTGTCACTGCTGTCTGTCGTGGTGACTTCCGGGTGTACGTTTGTGTCCTCGCAGCGGTACCTCTCTTGCGGGTTGTAGTGGTGGTAGTGGGTGTTTTCTTCTTGGCAGGGCTTTTCTTTTTCTTTTTCTTGGGGGATTTCTTTTTAGGGCTTTTCTTCTTCTTTGGTGTTTTTTTTTTTTTTTGTTTTTTTGGCTTGGGCATTAGGATCCCATTTCAAAAGTGAACAAATCATGACCCCTCCTAAAGAACCGCTACCTCCAGGTTTAAAATGATTTGTTTTTTAGTGTGTGGATCGATTCTAGGATCGGCTAGTTGTGACAACGCCCCTTTATGTTTTTGAAAAAAACGTTGAGTTTGATGAGGGATTTGAATGATGCCTTGCAGTAATTGACGTGCCGTCAAAGTAAACCATCGTAACACTTCTTTGAGACTAGCTTCTAACAAACGGGCACGGACTTGTGCATATTTTTCGCGACTGATGCCATACAAGGCACGAATAAATTTGGTCGAAGGATGAGCTTGAAAGGAAGTTATCTCGAAGACTGTGAGACAGAAATGACGCGGTAGATGTTTTTATAGTTTTTTTTAGAGATTGGCTGAAGGGGACGTGTAAATGACGGGACCTCCTTCTTGGCACCAATGGTGAAACAATTGGGCACGAAATCTCAAATAGTCGGGAGTGGTCGGTTTTAAGTCGATGAGAAAATACGCATGAGGTGTTTGAGTGGCATCGTTGTACGCATAATTCAGCCAAGGAGTGCCTAACTGTTTACCTAACACTTGCACTTGAGATTTGTCTCTGGGGCTTTTAAACAACACCACGTAATGAGCATTGAGACCGATGGTACGATGGGCTTTACTTTGTTGAAATAAATTTTGAGTAATGTAAATGATGCTGGCATTTCGATGATGTCCTTTTCGTGTAAACCAAAGTTTAATTTCTTCTTCGTCTTCTCCTAACATGTCGTCGAAGATGACCAGATGTGTTTGACTCACGTCAGACACGATCCCATCGTCTTCGCGAGCGATGCCTTCCACAAACGAAATGGCCTCTTCTTGACTTTCACGAAGTAACGTGTAAGACGGTTGCCACTCTTTGTAACACCACACGATGCGTTGAGGTGGCCGATCGAACAGATGAGATTTGTGTTCGATCAAACGTTTGACAAATTCGGTTTTGCCTGAACCACTCGGTCCCGCAATCAACATGTTAAAAGGATGGCGCAGATACAAAGCTTCCCAACTGGGGCGATCTAACTTTTCGTCAATCACTTTGACCACAGAGGTAGAAGAGGCAGACGAGGCAGAGGAAGAAGATGTAGCCATGACTGAGGTAGGAAGAATTTTGAGAAGAAGACAAAAGACCAAGACATTTTATACATTTCATACACGTTTATTTTTTTAAAACAACCAACACAACAAAAAACATATTTTACAAGTCATGAAAGACAAAAATGCATACCGCAAAAATGGCCAGGTACAATATTAAGGCTACCACTAAAAGAATTAAAGTTCTGTATAAACAATTCAATGTACAACAAGAACAAAACACTGTCCTAGGAATGGAGGGCACAGGCACTGGGGGTATCCTGGTCGTCTTTGTTCTGGTGGTAGAAGAATGAAATGTCTCTGACGGAAAGGAGGGGGTGTGTTCCTCAAGGGGTTGTATTTGGACGACGACGGTGTGGTCTTTCTCTGTGTCAGGTTCTTCCAGGATTGTTTCTAAGGTCATTTTTGACTTGGATTTCAAGTGGTTCACTTTAGGAAACTTAGTGACGTGCCAGGTCTTTGGCAAACTGTGCCACTTCTTGTAGCCAAGCATCGAAACCAATACTTTTCCAGTCACGTACATCTTTCCAAGCGTAAAGTTGTTGGTGTAACCCACTAGCAATGCACACTTCTTGAAACGTATGAAGGGTAGATAAAGTTTGACTAATGTCTTCTTCACACCGAGGTACCCCACTCGTCTTCATCACCAGTCTCAAGCATGAATGGTCATGTTTTTGATGGTTCATCAAAATAGTCCAAAACAGCCACGGGTCCTCCAAAATAATCCAAGACAAACAATGGTCCTCAAAAATACTCCACAACGAATGTCCTGGAAAAAGAAATCCAAGAAATGCAGTCAACAAGACACACACGGCGTCCATAATTCAATGGAAACAGTTCTTGTATCAAGTCTTTATAATCCTCTAAGGTCTGTACACGATCGTTGACTTCCTTCCACGGAATACGTTTCACGAGTGAAGACAACAGATCTGGCATGGTGGGTTTTTATATCCAGGTTCTCAAGGTTGGTGTCTTTTGTGAAAGTCTACTCCAAGCTGTCTGTGATAGTTTCTCCCCAGAATCAGCCTTCTTATACTTTGGAAGTAGCAATGGTTTAAAAATCGAGTAATGACTTTGAGTTTGCGTTTCACTTGTATCTGGACAAACTCTTTGTAAATACGTTCTCGCAGCTCCAAAGGCAAACCACGAATGTGTTCTTGTAAAGTATCCGACTTGGAAAGAAGTAACTCTATTTTGTTTTCTTCACAATAGCTGTGATAGTTTTTCCCCAGAATCAGACTTCTGATACGGTGGAAGTCGCGATAGTGCGCAAATCGAGGAATGAATTTGAGTTTGCGTTTCACTTGTATCTGGATCAACTCTCTGTAAATACCTTT
Organism: Margaritifera margaritifera; assembly: GCA_029931535.1. NCBI lineage: Eukaryota > Metazoa > Mollusca > Bivalvia > Unionida > Margaritiferidae > Margaritifera > Margaritifera margaritifera. Next base: position 3,112,760 of record JAQPZY010001582.1, on the reverse strand, counting down.
TCGCAGCTTCAAAGGCAAATCACGAATGCGCTCTTCTAAACTAGGCTTCTTGGTGACAAAATACTCACACGCTAGCCAAATGGAATCGGTGGGTAAAGGATATCCAATATGTTCAGTGAGGACCTTACTACACGTCAGACGACGTAAAGGCATTTCGTCTTGAGGTGACACTTCTTGTAAACGTTTTTGGTATTCCTGTAAGTTGGTTGTTTCCTCCACTTCGTTCCATCGAATTATATGGATCACTCTCACATGGTAGGTGGTGTCATCCAATTCCTTACAAGCCCAATTTCCTATTCGATCAATGTCTGACCATTTGAAAAACTTGGTACTAATCAGTATTCTTATAGCATTCAGATACCAATGGTTAAATTGTTTGTTTCGTAAAGGATGTAACTGTTCTTTACGTTTCACTTGTATCTGAACCCATTCTTGGTAAATCCGTACTCGCAACTCCCAAGGTAAACCACGAATGTACCATTGTAAAGTATCATCCGACATGTTACTTCTTGGTATCCGGCTCATCGTACGTGTACTCTTCTGAGGCAACTAAAGGCAAGTACTGACAGTGCGGAGACCATCTAGCATGTTCGATGTAAACTGAGTCGGTAGGCTCCCATTGGTGAAGTCTCGCACAGCAACTGAAACACTGAACTTTATCTCCTTCTCCCAAGTAGATAAATCCAGATCTGGCAAAAGCTTTGGGAGTAGTTGCTTGTAGTAGATATTTAGGCCACTTGTCTTTGAACGTCTGGAGTCGCTTTTCAAACTTGGAATAGCCAGTCAAAGCCACAGGTATCGTCAATTCTTTACCCCTGTAGAGATGACATTTACAGACACGTTTAGTATTTCCAAAAAAGAAGACAGGGCGTCCTGAATCTCTAGAGGGACGGTGAGGCACACGCACCGCAGCATCGCTGATGTCAAAACGTACGGCATCCGTCTCGTCGCATGGCACTGCATCGCACTCCAAGTCGTGATCGCACTCACTAGATTTCTCACTAGGTGGGTGGGTGGCAAAAGCACTCTTCTTTTTTCTTCTTGCTCGGTCAACGTTGAAAGTCCTAATAAATGGTTAGGCTTGGAAGGGGTCCCTTTTTTATACTGCAGATCGGCGTGTCCGTAAGGCAAAGTGGTGTGGTCTGGAAGTCTCACTCGTTTCTGGTACACAATTTGGTAAACTTTTCCTACAGGGCGACTTGTGAGGTTCTAACGTTTGCACTCGAAAGTCTTCCACTTGTCCAGACAGCAAAGCATTTTTCAAAACCTCAAAATTGACCACTTGACTGGTTCGATAGTTTAGGGTTAATCCTTTGACTTTGCATTGGGTGTGAAGTTGTCCTTCTTGGTCTCGGTATCGGTAGCCGTAATTTTTAGGGCCACCGCTGGCAAAACTCAGGATGGTGTCTTGAGGGTGCTCGTCCGTCCAGGCTCCTAAACGATCTCCTTGGATGGTAGGGTGTGGGCAACCGGGTCGATGGATGTAGATATAACTGTCTGTGTCAAAGTACTGGACACGATCTCCCAAGACTTCTAAAGCTTCGTCGTACAACTTCAAGCGAGCATGAGCTGTCACGTAAGCTGCGATGACTACGTTGCTAAAATGGTCGGGCTTTACAAACTTGCATTCTTCTTCAAAATTGACTAAGATCAAATCATCACGGACGATTTCTACGTGTTTGACTAGTTTACTTTTGCCGTCCACCAATTTAAAGTAGAGATAGGGATCGGTCAAGTATTCCGTCTTGGGTAAGATCGTACGTTGTGCCATTTTTCCCCACAAGCAATTGAGCATGACTTTGGCAAACGATCTTCTTCCTTCGTTTTTTTCTACGTCTTCCAAAATGATGCCTTCGATGTCACGGTACTCTTCTTTGAATCGAACTTGGTCTTCGGGAGTCTGACACCACGAGGGATAGCCGCTGGATTCTTGTTTGAGTTTTAAAAATTGGTTGACGTACCCCGAGAAAATGCCTGGATGGGAAGTGTGTCCTTTTGGTATTGTGCTGTGGTTGGAAAGTGCCAGATCTCGTACACTTTCAACAAGCGTTATCCTCAATCCAGAGCCCGAAACAATTCGGCGCTGACCCACGTTCCTGTCAAAGCGCGTTCTTCCTCCGTGTGGTGACAGGGGTGATCTTGGTTGCATGTTTCGGCACACGTACGGCATAAAGGAAACATCAGTTTTCCTTGGCAATGATGAGGTAAGATTGGATGGTACAAGTCGGTCGGGGGTAAGACTTTACATTTGATCGATCCTTCGTATTGACGAATGTGTTCCACGTCGATGTGTTCTGTCAAGATTTCAGAGTGTCCGGTTGGAAATCGTTTGTATTTGCACACCCAAGGATACAACGAACACACGTCGATGTACTTGATTTCTTCTCCTTTTGATTCGTCTACGTCGACAGCAAACACGTGGCATTGGTTCGTCCTCCAAATAAAATGTGGCGTGGATCCAAAGGTTCGATGTCGACGTAACTTTCGGCAATGCTCCTAAATTCAGGATCGGTTTTCAAACGGCGATCGTACTCGTGCTCCCACATTTCTACCACTTGGTATCCTTGACTTTCAAAGTGGATTCGTCGTTGGTAAGTGTGTTCGTACAACTGTTCCATGGTAGAGTCTGAAAAAGGACTTTTCAGGTTTCGTTTAGGAAAACAGGTAGGGCATCCGTGAAACAAGCAGCCCTGAAACTCGTACACCGTGTGCGGGTTTTCTAAATCCCAACCATCCACGGAATAAGATCCAATCTTCTTTTCTCCTCCTCCGTTTCTAGCATGTTGTATCCTTTTGTCTTCTTTTTGGCACAAGTGATGTAGCCAACGCAAAGCTTTGGCCGAGTATTGACGCTTGGCAAAGAGAGACGTGTTGGAGTCTATGATGGCTAGTTCGTTCTCGGGCATGAAGTTTTTTGTGTACACTAAGGCACAGGCTTTAGGTAGAGTGGACGCTTCTTTCAAAGGATCAATGTCTCCGTGATCTAGAAATAACTGTCGAAACTTTCCACAGCAACGGCGCAAAATGTCCACATCGGATCGACAGTACTTGAGCATTTCTTCTTGGAAGTCAAACGGTTCTGACTGGTGAGCGCGGTACCAAGCGTGAAAGGCTTCTCGCTGTTCGGGGCGCATTCCGTCGGGGTCGTAACAGTCCACGTCAGGCAAATGCGGTAGCACGGCGTGTTGATTGACTTCCGTATTGAAGAAGTGGGGAAAATATCCTTTGGCCATTTCTGTCATGCCAAATGTTTTAGGCATTCGACTCAAAGGCATGGCCAAATAACTCATGGAATCTTTGAACTGCACTTGTCCCACTTTCATGTAAATGGGTTTGGCTCCGTTCATGGTGACCATGGGCGTTCGGTATCTTGCTGGGAATAATATTTTTAAAAAAATTGTCCATCGTATCGCGAGAAATTGTGAGCTATGACGGTCGCATAGCGATGACAGTCTCCGTAGCGTTGAAGGTCCTCTTCGCTCCAAGTGTCGTCGATGGGGTCTAAATCCATTCAGCAAACTGGGGCAATGTGTTAGGACCGCGAAAGATATTTCACGTCCTCCTGGAATCCTACTACAATGAGGACAGTGAAAATGGATAGATTCTTGGATGCACTTCTCACAAGCCCGATGAGCCACGCAGAAATTGGGAATGTGAATGCCCGTTTCTTGCATGCATTCAAAATCAAAAAAGATGAAATCCACTTGGTTCTTCTTTTGATCCGTCTTTAATTCTTTCTTCAGTGTATTGTCGTACTTTTGCATGAAACATTGATGATCATAATCCACCATCTGCTCACAAAAGCGGCATCTTTTCTTTCCGGTACAATCGTGTCTCTTGGGGTTGTTGGTTTCAATCAGGTTTATACACGTGGAGCACAATTTCAATAAGTCGCAAGCACATTTTTGTTGGTGTCTTTGTGTCTTGCGATGTTGCTCGTAACAAGAGGGACTGACAAAAGTTCGTCGACACGTCTAACAATGGACGTGTTGTTCAGGAAGGCATGGTTTGGCCGCTAAACAGCCCCGACATCTCTGACCGCAATGAATGTGTCGCTCCCGATTATTAAATCCTTGGTCGCATTTCTCGCAGTAGTAAGAGTGTCCCAGAAATCCTGTGATACTGGTGATGGCATCGAAATGTTCTTGGTGGTAATACACGTGAATGTATTTTCCTTCGGGAAAATCGGGGCCTCGAAACAGCAGATCTCCGCGCACTTCTTGAGGGTGTACTTTCAAAGTGTAGCCAGGAGCCAAGACGTCTTGAAGTTGTTGCATTTGAGAAATGCCACACACGGTCTCTTTGGGGATGCCTGCTTGTCGTAACAGGAGTTCTTCTTCGTGTCGTTGTTTGGCTTTCTTCGATCGTCGAATGTTATTCCAGGCTCTTTTCCATTCTGCGGTCTCGTTCTTGTTGGCATACGTTCGCCCCACCACGATGGCCCGAGCCAAGCACATCTGGTCTTGTGTTTTGTCGATTTGGACGACACTCTTTTTGGTACTGCGAAGGTCGTCCACCAGTAACGCTTTCCTACTTCGTCCGCTCCCTCGAGGAGGGGAGACATGAGTCATGTGAAGTGTGGCCTTTCCATCGGTGATGGTAAACTTTTCGTTAGATTGTTGAACGTGTTCTATTTTGGTCATGACTTTGGCTGGTGTTAATTCTGCCGGGGTGCTAAACTCGATCCAGACAGGACTCTTCAAACTGTCGTGATGGATGGCCAGTCTCAATCGATCGTTCTCTTTGGCTCCGCATTGTCGCTTCAAGTTCTGTAACACAGAACCCCACAAATCGGTAATGAACCCGGCAGCTTTCTCGGGAGGCACTTTAGACTTGAAGTCTTTAAAGTGAACCGTATGAGTGTATGCCGTGGTTCTAAATTTTCTAGAGGTTAATTTTTGTGTCTCCCGAATGCGATAGTAATTTTCGGGACCCACAGTAGGTCTTTCTTGGTCAGGGGTTCTGGTGGTAGTTATTTTTTTTTGGGTGGGTGGGTGGGTGGGTTTTGGTTTCAGGCTCACTCATCTCATCTTCGAAATTGCTAGCATGGACTTGAGCTAGCAGTTCAGCGAGCGGTGTTTCAGGCGGCACGGAATGTCTTCGTCGCCGTGGCCTCTTCGTTTCTTCTTCTTCTTCTGGTTTCTCATAGATTGGGCGTGATCTTTTCATCTTGAAATCTGATTTAGATCTGACGGAGTTTCACACAGAAGACTATATATAGAGAGACCTTCTTACCCTCAGAATCAGTCTTTGTGATTGAACTTTCAAACTGTAAAGATGGAAGAGTCAAGAAGACAGATTGCCTTTCTAGTTAGAGATTTGCAGACAATCCTTCGAAAGTATACCAGTAAGACTAAGGACTACTCCTCCTCTACCTTTCGAGATAAAAGTCAAGATACTTGTTATATTTGCCAAGAGAAAGGACATTGGGCTCCAGAATGTCCATAACGTCAAGAAAAAGAAAAGAGAGACAAAGGGAAAGATACTTGTTATCATTGTCAAGAAAAAGGACATTGGTCTTCGGAGTGTCCTCAGAAACAAGAGAACCTTAAAGAGAGAGAGGAAGCCGAGGGATCTTCAAACCTAGAAGAAGAAGAAGAACATATCTTCAAGAAAAGCAAGAAAGCTAGACGACTGGAAGACAGTGAGGAAGAACAAGTACCCTTGATTCCTGTGAAGAAATTCAAGAGAGACAGACAGTGAACAATGAACTTTTTTTGAGTGTGGTGTGATGTTCATGGTGCATTATTTTGTAAAAAAAAAATGAGAATAGACCAGATTGGAAAAAAGTAAGTTTTTTGTTTGTTTTTAGAGTATGGACGCACGCACGCACTCACGCACTCACTCACTCTTACAAAAAACCAAGGAATGGGGATTTTAAGTTTTACTTGATTTTTTGGGGGCAAAATTGCATGATACTCTTTTCTAGAGATCTGGGTGGCCCTGAAAAGGACCGTTGGGGTGTTTGTTTGTTTCTTAAACAAACTTATGGAGTTGACATGATCAACTTCAACTGTCGCAATCTTTTTCCACGACCCAGTCCTATTCCTCCTCCTGCTGCTGCTGCTTTGGTGGTAGTAGTAGTAGTAGTAGTGACTGGTGGTTGTGGTGGAAGCATCTGACTAGTAGTGATGGGTTTTGAATGTTTGGCCCATGATGGTCTCTTTCTCTTAGGTTGAGTTAAAGAATACTGATACAGGTTTCTCAAATGCTTTAACTCCGCTAAAATGTCTTGAAGTAGACTCACCGTTTTATCTTCATCGCTCTCTTCTTTCGGTTCTTCACTCTTCTCCTCTTCTAACTTTCTTATTTCTTCTTCTCGCTTTCTCCTTTCCTCTTCTTGCTGAAGAAACACTTCTTCAGCTTCTCTCTGTCGCTGTATAAATTTTTCCATTTCTTCTTGCTGTCTCTTTTTAAAATCCTCGATGACAGGCAAAGAGACTGGTGGCATAGCAGTTGTTGTTTCAGGTACAAATTCTTGAGACAGAAAATCCCCAAAATCTAAATTAAAATCTTCCGGTTGGAAGTTCACTACGGCATTGGTCGTCGTTGCCGGCTCACTCCAATTCATACTGGTCTTTGCGGTATCCATTCGGCTGCTCAAGGTAAAACCCTACGAACGCTGTGATGCCTATATACTCCAGATGACGTCACCCCCACGCTCTCTTCCCATTGGAAGAAAAACCTACCCGCTTGTAACGCGCGCTTGGATTGGTAGTTCATTTCGAACAATTGCAATCCACTCTTAGGGTATATATACCACCGCTTGTCTCGTAGAGCTTCACCGGTTTTCTCCAAGACCACTCCAGAAGAAGAAACAAAAGATGTGGACTAGCGTTGAGTCATCCACTATTGTATCGGGGATGTTGTTTGACCCAGACTATCCCATGTATGTAAAAGCTTCATGGGCCACACGAAGATCACAGAGACCGCCATATGGAAGAGACGTATTTATATCGAAAGACAAGGATGTTTAAAGCGTGTCTTGATGTACGGTCCGGAAGTCCGTAGAAGTCTCCGAAAAAGAAGACCCTCCAGGAGATGTCTATGTTAAACCAAAAAAAAAAAAACAACGGCCCTTTTCAGGGCCACCCATTTTTCAAGAAAAGATTAATTTTCCAATGATTGCCCTACTTCTCTCTATTTTTTTAAATATTTTTTTTCCCCGTTGGTACCCGTAGAGACCCGGCCATGTTAATTTCCGTTGGTACCCCGATAGGCCCCAATGTTAAATTTCCATGGTACCCCAAGTGCCACCCGCCATGTTAAATTCCCGTTGGTACCCCAAGTGCCACCCGCTATGTTAAATTCCCATGGTACCCCAAGTGCCACCCGTACCTCGATACCCACCCTTTACTACTAACGATTGAGTTTCTAATAGTTTCGATTAAACGGCATAGTTTCGGTTATTGTAAAAGGTGTACACGTTTAGAAAATTTTGGTAAACGTTGCAGCCTTAATTACGAGAAAGTGTACATATTTTTTTTTTTTTTTTTTTTGTGTTTTTTTTTTTGTACAAGGCTTTTTCTGTCAATAAGACATGCGAAGATTCCCAGAAAAAGTACGTATCGGCTGAACAAACCAGAAATGTAAATTCAACTGAACAAAACCGAATCCTAAACCGAAGTAAATCGTACCGATACGAAAATCTACAAAACTTAGATTACACACTGATAATAAGGCAATTCAATAGTTTATACTCATAGTACTGAATATACTGAATGTTTAAATGTATTCACGTATTAATAACACTGGATATAGTGTTACTTGTATTTTTAAACGACCCCCACCCCAGTGGAGAGGATTTGATTTCACAGTTGGGGCTAGAGTTCAAGGTCTGTCTGAAACGGGGTTGTATTTTTCAACCAATAGGGTTGATAATTATTAGCTATTGATGGGTGAACAATGAAACAATATTATAGGTCTGCACTGCTAATTGGAAATTATAAGCAGTGATGGGCACCTTTAATGGAAAAGTTGGCTCCAGTGGTTGTTTTTTTTTTTTTGTTTTTTTTTTTTAAAACTGTTTCAGTAAAATTCCACAAGAATTATATTGATAGAAGAGTAATTTTTTATTTATTTAACTCTTATGAAACCACTGCGACAGATTCTATAATATTTCAGAGACAGAAATCTCCCTTGGGCCAATTGCAGACACTGAAAGGACATTTTCCATTCTGAGGAAAATTCAGACTGACTCTAGAGGAAACCTGGATCCAGTGACAGTACATAATCTTTTAAGTGTTAAGATGAACAATGATAAGGACTGCCACCAATATAATCCAGGCAATGATTTCATAAGAAATGCTAAAAATGCTTGTGGTACATATAAGGAGAGTGTGAATGGCAACAAGTTAATGTGAAAGAACTGATTTGCATACTAATATTTTAATATTTAAAAAAATGCACATTTTTCAATTGTTGTAAATTTTGTCCATTTGCATGCTAAAAATCGGATTGTTGAAAATCCTCCCTCTTTTGAGGTCAAACTCCCGACGAAATTTTGCAAATCTCCTGATTTGTTCCAAGCTGACCTCTCTTTTCTGTCACATGTATGGATATGGGTAACATTTTCAGTGTCTGACACAGGGTGAGAATAATCCTGGGCGACAATGGAGTGTCTTTTTACGTGGATTCTGAGGTTCAATATATAACAGATGGAATAAATTAAGATAATAGACATATGGCAACAACCCTAATTACCCCTGATTAACATTCACAGGTGTTCTGATCCGCCACGTTGACACGTTACACAAACAGTATATTCAATTTCAAAGGTTCTGTCTATAAAAATACATGAAAGAAAGTCACAGAAAAAACTCAAGGTAAAAGAAAATCAGAGGATAAATAGTCAAAAGAAACAAAATTCACGAAAAAGTGACAATTATTAAGTATACATATATACTCAGTTTTCTTTAATATAAGGTAAAATGAATTTGTTCTTAAAATTTAGCAGCATTATTATTAAAAAGAATTTTTTTTTGAAAATTCTACAATTTAAAAACGTGCTTTACCATTAATCAAAATGCGATGTGTTTGTGGTAAATACCATATTGAAAACAAGAACATAACATATGGGAATTCATAATGTCTGTCCTGCCAGTACTGTTTGAGTAATACAAAAGCAATGATTGTGACAGCAATGTAGTTGATGTGACAAACATTTAGACATCATTTGCATTAAAGGTCTAATGGCCGATACCGTACAATTTATTCTATGAAATGCACGATAAGTCATTGTAATAAAATGATAAAATGATGTTACTTCAAATCATGTAAGGTTTTACTTTATGTCATCCAAACTAATTGATTGTGATTTCTTTTCTGTGACTTTTTTTCCCCAAGTAAAAGTGTGACTTTTTATTCTTTTTTTCAACAGGATTCCCACATCACCCACCACCACCACCACCACCAAATAAAAAAAAAAACAACATAAAACAAAAGGCGAATAAAATTGAGACATTTAGTAATCGGTTTCACGTACTTATTAAGATATCTTGCTCACTATCTCCATTGTTTCTAGATAGTATGATTGGTACAGGTTTTATCCCACCTCATATAAATTTCTTTGAATACTATTGGGTCATTTACGTCACGTAGAGACCCTTTAAATCCCGTATACCGTCTGCGTCGGTTCGTATCCAGCATTCGTCCGTCATATTAGATTTTGCCGTATTGACGTGTATTTAATATTCTATTTTATAGCATAGGCAAGCTGTGTTATGATAGTCGTACTACATGATTGTTTCTGTCACTTCTACGGCCCAATATTAGCTTTTCTCCAAATGATAATGATGACTCTGACAATACTACGAAATCAAATAATCGTGCTCCGTTAAATATACTTAGTACATTGCTGTTATTGCTATTATTTAAGTCAAATGCAAAGGACTTTGGTGGATAAATTAGTTGTATTGTTTGTTAGTGACTGTATACGAGATTTATCGAGTCAGCGTGAAAACTCATCATCCAGTACAAATTGCACACTGATCTCATATATCCCGTATACGATCACTAACAAATTATATAACTAATATATTGATGACATTTTATAAGTTATTGTTTCCCAGATATAGGTAATGGAGGATGCATTAGGTAGATTAAATGCTATCAATTATCGCCAGTCCCAGTATTCATACATGTACACTATCTGGTCGGAGAGAGAGAGAGATAGTTAGTAGCTTACATCAACATGCATCTGTTTCTTGTTGTAATTTTCTCAATCACTCGGGCAAAATTACTACGGTCGTTGGAAACTATTCTAAAACGTTTTGTTTTACCCTATGATTGTATTTGTTTATTTCTCCACGTGAACAGGTAATTAGTATGATTGAATCAGTCTTTTGTTACGACTCTATGGTCTAAGAAAAATGTAACAGAAAGAAAGTGAAACCAACAAATCAAGTAAAAATAAACAACCAATTTATTTCTAGATAATTAAATTGAAAATCAAAAAAACACTTACACTAATGTGAATTAAAATCCAAATAATCCAATAAGTCTAACTGTCCTAATTACAAGTCCTAAATATAGAATGTTCCTAGTGAATGGCTGTATCCTTGAATGTGTTGATGTGACAATGGTCTTTAATGGCTTGATGTGCAAGTAGTCTTTAATGTGCTGATATGTCAAAATGAAGTACTCCAAAATATCTTTGAATAAGTTCACATAAATCCCAAAATCATCAATTAAAAATCCAAAATCCAAAATTCTATGAGCACTTTCATAATCCAATGAATATTTTAAATAATTCCTCTCTCAGAATTTGGAATGATTTTCCACAACTGTAATGGCTCTTTAAAAGACTGATGGTAATGTCGCAATTGATAACCTTTCCACTAAACATGGTATATATAAAGATAGGTCACATGACAGAACATTCTAGAATAATAATGTGGCTATTGACAAGTAACTCTTAACGAAATTCTAGTTTTATCTGTAAACAAAATCAACCTTGACCTCAAATTAAATCAACATCTTGTTTATCAAAACTATCCTGGAGATAAAATATTGAGTAAACAACCTAATTCAAGGACAATAGTTAAACATGTTTTCCTGGTAAACAACATTAAGGTTTAAGCAAATATTAAAGTCAAGAAACATTTATAATTTCCTGCAATATTTAGAATATTATATAACCTTCATACATAACACTTTGATTGGGTTGACTGAGCGATACACAGAGTAAATCAATCAGTTAAGAATTGTCATGGTTTAAGTATATACAATCTACAGAGAATGTACTTCTTTGAAAAGCGTGAAATATGAACAATAAACATTTCTTAAGACCAAAATTTGCCTGTTTCGTGTTGATTCGGCTAAGATACTATTAAAAAATGGCGTACATTTTTCACAATTGTTAAAGACAGATGGTGTTACAGAGTGGTAGATATAAATTCGGCTCATTAGAAAATAGTAGCTTCCTTCAACTCAGCCTCTTCTTTCATAGTTTTAGTTTGAAGTCACATATAGCTATTAATTCATGCTAATTTATACATAGTACACATATAGCTATTAATTCATGCTAATTTATACATAGTACACATATAGCTATTAATTCATGCTAATTTATACATAGTACACATATAGCTATTAATTCACGCTAATTTATACATAGTACATATATAGCTATTAATTCATGCTAATTTATACATAGTACACATATAGCTATTAATTCATGCTAATTTATACATAGTACACATATAGCTATTAATTCACGCTAATTTATACATAGTACACATATAGCTATTAATTCATGCTAATTTATACATAGTACACATATAGCTATTAATTCATGCTAATTTATACATAGTACACATATAGCTATTAATTCATGCTAATTTATACATAGTACACATATAGCTATTAATTCATGCTAATTTATGCATAGTACACATATAGCTATTAATTCATGCTAATTTATACATAGTACCCATCCTTATTGATATAGAATTTCACGATGTAATAAAAAAAACGGAACTCTTTTTGCCTCAGTAATTCATCCATTCTAAGAAGTTTTTGTTCTACTATAAATTATTCTGCAAGAAGCATTTTAAACTTAGCACTGCCACGTATAATATTGTTAGTTGTAGCGGAGTGCATAGCAAGGATCATACGAAGCAGGGAACCAGACTAATGGCCGCGGTACATCATGGGGAGAAAAGTACTGAGATTTGTACTTTCACTAAGGTGGAAAATGCTAGTTATTTGTAGTCTCACGAGCACGGGAAGTGTGACGCAGTTGTCAGCGAAATAGGCTTCTTTGTGGATAGCTCCTCTTCAGTTTTTGGAAAACAGTCTTAGCATGCTCAGGTACCTGTATGTAGGACTGCAGAAGTACTGTTCTGCCGTTCTTATATGTAATATACAATTTAATATTCACCAACAATAAGAAGAGTAACGTAGTAACATACTTGTCGGTAAAGTTACAATTCACGCCTGAGTGTATAGTTTACCAAAAATTTCTTTAAACAGTTTATATTCGAGTGCAAAACCATCAATACTTGGGTCACTGTCCTACATTATAAACACGACGTCTGGCGGCCAGGCTAAGCGAGATAACTTTTTACGGCTATTTACCATTTCTGAAAGAAACGTAATGAGCCATTATGACACGTGGTATACCAGAGTTGCAGATTAAAAGAATGAAAACAGTCCGAGTGATGATTTATGTAGATATAACATTTGCAGTGTCAGACTTAATCGCCATCCATATAATCTTTCCTTGATTTGTGTCGTTGAGCCTTATGCTGCTGTACTAAAAACATGCATTGATTTGACTTCGTAGTTTTATAAAAGAAGTTTGATTTCTTTTCAACCTAGTCGATTATTTTTCATACAAAACTAACTGTTACATGCAGCGTGTTCACAGCTGTTGTTGTCATACGAAAATGGCTTATACAAGCAAAATTTAGCATAGATGTATATTTTCAGATGTTACATAAGGTCTTACAAAATATACAAATGTTTTACTTTTCCATTTAGAAGCCACTCACAAACACCAAAGCGAACTCTGAAACAAACATACCACCTTTGCAGAGAGAGAGAGAGAGAGAGAGATGGGGGTGGGGAGCATGTTTTGATACAAATTTGAAAAATAGACAGGGATGTAAAATCGTATTTTTAACGATAAGATGTCACTCCAAACATTTATCAAAATAGTGTTGAATAAATAAAGGTTATAGGTTACTGTTTTACAAATCAAAAACACCCAATGAGCAGTGTTAGAAGCAAAGTTTTGTCTCGTGCAAAATGTGAAATCGAATCTGACACTAAAAGGAGGATCCTTATTCCGTTTTCTTATCTGTCATTTATTAACACATCAATATTTTTTACTTAACACAAGGGCGAGATCAAAAATTATTAGTATACTACAGTGTCGCGATTAGTTTCTGACCAGCTCTGTTGACATGTCGAGGATCTTACCTAAATTCTCATTTCACATTAAATTTATGAAACAAGGTGAATACGTTCTTTATTGTCTTGACAGCCCTGGAAAAACAAAGATTTTAATTTTTCTACGAGTTCAATTTATTTCATTCGAAATTAGCGAATATGTAAGATTATCTTTAATATTGAACAGAAATTCTTATTACCCTCTAAAAAAAAAATGAAAAAAATGACATAAAATAAAAAACACAAATCTATTGAGTGAAATGACATTCAAGTACATTGAGGCACAGTCAGATACAGAAGATATTTGCTTAAAACGAGTGAATAGCGGATATATTTCATCGAGTGGGTGAAAGTGTTTTACACACGAGATAAAATATCCGTTATTCACTATGACCAAGCAATTTTGTTTTCTATTTTATGCTCAAACGTATATGCACATTGTGGGATTTGAACTTGGTTCGTCTGCATGCGATGCGGTCATACTTACCACTAGCAAGCGTCTAAAAATAGCCCAAATTTCTTGGTCATAATGTTATCGATGTCTATTTACGGGACAGAGAAAAAATATTCCTGGTATTCCACTCCAGTGAATTATCAAAATTAATTCTCTAGGAAAATCCAGTAATTCACGGCCGAGCATAAAATAAAACTCGCATATTACGCGTTATGAAGTTTTCACGTTATTGGTTGACGTTAGTAGGAGATGCCACAAAAAAGATGAAATGGGTTTATGAAACGTCATATTAAATAGGGGATCTTTATAAGTGCTCATTTCTTTCGCGAGCCTTGGCGAGGTAAAGATTGAAATTATTCGACGAGTTTCTAAAATTTCATTTGCAGTGAGCACATATGTAAGATTTTCTTTATCTCATGGCGAACAATATTGATTTTATTTGACCAAACCACAAAATGGTGTCGTGAAATGACTTTAAAATACATTCAGATGCATCGGTCGTTAGTCCTTCCTTTGCATGACAGAACGCTGCAACAGACTTCATAGCGTAATACCATTAAACAACAGATTTTAATGATTGTGAGTTTACTTGTAAAAATTTTGGTTGCTAGTTTTGTTTACTTCTGCATTCAGACGTGAATTGTGTGTGTTGGCAAGCTTGCAATCTATTTTGGTAATGAACGGTACACCCAAATTTCGATTATCACTTAATTTCGGTTTGCAATCGACCCCAATCAATGCCTGATTTCTCCATCGTTTTCAGACATGATTATGATTTTGATGACAGTTAAAATCGCTATTTAAACAATTTTATTAATATATGTAATCAAGAGTTTTTCTTAAAAATGTGGACCGTTTGTCGTTGTGTGTAACAGGTATACGATACCGTACGGGGGAGAGAATATCGAATAGCAGCAGGTCATGTAAGTTCAACCACTGACAATTTGCCCGATTCATGTGGAAAACTAATTATAAAAAAGTTAATACTTGAAGCCTGCTTTTTGTTGTTGGGGGGTAATTTTTAGGCATTCGTGATGGCGCCTTCTCATTGATTACATAAATGTATAATAGAGGGTCAACAGTCTCGACTGATCTTAAGATCTATTCATCGTGAGAGAGAGAGAGAGAGAGAGAGTGAAGAAAACATGAAATAGTCCTCGATATACTGATACACTTCCTAAATGGAAAAAGAAAGTAGTTCCAAAAGTGATATAGCCAATGTGGCGATAAAAGTGGTATCGCCACTGTGGCGGTATCATGTTTCTCCCACTGATATATTTAAATATCTCATTATGAAATATATAATAAATGAAACTTATCATATGGGTGTATTAGCGTAAATAAGTTATAAAAACAAGAATATCTGGAGCCTTGGCGAGCGAAAGCTGAAAAATATTCAACGAGTTTCATAAATTAAATATTAAATCATTATCCATTTGTGAATATGTTTATCACATAGTTTTCATTTTCGTGGAATGAGTCTAGATAGAAAGAAGAAAAAATTATATCGGCCTTTCATTTAATTCTGGCACAGAATCGGCACCTTTCAATTCTTGAGAGTGGAAGAATAGTCGTTGAAACTTGCACAATTCAATAACAAATAAAATCAATAGAACATTTTACACGGTCATAATTTTTCAACACAGGATTTCCTATGGAAATTCCTGTGTGATGTCATATAGTTCACTCTGGTCAGATCAGCTGGAGTAATTGAGGCGCTATACATGGATTTTAATAAGATTATTTACAACATTTCCACGGAAAAAATGTATCGATTCCACCATAGATATTCACCCCAGATGCAGTACTGGATGGGAGAAGAAATAGCATCCCATTTGTTGAATATTTACCTGAAAGGATGCTTACTGGATGCAGTAATTGTACTAAATCTGGAGGTGCTTCTGATTTGCATTCATATGGCTCTGGCGATTCCCAGCTTTAATATTTTGTGACTGGATATATGTAGTATTTTATTTGGAAGAATGTTGTGGTTAGACAACTTTCTGTCATTTGGGAGACTAGCATTTGTCAGGACTCTCTTCATAAGGGGGGTGAGTTTATTTACTCCTATTGGTTCACATTTTAAACATTCTTGTCCTGGGGGTGGGGTACAAGACCAATAACACGTGTAAACAGCAATTTAAAGGAGACTGTCTGCATTACAATAGTCTGCCGGATGTTTATCTGCATAGGCTCAGTATGTTCGTATTGTACAGCGTGATGGATTTTGTTCTGTTCTCCCACATTTTCGCTTCAACTAAACTAGGCGAACGTCCAACGGGTTTACTTATGTTCTAGTTTTGGTTTGGCATTCGGAGAATTATATGTAAGGTAAATTGACCATATTCCAAGATACGTAACTACTACGGTGCGCTTTTGTGATAGCCGCCCGTTTTTTCACGTTGTGTATTCGGCTACCGATTGGAAAGACGGTCGCCATATTCTTAATAGAAATAGTAAAAATAAAGTAGTTCCAGAAGGCTGGGAGAGGAAAATTCCCACGGTTGCATCAAATTAGTAATGAGAATACTGCGCAAGGATTTCATGGGCTTATTTGGACCAATCAGATTCACAGAAAGTGATATGTTAATGTCTTGGCATATAAAAAATAATAAACCACAAACACTGTATGTAAAGTGTACCAACTATGTGATAAATAAAGGATATCTACTTTTTGAAGTAGATATAACGAAATAATTCACAAATGAAATGGAAACAGTGTAGTGTCACGAGTGGCGAATCCTCGAGTGACAATGCAAAATATTTCCACTTCACGAGTGAAATATTTCCTTATAGCTACTTAAAAAAACGTACATTTTATTTGTGTATATATATATATATATATATATATATATATATATATATATATATATATATATATATATATATATATATATATTATTTTAAGGCAAAATCCGTCGATTTACCTCGATTTGTTTCTCTCCATTCTGTGCCAGTGCGATACTGATACTGTACTTCGTTCTTCTGGTACTGTACTGTATGTCGTTATTCTGATACTGTACTGTCTGTCGGTTTTCTCTTTATACTGTACTTTGTTCTTCTTCTGATACTGTACTGTCTGTCGGTCTTCTTCTGATACTGTACTTCGTTCTTCTGATACTGTATTGTTTATCATTTTTCGGGGTCCTTGTCTGACATTGTCGCACCTTAGAATACTCTTACATAAAAAAGGAAGAGATAAAAGCAATAATTTATAACATAGCTGAGAAGTTTGACTTTGTGCTATTTGATAGAATAAAGTTAGGAATCTCAACAAAAAATACGTTCACGTATTTTTACACAATGAATCCATGAACTAGGTCCTGAACATCTAACGTAGAATCTGAATCAAACAGATGCTTGATGTGGTCATAGGCAATAACTGACCAATCAGAATTATTGAAGTATAAAATGAGCCTCTTAACGTTGCTATAAAGCACATAAATTGTAACACTCCCGACATGTGTGAACAAATTACTTTGTGATAGTGTTAACTGTCATTCAGATCATCCAGCTAGGAAATACAATTACTGCCAGGGCGGAATGGAATTGAATTGAATATGAAGATAAAATAAAAACACTTAGGGAATTACGAATAAGACAATGCTAGATCACTATAATTGTTTGTAAATTGTTGAATTACGGCAATTTATACACAACTTTTGTTTGTTTTTAATTTATTTACGTTTTTAAAAAAATCTCTCCCTCTGTTCCAATTTCCCCCATCTTCTAAGTTTGTATGGAATATATGCATTAAGTTAATGTAATGTGGCAAGTTGTCTGCACTTGAATACAGTGGGGTTTAACTTTAATTTGGGTATATAATTCTTTGCACCGTATATGTGCCTTGAAGAGCAAGGAGCAAATCATACGATAATAGGCAAGATATAATCCATTTTATCGGCACTATATGCACCAAAATACACACGTACTTTGTTCCGAATATGTTGATCAACGCGTGTGTTCTGTGGGAAGATTCACAGGCCTAAATGTTATTCCTGGGCCACATTTCACTATTTATTTACAATGCTTTGTTATAAAACTTATGATTTTATTTCGAACACATGTGCTTATCTTATACGTTTAACTTTAGAAATGCAAAAGAAAAATAGAAAGAAAAAAAAAAAAAAAAAGATTTTTGGAAAACAGTGAGAGCTCCCATGTCCGGTAGTGAATTTTATAGTTGTACAATTTGCTCGAAGCTTCGCCAATCTATCCATAAAACTTTTACCATTACAACTAAATACCACGATCGCTATTGGTCCAAAACTTGTTTTAGGATACAACTGAATATGTGTAGTTCATCATCATCATCAGCATCAGCAGCAGCAGCTTTAGTTTTGGCTCTGGTAAAGTTGTTTAAAAAACGACTGTGTCAGCCTTGTAATCACTAACAACACACTATATTAAATCTGTCTGTGTGGGTGTCCACTGGGAGCAATTATTATTATTATTATTGGTAGTAGTAGTAGTATTGCTGTACAATATCAAATTTGTTAATACTAAGTTTTTGTCAGAGTTAATAATAATATATATCCATCTACATACAGACGCACCCACCCTAGGAAATGTATCTAAAGAAATAAGAGCGTTGCTGGCTCATCAACAGATCACCCAAAGTCATATTCAGAGGTATTTTCCCTGCAGTAACGTAATTTGATACAAAACGGGGAAGGGTGTATATCAATTTAAACAGATATACTTGGCGGTAGTATTCATTTTGCTCTTTTGTAATTACAGCTCTTCATTCATGTTGTCGAATTCATGGGAAAACAGCATTTTGTGCCGTTACTAAATGCAAAAATGTATGGATACTTACTACAGCAAGCTCTCAAAACAATTAGAGTGTTTGAAGAGGTCTGATTTCCAAAGTTTCTAAAATTATAGACTATTGTTCTACTAAAGATATGTTTTATTTTCACACAATATGGTCAATCATCAAGACACTCCAGTCACACTCAGATTGAATATTTACACTGCTACCAAGAATTACATATTGGGAGTCATTCTATCTGTGCTGAAAGTTTAGGCAAACAATTTGGGGAAAGGTAGAAATATATCGGCCATCAGAGAGAATAAAAAGTTTTTAAAATTGACCTTTATCAAACTGCATCTGTATCCTTATATCACTTCACTAATTTAGAAACTTGCAATGTTCAAAGATATTTTGAAGTTCAAAGGTCTTTTTTTTGTAAATACGCGAGTTTCCTGTACACTTTTTCTTTTGTGCTTCAATTTAGCTGATTTTAGACCATTGACATCTTAAAATTTTAAACTTTAATTTAAAACATCAAAGAGGATATGTGCCAAACATTTTGCACAGATTGTACATGATGATCTGACAACCACTAGATAAAACTATTTGACGGCACACATATTTACGTCGTGTGGTATTTGAGGAAGAAAATTAGAACCTTTGATGGGCATATCCATGATGGATGCAAAGAGTGTGTGTCACATCTATATAGTAGTTGTACAAAAATGATTACATGTAATAAGTTAAAATAAAATTATTACATTCAACTTTTAAAGCCTTACTTCATTTTGAATTTTTTTTATAGTCCGGTTTTTGACTTTTCGCGGTGAGGGATTTTTTTAGATCCTGTTATTACTGTTACATAAAATTTCTATTAATAATGTTACATACAATTTCTATATCCCAAGGTGTTCAAACACATCAAGCTCGCTAACGTTCTCAGGAACAGGTTCATGTGCAAGCTTAATCTGAATCAGGCTCCAGATATTCATTATCATCTTGCTCAACTGTTCCACCTATATGAATAGTGCTAGGCCTGGCAATCAAATAAATATCATCATCATATTCATACAATGACGTGACTACTTTAACACTAATTTGTTTGTTTGGTTTCAGCAACTTTAACAGCCGTTGTTTGTTTGTTATCTCATCGTGTACATTATACGCCTTAACGTTGTTAGGGTTAATTGTTAGCTTAGTATATTTATCTTTGTTAATTGGGCAGTAAAAATATTCAATGTTATCACAAATGATATCATTTAAGATCTCAAGCAGATTAAAATACTCGCTTTCATCATTTGTCTTAACCAACGACAACCTTTTTTTTTCACCATTTGTCTAAAAATACTGGCCACAAATTTCATTATTGATCCACACAACCAAAGGTTTGTGTTTGTACTGCAGATATATTTTTTTAGTTTGGTTTCTACTTACTTTTATTACCGTGCTGTCGTTGATTATTTCATTAATTATCTCACTGATGTCAGCTATCATATTTAAGTTTACACAAAATTTCGAATTGGGTTTAAAATGTGTCCTCTGGTATGTCAATAAATTCATTTATGTTTTTTTTTTCTTTTTTTTCTTCTTCATACCGGCCGAGTCTTAGCAGTAAAATATCAGAAAGTATTTTGTCCATTGTTTTACAATAATTTATCAGGTGATCTATATCGTAACTAGTTCCCATTAAAGAGGACATTATCTCATTTAACAATTTATTATATTCGTTATAACCAATTTTACACGCCGCTTTTTAAAAATTCAAATATTGGTTCTATTTTTTTAAAAGCCACTTCGATTGCAATACCACCTGCTGAGAGAATAAGCAAAAAAAGGATTAACTAAAGCACCGCTTGTTACCACACCACTTGTTTTCAGCACAATTGGGCTATATGAAATTAATCTGACAATTTTTCTGTAATAATTATAAGCCTTTTTTCCGCAGTAAGATTTTTTGTGATAGTAGTTGTAGTACGCGATTAGCTCTCTTAGGTCACAGCGTGATATAGATTTTGATATGTGATTAAAATCAAGTACTTTTTCTTTTTTTTCATTATTGTTTTTATCTAGACAATATTACTTCCACTGAACAAATGTTTTTGCTGCCTCTATTACTGCAGCATAAAAATCTGCGTTTTCACGCTTGTATAGAAAATCTCTGTATTTTTAAAAGAACTCTGAGTGTTTGTCGGCTATCTGCACTTCCTCTTCATCCGTAAACGTGCGTCACGTAACCGGTCCAAGCTCGCCAGGTATTTGTTCTTTACTGTTATCGTTAATATATTTTATTGGCTCATTAGCATCAATAAACATCACAGAATCTTTAACATAATTTATTGGAGCTCCAACAACAAAATATTTGTATAAAATAACATACGCGGCGGCAAATTTACCAGCAGTTTCAATGTTACTATCATCAGCTGATGGCTGTTCAGTCCGCTATTTTATAGCATCATAGAAAGCGTCATTTTCAGCTTTGTTTAAAAAACTTTTGTATTAATCAAATAAAGCTGAATCTTTATTACTTAACTCGCTTCTTTCTTCGAGAGTTAATCTGTGTATCGCTACATCCCCTAAGTATTGTGCTATTTTTTCTGGTTTTGTAACACTAGCTATACCAGGAACATTTGTGTATTTGTCTATGTACGTTAAAACTCGTTTTATAACATTTGACAGGTATCCTCCAGTCAAGAAATGCTTGTGTAAAGTAAGATACGCTAACGCAAATTTACTAGCAGCCTCCGCCTTACCAGCATCATCAAGATAAAAAAATGTTTTTGCTGCTTCTTTAATAAGTTCTGTGAAATGCCCTTTATCAAGCAAATAATCACGGTATTTATGAAAGAAATGTGATTTACCATCTGCTATTTTCTTTTCTTCATCTGGATTAAACGCTTGCGTTTCTCTATAGTTAAGCTCTCTACCAACTTGGTTTATTTTTACAATTTTATTTGTTATATCAAGAACATGTCTGTGCCTATCAACAAATGTTATGGCGTTTTTTTTTTACCAAGTTTAACGAAACACTAATAGCTTCCATATGTTGTAAAATAGCAAATGCTGCAGAAAAATTAGAAGATGTGTCATCTATCTTTGCATCTTCATACCAAATATCAGCATCAGTAATACTTGGAGAATCTCTACTGTTAAATTCTCTTGCCATAATCTTTGTTCTTGTTCCTTCATCAAAGTCTGTTTTCACTGTCTCTCCTGTACTCATGCCAAAATACTCCTAAAGTGCTGCTTTTAGTACTTCGTATTCTTTTTTAAAAAGTACCATCAAATCATTATTTAATCGTAATAATTTTAATTTATTTTCTTGCTCTGCTGTAATCACATATTCTCGCTGCCAGTTTACATTTTGTTTAAATGTCATTGCCGCCTTTTATGTTTTCTAGTAGTTTACCAATTTATTCCTTAGATGTTTGCACAAAATCTTTTACTGCTTTGTATGCTGCATAGTATTCATCTAACGTCTAAACGTTGTAAACTTTAAATTTGTAATTATGTAACTTAACAACACAAAATATTATGTGGCAAGAAGATCTCCATCACTTAGTTCTTTGTCAATACTTTTTATTACATCAAAATCAATGTAACTCAAGCCCATTTCACGATGCAGTCTTCATTTAGAAAATTTAGCACTTAGTTCTTTGTTTCTGCTTATCGAATACATTTTTTTATCATTGTTCTTATCATAGCAGTCATGCTCATCTTTATGACCTTTTTCGGATTTTCTTCTTTTTACTGCTTTAGATTGGAGCCGTTCGTGGTAAAACCACGAAGTGGCGCGTAATTTGCCAGCGCAAATAAAAATTGGCTGTAGCTAGTTGCGTCTCTTTCTCCTGGAGGAAGACTTGTTGGTAAACCAGTTATTTCACCACCATTTGTAAATGTTAAGACATCTGGAACCACATCGCCAGTTTCTTTAACAACAGCGCTTATCGCATTTAACAGACTTGAATATGACAACGCGTCGCCAGGATCCATTGGGAGAGGAACATTGGTTATTTTTTGTTGGTTCGTGTTAATGGGCCCGCGCATTGTGGCGCCATCAAGAGTCATATACTTCTCCAGCACCAATATAACTTGCCCCAAACTCTTTGCCCCGCTGAGATGCGCCGGGAGATTAACTGTTGGCAGGCCTGTTATTTTTCCACCACCAGTAAGTAAACTCCAGAACTCATGTACAGTGGCACCAATTTTACTAACTTTTAGCGCGTCAATTGTGTTTATTTGCTGTGAACTTGCCGCTTGCGTTAAATTACATTCTGGCAGTGAATACTTTCTCTCAAGATTAATGAGTTTTTTTCCAGATATATTTAGATTACCAGTCATTGTGTCCCCGGCCTGCTCCACATATTTATCACTAACAGCACTATCTTCTTTGACATCGCCAGTCAATGGTCCGAACTTTCTAAAGTAACTCGTTATTACAGTATTTTATATAAAATTATACATAATGAGCATCATAAATTTCGATACAGAAAACGTGATTAAACATCAGCATAATCATAACCTACCAAATTGCCATTACTTAATTGTTGGGCGAACAGGTTCCGGTAAAGCCAATCTTTGATTAATCTCCTGCTCAACGGTGGTTTTAATTACGATAAGGTCTCCATCTACACAATAAATCCTCAACTGGACAAGTATGAGCTGTTTCAACAGTACAATGACATAATGAAAAATGAGTTGAGGCTGAAGATGATTTTTTTGTTATCTTGGAACCTGATCGAGTAACGCTAGTTTCCGAGCCTGATCCAAGCGAAAACAAAATAGTAGTTTTTGATGACATTCCGCTGAAATGTAGTGAGATGCAAAATATTAAATTATATGTTTCTTTGTCGCGAAATAAGCGCTGTAATACAGTTTACCTCGCACAAGGATTTCATAACGTAGATAGATTTATCAGGAGAAACACCGGCTGTTTTATTTTATTTGTCGGGCTAGATAACACTGATATCCAAAATAATGCACGAGAACAGTGTGGGGATGTTCCCAAGGAAACATTTGCGAAGTACTACCATGAGGCCACACGGGGCAAGCATGATTTCTTTTTGTTTGACAGATTTCAAACTGAACGGCAGGATATGTTTCGTTGCGGTCTTGATACATTTTTATGTAACTAAATACAATAATGGACGAACAAGAAGTGCTGAAGTGCTGACCTTGATGCTACAATTCGTGATGGACTTTTTGCTGCGGCTTATTCTGAAACAGCCATGCAGTACATAACTGGAAGAGAGGAAAAAAATAAAAAATAAAAAATAAAAAAGTAAAACCATATAGTAAAAAATGGCCGTTTAAAAGAGGAGGATTAAATGTATTTAATGAAAGAGTTGGCAGCGGTTTAAGAGTTAGTGGTAACGTAACATTTTATGGATCCCAAGCTGAACTGGTTGATCGCTTAATGTTGTTGATCTCATCAAAAGAGGCTGCTAACACCGGACTAGTAATTGGCAATGAAATTGTTGAGATCTTAAACCACCTTAGAGCCATCGGCAACTTAACTACAGAAGTGTACAATGTTCTCCACAATGATGTAATATTATCTAAATAAAAATAACAAATGCAAACGGCAACTCTTCTACTTGATTCTAAACAAACAACAATTAACAGCACACATTTTTCTGTTATTTACACACCACTATTTCAGCTAGACCCCAATGTTCAGTACGAGGCCGGGCTAATTTCAGCAACAATATGGCCTGCAATTTTTAACTTAAAAGAAGGTTTTAATGATGATTGTACTTATTCAACAGGGGTCTGATCATCTTTTAAAATACCTCCAGGTGCTTATAATGTGACAGATCTTAACAACGTTACTAGATTGAAGCTTACATTAGACGGGCAGGATAGACAAAACTTTACATTTGAACCTAATTATAATATACTGCGGGTCAGTATTACACTAAAAATAATATTATAGTAGATTTTTCTACACTATTGGTTCATTGCTGGGTTTTAACAAAGAGCAGTATGGATCAGCAGCGGCCGGCGCAACAGTAACATATGAAGGCGAAAAGCCAGTAAACATTACCGACGTAAGCTCAATATTGATAAACTGCTCAATCGCAGAGGGCTGTTATACACCACATGGAGGTAGAGGAAAAACAATATATGCATTTAGCGCTAATGTGCCGCCAGGTTCCTTGCTGCAGATACAACCGCGACAAATGATATATTATCCGATTAACGTTGAGTCACACATAACAAATATCACAATGACACTGAGAGATCGGTCTTGGAACCAAATTGATCTAAACAACGAAAAAGTGACTTATTATCTTCATTTGCGTAGGGTTACTTCGCAACTCTAGCTTGGAAAACGTAATTTTTTTACGCAAGGATTGTGCAAAGAAGATTATGTAAAATTAATAAATACTGAAGAAACGAAAAATTTATAGAAGAAAAATAATTGGAGGATTTTTAAGAAATATTTTTCAAAGATCGTTTCAAATATACCAGGCATATCCAGTAAAGTAGCCCCAATTCCCGTTGATGCCACAAAGGTATTTGCAACAGGAGCAATATCTGCGGCAGGCCGGCCGTTAGCCCCCCCCCCCCCAAAAAAAAAAAAAATGCTGATAAAATTAAATGAACTCCACCACTACCACCAACAACAGAAATAAAACAAGTAATTTCAGAAATCGCGCTAACACCTGAAACTGCACGAGCAATGGTGGCCACAACAAAACAACTTTTGTCACCGCGAGGCGAGGCAATTGTTCGACAATTAAAACAATATTCTAGCACCACAGGACCTTGTCAAAGAGTAGCCCTATTTAAGTTAAATAATTTTATGTAAAATAAAATAATACAAGATGTCAACGCGAGATTATTTCAATCTAAGTGAAATAAAAGAGTTTGATGATTCAACAACAGAATTTGAGTACCTTGATGAAAATTCTAATAACCCTAATCAAGCAGGCCAGAGAACAATTAACACGCGAGATGAGGACATTTATCTACTGCCTCACAATGCTTTTATTGAGGTAAGAGCAAAAGTGGTGACAGCAGCTAATAGAGCAAATGCATTTGCTGCTGCTGACCAAGTAACATTAGTAAACAATGGTTGGAGCTTGTTCAAAAGCGCGCGATACCAACTTTCAAACAAGACAATAGAAGATATCTCAGAATACATGCCAATTCCCAGCACAACACTTAACATAATTTCATTTAGCGAAGTTTATTCAAAAAGTGTTGATACCAATATGTTTAGGTTCAAAGACCCCGGTGACGGCGGCGCTGTCTCAAATGAGTTTAGGGCCGCCACAGCTGGAGAGCTTCCTAATCCAGCTGCTGATGATGCAGCTGCTATTGGTACCATAGCAAGAGCAGTAGTTCCATGAAGACAGGAACATATAATAGTGTTTTTGCAAAACGAAGATCTTTCACTTGTGCTGGAGACATAGTTTGCATGTTTTTGCCACTGTCGTCAATCTTTGGTTTTTGGAGAGATGTTAATAAAATGTTTAGAGGTGTTAAACAAACAAGTATCCTTAACAGAGCTGAACTAAGTGATTACATGAATAGAGCTGGTGGCATTGGTGATGGGTATTTGTCATCACACATCTTTCACTTTGGATGCCAAAAGTTGTTCCATCACTGACAAAACAACTTGAGCTTGATACAGCTCTTCAAGCGTACACGAGAAAGATTTATGTTGAGCAAAATAAGATTTATAAACCAACAATACCAGCAGGAACAGCAAATTACCCGTGGAGAATAACAAGCACCCCAAGTGAACAATTACCTCGCCACATTTTTATCGTGTTTCAGACACAACCACCAGCTGCGAACATACAAGAACGAAACAAAATGATCTTTGAACATTTGGATTTGAATAGAATCAGCATAACAATTAATTCTAGGCAGTATCCAGATCGCGCATTGGAATGTGATTTTGCTCCTGCAATAAGAAACATTTCGCGTGCTTACATGATACCCATGGAATCTGTGCAAAAGTATCAGGACGCTGGCAGCGGGTCACAAATAAGCGTTGATGAATTTATATCACTTTATCCAATATTCCACTTTGACGTTTCCAAGCACACAGAAAGACTTTCAGGATCACCAGCTGAAAATGAGGTTGTGTGGAATATGACTAATCCACCTGCTGCTGCACAATATTACTAGCACGCGATAGTTCAATCAGACAGATACTTGTTACATCAGACAGATACTTGTTACACCAGACAGACACTAGTTACATCAGACAGATACTTGACACTTGATGCCATCAACGGCAAAATGACTATACAAATTTTAATTATGTGTAACAAAACTAATAATGAGTTACATGCCAGTTGAAGTAAACTTGTCCGGTGGACAAATAAAAAAAAAATAAATAAATAAATAGCGAGAGCTGTTGCAGCGCGAAGAAAAGTTTCATTGATAATTAATCTAAAAGTAAGCGACGCAGTATGACAAACCTTATGGTGACAAATGATCAAATGAAAAAAAATTTCAAAAAGAGCGCCATTTGCCCTTAATTTGACCGCGACACAAATAACCGCAATGAGCAAGATTGGTGGTTTCTTTGGTCCTGCAATATCAACATTGATAAGCACAATAGCGCCAAAAATCTTGCCCGTGCTAGGTACACTTGGTCTTGCGGCTGCATCTGGGTCAATATCAAGTGCTACACAAAAAGCAACATCAGACGTCACAGAGGAAAAACGTATGGCGTTGGTCCTGATCTGCAGCAACTAATACAATTTAAATCAGCTAGAATTTATCCCATTTACTAAAATGTTAAAAAAATTGGTAAGCGAGGCGGTACAAAAATCTTTTTTGGCTAATCTTGATCCTAACATGCTAAATAAGCGATTAGGAAACGGAATTAAACACAAACAGCGTAAAAAAATATTGTGTAAAAATAATAATGCCGAAAAAAGCGGGGACCCAAAAAAGAAACAAGCAAAAAACACAGAAGAAGGGCGGGTTTATAGGGCCGCCGATAACAGGGCTAGCAGGGAGTCTAGATCCCAATAGATTGGGGATAGGGAGTAGGGAGAGGACTGACATTATCAGGAACAATACGGAGATAGAAGAATTGAGTAATTTGGATATTCAAAATATGTTACGCGACATAAAATTTAAATGGAATCGTTTCAAAGGACCAGTTGCCAGAAAAAAACAGCCTCGTGGATCCTGTTATGTAATTAACATCCAAGACTTCAATGAAGAATCTGGTAGCTCTTTACAACAACTATTACCTTGATTCATTTGGACTGCCGCCATGTGATAATATCAAAAATTATGTTGCTAGAAAAATAAATTACTCATCAAATCACGCGCAACCTATTGGCACAGTAGCCTGTGGTTATTATTGTGTGATGTTTATACGACAAATGGCCAATAAGAATTCTTTTCTTGATTTTGTTACTCAATTTGAACCACAACCACCATTGGCAAATGATATTTTAGCTATCGCGGCGACGCAGTCGCCGTGACAAGGGGCATAGCCCCCTGTAACTTTATCTAGCATTTGAGAATAATATGGACACGTATTGCTTGAAGTGTAGAACTGTAACACCTAATGTTAATGAAAGAATTGTGAATACAAGAAATGACAGAAGAATGATGAAAAGTGTCTGCCCTGTTTGGGGCAGAAAAAAGTGTGTTTTTGAAAAATGAACTACAAGCTGAACCTGCGGCTGCTCCGTTGGACGCTGAGCGAACTGGAGAGGCATAGGGTAATGTATTGTTAATAAGACCAGATTCCCCTTGTTGATAAAAAAACAACAATAAAATTAATAAAAATAATGTGTAATTGGAATGAAGACTGCTACGTATGATGCGAGGGCAATAAGCTAGTTACGTACTGTAAGCGATGTAATCATCGCGAAATTATTGGCGGAGCTCTTAATATCCACAAACTAATTGGCAGGTTGCCAAAGCCAAAAGGCGGCTTGACATTACAAAAGCATAAATACACCGGTCCTTGGAATTCACTTGATAAACAATTAGACACCAACGATCAGCCATTACCAGGTCAAGAACCATATAGCTAAGTTGACGCAATTGCGATGAGACATGATATCTGTTACAGAGACAATCTCGATGATAAATCAGGTTGTGACAAGACAATGTTAGACGAGCTTCGTGCAGTTAAACATGAGAACCTTAAAGAGAGGTTTGACCGAAGGCTTGTAAAAGGAATTATTGGAGCAAAATACAAACTTGGAATTGGTGTTCCAGAAAGTGTGGTTAAAGCCGGGACAAGACAAAATCTTCACAGACAAAAAAAAAAAAAAAAAAAAAAAAAACATTTCCGCGGCGAAAGGTCGTTGTGAATACTGTAGATGCTATCTGGGTTGTTGATCTTGCTGCTGACATGACACAGGTATCTGCACACAATAGTGGTAGCAAGTACTTGTGAAATATCGTCATTGAATGTCTTGAGTAAGTATCCGGTTAGTGTACCAATAAAATATAAAACGGGTAATACAATAACAGACTCATTTCATAATATCATAAAGACATATGAGCGTAAACCTAATAAGATATGGACAGATAACGGGGCAGAGATTTTCAATAAGAGATTTGAAGATTTTCTCGAGCAGAATAATATCAGCAAGTACACGACAGGCAAGAGCGTTATCGTTGAGCGATTTAACAGAACGCTAAAAGAGAGGATCTACAAACACTTTACAACAAACAACACAAATAATTACACTGATGTTTTGCGGAAGATATTTGATTATTATAATAACTTGAAACACACATCAATTAGAATGACCCCTAATGAAGCAGTAAAAAATCCTTACTAGCAAATGAGAATCTGTACAGACGCCATAGGATTAAGAAGAATGATAGGGTCAGAATTTTCAGTGACAACAAATTATTTGAAAAAGGCTATGCCCCTAACTGGTCTGAAGAGTTATTTATTGTTGATAAGGTATTAACAACAATCCCTGTGACGTATAAAATAAAGGACCTCAATTTTGGAACAAATATTAGGTTCTTTTTACGAACAGGAGCTACAAAAGACAATGCAAGATGTTTTTGTCATTGAAAAAGTAATTATAACCAAGGGTTTGAGTTTAGTCAAGTGGAGAGGTTATTCTGATGTATTTAACACCTGGATTCCTACGAGTAGTAAAAAAAATTGGTAACGCTGTAACTGCGCGAGTATGCTCCGGTAGATCTTTTCATATTTGTACGAGCACCGATTTACATTTTACTGGCTTACAGAGTTCAATACAATTTTTATGGTCAGTCGTCAAATCCATCAAATTAAAATATCTTTACAAATATGAAATCAAATTTTTGATATTCTTCTGTCTGCCAGGTATATTAATGTTCATAAAAAACTTTAGTCTTTCATAAAATTTTTCTCTCTCATCGGGTGTAAAATAAAACTTTTTTTACCTTTTTCTCCAGATGATACTTAACATTATACTGCCCGGCTGTTGATCTACTATAATGTTTTCTGTTTGGCAAATCGACGTAATCATTATAGGTTGTTTCAACACGCATAACCGGGTTCATAATCGTATTTTTTTTACAAGATTATATTCCGGATAGGAAAGATCCTTTTTACCAGATAAAACATTGTCATTTTGTCTCGTTGGTTTAGCTCTATAAAGATCACTCAGCATTTGTAGCAACGCCATTATATAATATAATTTTATCTAAATTATTAAATAAAAAATGTCTGAGGAACTACAGTACATCACTCGGTGCAAAATAGTTAACAACTATAATTTTTATGAAAAACTAAAAGAGGCTTTTTACGGATATGATAATATTAAATACTATTTCGGGATAATAGAAGGCAATGAAGATTATGTCCTCCTATCAGCAGAAAACAGACGATGACTATTTTTTGATAAAAAATGTTTGATTGTTTATACTAAAAAGATTTTTTGTATCATTCTAGTTGTTGTATGAGTAAAGAAGAGCTAATCAAAGCGCTTCGGTAAAGGTACAGAAAATTTATTTTCATGTTACATCAGATATAAAAGAAATCTATTTCAGCATCAGGCTTAGATGAGAAAACTTTCTTTTTTCTTCTATCACAACATGATTTAACAGAGGCCACTGAAACACCAAAGAACTTACTGGCCGCTAACATAGATCTGTGGCCGATTTCATCCCCGCTGGTCATGTCCATAGATAATACAGGTTTCATTTATCTTACTAATGGATATTCATCTCTGTGTAAGAACTTACCGATCGATTACCTGCCCAATACGATTATTTTCTTTTGCGAGGACGAGATTTTCATAATAATAATTATCCATATTTCCGTCCTTCCAGGTAATAAATTCACCTGGTTCTCTTTTGACCCCTTGATTAAAGCAGTTAAAAACAAAAATGTGAAGCGCTACAATCATTTGTTCTTTAGTATTTTTTTCCGCTGACAGATACCAATCTCATTTTAGTACACTGTGAGGAAAAAGATGTCGCGTACTTATTTGTACCTACTCCTCTGTCGGCGCCACGTTCTGAGGCCTCATAATCATCAAAGATGGGATTAACAGCAAACCTTTCATTGTCAACAGAATCTGGAATAGTAAGTTCGATTGGTTCAGTTGGTGTTATCGTGGGATCACCAATATCACCATAATAACAATCTATGATGAAATTATAATGTGAATACAGTACTTGATCAGTATCTTTCCCACTTACCGAAACATATTATTTGACAGCTTAGTACAATCTTGTTTGTATCTGTTCTTCTGACAATACCAGAAGGAGTACATTCGTAATCATTGAACAACTGATGAACAGTAAGCTCATTCCACGTGTCCTGCTCGTATGACAGTAATAAAAGATTACTAAGTGAAAAACCTCTCATGTTATCAATGAGCTTAACAAAATGACTACGTGGTATTATTCCATGAAATACTTCCCAAATAAAATCCTTTTGCAACTAAGTTTCAGTTTTCTGGCATCCAGTTCTTTTGACACGAACTGTATAGCTATGACGTGCCAGAAAACCAACAGAATTTGTATCTTCCTTGTTTCTGATATCTCCAAGCTGGTTTGCCCCATATAAATCATATATGGGATCTGCTCTATACCGGTCCATTATATACTACAGGATAATCTCTAATTGTTAATTGTCAATGAAAGAAAACATATACTATAAGATGAACAAAGAAATAATGAGAGCTGATAGTATAATGCAAGCAAGAAAAATACAATCTGCGTTCGCAGGATGTGATAATACTTGGATTTTTGATGACTATAATGTGTTAAAGTACGGTGCGTCATTAGACCGTTTAGCCCAGATAATAAAACCTTGTGTTGATCTTGAGCTATAAAAATATGGAGGTATTAAAATTATTGTTCAGTATCATATCTATTTAACAAAATTAATTGTTGAACAGGAATATGTTGATGAGGAATTAGCTGAACCGTACATAACAGCTGAATCTAAAATAATACTGCACGGTATTTCAATCAAGGACACATTTGTAAAAAATTGAAGAATAAAAAATCTGGAGAAAAATTGATGAGTACACTGAATGTGGTTCGGTTGGAAGAGTCACGGAACCAGTGAAATAATATTTCATACAGTAAAATATAATCCCCTAAGAGGATCCTCTTATGTTGAGTTACCAAGCAGAATAAGAAATAGCAAATGTTGTTGTAACGTACAAAACAAAGATGACAAGTGTATTATGTGGGTTGTTCTTTCTGCGTTATATCCTGCTAGATCACACGGAGAAAGAACCTCATATTATTTAGAGCACGTTAACAAACTTAACTTTAGTGGTATTAAGTTTCCGGTAGAAGAAAGACAGATTCCAAAGTTTGATCGACAAAATAATATCATTATTATTGTTTTTGAAGTAAGTGAAAACGACCAAATTTATCCAAGATTTATCAGTGACCAGGCATCACAGAGTATAATCAATCTGTTGTTTTACAAAAATCATTATTGTTGGATCAAAAACTTTAATGGTCTTGTCAGTGGCCAGTATAATAAATGTAAGAACAAAAACTATTTCTGTTACAGGTGCTTACACGGATGTAAGACTCAAGCGATCTTAAATAAGCACGTTGAGTACTGCAAGGACGTACAAAAGAGTTTCTGCCAAGTGAAGATGAAAACATGTTATTCTTTAAAAACCATAAACATCGAATGAAGATTCCCTTTATTATCTACGCGGACTGTGATGCGTTGCTTGAAACGGTTGAAACAGTAATTAATGATCCTGATGTCTCCTCAACAACAAAAGTTCAAAATCATATTCCTTGTAGTGTAGCTTATAAGGTTATTTGTTCAATACATAAAAACCTCAGGAGACCAATAAGAACTTATTGTGGAATAAACCCAGCGCAATGTTTATTAAAGAGTCTGATAAGAGAGGTGAATGAGATTAAGAAAACATCAGCGAGAACTGTTCGAATGTTACCATTAACAGCATAAGAACAAACTGATTTTGACTCTGCAGTTAATTGTTCAATCTGCGGTAACGAGATCAAACAGGACAGAGTGAGGGATCATTGTCACATCACCGGAAAATATAAGGGGCCATCACATGATAACCGTAATCTTCAATTCAAGTATCCAAACTTTGTTCCGGTGGTCTTTCATAATTTACGAGGTTATGACAGTCATATCAATGTAGAAGCATTTGATGACCCTGATATAATTGCAGCAACAAAAATAAGTGCAAACAGTAAGATCAAGTGTATGCCAAACAATATGGAAAAATATATGAGTTTCTCTCTTGGCATAGTTAGATTAATTGACAGTTTCCAGTTTACTCTGGCATCTCTTGAGGAGCTTGTTAAGGGGTGTACTGTGTTTAATAATCTGACAGACCACGCTGGTGACCAAGCAGAATATCTAAAACAAAAGGGAGTTTACCCATATGGGTACATGAAAACAGTTGGTCTAGGTTTGATGAAACAAGATTACCTGGTAAAGATGCCTTTTATTCTAAACTAAACTTGGAAGGAATAAGTGATGAGGAGTATGAGTACGCGCAAATGATAAAAAATTTAACTGTATAAATCTTAGTGATTATCATGATCTATATCTGATAACTGACGTACTGTTGTCCGCTGATGTGTTTGAGGAATTTAGAAATGTGTGTCTGAAAAACCATCAGCTAGATCCTGCTTGGTACTATTCATCACCTGGATTATCCTGGGATGCTGCATTAAAACCCGGCAGGGTTAAACTGAAATTATTGACAGACCTTGACATGTTCGACTTCATCGAAAAAGTATGCAAAGGCCAACAATAACTACTTAAGTGATTATAACCCAAATGAACCGTCATCGCATATCATATACCACTATGCCAATAATCTTTATGATTATGCAATGTTACAGCGTTTGCCATATAGTGATTTTAAATGCAGTAAGGTGGAATCAGTTTCTAAGGGAGATTGACAAAAAATACCTGAAGATATTGGATACTTTGTTGATGTGGATTTAGATTATCCCGGAGAACTGCACGAGCTACATAATGATTATCCTTTTGTGCTGAATCAATATTGATACCAGATGACATGTTATCACCTGAACAAATAGCGCTAAAACAACAATATGGTGTAGGAGCGAGCACAGTAGAGAAATTAGTTCTTAATTTATTTGATAAGAACAATTATGTTTTACACTTCGAGGCATTAAAGCAATCGTTGGAGCACGGGCTTATTTTAAGGAAGGTTCACAGAGCACTAAAGTTCAAACATAAACCTTGGCTAAAAGTTATATTGATTTTAATACAAACAAAAGAACAGCAGCAACAAATGATTTTGAAAAGAACTTCTTTAAGCTGATGAACAATAGTGTGTTTGGTAAACAATGGAAAATATCTGGAAACGTGTGGACATTGAAATAATAAATAATGTGGAGCTAAGAAATAAGGTCGTAGCAGAGGACAGTTTTGTGTCAATAAAAATATTCAGTGATGACTTGATTGCTGTACAAAAAAGAAAGATTGATTTAAAACTGAATAAACCAATTTATGTTGGAGCAGCTATCTTAGATTTGTCAAAACATCTGACGAATGATTTTCATTACAACTTCATCAAGAAACGATATTATAGGGCCGAACTATTGTTTACTGATGCAGACAGTTTATGTTATATGATAGCCACAGAAGATATTTATTCTGATATGTTTGAAAACAAGGATCTATTTGATCTTTCTGATTACCCTGCAGAAAGTGGTTTCAAATGTGATGATAACAAGAAGGCAATTGGTAAGTTCACGGATGAAACAAATTGTATTCCTATTTCAGAATTTATTGGGCTGCTAAGTAAGATGTACTGTATCAAACTAGATGATGAAAAGATCAAAAAGAGAGCTAAGGGAATAAAAAAAGAGTTGTTGATAAAGTAATGTCATTCAATGAATATCTGGATGTATCACACGGAAAACAGACATATATTGAGATCTCAGTAATAAGATCACATTTACATAAAATAGAAACTGATGTGATCAAAAAAGGCCTCTAATTTTGATGACAAGAGATTTTGTTCAGACTGGATAAATATTAACGCGTTTGGATTTAACCAAACACACGAACCTGTTCTTGAGAACGTTAACGAGTTTTATGTGTTTGAACACCTTGGGATATAGAAATTTTATGTAACATTAATAATATAAATTTTATGTAACAGTAATAATAGGAACTAAAAAAATCCCTCACCTCGAAAAATCAAAAACCGGACTATAAAAAACCCATGAGATGATGAGGGAATAAAATCAATTAGAGAATTTTATCTAATAGTAATAATAAAGGATAAAAAGATCATAATGATTTAGTAGTATAGGGATGGGCTACAACTCCTTTTCTCTTACCTATTAAACCAATAGTAGTAGGGAAAAAGGGGTAGTTTTCAGGACAAGGAGTTTTTTAATGGGCTCGAAAGCGAGCGAAAGCGATCTTGCGAGACCATGAAAAAAACATCCTTGTTCTGAAAATCCCCTTTTCCCCTACTACTCATGGGTCGACTGAGATAAATGTGCAATATAATGTAAATATTATTGAAAACACAAGATAGTGTAATCCAGATTTAGAGATAGTAGGATGTATTATTTAATTCTGAGCAACAAATGAGTCAGAAAGTATTAATTAATTTATTGTAGATGTAAAACTCCATACACCTCCTCAAGCTATTTCAGTCACTACTCTAAAGCAAGGATAAATTTTTCAGTAATTTTCTCAAATTCATTCAGTTGTTTTGGTTGCACTCAACATGTAAGGCTGTGTTTGTTATTACAGTAATTATCTCAAACTCATTCAGTTGTTTGGTTATACTCAACATGTAAGGCTGTGTTTGTTATTACAGTAATTATCTCAAATTCATCAGTTGTTTTGGTTATACTCAACATTTTGGTTGCACTCAACATGTAAGGCTGTGTTTGTTATTACAGCAATTATCTCAAATTCATTCAGTTTTTTTTGTTATAATCAATATGTAAGGCTGTGTTTGTTATTACAGAATTATTTCCCATGTGATATATAGATTATGATTCCTTTCCTTTATTTTTCAGGAGGGCCTCAAGATGTCTGGCAGATTTCCATTTTGCTTTTATACGAGTCGATAAGCAACTACATTTAATGAACGTTCTTTTTGTATGTATTCTACTTGATTACACTTGACAATAGTGTTCATGGTTTTGCATCTGACCAATTGTTTTTGTCTTTTAAGGAACAATAAATAGAAATCGGTATTTTTTCAATAAATCAAATATCTACTCTGATCTTCTTGTTTAATTTTGGATATTGTGGTATTTATTTTTTCAAAACAATAACTGTACCATACATGTATTGTGAACAGCGCTTATACACCATCCATAATCAGATACCATATAATATCTATAAAACTCCCCATCATCGTTTTCAAGTCTATCTCTTGATTACTAAAGAACAACTTTGTGCATACAAATGCTCAACTGATTTGTGTATTGATCCCCAACAAGCCGAATCGTACATACATTTCCTACTAACTGGATGCAGAGAAGCAACCTGCATCATCTTTAAATCAGTGTAAAGGGAAATATTAAGCCTATTTTATACGAGTGCTAAAGGATACAAATATAATTTTTCCTCGGGATTACTAATACATGCCTATGACTGCTTTTGCAAACTTCCTGGTAATGAATTGTTAGACGAAAGACCCAAAGTCCTGTTGAAGTATCAAAATGGATTGAGTTGTTTAGATTTTCAAAATTAAATTTACGTGATACTTGCAATTTATGAAAACACACTTCGACACAAAGAATTGCAAATTATTAAAGTCTTATTTCCCATTAAATGCTACTTGTGTAATAATGTGCTTGTGGTTTGCAACAGTTGCCCTTTACCACATTAATTTGTTTTCGGATATTTCACTTTCAAACCTCAATAAGTTGCCAAAGGAAACTGTCTAAAATGGATATCCAAAGGAAACTATCTAAAATCTCCTATCTCAATGGAAACTATCTAAAATCTACTATCTCAATGGAAACTATCTCAAATCTCCTATCCAAAGGAAACTATTTAAAATCTCCTATCCAAAGGAAACTATCTAAATTCTCCTATCTCAATGGAAACAATCTAAAATCTCCTATCTCAATGGAAACTATCTAAAATCTCGTAGCCAAAGGAAACTATCTAAAATCTCCTATCTCAATGGAAACTATCTAAAATCTCCTATCTCAATGGAAACTATCTAAAATCTCCTATCTCAATGGCAGGTTCTTTATGGAAACTTTTTCTTTTTCTTTATTGTCCCGTAATTTCTGTAATCATGTAA
Organism: Margaritifera margaritifera; assembly: GCA_029931535.1. Taxonomy (NCBI): domain Eukaryota; kingdom Metazoa; phylum Mollusca; class Bivalvia; order Unionida; family Margaritiferidae; genus Margaritifera; species Margaritifera margaritifera. The sequence goes on along the minus strand of JAQPZY010001582.1, from coordinate 3,075,430 downwards.
AATATGTCCAACTCCTGCAAAAATCGACATTAATCGATATATATATATATATATGCTACTCTTGCATAGTTAACTACTTATAGATCCAGCGTTATGTATGAGGCAGGGTAAGCGTTTGGCAATTGACTTGTGCATGAAATGGTGCTTTAGTTAAACACGTATCCAAAGTCATATTACTACAGCACATGAAAATTCTAGAGTTCCGATTGGCTGACTATAGGGAGTATAACTTCAGCTCAGTCACTTAATATACCACACCAAACAACAGTTCCCTCTGCAGTAGGCCAAAATATAATATTAATCTTTTTGAAGCTTTTATTTTCCCGTTGTGCATGCTGAAACTAATTTTGAAACTAAGCGAGCATTAAAAATATTTAAATTTTCATCAAGTGTGTGTGTGTGCGAGAGAGAGAGAGAGAGAGAGAGAGAGAGAGAGAGAGAGAGAGAGAGAGAGAGAGAGAGAGAGAGAGAGAGGGAGAAATAGCATGATTTAGTCACTGTAAAATGTATTTTATATAATTAACAGGGTTGATTTGTTACACTACATGTAATATACATATATGAGTACAATCTATGCCGACCAATTTGAAATGGGGCTTAGCATTACCGATCATTGTTCAGACTTAATTACAGAATTTCCTCCTGACATACGTCTTTAGGACCAGCGAAATATAAGTGAAAACAATAAATCCAAGTAGATGTTTTGCTTATGACGACTGTCTAAACTTTCGCTGGTTTCGTCTTGTCCCCATACGATTGTGTTGCTAGGCGCTGTATGTGTTTATGTCAATCAATAAATTTGCTATTATGTATGAGGTTTTCTCGTACAACTGAAACTTTTAACTCAGTTGTTTCATATATAGCCATTTCCAAGCTAATTTACTCTTCTCCTCTGTACAATATCGTCGAGAGAGAAATTCTGAATTGGTTTTGTTTGTGGCTGCCATCTTGTGTCTACAATGTCCGACCAAGATACGTTATTAGCTATGTCTGAGGGTGGGCGGAGCATAGCTATTGACAGTGGATTAGTGTATTGGGGGATCGCCAGAACAGAAATAACCCCGCCCATTCGTTTTCATAGTATTTTATGTTAGTTTTTAAACTGAAGTTTTTCTTTTGACACTTGTATGACTTTATCACAGACATATTTTTGGTTGATAGTGAACATTTAGACAATTTGGATGAAAACCAATTAAGTTATTATAACAAAAAACATATACAGGTTATATAATGAAAACTGTTCAGGTGTCTGATCATTAGGGATAAGCACAAGGTGTCATTACGTAACTAATCACACTTTTCCCGGGACAAGATTGGCTAACGTCCCATTTTAATTTCAAATAAACAACCATTGACTGTCAGCTGGTGGTGACAAATGGGAGCTGGGTATTTCTCTGTTGCATTTCATGCTAGTAATCCCCTCATTCATACTCTATTCCGTAGCTGGCGTCAACCCAATGCGCTGTCTCCTATAACCGTGAATGAAATAATAAAAATGCAAAAATAAACTTGATTGAAATGGTGCAATTATCAATAAGCTTGCGGGATGAAAAAAAAAACAAAAAACAAAAAAAACAGTGGAGGTAATCCAACTGTCGACTTTATAATACAAGGAGATCACTTGCTGCTATTTAGCAATGATGAATGTTCAGAATAGGATGCGTGTATTTAAGTAGACGAAAGCTTATGATTTTTTTCGATTTTTTTCCCCTAATTTATCAGCCATGAAATTTGAACCGAGAAAGATTCTTTTTATCTGGATGACATGTTTCTCTGTACAACTCCCATTGAATCCACCACATGTACAAATTAGTTAAAAGTAACATTATAAAACAGACATATAACTGAGTCATTTACTCAGAACTGAGATGTAGTTTTACTTAAAGATCACACTGTAAGGTATTTTCCAGGGAGCAACATATGACATGTCATTAAAGGCACAATATGAAAAGAATATACTGTGTAAGTATAAAGTATCTTAGGCTACATGGGACAACTCTTTCTCTTTCTCTCTCTCTCTCTCTCTCTTAATTTAGTTTCTTTATCTCGTTTACAATATTACTAGAAAATAAAGAACAGCTTGAAAAATTACAAACTATTACAACATGTAAATTGACTAAATTTTCACAACCAGTTATAGCAGGAACAAAATTCGGTAAAGATTTTGATTGTCTCAGTAAACGTTACCTGTCCGTAAAGGAGTTCTTTCTTTTTTTTAACAGGGCAAAGTGACATCATCGTGAAGAATTACTAACAATCGGAACACGCTCGTGCCTTTCCGCCAATAATAAGAAGAAAAAAAAAAAAAAAAAAAAAACACCTTAAAAAATGCGACAGTAGCAGTGTTTACAAAATGACGTCATATGCATATCACACAGCATCACAGCACACAGCGACTCGGCTGATATGACTTATTCTTGGCTGAAGCATTCCGATGAACTCACTAGAGAACTTTCTTTTACTGTACTTTTGCAAATAATTGCATTTAGTTGTTTTGTTATTGGTTATATCATGCTGAGGAAATGGGAGCTAAGTGCCTTTTCCAAGGACACACCGAGCCAGCAGACCAGGGCTGGCTTGGACGGGTATCGAACGCGCGACTCTTGGTTTACGAATCCGACGCTTTACCAATTGAGCTAAGGCGGCTGCCTAATTCCATAAAGGGATCATAAGGGCTCATATTGCTTTTGGCATGATTCTATCTTAACGTACTTTAGCGTTTGACTAAGTTCTCCTTATTTTACGGCGATTTTCCCCTTTTAGGCTGTATCACTCTATCGAAGTATTTCCGAGATGGACATTTGTTGAAAAGCCACAAGATGTTCCGATTGGAATTACCAAATAAATGGAAGACAAGAAGCACAGTTAAATACAACCTTCTATTCCACTTCCGTAAGATAGTGCCATTTGGTAACAGTTTTTTCGGGATTCATGATGATGTCATCCCAATGGACCAATAAGCTCTCTTCTATGGAAGTACTCCCTATGATTATTTGCCCTATGATGTCATCGCTGCGCAGTCTTTTGTAATCAAACACGGTGATGGTTAGGATGGTGTAGCGGAGATCATCCATCTTGGGCGAGACCGTGAATGAGAAGGATTCCAAAAAGACTGGAAAGCATGTGTTTTTCTTCGTTTTTGTCTGCTTTCTCGATACCGACTTATTTGGCTGGGATACCTCCACCTTAACGTACGGGTCTGAAACGAAAAATATGTACATGATTGGTCAACAAATGATGAAATTATATGACACAAAAACACATTTCTTCAAATGAGAACTCAAACAGATAGGAAAATATTCGAATATACCTAATTGACGCCATGCAGATGGATAAACAAACGGACGGACGGACATTGTAACAGATGTGTCTCGCTCGTATCCGTGTTCCTGTACACTTCTTACCGTTTCTTCATAAGGTTTAGTTGGAGTTCTTGTGAAGCCGCTGACGCGTGTTGCATCAATTTAGATGTTGTAGATGTATGCAATTGTAGATTAATTAAAGTATCGCACGTGCTAAGTATTTAATAATCAGCTTCACGTTAAATAATAAATAAATACATTGCCATAGGCTGACCCAGGAGGATTCAATCAAATTCTTAACACATCTTATTGACAGATTTTTAATTACAGTCAACTTGTTAGAGCCAAAATATATTTTCTTTTCAATGATCCATTTATACATACAGAGAAATTTGACCGGCCTTTAATGTGATTATATCAGCCGCAAAGTGTGCACTGTAACTGGAAGAATACGCGCTCGTTCTCGCCTCGTTGAGTGCAATGTTCGCGATAGCATGGTTTCCACAGAATGTTATTAGTTACGGTCAGAGTTCAAATTTACATAAAGAAAATGAATTGATAGATGTAGAGCTGATTAACTGATAGTACAACTGAATTACACGAATGTCATAATCATTCATCAAAGAAAAGGCCTAATATCATCACATACCTACATGCGAAACTATTATTATATTCCTATTTCACCTTTTCACTTATTTAGTAACCCGTAGTTCCTGTTGAATAACCTCCAAATAATTAACCATTATAGCAAGAAAAAGAAAGATTACACTTTAGTTCATTTTTTTATTTTGACATTTATAGAACTGTCATCAACCCGCCTTGTTTTTTGATGAATACTACATTTATGCTGATAGTGACATCGTAACCCCAAATTATGACAGGACACTTTTTTCTTGTCTGTAAACACTTCTTCATAAACATACATTTACTTATACCCAAACTGCTCGAGTAAGTGTAAATACGGTACAAAAACCCTGTCTGTGTAAATACAGTACAAACCCTGTATGTGTAAATACAGTACACACCCTGTTTGTGTAAATTCAGTACAAACCCTGTCTGTGTAAATACAGTACAAATCCTGTCTGTGTAAATACAGTACAAACCCTGTCTCAAGTAAACTCTTCTCATTGACGAGTTTTGCGAAGTTCATAAAAGCAGTGTACATTATTTGTTATTTCAGCACTCGTTAGCGTGTAAATACATCATGTCATTGAACTTAGTAGTGGGGCTCATACAATGAGGATATCAACGATTTTGAGTATACACACACACACACACACACACACACACACACACATATATATATATATATATATATATATATATATATATATATATATACACACACACATACGAGTGATAAAACGGAATGTTTCCATTTCACTCGTGAAATATTTCCTTTGATCTACAAAAAAAGTAGATATAAGGATATATTTGGTTTTGACACGAGTGGCAAAATGTTTGCACTTCACTCGTGAAATATTTCGTTATATCTGCTCAATGTGGTTAACATTACAAGCGAATTAACTGTATTACTATATCGATTCAAAAACTTATCGAATTTGACAATAGTTTAGGACTGACTTTTGCAAATTTCTCTCCTACATATAATATTTAAAATTGTGCTTTTTGTACAATTATAGACTGTATTCGTAGGAAAAATTAAACGATTTTTATATTGCTTAACACATTTCTTGTGCGGATTGATACAGAGAACATTGTTGGGGTGGGATAGCATCTTCATAGAGCGGAAGGATCAGGACATTCTTCATAGCGTACTATATTTGAACTAATTATTTTGATTATTGTGAGTTTACCTACTTTTGTTAATAGTTTGCTTTTAATCAATTTTCATGTACCTTCACACTGCTTACATAAATGTACAGTGTTGGCATATTTTAAGATATAATCGTCCTGATGCAAAGAGAGAGAGAGAGAGAGAGGCAAAAACCATCGATTTGCAAGTTCCGAAATTGTACAATAAATTTAGAACAGCGACTTTAAAAAAATTTAAATTTTTCATACGAAAATGAAGAGATTTTGATTTTCGTTTGCACATTTCTTGCGCGGATTGATACAGTCAAGACAGAACAATCAACAGATATCAGAACGTAACATCATTAAACAACATATTTTAATTATTGTGAGTTTACTTGTAAGAATTTTTTGGTTGCTGTTTTGTTATGTTTCTTTTAGATTTTTCATTCAGACGTGAATTTTTGCGTGTTGGCAAACTTACAGTCTATTTCGTTAGCAGACGCTGCACAAAAATTTCGATTGTCACTTAATTTCGATTTGCAATCGACGCCAAGCAATGTCTGATTTCTCCAACGTTTTCCGATATGATTATGATTGTGATGACAGTTAAAATCGCTCCTTAAACAATTTTTTGTTTACCGTTTGTCGTTCAGTGTAACAGGTTTACGATACTGTATGGGTGACACAGAATATCGAATAGCAACAGGTCATGTAAGTTCAGTCACTGACATTTTGAATGATTCATGTGGAAAACTAATTATAAAAAGTTAATACATGAAGCCTGCTTTTTGTTTTTTGGGGTTCATTTTTAGTCATTCTTGACGGCGCCTTCTCATTGATTACATAAATGTATAACTAGAGGGTCAACAGTCATTACACCGATTGAGAACAATGCATCCGGATTGGAGAGAGAGAGAGAGAGAGAGAGAGAGAGAGAGAGAAGGAGAGAAGGAGAGAGAAGAAAATAAAATGAAATAGGCCTAAATATGAAATTACAAGTCTGATTAACATGAATATTGGCAGATTTACTTCCTAAATGAAAAACGAAAGTAGTTCCAAAAGTGATATCGCCACTGTGGCAATAAAAGTGGTATACCATTTTGGTCACACTGATATATTTTAATATCTCATTATGAACTATATAATAAATTTAAATATCTCATTATGAAATATATAATAAAATTGTAATCCCACTTTACTTGTAAAGCTGCTATATAACTTGTAAGAATATATGACTCAATATAATATATAAAAGCAATAAAATAATATATTAAATCATAATGTACCCAGAAACGTATTGTCATAACGATACAAGCTAGCTAGGGTTAGGGGGAGATAATCAATGGGAGATTTAAGGTGACGGTATTTGTGTCTGTTGTTTATGCAGATAGAGGGGAGGCTGCGGATCTGTCACTTACCTGGGGCTCCCGTCAATTGGTGATATGGGAGAGACTTCGCTTGGTGGATAGTCACGTTCAGCAGGCCCTCTCGGGGCTCGAACTGGAGTGATACCTCCAAAAAGCCAGAATCCTGTGGCATAATAGTAAACAAAACATGTTAAACATTTGTAAAAGAATTGAAAACTTTTGTTACAGAGACCTACCAGCCAACCATGTTTGTCGATATTATCGTTGTAGTTGCGGCTGTGGCTGATGACGATATTGTTACCAATGCTGTGATACGTAACGAAAATACTTTTTCAGGTCATATCTTCAATTAAATCACTCACAACGGAGAGATCAGATAGCTTACTATCTCAGTAGTGTGCACATCAATATGATATTTCTTTATGAAATTTCAAATTTCTGCGTTCGATATGCTCAAACTTTCATATGTTTTCAACTTAAAATGTGTTTTTTCCGATGATGTGAACCGTCCTCTACGTTGGCCTTGCGAGTTTCGCAAGTATTATAGTAATATTCGCGTGGATTGAAACATATTTTGCTCTCTTCTCGAGGGTGCATTCATTGATTGACATTCTGTAATTAACATAATTTTAGCCTGTTTATTCTCTGTCGAGGTGGGGTGGGGTGGGGTGGGGTGGCAGGTTTTAGTGGAAGTACCATCTATCAATTAACTATTAGCTGTAAGAAACAAGTCTGAAATGCCCCGAATGTGCGGCCCTTTATTGCCAGGAGCATATACCTTGCGATCTGTGTCCAATTTCACCAGTATTTCTTAAAATATAAGTCCAGATATAAAACAATTGATTTGTCCATTTTCAGTCAGACTTAAGTCTTGTTCAGTCAGATTGCTGGATTCCCTACGTAAGTCTTAGTCCAGCCTGTAGGTATGCTTGAGAAAGCCGGGCCAGCTATAGATTTAACCGAAATCGTCTAAAGACAATTTAACAAACAAACAAACAAACAAACAAAAAATAAACACTACATAATTATTTGTAAAAATAGTCAATTACCTATAGGGATCATATGGCAAATGTAAAAGGACTTTCATAAAACAGATTCTATGTATGTTTATGAGAGTCACGAGATACCATGGTTGGCGTAAGAATTTCCCAAATAGTCACAAAATTTTCACTGAAAATATTGATACATTCGATTTTTGAGTGTACCAGAAAATAGCTGCACTACTGAATTTTCCGTTTCGAATCTGGCTTCTATTCAACGTAAGTCATTACCATTATTAGTGAGTATTTTCCCTCATAATTACACACTTTATCTAAAATGTTTTTTTTTTTTTTTTTTAAAAAAAACAAAAAAACAAACAAACTAAACAAATTTTGATTTATTGCTAAATCATGCAGTTCTGCATGCTTATTTGTCAAGAAATTTAGTCCCTTTCATCGTTTCTACAACTTCTAAAATGCGTTATACTAACGGACTTGGTGACTTCAAGCAATACTTTTGCAGATAACAGTACAAACCTGTAAAGTTTCAATCGTCCGATATGTTGTTTTTATTTAAATTTATCGCCATCTGAAAAGTTTGATCGCCAATGGCGATTTTAGTAATCACTAGCACCAACATGCAGATACGGGAGGGAGCGAGAAAGAAAAATACAGGGAAAGTATCAAGAAAGGACGAAACTAAGCAAACAGTGATACATATGCTTAGTGAATATAACAGGGAATTTAATTTGGATTTCTTTATATATATATATGCATTTCTATGAAGGCAGCTGGATAGTTATGATGAGCGATCTATATATAGATTAGTAAAAATTGCCTCATATTACTTGTAGTTATTGTAGAATAATGTGAATATTGTAGAATAATGTGAGCCGCTTAAATTTTCTAGCTCACCTGCAAGGGTATTATAAACCTCAGTCAAGATGGTTTGATACCTTCCTTCATGTACTAAAAATGATAATGAAATTAAACCGACAGCTAACCTCTCTGTCTTCTTTTGCCTCTAGGTCTTTCCAAATCCGATTTTCCTGCAGAAGGTCATAACTATCAAGGGGTATAGTCACTTCGCCGATAAACTCTGCCAGTTTGAGGTTATGAGTTTTGTTGAAAAGTTTGATTCGAAGTACCATATTGTGTAACTCGTCCAGAGTAAGTTGTTGGAAGTAAAATTCTTGCTTGAAATTTGGATTTTTCGTACGCTTGACCACGCTACCACTTTGTTTCTGCACTTTTTCAGGCATCAAATACAACTTTGCGAAAGAGTTTACACTAAGGTCTGTTTTGTTCTCACCACCCAAATTCTCAGCTCTGATTAGACAAACCTTGAGCTGTTTTGATGCAGCAAGATACTGGAAGCTGAATTTCAACTCCCCATGTGGAGCATGTAAATTGTCCACTCGAGGTGTTTTTCCGATAGTGAAACACGAAGAGGAACGAATCCTGTCCTGATTATCACATGGGTTTGATACACTTGTGGGGACATTAGGCGCGGAGTGTCTTTTAAGGGATTGCCCCAGGAATGGGGGAACATTAAGTTCCCCTAGGCTTAGCCGCTGATGGTCCGGGCTGGCGTCGATGGAGCTGCAGGTAAGTGAAGAATTCTCGGAGGAATTTTCCTTTTCACTATCTGGCCCTGACCCTTGGTCTACCAAAGATGAACGTCGTCTGTTGTATACGCGGTGACGCTTGAAGGGAGAGGACTTTTTTTGGGACCAAAGAAGCTCATTGGAGAAAGCTGATGAATGGAATCTTGTATCCTTAGCAAACTCAGGAGATTCTTCCGTCGTCACGATGACACACGGATTGCTGGATTTTCGGATGGAGCGGCTTTCAATTTGATCCAGCTGAAGAGTAAGAGGCTGTCTCCCAACATTATCTTCAGACTTGGATAATGAGTTTTGTTTGGTTAGCCTTCTAAAACTTTTCCGAGGTAGCAGACTATCTCCAGATGCATGGAATAGGGACTCTTTTCTCCGCGTATTCGGACATTCGGAGAGGGTTGTGAACCCATATGAGGTCTTAGTCCTGAGATGGGGAAGAGACATCGCGGCGATAGATAAGGGATCATCATTTGTAAATCCCTCCAGGTCATCGCCTTGATCGGCGCATGATAGAATATTATCAAGTTCGTGCTTGGGAGTAACATGGACGGAGGATACAGTCATATCTCCTCGAGAATACATAATGGTCTTTGTTTGAGTGGGAGAATCGGTGGGAGTTACTGGAGAAGAATTAGTATGACTTCTTCCCCCAAAACTATTCCTCTTTGAAAAATTGGACGCCTCGTCTTCAGCAGAACAATCGCTTGTCCTTCTGGAGGAGTTCTCAGATCCGGGAATCACAAATTCTGGAATACCTTGTGGAGTCAGTGCCTTGAAAATTCTACAATTTGCCTCTTTTGGTAAATCAGGCTCCTTTGTTGACAAATTTTGGAACTTTTGCATCAACCATTCTTTTAGATCCTTGAATGAATCCATATCATTTTAATTCGAATAAATTCTTTAGCTCATACATACGGTAGAGTCCTTCACTTTACAGAGACCAGCTGTAAAAGAAAACAAACCCGGAGTAATCGATTCTTCGCTCGGTAACAACAGTCTAGTAATACTACAAGGCGTATGGCTGGCTTTATAGCTAGAGTCGTGACAAGCTGGGAACGGTTCTTCTGTTTTGTCGACAAATTACCAGGTACAACCAATCATAGCTGGAGCACGCAAGCAGTCACGCATCTGCCTACTTTCAAGTATGCCTACGTAGTGTAAATGTGAAATGATCTCTAGTATAAATTCCAGTCATCACAATGATATAAAGCGATCGATTAATGAAGAAAAATATGTACCTCTCCCACTACTGCTAATGACTTAACTTTTGTGCCCAATAGATTTATCAAAAACGTGGCAACAACGTGAATAAAAAATATAATTTGTCCTTAACAGAACCTGACAATGTAAAACCGATGGATCATACTGTTTATTGTATCAATATGTATGTATCTATGCACGTATGTATGTACATATGTATGTATGTATGTATGTATGTATGTATGTATGTATGTATGTATGTATGTATGTATGTATGTATGTATGTATGTATGTATGTATGTATGTATGTACATGTGGGCGTGTGTGTACCTACAGTTCCCCCCCCCTCTCTCTCTCTCTCTCTCTCTCTGCTTTATAGATATGATTAAAATATCTGAAAGAAGGTAAGAAGGAAGATTCATAAATGACTATTTAGCTATATGGAATGATACGTCTAGAGATCATACACACATACAGGGAGACAGATAAACACATAGATAGATAGATAGATAGATAGATAGATAGATAGATAGATAGATAGATAGATAGATAGATAGATAGATAGGTAGGTAGGTAGGTAGGTAGATAGATAGATAGATAGATAGATAGATAGATAGATAGATAGATAGATAGATAGATAGATAGACAGACAGCCAGACAGATAGATAGATAGATAGATAGATAGATAGATAGATAGATAGATAGATAGATAGATAGATAGGTAGATAGACAGATAGTTAGATAGTTAGATAGATAGATAGGTAGGTAGATAGGTAGATAGATAGATAAATAGATAGATAGATAGATAGATAGGTAGGTAGGTAGATAGATAGATAGATAGATAGATAGATAGATAGATAGATAGATAGATAGGTAGGTAGATAGGTAGGTAGGTAGGTAGGTAGATAGACAGATAGTTAGATAGTTAGATAGATAGATAGATAGATAGATAGGTAGGTAGGTAGGTAGGTAGACAGATAGTTAGATAGTTAGATAGATAGGTAGATAGATAGGTATATAGATAGGTATGTAGGTATGTAGGTAGGTAGACAGATAGTTAGATAGATAGATAGATAGATAGATAGATAGATAGATAGATAGATAGATAGATAGAGATAGATAGATAGATAGAAAGATAGGTAGGTATGTAGGTAGGTAGACATATAGTTAGATAGTTAGATAGATAGATAGATAGATTACCTGTTACCTACTAACTTGTGTAATTTATGAATATGGCAACAACACTTGTACATGATGTATTAATTTATTATTCACTAGTATTTCCACTAGCATTAGAAAATCTTATTTTTAAAATCCCTTCCTAGAGGTGATGTAATGCAAATTATGATATAATGGTACTCAAGATAGCAAATGTATTAGAACTTGTATGTATAACAACAAAAGTATGTTGGTATCCATTAACTGTAGTATAGATACACGAGAGAGAGAGAGAGAGAGAGAGAGAGAGAGAGAGAGAGAGAGAGAGAGAGAGAGAGAGAGAGAGAGAGAGAGAGAGAGAGAGATGTCAGTCTGCTGGAGTTACCATTTTGCATTGGATTCTTCTGTACTTCTGAAAGAAAGAATGTTACCATTATACATTTTTAACTTGCTGATAATTGGATTATCTTTTACAAATAACGGATTATGTTTTGCAGACAGCGGATTATGTTTTGCGGATAGATGAAGATTGCATTCAATTAATCACATCAACTTAGGTCTGTTGATTAATTATTGATTAGCGTATTAGAACAGAGATTTATATCACAAACAATAGTTCGGGATAGGATTTACCATACCTGTAATACTGCTTGCACTGCGCTTTGATGTAGAGAACTAAGCTGGATATTAAACATCCACGTAACATCTGAACTATGGTTTAAGTTCTAATACGGTTATTCTTTACTACATATTATTTCTAATTCAAGCAAAATAAAAGAAACCATGGATAAGAGGAATTTAGATGCTAGTTTTAAGTTGGCCGATTTGAATACTTTGTATTAGATTTGTTAGAGGTCGGCCGATTTGAACACTTCGTATTAGATTTTGTGAGAGGTTTAAAACAGGCAAGTAGACAACAAAATTAAAAATTAAACATTTTTGTCGATGATAGCAAATAGTGGAAATTAAAACTTTAATGTGACACACGATGTATATAAACGCTGTAGTTCTACATTACACGAAATTCTATACATAGGAATGATGAAATAACAAAAAATTAAATTTAACAGAACATCAATCATTTGAGGCAAGATTATGAATCATACATGATAAGTATAAATGTGAGTTTTTCTTTGAAAAACATAATAAGGAATATTTTTGCTAAAATGTATTGATAAGGTTACGAGTCAAATTGGTACAAAGAGCAAGGCGTCCAATGTGGAGAATCACGTGAGATGCCATCATGTTCGTTTTAGATTTAGAATCATTTATTGAAGAAGAAGAAGCAGCAGAAGAAGAAGAAGAAGAAGAAGAAGAAGAAGATGATGATGATGATGATGATGATGATGATGATGATAACATATTATTATTATTATTATTATTATTATTATTATTATTAAACACTTGACTACCGCGTTTTAAAACCACCTGTATTTGCTTGTTTTGGGGGGTTTTTTTTCCAGTCGATCAAACTCCAACTTTCAGACACAAGTATAATAACCGTGATATTTTGATCATTTAGCAGGCAACGCATTTTTAAACATAAATCTGAAGTTGTATTGTCTAGTTTAATAATCTGAAACATATATTGAAAACTTTAATAACGTTGTCTTCTGTGTACGATAAATACTCATTTATAAGTTGGTTCCAAATGCAAACAACATAGACCCTGATCTGCCGTCGCATAATGCGCGGACAGAGCAGGGGCTATGCTGTTTGTTCTACTGATTACTCCCAACAAACCGTATAGACCTTGATCTATCGGCGCATTATGCGACGGCAGATCAGAGTCTATGCAGTTTGCAGTTGGAGACTATATGCGAGTAGATGCGGTATGTTTGATAATGACAGAGCTCATGATGAATTTACCGTATTTAATTACGAACTGCCTGGACCCAGATCTGCCGTCGCATTATGCGTTGGTAGATTAGGGTCTATCAATATTGCTTGAAACTTCAAGCAAAACAAACAAGGTAGATCCTGATCTGCCGATGTGTTATGCGTTAAAAGATCCGGATCAATGATTATGGCAATTGGATCAGTGATGAACACAAGCAATACGGTCATTGTTTCTTGAATATAACAGAATGTGTAACTTTTCGCCCTAAATATTGTGTCAAATCACAGCTGTTGGTATATAGCTTGTTGAAGTTTCAATTTAATGCAGAAATCTAAGCTTTACATGAAATTGTTGATCAAGAGTATTATTTCTGATACTATACCGAGGATCGAGTGCCAACCATTGTATACCGGTGTGCGAAGTTTACGACATGTATTATAAATGTGATAAATTTATTGGGGAACACAAAACCAAAGACTGAGTATACTCTAAATCAACAAGAAGAGATGTATAATAATTCTACACAAGAAAATATGAACTTCTACATACTAGCAGATTTCAAGCCCCTAGTACGTCAAATATGGTTTGTGAAAAAGACATTCAGTTTTCCCTTTCTTAAACCATCTACATTTGTGTACTTAGAGCTTAACTTCTCTATTGTTTACTATGAGACCCTTCGTTTCTACTCAAAGTGATGAGGTTTCGTAATATTAATTCTGTGCCATTCTAGAGAAACTCGACAGGCATCTATGTGATGATGAATATTTTCAATAAAATGCATGCTATGATGCTGGATAAGTCTATTTTTGTGAAGGGTTCAATGCGAGAGGAAATATCCTATTTGCCAAAGGGTAGCTTGTGTACGTATTTGAAGTCGGCCGAACAGCATCAACCAGATCGCTCCTGCATGAACAAACCAATTCACTCGTCCACAAATAGAAGCACGTGAAGGATCTCAATCATCAACACACGTCTAAGCAACCAGGAATGAGACTGCGCGGGATTAACATCACGAAAGCAAATCTCTTCGAGTGTAAACGTTTCAGATATTCTTGTCATTGAGATACAAAAGGTTAGTTTCAAAATTTACAATATTCAAAAGAATCGAATTATTTTCATCCAATGTTTAGCAACATTTTGTTTTATTTAGTCAGACCTAGATAGGAGTACAAGTCACGAAGGGACCTAAAAAACGCATAGTTATCTCAATTTTAAAAATTTTAAAAGGACAATTATTACATTTTATAGGAATCAACCTCTCTGATACATTTCGTGTGCAACGAATCAATCATATGCCTTGCTATATAGTGAGTATAATTTGTAATCAAGTCGACAATTTTATGCGATCGGGTCAGATGAAGTGAATTTTTAGTGGCAATGCTAGATTACACTGAGTTGCCAGTGTTGTCTGAAACTGAAATGGAGCAAAGTGGGAGGTGTAAAGCTGATATTTCCTTCTCTCAAAACACATTTACAAGAACATTTTGTAGAGTTTATTTTCATTAACACGTCTGACACATTCTGGCAGGAAAGGCTACTGAGCCGAACAGACCTGAGTAAAATGACGCCGCTATTTTAAAAGCTGTCACAAGTCTGTGATTGACGCATCTTATTTGTACACGTCATTTGTACAACTGCATTCCTTAAGGATATAAACGCTTGACTGATAGAAGTTTCTTCTGTTGAAGCATTCCACAATGTAATGAACATTTCTGTAGAAGCATTCCACAATGTAATGTACATTTCTGTACAAGCATTCCACAATGTAATGTACATTTCTGTAGAAGCATTCCACAATATAATGTACATTTCTGTAAAAACATTCCACAATATAATATACATTTCTGTAAAAGCATTCCACAATACAATGTACATTTCTGTAGAAGCATTCCACAATACAATGTACATTTCTGTAGAAGCATTCCGCAATATAATATACCTTTCACCAGAAGTTTTAGGGCTGTGCTATTTATGTAGGAAAGAAGCAAAGTCTATCTTAAATATAAAGGAATAGAAAATCTGGTAAAATCTCGTAAAAGAAAACTCAAGTGTGTGAAAAATATTAAACAAAGAGGCACATATGTTTCTTTCTGATCGTGCATAAGATTTTTTTCTGCTGTAAAGTGTTGACGAGGCGGAATATTGTCATTGGCTGGCTTGACAAAACAGCAATATGTGCAAAAGGACAATATTTTGCCCCTTTTGCGTAATTTTAGTCAGATCTGTTACATAACCATAGTGTAATCAACGATTACACAGCTAACGTATATGAATCTTATAGTCGTCTTCAGTAGCCATTGTAAACATTAATTATCATGTAGAAAATAAGTTAAGACTAAAGTGGCCTTAACAACGAAATGTTGGCCGCTTTTGTAATTACAATTTTTTATTTATATATTTTACTTTAAATCTTCTAAAAATTTAAAATTCTAACTTTTAATCGGCACTTTATAGCCAATATTGTGCTGACATACCGTTAAACTAACCAACCAACCAACCACCCAACCTTTCTACATACTTACCTTGACAGGGCATAAAATGCAAAACAGTATAAAAGAACATTTGTTTATGTAATATCGAAGTTGAGGTACTATAACGAGTTGATAAAAACTAGAGATTAATGTTGTTTTTAAAGTCACCAAGACCCTTTTTTGTTGTAAGGATGTGATACTAACACACATAATCATCTAGTTGTGATACTAACAGAGATCCACATAATCATCTAGTTGTGATACTACAGAGATCCACATGATCATCTAGTTATGATACTACAGAGATCCACATACTCATCTAGTTGTAATACTAACAGAGATCCACATAATCATCAAGTTTGATGATTCTAACATGAACAGAGCTTGAGAAATAGTGACCTACAGTTCACTGGTAAAGGTTAAGTATGTATTTAGCACACGACAACATGTTTTTTTGTATATATATATATATATATATATATATATATATATATATATATATATATATATACACACACACACACACACTATGATACCTAGATTCGTGAAATTTAGTGATGGGATTTATCTCGATATGTAAAACACCTTAAAAAAATTTAAAAAAAGACCCCGAGCAAAACGCAAAATTATTGTACAACTAATGTACATGTATACACAAAGTTATCCCCTCAACTTTCCCCATAGGCAGGTGCTATGAAACCCACTCCATACTGTTACCTAGGGCGTAGGAAGAAAGAATGGTTGAGATTCAGTGACGCTGACGCCAGGGGTGGTACAATAACTCTCCTGTACTTCGTAGAGGTCAGCTAGAAATGAGCCAATTTGCTAAATATACAGTTTTAGAACTGAAAAATACAACCCTCCTTTTAAAAAGCAGGAAAATATACATAATTGTAACTGCGGCAGGAACTACTGCCCTAGCCCCTCACCCACCCTCATCCCCAATTATAACATTGATACATGTTTTTCTCGTCTTGTCATATATGCAAAGATGATACTCAGTACTTATATTTACCACTCCCTTTCTATTTTTCTAACAAAAAATAAATTACGTTTGATAACTTATATATTACAATCTGGTACCTACGATGGAAAGCTAGGAAAAATTGAGCAATGAACACATATTGATAAATATTGCCTTTTGGAGAAAAAAAAAAAAAAAAAAAAAAAAGAAAAAGAAAAAAAAAAAAGAAGAAAAAAATAAAAAATAAAAAGAACATAATATTGGACATGTAAACATCAAGTTGAAGTAAAGTAGATGGTACTTCAACCAGCACTCAGAGTTATCGTATGTACTCGCTTATAAGTCGGGACAAACTGCAAATTGCATAGATCTAGATCTGTCGTCGCATAATGTGCCGGCAGATCTGGGTCTATGTAGTTTGTCAGGCGTAATCAATAGAACATACAACATAAACTCTGATCTGCGGGCACATTATACGACGTAAGATCAAGGTCTATGTTTTTTTCAGTTTGACTCTCTTTATAAGCGAGTATATACGATAAGGTTCGTACCAAAATCACCATTACAAACTTTAGTCAGATTTACTCTGGTACATAATCTCCAACTCACTGGGCGATCTGTTCTGTAATTCCTTCAAATTTTAGCGAGGACTAGGAACATAATCTCAGAATGAAACTGATAAACTAATTTCGTATGATTTAGGAAAGTATGTTTACGTAACATGCTAAATAGGCATTTTTTTTTCATCAGTTAAAGTATTTCTATATTCGATCTTCATCATACTCTTCTACTGCTGGTAGTGTTTGTAGTCAGCGCGCAAAACGATACTTAATAAACGCTACTTCCTACTAATCTATACACTTAATAACCACTTATATTAAATGTGGGATATACCGAACTGAAAGATTAATATATCTGGCTTTAAGAAAACGTCTCAAATATGAGTAGAAATTCAGCTCACATTTTGCAAGCCACTTATTTTAAACGACGATATGATAATTGCATTAAACCAACTTTTTTTTAAATCAGTTGGGTCTTTTGGGCTTTAAATTTAGATATTGGTCTTGAATTTGACTTATATAAATATTACAAAAGGAAAAAAAAAAAAAAAAAAAAAAAAAATGAGCTGAGTATGTACTCAGTATGCCTTATGAGATGAGGCCCCTGTGTTTCCTAGTTCGTTCAGGGTCTATTCTACAACTGAAAATTAAGGAGAGAAATTCCACTCTCCGTTTGAAAAAAGGGGGAATTTTCTGAATATAAAAGGAATTTAATGAAGAAAAAGGTAGAACTTAAAAATATAATCTGCGATTTACACCTATTTGGTTCATTTTTCAGCGCGATTGTTTTAGTTATTTGCGCTAATCCCGCAGTAACTCCTGAAATAAACCCTACTTGGTTGACATTGGTGTGTGAACTCTTATCCTAGTGTCTCCATTTTTCAAAGTAACCAAGTCTCTCTGAAGGTATGGAAATGTGTTTGCTGTACCGTAAAGAGTCTTCTCCGATGCGATGGAAATATATTCTTTTTACCTCTAAAGATTGCCCACCACAACGTCTAAAAATTGCCCACCACAACGTGTAAGGTAGAAGCAGCAACACATTTTTGTAATGACTGTATGTTTTTGGGAAGTTTCGATTTTCAAGTCTGAATTTGGCACCTGCGATTCCTTTTGCAGAGTACAATTTCTTGGCGAGTTATTCCTGTATAGCACGATTTTCAAGGTGATTTGAAAAAGCGACTATATGGTCATTTCAGCGACACTGCTGGATTTGCGATTCACCTTGGATACGTTATAGCAATATGGCAGCTTCGCTTGAGAAATAACATTTTCCGGAAAAATAGTAGTGATCCAGAATCGGAGAGCAAAGAGTAATAGCAAGCAAAGCTTGAGGGGGAACCCAACCTCAAATGCACTCAATGACGGACCTATTTACTCGCTCCTTCATCCAGTGTTTCTGTGTCATTTGACGAATTCTAACTTATCTCTAGCTTATAAGAGTCCAAATATAGCATGCAGGTGTGAACTCTTGAATTCTTTTGACATAGGAATACGTAAGAAAATCCATGTTGCATATAAAACTACTCAGCTAGGTAGACTTATTCGTGCAATACGTTTCTTGCAGTTGCGTTTTCTAAATGGTTAAACAAAATCTAGATCTGCTTCTGAAATTTTAAACCAAGTAAAATCGTACATTTACCCGAATCTACAAAACAGAATCTACCCATTGACCTTGAACTCCTGAATTATTTTGAGGGAGAAAAAAAACTGTTCGTGTTTTGGTCCGTTTTCTCTCCACGTAACTTTCTGCGTTTAGCAACGTGTGTGAAAAATACAATCAGATATCCGAGGCACACAATTATGTTCAATTATTGACGAAAATGATCATTGATTATTAATTAATAGCCCCATATTCATGGCAGGAGAATTTGTATCTTGAATGAAAATGTTTAATCAAAAGTTTTTATGACAGAAGAATATAATGCTACACTTTCATTTCAAGTGAATAAATATGGCGTGAAACATCACAAGTAAAACTTAAGCTACACATGTTTCCGCTTGGGTCAGAATAGCAGACAGATAATAGAGCCACAAAGGGAAAACGAACGAAAGAAAAGGACTAAACGTGACGACGACGATTATTAGAAAGCATGGACTATTCTAAAAATGACTATGTTACATTACACTTACAGGAAGCCTGCCAAAAAGAAGCACACTTTATCCCCGTCCTTTTCCCTGATACCCCATCCCCCTATTCCGATTTCATCAAGTAGATCCTTCCTCGGGAAAATCGATACGTGTTTGAATATAATCGAGCAAAATGTATACTCTCTAAATTCGTATCTCAAAGTTTTGAGCCTGAACGCACGAAAAGAGAGAACCACAGCTTGCATGTCTTTTTCATTAATAATGCGCGGGAACGATTCCCTAACACACCCATCATTATCAAGATGATAATCATCATCATCAATTGAAGCATGTTCTTTACTCATCATGACAAGTTCAACTTTTTCAGCATTTTTAACTTGTATCTTGAGATTTTTTTCGCAATACATAAACTGGGAACAGCTCGATCTTTATGCACCTATTTTACTTAATGCTAGATTGGAAAGAAATGAAGAAGTAACTTAGCTATGACACTTTTTGTAAAACACTAAGTAACTTAGCTATGACACTTTTCGTAAAACACTAATCAGGAAAAATGAGTCCTAAGGTATGTCGTATGGGCAACTTCTTGTAAAAGAAACATTTCTGAAATGCACTCTAGACCTGGAGGTCATAAAACTCTGAGCTCCAGTTGAAGATTGAGTTTTCACTTTCATCCAATCAAAAGTTACGTTGCAAAAGTAAAGTCCTTTGTGATTCGCTGACAGAAAATCTCAAGATGAAACTCAAGCTCAGAAGTTGTATGATTTCTAGGCCAGGTCATCACGTACTTCTGAACAATAAGTATTTTAAAGATAAAACGGAACCAAAAACTATGTTGAAGCTATATGAGTGAATTATTCAAGATAGAAAAATTATCCCCCCCCCCCCATAAAGTTCCATTGTGTCTTTGCGAGATACGGGCAGTTTAGTAGTAGCTGTTAGAAAACGCACCCGACGGGAGTGGTCTCCACGAGGTTTTGTGACCTATATGACATGTGACGTTATGTGTGGAACACCGTTTTGCGACCTATATATGACATGTGACGTTATGAGTGGAACACCGTTTTGGGACCTACATGACACGTGACGTTATGATTGGAACACCGGTTTGGGACCTACATGACACGTGGCGTTATGATTGGAACACCGGTTTGGGACCTACATGACACGTGGCGTTATGATTGGAACACCGGTTTGGGACCTACATGACACGTGACGTTATGAGTGGAACATCGGTTTGGGACCTACATGACACGTGGCGTTATGAGTGAAACACCGTTTTGGGACCTACATGACACGTGACGTTATGAGTGGAACCCCGTGTTGGGACCTACATGACATGTGACGTTATGAGTGGAACACCGGTTTGGGACCTACATGACACGTGACGTTATGAGTGGAACACCGGTTTGGGACCTACATGACACGTGACGTTATGAGTGGAACACCGGTTTGGGACCTACATGAGACGTGACGTTATGAGTGGAACACCGTTTTGGGACCCACATGACACGTGACGTTATGAGTGAAACACCGTTTTGGGACCTACATGACACGTGACGTTATGAGTGGAACCCCGTGTTGGGACCTACATGACATGTGACGTTATGAGTGGAACACCGTTTTGGGACCTACATTACACGTGACGTTATGAGTGGAACACCGTTTTGGGACCTATTTGACACGTGACGTTATGAGTGGAACACCGTTTTGGGACCTACATGACACGTGACGTTATGAGTGGAACATAGTTTTGGGACCTACATGACACGTGACGTTATGAGTGGAACACCGTTTTGGGACCTACATGACACGTGACGTTATGAGTGGAACACCGTTTTGGGACCTACATGACACGTGACGTTATGAGTGGAACACCGTTTTGGGTAAGCACGATTAGTCTTATTGTCTACATCAGTGTTGTAGATGCAGGAAAAAAAAAACAACCCACCAACAACAACAAAAAACAGATGTGTCTTAGTTGATTGCAGAAATGATTCTGGCGGTGATTGATGTTGTCAAAGTCAGGAATTGGAATTAATATATATATATATATATATATATATATATATATATATATATATATATATATATATATATATATATATATATATATATATATATATATTTAAATCAATCGGTCGACATTGAAATATCTTGTAATTTGTAGTAAAGTCTTCGTCCCTATGTTGGGATGCAGCCTGCCCAACGTAGGCTGAATTTCGCTTTAAAAAGCATCCATAAAAAATGAATATCAGACACCATATGCCCAAAACCTATTTACGAAATCATATTGAAAATGAATGATTCAGTTTGTTACACATTTATTTATTATGCACATTAATAACACTAGTGAACATGTTAATAACGCACTTCAATGTTTACGTGTTTATTTTTAAAGGAGAACAAGACGCGTAAAAATTGGTAAAAGTTAGCAGCTTGTAAATGAAATTACTTGCTGTAAGGTATGTCCTTCGACAGAAAGTGCACCTGTAAATGCAATCCACATATCTTCCCTGATATAATAGTATTCATTTCAGTGCATGAAACAACTCGATGTGCATCATTGATCGTTGGTATACTACAACAATCCAGTGGCGTAGCGAGGGGGGGGGGGGGGGAAGGGGGCGGTGGCTCCGAGCGGCACTTTCTAGGGGGCGGCAATTTGGTAAGAGTACCGTATATATCATAAATAATACGAATGGAGTGGGGGCGTAATTTTGGTAGTTGGCCCTGGGCGGCACTTTACCTCGCTACGCCACTGCAACAATCACACAGGTATTAGGACGACGAGTCGCCGCAAAGTGGTAAAGAAAACAGTTGATAATTACTTCTCATCATATCATGAAAGAATTGATTGAATTGACAGGAAAAGAAAGAAATACCCAAACGTGTAATAAACTACATGTACGCGATTTGGTCTAAACATATCTAATTCACACGAAAAGCTCAAAGAGTTGGGTCAAAAGTTCTGTAAACTTTGAATCGACCTTTCCCCTTCACACATTTGAAACACTAAGCAAAAAATATGTAAATATGTCAGCAAACTTTATTATGAGAGAGAGAGAGAGAGAGAGAGAGAGAGAGAGAGAGCAATATCATTAATTCCTTTTGACTATCGAGAAGCACATGCCATCAAATTTAGTCGAGATTTTTAAAAAAATATTGGAACAAAAATGAAAAAGAAGAAATGAAAACTTGGTAATTGTTTGAGCCCTCCGGCAACGTGTGTGTGTGTATGTGTGGAGAGAGAGAGAGAGAGAGAGAGAGAGAGAGAGAGAGAGAGAGAGAGAGAGAGAGAGAGAGAGAGAGATACATTTCACTACGTAAAAATAACAAATATAGATTATGTGGTCATGTCTGTCAGTTCGGGCGTGTTTTTGTATCACGCTGCATTGAACCATTAATGTAGAGAGTGCAGACTCGGAATGCTTAGCGAGTTGCGTGGTTTGTAGATATGCAAAATGACACGAGACTGTCATACTATCCCGGGGAAGATAGAGCTAAAGAGATGAATGTTGTATCTGAGGGGTGGGGTCCTAAATTTGATAAACAAGATGAAATCCTGATTTACTGCGGAAAATAAAGAAATATGCTAGCAATGTAGCTGCAATGAAGTGGGAGGGTATCTAACCAATGACCCTTGGATTACGAGTCCGACGCCCTACCAACTGAGGTACCGCGGCTCCCTCTTGGAAAGGACTTTCGACAAAACGCTATATCACTATATTTGTTGTTTACTCTTATTCAAATGCAGCGTATTAAAACCGTTATCAAGTAGGAAGTTACCAACTTTAGCAAGTTCCAGAACAAATTGATTGATAAATATCTAGGTTAGACTAAAGTTAATGGTGCCGATTGCATCAAAACACTTAAAACGACCCGTTTATCGCCTCATATATTTAGTGTTATGTACCGTCTTTTCAAGACAACATTCCTGGAATAAAAGGTGATAACAAGTGGCACATAGTCCACGCAGTTATATTAAAGTGTTATGATTTTCCATTTAGCTTTCAGAGTAAAATTGCACTTTTAATTTCAGATGCATTGTTTATTTTTATTTTTTTAAAATTTATTTATTATTATTTTATTTTTTTGTAGCTCAACTGCAAGGGCTCTAAAAGAAATCAAGCATGAGTGGCTACAGATTGGAAAGGAAATTAAGAGAATGAAAAATAATAGAACAATAAATGCTAGACAAAACACTAATTTTAATTAGAGTTACTTCCATGGCTCGCAATAGCAAAATCCCATACATTTTATCACACATACACCTATCCTCCTGGTCTCCTATCCACTCCAGCCTTGACTTAGGGGTAGTAACCCCACATCTGTTACATATATGACGTATTCTCGTGCTATGACTGCAAGTTTAAAGTTTGGTAATAAATATTAAAAAAACAAAAGGGTACTGTAACTGAGATATCTGTATATTTTAAACCTTTTACTCCTTTCCAGGGACACGAGAGAAGAGGCTAAAAACACATATTCCTCTCTAAGATAGCTATCACATGGGAAACCTATGCAGGGCCGGCCCAAGGGTTTTTGGTGCCCTAAGCTAACTATCCAAAAATTAACTTCCAGCTAATTTGGCGCACGTTACCGTCTAATTTGGCTCCCCTTTGAGCCTGGCGCCCTGGGCGACCGCCTAGTTCGCCTATGTACAAAGTTTGGTGAATTTACACCCAACAATTTGTCTCTGCTTGTTTGAACAGTGGCGTGTTGTTACGTCTGTCAGTGTCACTTGACCTCAGTTGGGGTGGGTCATATTTTATTAAATAGTATACCGCTGTACAATAAATGGGTAGTTTAAATAGAATTAAAGTTAAAGAAGAAAGAAAGAAAGAAAACAAAAATAATTGAAAGTACATAAGAATTTTGAAAACTGAATCATTACCATCTGCTATAACTCAATTATTTTGTTATTTTAGCAAATAGTTAATGGATTAAGATGAAATATGTTTCGTCCGAAAAAAAAATATCTTAAGTGATGAGTAGTGTTGACATCTAAAAATGTATGTATTTCGGAGAAGAGAGAGAGAGAGAGAGAGAGAGAGAGAGAGAGAGAGAGAGAGAGAGAGGTTCGAATATAATAGGTACTGACAGTATAAAATAAGCATACAGTTATTGACGAAAATTGATGAAAGACATGCTATATCCTTAATTACCGATGCAGATATCATCAAATAATGGTGGTTACACTACCAGTAGTAGTTGAGGGGGGGTATTGATGCCAAAAGGGGGCACTTGATGCCTTTACGGGAGTTTAACATGGCGGGGGCACTTGATGCCTTTACGGGAGTTTAACATGGCGGGGGCACTTGATGCCTTTACGGGAGTTTAACATGGCGGGGGCACTTGATGCCTTTACGGGAGTTTAACATGGCGGGGGCACTTGATGCCAATACGGGAGTTTAACATGGCGGGGGTCTCTATAGGGACAACGGGAGGGAGGGAAATAGAATTAATCTTTCTTGAAAAAGGGTGGTCCTGAAAAAGGACCGTTGGTTTTGTTTGGTAGGAAGAGCTTTTATTTATTTCCTCTCCAACATTGAGTGAGAAAGCCTGGGAGGTGGAACTTCTTCTTCTCCTCCTTCTTCTTTTCAGGTATCCAGTCGGGATGATTCAATTGTCTGAACTTGTCCTGAATTTTCATCCAGTTCAAGTTCAGACGATTGAATTGTTTTTCTCTTTTCTCCTTTACCCACATTAATTTGATTTTAGCTACCTCCTGTTCCAAAATTTTTTTAATAATAGTTTCTACTCTGAGCAGGGCCGCTTCTTGTCGAGTAAGGATGATACATTTTAAATGATCATCCAATTTTTGGATGTAATCCAAGACTTCTTTAAGAAGTCCTACTCGACAAGGTGAAGAAGAGGAGGAGTTGTTACTCTTCTTAACTTCCTCCTCCTTCTTCACTTCTTGAATTAAATTTAAAATCAAATTAATGTAGGTAAAGTGATGGATTACCCACTTCCAACTGACTGGATACCACCACATCCTTTTCTCCATATAATACTTCACTTCCACCATCCAGTCCCAGGCTTCCTGTAGATTGTCAATAATGTCAAGCATTCTTGAAGAGTGAAAAAAAGTGTGAATGGCGCTACTGTGGAAGGCACCGGTTTATATGCAAGAAGCGCGGACGTGATGGAAAACATCCCCCTTTTTTTCCAAAAAAACCACACCACACTATCCTTTTTTCTATATCAAACTCACACCACACAAAACATATAAGGGAGAAGGTTTTTTTGTTTGAGGGGTAGACTATCACAAAAAAATATATACACACAACATATAAAAAAAACACACACTTATATAGGCAATATTGATAAATAATTAATCTTTTCTTGAAAAATGGGTGGCCCTAAAAAGGACCTTTTTTTGTTATTGTTGTTGTTTTTTTTTTAACAACAGGAGCATCTCCTAGAGGGTTTTCTTTTTCTTCTTAAACTTCTTCTAACTTCGGGTCCATACAGTAAAACCCTCTTTAGACAACCTTGTCTCTCCACATAAGTTTGTCTATACCATGTAGCTGTATCCGTAATTTTGGTTTTAGTCCATGATGCTTTTACATACATCAGGAATGCTGGATTAAACAGCATTCCTGAAACAATGTTGGAGGATTCTACACTAACCCACATGATTTTGTTTTTAGGATTGGTCGTCTTGGAGAAAAACCGGTGAAGCATTTATGAAACGAGCGGTTGTATATATACCTTACGATCGGATTGAAATGGATCCAAATTAACTACCAATCCAAACACTTGTTACAAGTCGGTTCGGTTTTTCTTCCAATGGGAAGAAAGCGGAGGTGTGACGTCATCTCGGGTATAAAGGTATCGTAGCGTTCGTAGGAGGCTTTATTACTTTTTTCGACAGCCTTCATGGAGACTGGAAAGACAAGTACTACATCAATGTATTGGAGTGATCCTGCAACGATAATGAATGCTGCGGCATTATTGAACTTTCGGCCGGAAGACTTTGAGTTAGATTTACTAAATCAAGAGTATGACAATACTACTACTACTACTACTGCTCCTACTGTTCCAATAGTGAATGATTTTAAAAGAAGACAAATGGAAGAGATGGAAAATTTTGTCAAAAAGCAACGGGAAGAGGAAGAAATGTTTCTTCTTCTTCAACAACAACAGAAAGAAGAAGAAGAAATCAGACAGCAACAGCAGCAGCAACAGCAGTTACAAGAGGAGGAGAAAAAGAAGGAAACAGAAAAGGAAAGCCTCAGTCTTCAAGAAAGAACTGTAAGTCTGTTAGAAGAGGTATTATATGAGTTGAAATGGATGACCAATTTCTATAAGTATTCTTTAACTCATCAACCACCTAAACGGAAAAGACCATCACGGGCTAAACAACATTCTTCTTCTAAACCTTCCAGTGCTAGTGAGATGCCACCACCACCACCACCACCCATGTCACCAATATCACCACCACCACCAGTGACTACCACCATAATGAAAACACCATCAGTAGCAGCAGCATTAACAGGATATGGATTGGGCCGTGGTAAAGGACTACGGCATTTGAAGTTAATTTGAAAAGTTTTGTTTTTTGAAAACCAAAAACAAACAAAACAACCCAATGGTCCTTTTAAGGGCCCCCAGATTTCTAGAAAAGAAATCAAATTGCCAAAAAAAAAAAAAAAAAATCAAGTTAAAACTTTAAAAAATCCCACCACCATAGTACAAGTGTGAGTGAGTGAGTGCGTGCGTGCGTGCATTTCTACTCTAAAACAAAATAACACAAAACCACTTACTTTTTTTCTCTTCAGTCTTGTGTATTCATCCAATTTTTTTACAAAATAAAATTCAGCAATATAACATATAACACCAAAACAAAATCACACAAGAAAAAACAAAGTTCACTTTCTGTAATGCTTGTGTGGTTTGAATTGAAACACTGGAATTTCCTTCTCACTGTCTCTCTTGTGTTTCGTCTTCATAGGAATCCTGTTTTCCTTTTCTTCATCTTCATTCTCACTTTCGTCTTCCATTCTTCTTACTCTCTTCTTACTTTTCTTGATGATATGTTCTTCTTCTTCTTCTAGGTTTGTTAATTTTGAATCCACTTCCTCCCTCTCCTCTTCTTCTTGTTCTTTCTGAGGGCATTCCGAAGACCAATGTCCTGGTCCTTTACAATGATAGCAGATATCTTTCCCTTTATCTCTCTTTTTCTGTTCACGTTTGGGACAATCTGGAGCCCAATGTCCTTTCTCTTGACAGATGTAACAAGTATCGTCACTTTTATCTCTAGTGACAGAGGAGGAGGAGTAGTCTTTACTCTTACTGTACGTAGTATACTTTCGAATTACTGTCTGTAAATCTCTCACCAAAAAAGCAATCTGTCTTTTTGACTCTTCCATCTTGACAGTTTGAAAGTTCAATCACCAAAGACTGATTCTGAAGGTAAGAAGCTCTCTCTTTATATACTCTTCTGTCTCTATATAAAGGTACCTGGGTGAAAAAAAACTCAATCAGTTTCAAATCAGAGTTGAAGATGAAAAGATCACGCCCAAACCATGATAAATCAGAACCAGAACAAGAACAAACCAAGAAGCCACGGCGACGAAGGTATTCCGTGCCTCCTGAAACACCCTTAGAAGAATTACTGGCTCAAGTCCATGCCAGTGACTTTGAAGACGAAATGAGTGAACAACAACCTGAAACCCAAACTTCCAAAACCAAAGTCACTACTACTACCAACACCACAACCCCTGACCAAGAAAGTCATACTACTACCGCTACCGCTACCGTGGCTCCTGAAAATTACTATCGGATTCGAGAGACACAAAAAATCACTTCTCGAAAATTTAGGACCACGGCGTATACTCACACAGTACACTTCAAAGACTTTAAGTCTCAAGTACCTCCCGAGAAAGCGGCGCGGTTCATTACCAATTTGTGGGAATCTGTGTTACAGAACTTAAAACGGCAATGTGGAGCCAAAGAAGACGATCGGTTGAGACTAGCCATTCATCATGACCAATTGAAGAGTCCTGTTTGGATTGAATTTAGTACCCCGGCAGAATTAACGCCAGACAAAGTTATGTCAAAAATAGAACATGTACAACAATCCAATGACAAATTTACCATCACCGATGGAAAGGCCACCGTTTACATGACCCATGTTGCTCCACCTCGAGGAAGTGGACGAAGCAGAAAAACTTTATTGGTGGACGATCTTCTTACTACCAAACAAAGTGTCGTCCAAATTAACAATACTGAAGATTCAATGTGCTTAGCTCGAGCTATTGTGGTGGGTCGTACCTATGCTAACAAGAACGAGAGCAAAGAATGGAAAAAAGCCTGGAAAAACATTCAATATTCGCAAAGACCCCAACAACGAAAAGAAGCAGAACTCTTGTTACAACAAGCAGGGATCCCTAAAGAGACTGTGTGTAGCATTTCTCAATTACAGCAACTTCAAGATGTTTTGGCTCCTCATTATACGTTAAAAGTTCACCCTCAAGAAGTGCGCGGTGATCTATTGTTTCGAGGCCCTAATTTTCCTGAGGGAAAATACATTCATCTTTATCACCATCAAGAACATTTTGATACCATTACCAGTATTACTGGATTTTTGGGATACTCTTACTACTGTGAGAAATGTAACAAAGGGTGTAATAGTCGGGAGAAACACATTACTTGTGGAGCAAGATGTCGGGGCTGTTTAGCCGACCCACCATGCCTTCCTGAGCCACAACAACATCACATTTATTGTGAAACCTGTCGACGCCGTTTTGTCAGTCCTACTTGCTACCAACAACATCGCAAGACCCAAGGACGACACCAACAAAAATGTGCTTGTGAGTTATTACAATCGTGTTCTACGTGTGGACAACTGATTCGTTCCAACAACTCCAAGAGACACGTTTGTGCTGGCAAGAAAAAATGTTCTATTTGTCATCAGATCGTCGATTTTGATCATCGATGTTTTATTCAAAAGCGTGACAAGATAGAGAAGAAAGAAATAAAGAAAAACAAGAAACAAGTAGATTTCATCTTTTTTGATTTTGAATGTATGCAAGAAACAGGCACTCACATTCCTAATTTTTGTGTAGCCCATCGGGCTTGTGATCAGTGCATTCAAGAATCGATTCATTTTCACTGTCCTCATTGTAGTAGGATTCCAGGAGGACGTGAAAAAATCTTTCGTGGAGTGAATACTTTGTCGGAGTTTGCTGAATGGGTTTTAGACCCTACCACCCACGACAGTTGGAGCGAAGAAGACATTCATCGTTACGGAGATTGTCATCGGTATGCGACCGTCATAGCTCACAATTTTTCGGGATACGATGGACAGTTTTTACTTAATTATTATTTGAACCATGGAACCGAACGTCCTGAAGTCACCATGAATGGAAAAAAGCTCATCTACATGAAAGTAGGACAAGTTCAATTCAAAGATTCGATGAGTTATTTGACCATGCCTTTGAGTCGCATGCCAAAAACGTTTGGTATGACAGAAATGGCCAAAGGTTACTTTCCTCACTTCTTTAACACGGAAGCTAATCAACATGCCGTCCTACCTCATTTACCTGACCTTCATGATTATGACCCTGATGGAATGCGACCCGAACAGCGAGAAGCTTTTCACGCTTGGTACCGTGTTCACCAGAACGATCCCTTTGACTTTCAAGAAGAGATGCTCAAATATTGTCGATCGGATGTAGATATTTTAAGACGTTGTTGTGGAAAATTTCGAGAGTTATTTCTCGATAGTGCAGAGGTCGATCCTTTGAAAGAGGCATCCACCTTACCTAAAGCCTGTTCCTTGGTCTACAGACAACATTTCATGCCCGAAAACCAACTCGCCATCATTGACTCCAACACGGGGGTTTTTGCTAGTCGTCAATATTCTGTCAAAGCTTTACGTTGGCTTCATTACTTATGTCAAAAAGAAGACAAATGGATACAACATGCTAGAAACGGAGGAGGAGAAAAAAAGATTGGAGGTTATTCTGTGGATGGTTGGGATTTAGAAAACCCACATATTGTGTATGAGTTTCAGGGATGTTTGTTTCACGGATGCCCTATTTGTTATCCTGTCCGAGACATGAAAAGTCCTTATTCAGATTCTACCATGGATCAGTTATATGAACAGACTTGTCAACGACGACTTCAGTTAGAAAGTCAAGGTTACGAAGTGATAGAAATGTGGGAACACGAGTACGATCGACGTTTGAAAATCGATCCTGAATTTAAAACCATCACTCAAAGTTACGACGCAGCCGACATTGAACCTTTAGATCCACGTCACAGTTTATTTGGAGGACGAACCAATGCTACTCGATTATTGTACGACGTGAACGAATCCCAAGGAGAAGAAATCAAATACATTGACGTGTGTTCTTTGTATCCTTGGGTGTGTAAATATGCTCGTTTTCCTACCGGACACCCTGAAATTTTAACAGAGCACATCGACGTGGAACAGATTCGTCAATACGAAGGATTGATCAAATGTAAAGTTTTACCTCCCACAAACTTGTTTCATCCCATCTTACCTTGCCATTGTCAAGGAAAATTGATGTTTCCTTTATGTCGGACGTGTGCCGAAATGTGTAACCAAGATCATTCCTGTCACCACACGGAGGAAGAACGGTCGATGATAGGAACGTGGGTCAGTGCCGAATTGTTTCGGGCATTGGATCGTGGATACCGTTTATTGAACGTGTATGAAATTTGGCACTTTCCAACGACAGCCCAATACCAAAAGGACGACGCCACTCATCATCCAGGCATTTTTTCGGGGTACGTGAACCAATTTCTTAAACTGAAACAAGAAGCTAGTGGTTATCCTTCGTGGTGTCAAACTCCCGAAGACAAAGTCCGATTCAAAGAAGAATACCGTGACATCGAAGGCATCACTTTAGAAGAGGTAGAAAAAAATGAAGGAAAAAGATCGTTTGCTAAAGTGATGTTAAATTGTTTGTGGGGAAAAATGGCTCAACGTACGATCTTACCCAAAACGGAATACGTGGACGATCCTTATCGTTACTTTAAACTGGTGGACGACAAAAGTATTCTAGTCAAGCACGTTGAAATCGTCCGTGAGGATTTGATCATTGTTAATTTTGAAGATGAACCCAAGTTTGTGAAACCTGACAAGTTTAGTAACGTAGTCATTGCCGCCTACGTGACTGCTCATGCTCGTTTGAAATTGTATGACGAAGCATTAGAAGTCTTGGGAGATCGTGTTCTGTATTTCGATACTGACAGTTGCATTTACATTCATCGCCCCGGTTGCCCCCACCCTACCATTCAAGGAGATCGATTAGGAGCCTGGACAGACGAGCACCCTCAAGATACCATCCTGAGTTTTGCTAGCGGTGGCCCTAAAAATTATGGGTACCGATACCGAGACCCTCAAGGTCAACTTCACACCTCCTGT
Organism: Margaritifera margaritifera; assembly: GCA_029931535.1. Classification (NCBI taxonomy): domain Eukaryota; kingdom Metazoa; phylum Mollusca; class Bivalvia; order Unionida; family Margaritiferidae; genus Margaritifera; species Margaritifera margaritifera. Next base: position 3,043,708 of record JAQPZY010001582.1, on the reverse strand, counting down.
AAAGTCAAAGGATTGACTCTGAACTATCGAACTAACCAAGTCGTGAACTTTGAGGTTTTAAAAAATGCTCTGTTGTCTGGACAAGTGAAAGATTTTCAAGTCGCTACGTTAGAACCTCACAAGATTGTTCGCCTACCAAATCATAAAATCGTGACTCGACCTGTTCAAAAAGTGTATCGTATCGTGTACCAAAAAAGAGTGAGACTTCCAGATCACACTACTTTACCTTACGGACACGCCGATTTGGAGAAGTATAAAAAAAGGAAGCCCTCCTCTTGAAAAAACAGAAAAGATGTCTTCAACAACAACATGGGTTTTGCCTGACTATGCTGAGTGTGACAGTCGATTGAAGACGTTCAAAAATTGGCCTAAAGGGGATCGATTACCCACAGCCATCTCTTTAGCCAGAGCAGGTTTTGTTTACTTTGGACAGGGAAGTTTAGTGAAATGTTTCAGTTGTGGTGCAAGCATTCGCATGAGTCCTAAAGATTCAGCTATCGTGGAACATACCAGATGGTCACCAAACTGTGCTTACCTTTCTTTAGCGTTTCCACCGATCACATTACAATACTTTTCGGATGGTACAGTCGACAGGTATAAAAAAGGAACCCCTTCCAAGCCTAACCTTCATTCTGACTTTTCACGTGAACCGAGCAAGAAGAAAAAAAAATAGATGAGTATTTTTTCCAGTTTTGAGGAATTTGAGTGTGATGCTGAACCATGCCATGACGTGACCGATGCCGTACGTTGTGACATCGTGGATTCAGTCACTCACCGTCGATCCAACTCAAAAGATGCAGGACGCCCTTTATGTTTTACTAATCGTACACAAAACGGTACTCCCTGCAGACCTAATGGATTGATGATACCCTTGGCTGTGTCTGGCTATTCCAAGTATGAAAATCGTCTCGAGTCGTTCCAAGACAAGTGGCCAAAATATTTAAATGGCCCTAAACCCGAAGCTTTAGCCAGATCTGGATTTTTTTACGTGGGAGTTGGAGATCAAGTGAAGTGTTTCAGTTGCGGTGTGAGACTTCGCTATTGGGAGCCTTACGACTTAGCTGACATCGAACATGCTCGATGGTCTCCGCATTGTCAGTTCTTACCTTTAGTGGCTCGAGAAGAATACGGATACGATCAACCAGATACCAAGAAGTAATACAATGGAGGAGAAGAATACTTCTTCTTTAGATGAACTTATTTGTGGTTTACCTTTAGAGTTACAAGATCGTATTTTTCAGTATATTCCTACTTTAGAAGATCGTATTCGTGGATTACCTTTGGAGTTACGAGAACGGATTTACCAAGAATTTGTTCACATTCAACTGAAACGTAAAAAAGAGTTACATCCTTTACGACAGACTTGTTGTAACCAATGGATTTTGAAGGTAATAAGACAAATGATAGCTAAGAAGATATTCAAATGGTCAGACATTGATGAAAATCTACATCACAAATTTAAGACATTGGTGGGGGCTACCTACAATGTAGCAGTGGAATATAGAATTCCATGGGAGGAAGTGAAGGAAAAAAATGTGACTAACATAGACGAATACCAAAAACTGTTAGAAGAACTGTCTCCTGAAGACAAATCACCTTTTTGTGTTTTGAAATTAGATAGGATAATCACTGAAACTGGTGTTGGATCCTATAGATATCCTTTACCTACCGATTCCGTTTGGTTAGTGTGTGAGTATTTTGTCACCAAGAAACCTACTCTACAAGATCGCATTCGTGACTTGTCTTCAAAGTTACAAAAACGGATTTACGATGAGTTGGTTCAAATTCAAGTGAAACGTAAACTTCAAGTGATTCCTCGATTTCAAGGCTATGGCTACTTTCGTCGCATCAGAAAATTGATTCTGAACAACGACTATCACCAGTATCGTGAAGAATACAAAAGAGAAGTATTTCTTTCCAAATCGGAAACTTTACCCAAGTACATTAGTGTCATGCCTTTGAATGTGCGCGAACAGATTTACCGTGAGTTTCTGAAATTACAAGTGAAACGTAAACTCAAAGTCATTTCTCGATTTTTACGCTATACCCTCTTTCAAGGACATAGAAGAATGGTCATGGGAAACGTCTATCACAACTTCTATCCTGAAGGAGACTGTCTCAAAAGGTACCAACCTTGGGAGCCTGGCTATAAAAACATGCCACCCAAGATACCAACCTTAGCCATCGATCCCTATAAAGAGGAGGCGGCACGTCTCAAATCACTTTACTACTCGTGAAACGGATTCTGTGACACAGTTACTGCCTGACTATAAAAGAGTGGGTATGCCTGAACTCTACACACCAGTTGTGAAACGGATTCCGTGGAAGGAAATCATAGATAAAATTCAGACCTTAGAGGAATATAAAGAAGTGATACAAGAACTGTATCCATTGAATTTTGGACGTTATGTGGTGTGTGTCTTAGTGACTACTTATCTTGGATTTCGTTTTCCAGGACATTCGTTGTGGAATATTTTTGAGGACAAGTGTTTGCCTTGGATTCTTTTGAAGGATCCGTGGTTGTTTTGGACTCAATTGTTGAGTACCAAAAAACAATATGACCGTGTGTTCTTTTTCGGACTTAGTAGAAGAAGAAGACTATAAAAACTTGATTTTATCAGTCCACGAAAGAAACATTGTACGTATAGCGTTGAGAGTGGTGATGAAAATTAGTGACGTACTTCCATGTGAAGAAGACATTCGTCACACTTTATCTGTGCATAAAACATTTCAAGAAGTGTGTACTGCTAGTGAGTTACACCAACAACTTTTCCATTGGAAAGATGTACGACCCTGGAGAAACCTTGGTTTCCAATATTGGTTACAAGAAGTGGCCCAGTTCAGCCAAGATTTGGCAACCACTTATTGATAACATTCTAAAAGTGAAAAAAAAAAAAATGGGAACCTCCATGGGAAACTCTAAAAGAAGAAGAAGAAGTACCTGACACCACTACCACTACTGCTGTGGTTCCAATACCTCTTGAGGAGGAACACCACCCTTCTTTACCACCGCTACCATCAGTGAATTCAAAAAAGACGAGTAGAAGAAGAAGAATGTTACCACAAACAGTGGTGTCTTTCATGACTTGGACACAAAACAATTGTTGTTCCTTTTCTTGTTTAGAGAGAACTTTAGCTGTTTTAGTGATAGTCTTAATTGTGTACGTGTTCGGTTTAATTGTATATTTTCTCACAAATTCACTTCTTCGTGCAAATTTGTAAAATATGTTATTGTTTTGTGGGTTGGTTTGTTTTACAAAAAAATAAACGTGTATGAAAACGTATAAAATGCCTTGGGTTTTTTGTCTTCTTCTCAAAAATCTTCTTACCTCAATCATGGCTACATCTTCTTCTTCTACCTCGTCTGCCTCTTCCTCCTCTTCTGTGGTGAAAGTGATTGACGAAAAGTTAGATCGTCAAAGTTGGAATGCTTTGTATCTGCGCCATCCATTTAACATGTTGATTGCTGGACCGAGTGGTTCAGGGAAAACCGAATTTGTCAAACGATTGATCGAACACAAAGCTGATTTGTTTGATCGTCCACCTCAACGTATCGTGTGGTGTTACAAAGAGTGGCAACCGTCTTACACGTTATTGAAAGAAAGTCAAGGAGAAACTATTTCGTTTGTGGATGGTATTCCTCACGAAGACGATGGAATTGTGTCTGACGTGAGTCAAACTCATTTAGTTATTTTTGATGACATGTTAGGAGAAGACGAAGAAGAAATTAAACTTTGGTTTACACGAAAAGGACACCATCGTAATGCTAGTATTGTCTACATTACACAAAATTTATTTCAACAGAGTAAAGCCCATCGAACTATTAGTTTGAATGCTCATTACGTGGTCTTGTTTAAAAGCCCCAGAGACAAATCTCAAGTACAAGTGTTAGCCAAACAGTTAGGAGCTCCTTGGCTGAATTATGCGTACGACGATGCCACTCAAGCCCCTCACGAGTATTTACTCAAGGTTAGGCTTGGAAGGGGTTCCTTTTTTATACCTGTCGACTGTACCATCCGAAAAGTATTGTAATGTGATCGGTGGAGGTACTGCTGCAACCAGGAAGAAAAAAACACTACCACAACAACAGACCCCATTAGTAACAAGGTCACCTTTTGCGTCCACATCTTCTTCACCTTTCACCATGATGCCTGTCAAACCAGACTTAAGTCCAGTGTTTCCTAATTTAATGCAAAAATGGAAACCTATTTCGAAAGTGACCCCGTCGGGACCGTCAACTTCAGCTGATTTAGCCATGGCAGCAGCTAGCAATAAAGTACCATCCCCTAAAACCAAAGTCCAAGAAAGAACTGGTATCTTACAAAGTTTAGTAGATTTATCCAAACAAGAATTGAGTCGATTTAGTCCTTTGAAAACACCTCAACGTCAAGTGAGACCTGTCGTGAAGTTGGTACGTCGTGCAGACAATCAGTGGAGACGTGTTCCAGTATAAAATAGAAGGGTACCCTGCTAAAAGACTTCAGACTTGTTTTCTACCGACTAAAAAAGATGGCTCCCAAACGTGCACACCACCACCACCACCACCACCAAAAAAAGAAGAAAACCACCATAAAAGGACGACTTCTTCCCCCTCGTCTGGCGAAACATTGGGATGTCTTGTCTGTCCTGAACAAATCCAAACCTCCCATGCGAAAACAACTCATTCAAACAGCTCCTAAAGAAATCATCGATACCGTGTGTGAATGTTGTTTAAACGTGTTAAAAGGAACGGTACCTTTGTCTAAGATACAGAAACAAAAATTAGGGAAACATCGGAATGTTCTTCGTCAAATGGTGAAAAAGAAAATACCTCTTCAACAAAAGAAAAAAATGTTGGTACAACGAGGTGGATTTCTACCTATGTTGATAGGACCATTGTTAAAAATAGCCGCTCCTTTGTTAGGAACGATTGCTGGACCACTTTTAGGAGGAGTCATGCGATAAAAAAAAAAAAAAGAAGGATAAAAAGGACCACCCTACTCTGAAATGACCACACCTTTTTGGTACCTTTGAATGAAATGGAAGGACGAAAACTGACTTTAGTACCTTACAAACGATGGATGGAATTTCATCGTTGGAACGAACAACGGATACCTCATTTACCAGTCAATCCTAATCTCAACGAAATGTCTCAGTTACAACAAGAAATACAATCCCTGATGGAACGTAACGATTTGTCCGAAACAGAAAAAACCCAACGGTACGGTCAACTTTTACAACGTCTACAACTCTTTCGTCAAAAAGCAGTCGACGAAACAGCTCCACCCACTTTGAGAGATTTTAAGGCTCTCATGAAAAGCGAACCTAAAGTGACTATCAAAAAAGAAAAAGAAGAAAAAGAAGAAAAAGAAGAAGAAGAAGAAGAAGAAGAGTTTTTACTAACTCCACCTCTTAAAAAAATAAAAAAGTTAGCCACCCCGGATTGGATAAAAAAGAAAAGGTCTACCCCTTTATCCTCAGAAAAGAAAAAAAAAGAAGTGAAGAAAGAAGTCAAAACAGAACCGATGACCCCTGATGATCGAACTCCCTCTTCATTTACCCCAGTAGCACGTCGGACACGTCAATCCAAAAAGTTTCCTCACGAAGAAAAGAGTATTGGAACAACTTGGTTCAAATATTGATCAATCATGGAGAAACTGTTAGCTAACATTTATTACAATCCTGGTCATGCTGCTGGTTACGGAGGAGTTCAAAAATTATATCGAGCTGCTAAAAGTCAATTGAAAAGTGTACGTTTACCCGAAGTACGACGATGGTTACAAGAACAATCAACGTACACGTTACACAAACCCATTCGACGTAAATTTTCTAGAAGTACTACTCAAGTGGAAGGGATCGATCATCAATGGCAAGCCGATTTAGCGGACGTCTCTCATTTAGCTACTTACAATCGTGGTTACAAATATTTGTTTTGTGTCATTGATGTGTTTTCCAAATTTGCTTGGGTCGTGCCTTTGACTTCTAAAAGCAGTACCGAATTGGTACGAGCCTTAAAATTGGTCTTGAAACAAAGTGGACGTCAACCTTTACGATGGCAAACGGACAAAGGTACCGAATTTCTAAACCAAGCTTTTCAAAAAGAATTGAAACAAAGACACATTCATTTTTTTACGACCGAAAATCCTGAAACCAAAGCCAGTATCGTGGAACGTTTTCAAAGAACTTTGAAAGAACGCATGTGGAAATATTTTACACATCAACATACTCTCAAGTACATCGACGTGTTACCTCGTTTGGTCAAAGCGTACAATCAATCGTACCATCGTAGTATTGGATGTACCCCCGAAGAGGTCAGCCCTGAAAACGAAGTGTCAGTGTTTGATAAATTATTTGGTTCACCCCAGCAGATCAAAAAAAAGAAGAAAAAGAAAACACCTTTGTTGAAGTTATTAAAGACGGGAGATTGGGTTCGTATCGGAAAAACCAAACGTACTTTTGACAAAGGTTATTTACCTAACTGGACTACCGAATTGTTTCGTGTCACTACCCCCGTCCGTGGACGTGATCCTCCCGTCTATAAATTGGAAGACATGAACGGTGAAGTACTCAAAGGAACATTTTACTTGCCTGAGTTACAACGAGTGACTAAAAAAGAAGATACCTTGTACGACATCGAAAGCATTCTCGAACAAAGAACACGCAAAGTAGGTAAACGACGAGTAGAAGAAGTCAAAGTTCGTTGGAAAGGATATCCTCCTAGTTTTGATTCTTGGATTGCAGCTTCTCAAGTCGTCGACTATAAAAAGAAAAAGAAGTAGTAAAAAAAACTCATAACATGCCATTCAACACAGTAGCTACTCAGACAACTCCTCCTCCTCCTTCGGAAAGTTCTTCTCTTCAAGATTTACAAAAACAACCGCTTTGGGTGTGGTGTGGAGAACGTGTGCCTAAAAATCAAATCGTCTTTTTCTGCCAAATCATTGTAGTGTTTTGTGTCATCGGAGCAGCCATTGCTAATTTGAGTTTACAACAAGGAGACAAACAATTGTGGACTATTTTACTGAGCAGTTGCATCGGTTATCTTTTACCTAGTCCCTCTTTGAAATTTACGACCACGACCGACAACAGTCACCACAATAACGCCAGGCGTTCTTCTTCTTCTTCTTCGTCCAGTTACCACCACCAAAATACTACCAGTCCTCTTTTGGAACCTTTTGAACATCCTTCTTCTTCTGTCCACCACTTGAGTGATACCTCGGACACCACCAGATCCACTACTTTGGAACTATGAATGACCAATTTTATTTAACGTTACCTAGTGACAGTTCCATGGATGTGTTTCCCAACAACAGCTTATGTTGTTTTACCACCAAATTACCTCAAGCCCTCCAACTGGATCACGATGCTCATTGGGAAGTAGGTTTGGTAGAAATCATTCATCCTACGAAAATCACAAACATCAACAAAAGATCAAATCAGATCATCGTGACAGTTAGGAACAAAAAACTACAAGATTCCTTGGAAAAAGATGATCCTAAAATCTGGGCAATAGACCCAACAAATAAAAATGACATGCGGGGACATTTCAAAAAATGGGATGGAGGGGTAGGAGCCAAAGGGGCTTATGCAGTGTATGCCCTGAGAATTCCTACGGGGTATTATTTTAATGCTCGACATTTGGTGGACACTATTGAGGCTACCTTTAACCGTCAATTTGGTAAAGCCCTAATGGAGAACAAAAAAATAGTAAACATCAATTACAATGATGTGGCACGCCGTTTCTACATGGAATTTTCTCTGAAAGATGAAAAATCGGGTGACATGATGTCAGACAAAGAAGCTAAAGAAAAAGGCATCCCCGATCAGGAGAGAAGATTTATGACTATTGAATTTTCTGCTGGATTGTATGAAATTTTGGGTGGTAATAACGAAGATAAAAGTTATCTATCACCTGTCAGCACCAACATCGAATCTTCAGAAGCTTTTCGCGACCCCGTGGAAATGAACATTGGATTAAATTTAATGTATGTGTACTCCGATGTGGTAGAGTACAGCGTGGTGGGACACACCTCAGCTCCCTTACTAAGAGTCATTCCTTTCAAAGTGGATACTAATGATGGTGCGTACGAAGAAGGTGGAAACACATTTCACATTCACCGTGAATTTGTACACCCTCATTATTATTCAGTGAGTAAATCGTATTTTGACACTGTCCAGATTAGTATAAAAGGAGATTTGGGACAAGATGTACCATTCATTGACCAAGGAAAAGTCACGGTGAAACTACATTTTCGAAAAAAACAAGTTCTCTAATAACTTTCCTCTCTCAAAAAAATAAAAAAATGTATCCAGTGTACCAAGGAGTGCCTCGACAACGAGGACATGGTTTAGGAGATATGTTAAAATCAGCTTTTCGGACGGTAGCTCCTATTTTGAAACCGATGGTCACTCGAGGATTTCATGCCTTAAAAGATGCTGCTTTGACACAAGGAAAAGAATTTTTGCAAAATGTCCTCATTGACAAACAAAATCCAAAAGAAGCCTTTTTGAGAGCAGGCAAAAATGTGTTGATGACTACTGGTAAAGATCTTTTAGGTCTCCGAGAAAATCCTATAAATACGCTTCACGCTTCAGGCTCTGGCATTACTTCACAGCAGCAAGGACAAGGTAGAAAGAGACGACGACGAAAAGCTCGAAATCCTTTCAAAGTTCATAAAAGAACACACGGTAGTAGTACTTCCAGAAAGAATAGAAAAAGAAGAAGAACTGGTAGAGAATTAGACGTGTTTGATTATTAAACCATTGAAAATGATGCACCGAGATTCTTGCGAATGTACCAAGTCCGAACTAGAACTGTTTTCTATGCGTCCCACCATGATGACGATGCAAGAATCCCAATGGGTAGAATTTCATCCTGTATCGTCATTGTCGGATTCAGCTCCTATCGAATTTGAAATCAAAGGACAAACCGAAGATTACATCGATCTGAATAACACCTACTTGTACCTGAAACTTCAAGTAAAGAAAACGGCGGACAACACCTTTCCTGCGGATGATTCCAGAGTCGCTCCCGTCAATAATTTTTTTCATTCTTTGTTCAGTGGAGTAGATTTGTACTTGAATAACAAACTGATCAGCAGCAGTTTGGATACTTACCCTTACCGTGCTTACTTGGAAAATCTCTTGTCGTATGGAAAAGAAGCTAAGAACAGTCATCTGGATGCTTCAGTGATCTGGAAACCTGACACCTCGGAAAAGTTCAACGACACAGAACTGTCAGTACCGGCCAGGGTTGCTGCTGTTGCTGATGGTCAGGGTCATCTTGTTAGAGATATAACTCCAGCAGACTCCCACAATGTGGGATTTAACGACCGTCGAAAGAAAATCAGAGGGCGAAGTTTAGAATTGATGGATCGTTTACATTTGGACATGTGGTTGCAAGACAAGTATTTACTCAATGGAATTGATGTACGCCTGAGACTGAATCGCAGTAGTGCCGCTTTCCATTTGATGGCTAATGCTAACGAGTGGAAAACCATCATCCAAGAAGCCAAACTTTACGTACGACGTGTAGAAATCTTACCCAAAGTAGCTAACGACATCAGTCAATCCTTGAGCAGAACCACTGCTAAGTATCCTCTTAGACGTGTGGAAGTGAAAACCTTTACTGCAGCCGCTGGACTCCGATCCATAGTCGAAGATCACATCTTCCAAGGACAGCTCCCTAAACGTTTATTCATTGGTATGGTTTCTAATGCAGCCTTCAATGGAGTCTACAATGAAAATCCGTTCCAGTTTCAGCACTTTAACGTCACCAAGTTAGATGTCAGTCGAGATGGCAAGACCTTGTGTACCAGACCTTTTGAACCTGACTTTGACGCCAACGCAAAAACTTACTTGCGATCTTACTTGAGCCTGTTTGAAGCCAGAGGACAGTTAAGCCGCGACTGTAGCCACGGTATTACGTACGAGAATTTTGCAGGAGGGTATGCCTTGTGGGGCTTTGATTTCACTCCGGACCAAGGTAGCGATGAAGGACATTTCCACCCTATAAAATCAGGACCACTTCGTGTGGAACTTCAGTTTGGTCAACCTCTAGCCCAGACAGTGAACGTCGTCTTGTTTGCAGAGTTTGATAACACTCTAGAGATCAACAGTTTGAGAGAAGTCATTGTAGACTATTAGAAGAAGAAGAAGAAGAAACAAAGAAAAGATGCAGAACAGAGAAGAGACTATGGAAATAGATGAGGGATTTTGTGAAGGGATTCACCAGTCACCAACTACTATCACCAAAGAGGATGATAATGATGACGAAGTCATTCGTTCAGAACCTAAAAAAGAAGAGACTAATACTGTTGTTACCGAGTTTGTTGGATTTTATCCTTCTCGATGGCCAGAACACGAAAAACAGTTAGTGGATTGTTATGCTGAGGAATTGAAATTCATCATTAACAGACTGATTAAAGAACAATGTTATGGATGTCAAACCGATCATCCCAGTCAGATACAACACGACAAATGTTTGATGTTAACAGGCGAAGAACAATTGGATGAATTTTTGGAAGATGCCTGGTCAAACATCTCAGAAACAGACGTGTTGACAAAGTGGTATAAAATCTTGCAGAAATATTCTTCTCCTCCACTCATTCCTAAGGAGATCAAACGGATCGAAGGACTCATTGAACAGAGTGAAAAACCTATCCGAGATAAATTTTCCTGGAATTACAAGACAGATCAATTCAAGTTCAAAGTCAGGTGTGCATTGCTGACTCAATATTTCTGTTGTTGAAGAAGGAGAAAAAAATGGATACAAGGGAACTTCATTACTTATTGAATCGTAGTTCCTATACTTCTTCTTGGAATCCTGTGGTATGTGCTAAAGATGAACTACCTCATCGTAAACCAAAAAACGTTCATGCTTATGTCATCAATACTGACGACAGTCATCTACCAGGAAGCCATTGGATTACCGTGTACTTTCCCAATGAACACTGTGTGGAATATTTTGATTCATATGGATTACCTCCTTTGGAAAAAGACATTATCGAGTTTATGAGAAGAAACGCCGTCTCGACTCGATTCAATAATGTGAGACTACAAGGATCCGATTCAATGGTGTGTGGACAATATTGTGTTCATTATCTTCATCAACGCAGTCTTGGATATTCTTTAGAACATTTACTCACTTATTTTGATAGTGACTATGTTAGAAATGATGCTAAAGTACAACGATGGTTTTGTGAACGTTATGGTTATCTCTTGTCTTTAGCTCACCATCGTAATGTACATCAAAATGATGTCGATGTAGAAAGTTTCACATTTACTTTACCTTCTCAACGTTGTCAACCTTGTAAATATGTTCCTGTTTGAAAAAAATTTTCATAGTTACTTGTTAATTGTTAACATAGTTCTTGTTGAATAAATATCATTTTTTGTGAATTGTTTGAAAAAAATGGTGTTGTGTGGTTTTTTATTGAAATTTGAAAAAAAAAATAATGAATATGTTCTTTTCTCTCTCTTTCTATCGATCTAAAAAACCTCTCTATCTATCTATGATCTCCCTGTCGATCATCTGAAAAAAAATCTTACCATGTTTTCCATCGCGTCCGCGCGTTAAGCATATAAGGCGGTTCACTAGCCAGTGTAGTCATTCTCGTTGACTCGTCAAGATCTCAACAGTGTTCCAAGAAGAAAGAAAAAGAAGATGGCTGCCACCAAGATTACAAAGTTGAATGAAGCTATGGTGAACATAATGAGGGTGAAGAATCATTTGATGGAGACCAACCCAGAGAGAAAGACCATGACGTTCATTCAAATGGCTCATGATCTAGTAGAAGAAGTCATGAGAGAAGAAATACTTAGAGAAAGAACAGAATGGGAAGCAGGACAACGTCTACATCAGCAACAGCAGCAGCAACAAAGACAGCAGCAGCAGCAACAGCAGCAACAACTTCTTCAGCAGCAATCCAGCAAGCAATTTGACGGTGAAGTCTTATGTAAGATTGACTGCGATGATTTTGCTTTCACTTTCAGTAGAAAGAGACCTGCCTGTCTGAAAGCGGTAAGACCACCCACTATCGCTAAACGTGGCCGACCTGCTGGAGCTGCCACGGCTACATCTACCTAAAAGAAGTTTTTAAAAAATATAAACTTCTTTAAACCCAACGGTCCTTTTTAGGGCCACCCAATCTCTAGAAAAAGATTACTTCTCTCCAATATTGCCAAAAATATCTATAAATGTGTGTTTTATATATATATATATTTTTTTTTTCTGATAGTCTACCAACCCTCAAACAAAAAAAACCCTTATATGATTTGTGTGGTGTGTGATTGATGATATATAAAAAAATTTCCATCCCAAAAAAATTAATGTAGATAGTGTGTTTGTGTGTTTGATTTGTTTTTAAAAAAATTTCCCTTCCCAAAAAAGTTGATAGTGTGTAAGTTTTTTTAAAAAAAAAATAACAAAAATTAATATGGTGTGTAGTTTTGATTTTTATCAAAAGTAGTTTCTTTTAGGTCCGCGCTTTTTTAGAGTCAGGGTTCATAGAGTGTAAACTCCGCGAAGCCAAGAATGACGTAGAACGAATGACGTCAGACGCAGGGTAGTGGGGTAATGTTTTTTTGTTTTTAAGTGTAAGGGATGTTTTCCTTCACGTTCGCGCTTCTAGTATATTAAAACCACGTATTCACCGGTTAAGCTATCTAGTTTTATTTAACCAAGATGAATACCGTCGAAATTGTAAGGCAAATCCGAGTTCATTTAGAGGTGGCCTGGCACCTCCTTCATGAAGTGGAGAAAAGGGAGGAGGAGGAGAAGGAAAAGAAAATACCAATTAGACCCCACCCTATGATGGAGGAGAAGGAGAATTGGGAGCCAGAAGCGACTCATCCTCCGTCGAGCTTCACAGCTCCATGTAAACAAAATGAAGAAACATGGAGGGGGAGCTGCCCTGCATGTAGGGCAAAGCCAGGGAGGTGCCCACACCTCCTCTAAAATAAAACTCTAACAAAAAAACCAACGGTCCTTACCAGGACCACCCTTTATCAAGAAAGATTAATTCTATTTCCCTCCCTCCCGTTGTCCCTATAGAGACCCCCGCCATGTTAAACTCCCGTATTGGCATCAAGTGCCCCCGCCATGTTAAACTCCCGTAAAGGCATCAAGTGCCCCCGCCATGTTAAACTCCCGTAAAGGCATCAAGTGCCCCCGCCATGTTAAACTCCCGTAAAGGCATCAAGTGCCCCCGCCATGTTAAACTCCCGTAAAGGCATCAAGTGCCCCCTTTTGGCATCAATACCCCCCCTCAACTACTACCAGTGCCTCTGCATAAAATCTTGATTGACTGATAAGTTAACACGTATTATAATCCACGATTCTTGTTATTTCTTCTTCTTCTCCTTCCACCCCACCCCACTCTCTCTCTCTCTCTCTCTCTCTCTCTCTCTAATAAAAAAAATGATAAGAGTCAATTAGAAGCAATAATTGATAACAATGGATATAAATATATCTTTAAGGGGGAAATACTAATAAATTATATGAAGAATGAATGTAGATAAATAGATAAATATTCCCTATGTTACAGAAGAGTTTTGAAAGACTGCGATTGTACATGAAGCTTTCCGTCCGATCACTCATCCCCTATTTTTGTACTATTTCCCGATAAATAATTGAAATGGTAGAAATTCATGATAGATAAATTAATGTTGTACAAGTCGGTGCTGGTCATTATAAACGTCTTTATTCTTATGCGACTAATCGTCCTATTACCTGTACAGTTCAAACATATAAAGTGTGATGTTATTGACTTTGAATTAACAAACGAATAATCATTGTCTGAATCCCCAAGAATAAAATCAAATAAAATACAATAAAGAAGAAATATTCATATTGATGCGTGTGTGATTCAGGTCGTCACGTATTTTTATCACTGTTAAAGCTGTCTGTGGACTAACTGTAAGGAATATTAGTTTAAGGCTGACGTCGCTGAGTAAATGAGATTTGACCGGAAGCACAATGTACTTCGGTATTTTCCGTACATGTGCTCAAAAACTAATCTTTAAAAAACGTGTGTAACTCGGTAACAGCGAATATACTGATGTGCAGGGTTTTGCATTGACTCTATTTTAATATTTTCTACCAAATAAATTTAGGTTAAAATTTTAAGTCCATATCTTTAATGGTTGCGGGAGTGGCATTTGAACAGTAAGATATCTTTATTTTTTGTTCGAGTAGTGTAAACATAAATTATATATCAACAGATTAGAAAAAAAGGACTGTGCCGTGCTAACAGGCATGATTAACTATAACTAAGCGTTTATGTAAGTTCTGCAGAAGTGAATTCATTGTATGGCACGCTATTGTAGACAGTGAAATTATCGGTGTCTTCATGGTCTGAGCTACATACAAGTTTAATATAATATTACTATCATTAAAACAGAAATGATAGTTCTTGCCGACGGTCATAGCAACATATTAGGATTCTACCATTTTTCTAAAAATTAGAAAGAGCTTTCGAGCAGTAGTTGGAATTGTCTTTCATGTGAATATGTAAACTAATAAAGGTGATGAAAAAACACGGGCAAAAGTATAGGTTCTAGAATGTAGTGTAAATTAAGCATATTCGCTGACAATTTGCTTGTCCTAGATCAATAGCTTTTATGAAGTAGATCAGCTGCAAAACTGATTCGTGTCTTAAATTTCATAACTTTTGGATACAATTGATCCGTGGGCGATGATCTGCTTTAATAGATTATTCCTGCCTTTCCAATAGTGGCTGCCTAGGTTTCTTCTATACCTGACGATGTATATGTTGCATATTATTGGCAATGTGTAATGTCTAAGTTGTACATACCTTAAGGGCTATTGGCAATGTGTTATGTCTAAGTTGTACATCCCTTAAGAGCTATTGGCAATGTGTTATGTCTAAGTTGTACATCCCTTAAGGGCTATTGGTAATGCGAAAAAGCTTAACTGGGTGGGTAGGTGTGGTATAGCCATATCTCACTTATAGTACGCAATAAGTGAACAGTTATCAATTATTGACTTAAAAAACTGTCATTTAAATGTGCAGGTACAATCTGTTTTGCGGAGAAGATATTTATAAGAGCTAAAATAGGCTCTTTGATATTGCATATTACGCGCAATAGATCACGGCATTGAGATAGTATTGAGCTATTGCATCGTAATTCTCGTGTTGCATGAAGACTAAGCAAGATGCAACGAGCGTCACATTTTTCATATACAGCGAGCCTAGAGTACAATGCATGTGGCAAACGTCACGATGCCATGTAATTGGGGCTGCCATATTGTCTCATGACAGACAGTCATATTGTACGCATATCTGTAACCCGATGGTTATCAAATTTTCCATATGGTAAGTACAGTTGTGGACGGTACTGTTAATAGCGAAGAAAATTCCTAAACGTTCCTGAAATACATACTATGAATGATTTATTTGCGTGTTTAATTTCTATTTCTTTTCCCCGCTTCTTTCACTGCATGTGGTTCAGTAAATATTACTCCGCTGAAGTTTATATCTTCACGTATTATCAGTCCTTCGTTCTTAATATCCGTCTAAAGACAATGAAAAGAACTTGACATTAGCTAATTATCCTAAATAAACCTTATATTTATGCATACATGGATCTATATTGAATTTGCTTGTAAGTATGAGAACTATTGTAGTTGTTGTGTGTGTTTCCGCTAGTGTGTGAGAAGGCACTTCACCTAAAGCCATTGTGTAGTTCAAATTAGGAAAAAAGTACAAATGTTTACAAAACTAAAAACTGATCAGGTAAGATATATGAGCAGTTGCATGCTTTAGAAGAAGGTACTTCGTTCAATTCTTATGAATGTTACGATTGACAATAATCGTGAATTTTAAACTAAGTATAGCGCCACATGCTTATTGACGCGGAATATGACATGTATACATGTATATATCCATGTGCTTTTTCTACAGTGGATTTTACGGCGTGTCGAATGAGCCAAGTGTAAATATAGAAAGACGTGAACGGAGAATATGAAAATATTCCAGACTGTTAATTTTGGGGGTCATTATAATGTGTGGGACTGAAAATTGTGTCATTAATATTATTACCAAAATACGTGTACAATTTTGTCATTTTCTTCATCATAAAATGCTGCATATTGCTAGTGCAGGCCTCCCGATCTTTCTTTAGGAACTACTGTCAAGGTTGTTCAGGACTGACAAAACTCCATTTTATTTTAAAACAGTATGTGCAGAAAAACAGCTCATGTTCAATTTATGCAAGTTCTATACAAAATCCACTTCTCCTTGCCACTAAATGGATTATTTATAAGTGTTAGTGACATTTCTTTTTCACTGCATACAGACTCCATATTGCTGTACACCACAATCTGTGGTCAAAAAGGAATGGGATTGTTTTTATTATAAGTTATTCTTTCACACACTCACTGCTAAATGTTACAGGATACTTAACTGAAAGAAATGGGACATCACTATTACCATAATTATTAGCCATTTCTTCACAATCAGAGTACCATCTCCCACCCACCTGTACTGAATTGTGTATTACCAATAGCACTTAAGATGTATACCTCGATTCTATTTTAAGTCACTAGCTTGTGAACATTACATAATGGTCTTTCGTGAGTCTGTAGCTACGAAATACGTCTAAAAGTGTATAACTGTGTAAAGTACTTGTACATGTTATCGATTTCTTACGGGGAGTTCATACATTATGGATTGAGACAGTAATTTTCTTTTTGGTAGGTATTCCCGGAAGGATTAAGGATAATTAAGGAGATTTTTTTTATCTAAGAATGTGGAGCATGGCTATACCCATGGCGATAATAGTGTTGAGTGTTAGCGTCAAGAAACACCTATCAATGACACCAAACGCGCCAGACTTCTTAGTTGTTCACCTGTCAGTTTAAAACATCTCGCTGCAGCCAGATGATCAGTGTTAAGCCTCCGGGTGTCAGTCTCCGCCAAGTAGAGTAATTTTTCACAACGCGTTTTTTTTTTTTTTTTTTTCGTCAAAATGTAACACAGGAACTCTTTTCTTCAAGCTATTCGAGTACACTTTAATTGCATCTATACCAGGGACATCAACACCAACTACAACATCAGCAGTCATTCTACATCGTCAATTTTTTCGAACAATATTTTATACCTAGTCTATATGCAATTATAAATGTATTATACAGAAGAGAGAGAGAGAGAGAGAGAGAGAGAGAGAGAGAGAGAGAGAGAGAGAGAGAGAGAGAGCGAGAAAACAGACTGACCACCTGTGTGGATTTTTTCAAATTTTTCGTAACAAATGTGGATGATCTGGACGGATAATCCCAAAGTGTGGATTTGTTTCGTGGTCAATATTACACTGTTTATTTCATTATTTCTTTCAAATTTCTACATGTACTGTTTTGCTTTTAAAATATAAATAATACTTGAATATATTGCATGCTGCGGAGTGTAATACGAAAAAATATCTTTCAGACAATATGTACCTCGGTCTTTACCAATGACTTTATTAATTTGCTTAAAGTGCCAAGTGTCTTCCCAAACTGTGAATAAAGGTAAGGTTTGTTTTGCATAATTTGTGTGGTCACCCTGGAGAGAGAGAGAGAGAGAGAGAGAGAGAGAGAGAGAGAGAGAGAGAGAGAGAGAGAGAGAGAGAGAGAGAGTAATGTTTAAAGTGGATATCATGACGCAAATATTGTAGTCTCCCGCTCCCATTCTCGGAGTGATATGTGCTTGATAACATGACCACTAGATGGCTCTCTCCTGAATTGTTGAGAGAGAACTTGTCATAAGGGGACCCCAAAAAACAAAAACAAAACAACTGGTTGTCAGCTCTGCTCTGCTAAATATATACACTCTACATCTTTGTAAATCATGTATTTGAGCTCGTGTACAATGTTGAGTGACATCATGTATTTCTTGAATGTTGCAGGTGAGCGCTGTGGTGGTGGGAGCGCACTCATTATCCTACATAAACAGCATGAACATTGCAGAAACAAGGCCGGATCAAGAGCTTTAGAGGCCCTAAGCACTGAAAAGATTATGCCCCCCCCCCCATGTAATTCAAAATAAAAACAATACTAAACCGTACTTTCTCTTTTTTTTTTTTTTTTTTTTTGGTGCTCTTGCTTTGCTAGTACGCTAAGCACGTGCTTAGTCTGCCTATTGGGTAATCCAACACTGGACAGAAATCAACCTCAGCAGTATAGGCTAGATTCTTAATCCCCATATACTAGTTGCTGGTGTGGTGTTCGTTTTCTCTTGCTAAAACGAACATTCTGTTTGCATGAACATTCTGCCGCAACGGCATTTGTCTTCTAACATTATGGAGACAGAAGCTCAAGCTCAAGTGCCAGTTGCAAAAATGGCAAGGTATGACACCAACTACTCGCTCTGCAACACCCGCCAAGCAGAGACAGGTGAGGCACTGGTGGAGAAACCAGATGCCCATAAGAAAGTACTGAACTTCATCAGAGAGCGTGATCACAATGGCGATAAAGACTCCTGAGATAAGCAGACTCCTTCGTGATGTCACTTTTCAGGATCTTGAATCAAAACGTGCCACATGGAACAGAAAGTGTTTAAAGAGAGAGTCCATGTAGGAATGTGCAGTAGAACAAAAGAACTATTTGAAATGCAAATGTGTTCTAATTGTACCAGAAACGAATCATGTTCCAGTCACTCATCCGGTGGTGGAATCTTCACTCGCTCTCAGTCAGCCTCTTACAACAAGGATCTGTGCTTCTTCTGTGAAAACGGAACATCATACAAAAATACCTTACACACGATTGCTACAGAAAATGCTGCTCCATTCACCGAGGACTGTGGTGAGCTATTCAACTAGATGCCAAAGGCAGTCATGCCTGAGAAGGTCAAGAAAGATCGCTGTGAAAAGAAAAGAAGAACCCAGACGATGGATTGTGCTGTGACCCACAAGAAGGAAAAGAAATGAACTATCTTGAATTCGCTATGACATTGTGTTTCATATGTTGCTGTCTTTATTAGTAAATAAAAGAAGAACAAAAAGTTATTTTTGTATAAAATGTCTTGTGTCCTCACTTTTATTCTCAGAGTTTCAAACAATTATAGAGTTATGACTGCATCCTTTTTTCTCGAAGTGATTGACGGAAGGACAGATCGTCAAAGTTGGAAAGCACTGTATCTTCGCTATCCCTTTGACATGCTCATTGTTGGACCCAACGGTTCAGTTACAACCGAATATGTCAAACGTTTTATCGAACACGAACAACATTTGCTTGATTGTCCTGCAGAACGCATCGTGTGGTGTTACAACGAGTGGCAATCGGCTTAATCGTTACTGAAAGAAAGTCAAGGAGAATCGATTTCGTTTGCAGTAGGTATTCCTCGCGAAGACGATGGTGGTCCAGTGATTTACATATCGCCTTCCTTGTTTTCGTCTTCCATCTAAAAAGGTTATAAAACCACCATCATCACCGACAATATTCAACATGATCTCCTTTCAGTCTCATCCTCCTGCTAGATTAATTTGTGCACTGCATGCCAGTCGTGAAAAAAGTGCACAAGTGCGTTCGAATTTGTTGGAAGCAAGTCTCAGATAAGTGTTGCGATGGTTTTCTTTTGACGGCACAGCAATTACTACAAAGAATCATTCATCAAACGCAATGTTTTTGCATAAAGTAGCCTTGATAAAACACGCCGATCCAAGATTCGATACCCAAACCAAGAAACAAATTATCTTGAAACCGGGTGGAAGTGGATTTCTAGGAGGAGACATTATTAGTTCGCTTCTACGATGGGATCCCATTACAGCAGCCAAAGCTAAGAAACCAAAACTAAAACCAAACACCACGAGAAAAATGAAGAAGAGAAGAGTGGCTATATCACACCCAAAAAGTATCTTTAAAGAAGACTGCGACTACGACTTCATCCCCAAGAAAGCGAGATACTGTCACTAGAACGCACAAGCACTCACGGAAACCTCAACATGTCATCATATCAACATCCTCTCCAGTTTCCTCCTCCGCCCTGTTATTGGTGATGCCAGCGAAACCTGATTTAATAAAAATGTTTCCTACTCTATTGAAGACGCCTCCCACATGTACGCCCATCTCTAAAGTGACTTCTACTTCTCCTCCTTTGTCTTATTTTGCTGTTCTGGCTACTGCTGCCAAAAAGCTAGCACAGCCCAAGAAAAAAGTGCAAGTCCATGATAGAATGGGTAAGTTACAAAGTGTGCTGGATTTGTTCATACAAGAACTCACTCGATTTAGGCCGTTGACAACACCTTCGTTGTCTAGTCGTCCAGTAGTGCCCAAAGTCAAGTTGGTACAATGTCCCTATAACCTGTGGAGAGGAATCCGTGTATAAAAGAAGACGTTTGGACGGGGTGACCTCAGTTCTCGGAACAAGATGTCCTCCATCAAGAGTTCGCATCAACAGCTTTATCGTCAAAAGATTCCTCAAACTATGGGTAAAATGCCATTCCTCCTCGTTTAGCCAAACATTGGGATGTATCATCGCTGCTCACCAAATCGGATGCAGCAGTGCGAGAACAAATCATTCAAAAAGCTCCAAAAGAAATCATCGATAGGGTATGTCAATGTTGTTTGAACGTATTGAAAGGAACGCTTCCCTTGACGAAGACATAAAAAACATCGACTCATTCTTCGACACGTATGGAAAAAGAAAATTCCAATCAGTGAAAATAAAAAAGTACTAGCTCAACGGGGATGATTTCTTCCAATGCTAATAGCTCCATGTTAGCCTGACTGCTCCCATGTTTGGGTCAATAGTCGGTCCTCTTTAAGGAGGAACGTTGAAGTGAAAATAAAAAGGAGCATGCCTTCTGGGAGGACACATCAATACAGCACCACTTGACCTTATGGAAGGACAAAAATTAACGCAAGTCCATTACAAAAGGTGGATGAACTCCAGTGTTGGTACGAGCAGCGGATAACTCACTTACCACCCAATTTTAATCTCACGGAGATGGCAAACTTACAACAAGAGTGCAGTCATCCCTTTTCAGGTCCAACCAGATCTCTATAAACAGAGATACTACTAAATATTGCCATTTTCTCTCTATTTGTATTTGATTTGTTTATATGTATGTATAACTATTTCTCACCCATGCGACTGGGAAATCCAGCTGATTTGCTAACCTTACTTTTTTTTATATCCGTCCGGTTGTCTCAGTCATTGTGTCCACGCGGTAGGAATAGTCTTTGTAGGATCGACTTTTTCAATGGATTCAACCCCTGTTATTTTCTGCTGAGCCTGACGGAGTTGTTTTAAAATCAAACATCCACCGATACTTTAATAAATTGATCTGAATATTTTGAAGGAGTGAAAAAAATTCCCCCCCCCCCACAAAAACAGAAAAGAAAAACAAAACCCAAAGATAAAACAAAGAAAATTGACTTCAAGTTAGGGAACATCTTGACCCTAAAAGGCAGGAGAGCAAAAGTCGTATATGTTTACCACCCATTCCGTACCTATTGCATGTATACAGTTTTTGGATGATGCAACGTTTCAAAATTTTGCTAAACATGAACTAGTAATTTACCAAAACTCATCAGAGTATGAGACAGAAGACCTTTCCTTTCTACTCCATGAATGGGATTCAAATGAAATACAGGTGTCTCTGAAACCCAAGCAACTTTCAGCTGTGCAAATAACAAATGCAGGAGATGAACGATAAAGACGTGAAACGGTGATAGAGAGCAGATTTACGGAACTGGACGAAGAATTTGTTGTACATTTTGTTTCAGAGCATGCAAAAGTAAATACCAAAGGTAACACACTCGGACACATACGTTTCTTCAAGAATATATGAAGAAAAACAGTGATAGACACCCTATACACGAATTGCCAGCACCTAATCTCAGCAATATAATCTCATGAATTTTCCTATCCGTTCACCAGAGTCATGGCGGTGAATACGAGTCAACAACCTTGAAAGATACAAAACTGCCTGTAAATTGACTAACGTTGCAAATATTGAAATTAAAGGATAGTATATGAACAAATAAAACGATTAATAACACATACTAGATAATATAACAGTTTGTTAAAAAGGAAACGAATTTGCGAATGAGTAAATGAATGAATGAAATAATTAATTAATTAACCATATCATATAATGTAATCAAGAAGACTCTTACTCCCAGAACTGTAAAGATTTAATTTCGTTATAAAATGAAGAACTTCACTCATACAACAAATTAAGGCTTTTCATTCTTGGACAACACATCATACAAACATTTTGAGACAGAGAGAGACAGAGACAGACAGACAGAGAGACAAACATACAGACTTGAGTCACATAGTCAGACAGAGAGAGAGAAATACAGACAGAGACACAGAGTCTAGCTATTTGGTAGCTTATCATAAATGAAAGTCTATCATATAATTGTCTAATTTTGTATTTATATGAAGAAAATTACCGCTTGGTACAAGACCTAAACGTTACTAGTTGTAATAGGTATGGTCTGAAAATTAACCATAGGTACAAGACCTAAACGTTACTAGTTGTAATAGGTACAAGACCTAAACGTTACTAATAATAGGTATGGTCGGAAGTTTTGAACGGTACAGATACAACTTCAGCTTGGTCTAAGGCCCTGAATTTTACCAAACAAGTGAAGCCCTAAAAAGTAAACAGAAAGACCTGAAGAAGAAAGGGAAAGGAAACAACCCCAAAACTGCTGAGGCCGTCAGTGCTGATAACACGAATAAACCGTTTGAATCCCCGCTTTTGTGCCCTTACACACCAACAAGTTTATTAAGCACTTTATGATTTAACAATATGTTTCACTTTGGGGTACGGGGAAGGGGTAAAGAACACAGAAACCTCAAGTGGGGAGATTTGTGTTTAAAGCAAGATTGTGTAATAAATTTACAATATCTTGAGTTTAACGGTGGCGAGATATTCCATAGTCATAACAACCTGTACCGGCGGCACAGCTAGTCATATAACTAAACAATGGTGCTATATATGAGGGTATGTACTTGGAGTTACATGTGTGCTTCCAACACGGTCTAAGCCGTATATATGTACAAACTGTCCTGTATACAAATAGTACAACTTTGAGTGAAAAGAAATTAAGTGCTCTGCTGTTATGCCGTTATATCCCTCACTACCCACTGACAACTATATTAGTTTTGGACTGCAAAATAATTAACGAGATTAAAATTATTTTAACACTATGGAGGTGTTGGAAATAAAGACAAAGTAATATATAAAGTCTTGCATTGGGTGGAGGTTCGCATGGCCACAGGTTTAGGTGGTATGGCTGTAATTGCAGCTGGATGTAGCTGTTCCGTTGGCTTTTAGTGGTTATGGTGCCACGTTATTAGAATTTGTTGCAAAAGTTTCAAGAAGAAGTTGATCATCAACAATGTTTAAAACAAGATGAAATACTAACACCTGCCATCAGTAAGTATCGACGACATGAAAAGCAAAGCAACAAGTGATAATTAAATTAACTACGAGGACTTTATTTTAATCAACAGATAGTACAACAAGTAAAGGAAAATAATAAAAATACACGCAATCAGAAAGAAACCAAACAATACAGAGAATCAAGACGTCAGACACTCAGCAAAGCTGCATAATGAGTAATTGAAGAAAAAAACAACTTGTTTGGAGGAAGGGAAGATATTGAAGGGAAAAGAGATTTGGGAAGAGTTGGAGAGAAGCTTTTTGGTGGGTAAGCCTGCAACAAGGGATAACAATTTGAGCAGAAAATAAGAAGAAAAAAAGCTTTAATGGGTAGTAGCGGTACCTTTGACACAACTCTTCTTTGTTTACATTTGTGCTATAAAAATGTTTCCAATAATCTAATCTTTAGTACTAGATAACTGGAGAGTTTATTACAGTCGACGGTCTGCCTTGAAAAAAGTTTACCTCAGTATTCAAATAGACAACAAAAGTGATAAAATATCGATATGGTTGTAAAGAATAGATTTTATTGTTGGGTATCACAATATTTCCCATGAGCGCAATAAAAATATCGCATACTTCATAAACGACAAGAAAGAAACAAACTTTGTTTTGATTCTGATAATTTTTGTAACCTTGAAACGTAAAGGAATACAGAAAAAGGGAATTACTGCAAATGGTGACAACGAAGAATGTATAGATAACGAATATTTGAAACACATCCATAACGTTCTCTTCATTCTGGGGAATTATTACACAGTCTACATAACCAACTACAACTCAGAATAGTTAGGATTCAATAGCCAGAGATCTATACAGACATCTACTGAATCTGATACAGTTGTAGCGTTTTTGCCACCAAAAATATATACATTTTCTTCAATCAGATCCATCACACCAAACATTACTCTAACGGATATTGTTCGCTTTTGATACACCTGTTAAAAACAATTTTCATGGAGATTATGTTTTTTACAATGTCAATGGTCATTACAAGTACTTACAAGAAGGTACCATTAACTGACTGAATATCAGCATAAAAGATGAAGAAGGAAAAGTTATACATTTTCATGATATGTATGTAGCATATATTTTTCATGTGAGATACATAATAAAGTGGTTGATATATCACTGATAGGTCCAAGCGAGTTCTTACCTTTAACATGGTTAGACATACACTGAGGAGAAATATGTTACACTGAACAATTACCACTGGCATAAACCTCAACAATAACCATTCACAAATTAATATCTTTCTGTTAAATTAATTGATGCAGCTACCAGTAGGTTTGTACAAAGATGGGCTGACAGTCAGGTATGCAATACGTTTGAGGCTACTAATTTAAAATATAGCATAACATGGAGGGTACATCCTGACAATAAATTAACAGCTATTGAAAATATTGTTAGTGGAAGAGCTAGCATAATATCAGATTTAAAAAAACCAAAAAAAACAAACAACAACAAACAAACAAAATAACAGACAAACAGATAGATGAGAAGAGAAAAAAAAAGATTTAAGATGCTCAAGGCTTTCATAAAGAACTATTCCACACAATATCTAATGCTATACAAGTCTTGCAAACAGTAATAGAACGATTAGGTAAGATACCTAATATTCAACTTTCAGTCGTTACTGTATAGCTAATATTGCGCTGAAATACTATTAAATGATATTCGTGTATACATACATACATACATACATACATACATACATACATACATACATACATACATACATACATACATACATACATACATACATACATACATACATACATACATACATACATACATGCATACATGCATACATACATACATACAGACATACATACATACATACTGCGGCGGGGCATTCAAGAATAAAACAATACACACATTCATTTCTATGATATCAAAGAAGCGGTACTATAATGAGTTGATACAAACAAATGCTAATGTTACTTATGTATATTTGTTTTAGAATCGTTGTTCTTAAAATCTGCTTCAGATGTTGTTATCATTGTCCACCCTTAAAATCCAGTTTTTACTGGAAGAAAATCGCAGGCTTTGAGTAACCTTTGAGTGAAAGCATAGTTCATGCAGCATTAATTACTTTGATTAGCCACTACAGATGAGGCATCAATTGAAAAGCATACAGCATGCAGTCCACTTAATTAATTTCTACGCTCGTTCACATCTACAAAGACAGAATTAATCTGTCGATGGTAACTTGTCGCAATATGCAATATGTAATAATATTCATTCCTACTTCCAATTGCACTGGTCAAAAAGTGAATTATTAGTAGGCTATGGTGTATATAGCATTAAAGAACATATGTGGTTATGAGCTAAACCCAAATACTTGACCCATGCTAGAAAAGCATACCTTGTAGGTCATCGTGTCCTTCTTTGCTTGTAAGGGTCAAGTCATGAAATAGAGCCATCTAATTGTCAAGTTTCATGACTGTACCATAAACAGATACAATTAATGAACCATTGACCACAAAATTTCATAAAGTCAATGTAGCATGAACTATAGGTCACATATAACTCTTTTTGCACAAAGAATATAGTCCTCATCAATATGTATCCACTCACCAAGTTTCATGACTCTGTTACCATGAGCTAAATGAGTAAACTTAACCAAAGCCAGTAAAATAGATAACATAGGTCACGACAAACTTATTTTCTGGAAAGGCGTGGTAGTAAATGAGATGTATATCATCATCAATTTCGCGAGTTTAGCATGGACAATTTCTGAGAATTGATCATCAAACACAAAATTTAACTCAAGTCAGGGAAGGGTTAAATATGGTCCATAACGATCTACTACTGAAATGAGAGTGCTCATCAAAATGCATCCCTTCACCAAGTTCTATGATTATAGATATGATACTATATACAATAGTATTAAGTATATACATTAACATTTTTGTGTGGGTGTGGTACTAAGAGAGATGTACACAATCATCTAGTTTATTGATTCAAACAAGAAAATAATCAAAGTCATTTAAGCCTGAAATATGGGTCACAGTGACCTAATTTGTGATCGGGGTGTAGTATTCATCAAGATGCATCTCCTCACTCATGTTCATTATTTTAGGTATAATGGTATGTTTACAGAGTGAAATAAATCTAATTGATCGTGAGCTAAACGCAAAAACTTTACGTAAGCCAGTAAAATGTGAAATGTAAATCACAGATTGTCTTTGGTTGTAAGGATGTGGTACTGACAGATTTACATACGATCGTGTAGTTTAATGATCCTTGCATGAGCTGAGCTTGAGAATTAAACTTAGAACACAAAATTAAACCAAAATCACTTAGACGTGAAATGATGGTCACAGTGACCTACTTTTGTAATTTACCTAATATGAATCTACTCATAGTGTCGCATGTCCTACGCACGGACGCGAAGCGTTCGGCACTGTAGCTTCTACGTGTCCCAATGCATCTGCAAAAGCAGAAAGTAAGGTAAACCTGATTTTCAAATGTCGATTGTTCACGCTTTTGTAGAACATCATGTCTAGATTAGAAATTTCTTTATCCAGTAAAACTTACACCAACGGAATTCCCGAAATTTATCTCTGAATTTAATGAAGATTTAGTTTGTCCAAAATTACCGACTGCATTACCTCCCTTGGCTAAAGCTCGGTTTGCTGCTATATGCGATCTCGGTCTAGAAGAACATGATAAGCCAGTAATGTTTAAGTAAAAATGGGAATTTTGTTTTCCTTTTCTAAATTTGTAAATGGAGAACGACGCAGAAAATTGGGATCTACCAATTATACTTTGTCAAACCGGGAGGTATGATGAAGAGCTTTCCAAGTAAGCTATACTGTTCATTCTAGCCTTCAGCTCTTTGCAAACATAGGAGTACTGAAAACAAGTCGTCCCCTTTCACTGAGTACAGAATTTGAACTACAAACACGTCTATCCTCTTTAAATTTGAACTATAAACACGTATATCCTCTTTAAATATCAACACAAACACGTGTATCCTCTTTAAATTTGAACTATAAACACGTATATCATCTTTATATATCAACACAAACACGTATATCCTCTTTAAATATCAACACAAACACGTATATCCTCTTTAAATTTGAACTATAAACACGTATATCCTCTTTAAATTTGAACTATAAACACGTATATCCTCTTTAAATGTGAACTACAAATTGACTTTTAATGATTTTTACAACCTTCTAATGATCAATTAAAATACGCATATTCATTGCATTTGTGATGGGTGTTAGTGTAGATGTTGCTTTCCTAAATAGAAAGATCTTATATACGAAGCAAGGACACCGAGTTTCCCATTTGGATCATCCTCGACTCTTTCCGATACGAGTCGAATAACTTCGACTCTCGGAAAGAGAATCGAAATCAATCGTAGTGATACTTCCCAAATTGGTATGTTTTTGCCCGACGAACATCCGGCTAGATTCAAAGAATAGATCCTCATAAGGAAAGATATACGTTGAAAATAACATTTCATGACGTTTCACCATCAAAATGAAATACCTGCACTTTTAACATTTAATGTAATTTCTGGAACTTTTAAATAGAAGAATTTATATCATTCCGTTTTCATATCCTCAAACTATTGCTTGCATTGCTATTAGTAATGATACGTCATCGAATCGTTGTGACGTCAATGATATATATTTTGAAGTAATAACAGCAACGGGCATGAGGGCTATTCAAAATGGTCACTATTTACATCCATGTTTTTTTTTTCTAGCGTGCGACGAAACAGCCGGCACGGACCTTTTTGTAGGTAATCATGCAGCAATCATGTGTTTGTTTTTAGGACAAAACGTAGCATAGCTGTGGGAACGTACGGTAAATACATCACTACTCATATGCAGGAAAAGATCCTGCAAGGAGCTAAATACCGCAGCCATATATACCACTGGTCCACAAACACCACCAAGCAACATTATTGTTATTGATAGCAATTCCAAAGCTAAGTTCAAATATATTTATAGTACCAGGTGTTTGTCTCTTCTCGTTTGATATGAAAGTAGAGTGAGATGATAATAAAGCAGTAGGTAATAATTTGGATAGAATGCTTTTGAAGGACATCAGTATATCATATAGAAGTGATGATCTGTTGAAGTTAAATGACTACAACATCTTCATGATATACAAACATTTATGGTTATCTGATTCATTTAGGATTAACTGGATTAAACAAGCCATTATGAATGTTAAATTGAGAAAGTTACAAGCAGGAGTGGCTAATATACAAAATAGTGGTATTGAAGATATACGGTTAGCAATCTATGGTAGAACGTTTAAGATACCATTAGCCTAGGTTAATTATATAACATACCACTGTTCAAAATATCCTTGTGCTTTTTCACAATATTTCAGATCTAATGTAACACTTGCAAAGGCTTCAGAACTGATAATGGTGGAAACTAGAACTGCGAACTAGAACACATTTGTTTATAGTACGATACAATCACTTCTAAGTCAGTCTATTGCTTAATCGCTAAATTGCTTTATTTTATGAGTATGTCACGAGAGAGAGAGAGAGCGAGAGAGAGAGAGAGAGAGAGAGAGAGAGAGAGAGAGAGAGAGAGAGCGAGAGAGAGAAAGAAAGAGAGAGATAACAGACACTGCATCTTTTAGGGGCGGATCCAGGAATATCGTTCGGGGGGAGGGGAGGGTTCTTTGAGATGGAACCCCTAGAGGGGTCGTGGGGGGGACCGGAGGCTCATGCATTTTAAGCGTTTCAAGGGCATAAGTTTAACCATCTAACTGCAAAGAAAACTTACTCCAGGAAACGTTCCGTGCTCATTTTCTTTTTTCTTTTTTGGTGCGGGTGGGGTGGGGGTGGAGGTGCCGACTTCGAACCACTACGCCCATCCACACCCCCACCATCTGATCGGTCTTTAATAAATTTCGCACTTAATTCACCTAGGATGAGTTTAAAGTGTGTTTTGATACTGTGCAACAGAACGGATTAGTAATCCAGAAAAGTTGTACAGCTTAGCAATAGAAACAATCTCAGTGATTGTAAAACTTCTACCAATATGTTATGTTCCCATGGTTTCCGAACGAGGCAATAGTTTACAAAAACCGACAATTATTTTCTTAATGAACAACAAAGAACACAGAAATTAGTAGCATAATTGTAAACAAATTTTATACTGACAAAATCATTGTATTTGGCTTGATCAGAGAAACACTGACAATTGTTGTATCTGGCTTGATCAGAGAAACACTGACAATCATTATATCTGGCTTGATCAAAGAAACACTGACAATCATTCTATCTGGCTTGATCAGAGAAACACTGACAAGCATTATATCTGGCTTGATCAGAGAAACACTGACAATCATTATATCTGGCTTGATCAGAGAAACACTGACAAGTATTGTGCTTGACTTGATTGGAGAAACACATGACAATCATTGTATCTGGCTTGTTCAGAGAAGCACATGACAATCATTGTGTCTAACTTGATTCGAAAAGCACATGCCAATGATCACAGACTGGAAAATGTGCAACTAGGAATCCTCCTGCATATCAATAGAACAGAAAATGTACATGCCTACGAAATGTATAATTATTTTGTGTTTGATGTACAGAAAATGTACATGCCTGCAAAATTTAGAATTATTTTGTGTTTGATGCACAGATAAACATTCAAGAATACAAGACTCGTGATAAAATACTGAATACAAGACTCGTGATAAAATACTGAATACAAGACTCGTGATAAAATACTGAATACAAGACTCGTGATAAAATACTGAATACAAGACTCGTGATAAAATACTGAATACAAGACTCGTGATAAATTACTGACTACAAGACTCGTGATAAATTACTGACTACAAGACTCGTGATAAAATACAGAATACAAGACTCATGATAAATTACTGAATACAAGACTCGTGATAAATTACTGACTACAAGACTCGTGATAAATTACTGAATACAAGACTCGTGATAAATTACTGACTACAAGACTCGTGATAAATTACTGACTACAAGACTCGTGATAAATTACTGACTACAAGACTCGTGATAAAATACAGAATACAAGACTCGTGATAAATTACTGAATACAAGACTCGTGATAAATTACTGACTACAAGACTCGTGATAAATTACTGACTACAAGACTCGTGATAAATTACTGAATACAAGACTCGTGATAAATTACTGACTACAAGACTCGTGATAAATTACTGAATACAAGACTCGTGATAAATTACTGACTACAAGACTCGTGATAAAATACTGAATACAAGACTCGTGATAAATTACTGACTACAAGACTCGTGATAAATTACTGACTACAAGACTCGTGATAAATTACTGACTACAAGACTCGTGATAAATTACTGAATACAAGACTCGTGATAAATTACTGACTACAAGACTCGTGATAAAATACAAAATACAAGACTCGTGATAAATTACTGACTACAAGACTCGTACGATTACATCCTTATTATCTTACAATCGAAAGTGGTCACTCAAAGATAAAAATGTGATTGTGATGGATCCTGTAGATTCATTATATAAAAGTGGTCACTCAAAGATGAAAATGTGATTGTGATAGATCCCGTCGATACATTAGATAAATGGTCAGTCAAATATGAAAAGGTGATTGTGATAGATCACAATCATTATGTGGTTACTCAAAGATAAAACGTTTATTGTGATAGATCCCGTCGATACATTAGATAAGTGGTCATTCAAAGACGAAAAGTTTATTGTGATAGATTCTGTAGATGTATTAGATAAATGGTTACTCAAAGATAAAAAGTTTAGTGTGATAGATCCCATCGATACATTAGATAAATGGTCACTCAAAGATGAAAAGGTGATTGTGATAGATCCCAATCATTATGTGGTTACTCAAAGATAAAACGTTTATTGTGATAGATCCCGTCGATACATTAGATAAGTGGTCATTCAAAGACGAAAAGTTTATTGTGATAGATCCCGTCGATACATTAGATAAATGGTGGCTCAAAGATGAAAAGTTTATTGTGATTGATCCCGTCGATATATTAGATAAATGGTTACTCACTGATAAAAAGTTTATTGTGATAGATCCCGTCGATACATTAGATAAATGGCTACTCACTGATAAAAAGTTTATTGTGATAGATCCCGTCGATACATTAGATAAATGGTGATTCAAAGATGAAAAGTTTATTGTGATAGATCCCGCAGATACATTAGATAAATGGTTACTCAAAGATGAAAAGTTTATTGTGATAGATCCCGCAGATACATTAGATAAATGGTGATTCAAAGATGAAAAGTTTATTGTGATAGATCCCGTCGATACATTAGATAAATGGTTACTCAAAGATGAAAAGTTTATTGTGATAGATCCCGTCGATACATTAGATAAATGGTTACTCAAAGATGAAAAGTTTATTGTGATAGATCCCGCAGATAATTAGATAAATGGTCACTCAAAGATGAAAAGTTTATTGTGATAGATCCCGTTGATAAATAGATAAATGGTTACTCAAAGATGAAAAGTTTATTGTGATAGATCCCGTCGATACAATAGATAAATGGTGATTCAAAGATGAAAAGTTTATTGTGATAGATCCCGCAGATACATTAGATAAGTGGTCAGATTTGCTGGTTTATGCTTATCAATATGTAAGTACTTTGTTTATAATTTATGATTATGGCAATTTTGACTATGATGAAAAAGTCAACTAAACAAGTCTAGTTTTTAGAGGTAGACATTTTGAAATTTATGAATACGTGATCGCACAAAAGTGCAAGTCTATCATAAAGGACTTAATCGATAATGTTATGTTTTTTAGTGGTATTCTGCAGCAAAGACAAAAAGACAATGGAAACTTTGTTTGAAGAAAACCATGCCATTTTAGACAAAATTAAAAGAGAAATAGTAGAAACTCCCTAACAGAACAAAAGAAACACATTTTTCACGAGGTTTGTGCATCCTTGTGGCGTTTCTCTATGCACATAAATATTGAATACTTACGTGTTCATAGGGTATTGTATTTATTGTTTACTTACGTGTTCATAGGGTATTGTATTTATGTAATACTTACGTGTTCATAGGGTATGGTATTTATGTTGTATTGAATACTTACGTGTTCATAGGGTATTGTATTTATGTTATACTTACGTGTTCATAGGGTATTGTATTTATGTTGACAACTACAAATATTCTTGTCGTCATACACAGACAAAGCTTCCTTGTTCTTTACAAACTTTCTTTTCGTCTTTTCTGTGACGAGTAATGCATCAAATGTGTACGTCTATCCTATTCTATGTGTAATGCATCAAATGAGTAAGTCTCATTTTCTACGTGTAATGCATCAAATGGGTACGTCTGTCATAAATTACGTGTAATGCATTAAATGGGTACATCTCTCATATTCTACGTGTCATATATTAAATGGGTACATCTATCATATTCTACATGCAATGCACCAAATGGATATGTCTCGTCTATTCTACGTGTAATGCATCAAATGGGTACATCTTTCATATTCTACGTGTAATGCATTAAATGGGTACATCTGTCATATTCTACGTGTAATGCATCAAATGAGTACGTCTGTCATATTTTAATTGCAATGCATCAAATGGGCACGTCTCTCCTATAATACGTGTAATACATCAAAAACTGCGACTCGCAGAACAATCACTACAGTAACAGCTTCTGCTGCGAGAATTACAGCAGACATTAAAGGTAAATATTCATTCCATTAATTACACGTATTTAAAAGACGGTTTCTGGAGGCGTCGCAACAATTCAAATTCAAAAAGAAAGAAAGATCATCAGTCGAATTTCCTGAAGGCAGCAATGCCGAAAACTTTAGGGAAGAGCAGACTTTTAGAAAATTAGAAATAAATGCCGTTTTCATCGTCTCTCTCATACAACATATATAACAACTTAAAGTATATCACGCTTTGACAAGTGCCAATCATACAGTAAAATTATGAGATATAAAAACTACTATTTTATATAATTTCAATGGAACTTCACCGCAAGGTATCTCTTGCGAATCCGATGATGACAATGTTTACTGGTCAAGAATTCACATACACGAAGCCGACGTGGCTTAATTAACATGTATTGATCCCTACAAATCATTATATAATACTATCTTTGCTTTTGACTGAAGTGATGTAGTTCTTTTTCAAGGTGTGTTTCGGTTGACACACAGCACAGCAAGATTCGTACATCAATAATATTTGATGGAAACGTTCCTAATTTGTTTAATTTCCTGTGGAGGAACATAGGCGGATTTAAATCAGAAATAATGTTTATTTTCAATTATTCCATGTTGATAGGGGGCCAAAAGAAAAAACAGCCGATAAACAAAAACCGAAATTTCTTAAAAGTATTAAATACTAACAAGACATATCCTTGGAGATTTGTTGTATTTCTCTCTGAATTACATTGTTTTAAATAATTGAATCCCAAAGCAACATTATGCGAAACAGCGTAAACCCAGATATGCCATTAATGGACCTAAGAGCGTAGACCTGAATATGTCATTAATAGACGGAACAGCGTAAACCCGGATATGCCGGCGCATTATGAAACGTCAGAGTTGTAACTACGGCTGTTTGCTGTTGTATGTTTAATATGCATGTACTGGCAAATATGGTACGTTAAGATATACAATCGTCATTAACAATAATTACAACATTTACTCCAAGTGCTCTAAATTTGAGCATTTATTTTTTTCAGTTTTTGGAGCAAGGGTGCAAACAGTTTTTCCTAGCACAGCTTGTGTAACGTTTGTGTGCTTGTCTTGAAATGTAAGAGATGATATGTCATCACTTTAATAGGATTGCCGTATGATTGAAATTTTCCAGGATGTTTAGAATGTTGATATGTTATGACCAAACCGATCCCAAGTGATTATTCCACTAAAGGCAATATCAGCAGCGGCGGATCCAGATTTTTTTTCTTTGGGGGGGCGGGCGGGGTGAGGACGTAAACAAGTAGGCAAAAATTCTGTGGGACGGAACTCCCTGTGGGTCCCAGATGCCAAGCCCCTGGAAGCTCATGCATTTTAAGCTTTTACAGGGCATAGTTTTTACCATCTGAATGTAATGAAAACTTACTTTAGGAAACGTTTCGGATTTTTCACGCTCATTTTCAGTGGTAGGGATGGGGATGGATCGAGCCGGCATCGCCCCCCCCCCCACCTCACCTCCGGCTCTGCCCCAGACGAGACTTTGATATTATTCGCAAACAATGGTAGAAAATTCCGACTACGCAATAATAATCACATTTGCAGTGATATAGTATATGCTATTGTGCAATATAGTTTAATATTTTTACATATTTGTTTCAATGTTGAACGACAAAAGTGCTTTCGTATATTCACGACTTAGTCTACGGGATAAAAATATATTATATGGAGTTTCTAATCTTCATTCGGATAATCTGGCATGAACAGCAGTCTTATGACGGTAAGTCATGACTCCAAAAGAAAATGAGATTAGTAACCCTGGGATTTATAGCGAGGCACAAGTAACAACAGAGACAAATACAGATGTAATATTCCCCTTTTATCGACATAGAAAACACACAAAAATAGCTAGATTATATTACAGATACAATACACCAATTTATTGATTGATAAGACTTTCAAAGCATGTATGTGTTTTAAAAACTTGACGGAAACATACAAATATGGAGTGAGGATAACACTAACACAAATAATTTGGAAAGTACAATAAAAAAGCGGGGTACAAAAGGTGTAAAGCGAAAATCTAGCTTCAAAGGAAGAGAGGAACAAATAAATGAATATTAAATAGAAGAAATAGGATTGAAAGAACCAAATTTGTTTTTCTTAAAAATTTGAAGAAAAAAAAAAAAAGAATGTCAGCAACAACGACGACAAAAACGAAGAACAAAAGAAATTATAGAACAAATTAATATTTGAAAAGAGCCTTTTTAAGAACAAATTCGTTCTGGAGGGCATTTAACTAAAGAACAGTACTACATCAAGGAGTAGTGACATCGATGATTTACTAGATATTCTTGAACAATAAGAATAGGTTACACTTCGGTTGAATACTATTAATTCTAGATAGTACTGTCTGTTTTATGATCAATACCTCAACAAATATCCTTAGGGCGTGATGAGAGTACGATATAATAAGTATTCCACAGGTTATTTTCAGGAATCGACCGTCACGATTGAGAAAATAATGAAGAAACAACGTCTAATGATGCAGCTGACTCCAGAAATCTTACGTGCTTTGATAGCAACACCATTTGACGTTTTGCCTAGATTAAGGAAAAGTGATCATGCTTTTATTTAGGAAAGAAAATTAGCTTTGCATTGATTGGACGATAATTGCAAGCCGCATCTAATTCGGAATAATGGAGTGACGCTAAAGGGCAGAACTGGGAAGAAGAATAAAAACCATCTAATAAAATAGATAAGCCATCTTTATTTATACATAACTAGCGCGCCATTTTTCGTATGATTTACGGGCTTCACAGTCTGAAAGCTATGTAACCTTTAATATATACTCAATTAGAAACGGAATTTAATGTAGTTTCTGCATGCAAACAAGTTCGATCGATCAGAATGTATAGCATGGCTTTCTAAAATAATTTAGAAACTCAGATTTCACAAACAAGCCAATAAAAACATAAACAAAAAGTTTTTAATTTGCAGAGAGAACAAGCTGTTTACATTCAAGCACAACTGGTACACCATATTTGTGTTTGTTAGCATCACAGTCAACATAGTCTTAACTCCTTGTAGCTTTTTAATATTTTATTAAACAAGAACACAAATTGATGTTTTTGATTCAAGTCATGGCTATCTTTGAGAATGAAAAATGGAGTTCTTTGAATTTCGTTTTTAACACTCTAATTCCAGACACAAGCTTAATTTAACAAGGAAATCCATATTCATTTTGGATATGATAGCTGAATTCCTTTTGTGGTGCCATGATACTTTATCTTTGCATCACGTATCCTTGCATGGTGTGAAAACAGGAGACTTGTAATTAATTCACTTTTGGTCAGTTTTGCGTTCACATTGCACGCTATAGTATACTGCTAATTAAATCTAGTGTGTAATGAATTATTCTCTGATCATAACTTCGGTTTCCACTAAGACTGAAAGATAAGATACTTTCTGGCAAAGGTCAAGGCAAATGAGGGTGGGGGTGTTGATCATAGGTTGCAAAGGTGGCATAACGTTTTCTTTTCCTTAGATTAGTCGATGAAAAAAATAAGTCCAGCGTCAAAGTGTGATGAAGAAAATGCTAATAAAATACCAGATTTGCAGATCTGGCCCATCCCTCGACAAATAAAATCAGCTTGTCAGATATTGTTGATCAACTAATCAGTTACTCTTTCTCTACTGATTAATTATGCTTGCAAGACCATTTTAGTCAATTTCCTCGCACAAGCTGTGACTGTTGAATCTATTTGAATATCGTATTAAAGTAATGTATGATATTCAAAATTGTCATTTCCATTCCATTTTATACATTCTGACAGTCGAACTTGTTGTGGTCTACGAGTCTCACCTATAATTCCACGAAGATAATTACTATTCAGGAGCGACGATATTAAGAATAAATAGCATGAACGACGTGTGAATAGCTCGACAGAAGAATTGTTTGATGTTGTCTGAACTAATAAACCAGATTAAAAATGATTTAAGGGCTTAGTACTTAGCAAATGACTAGACATGGAATACTTCCAACTTTCTTTAGTTTCCCTATGATTATGTAGGATTAGGTATGAATCTATCGTCAAGATGTAGGTCATGTTCATCTTTATCACGTATATATATATATATATATATATATATATATATATATATATATATATATATATATACACACATATATACACATATATACATATATACATATATGTACTTTTAAGGCTTTCTTTTGTTAACATCTAATTTATAGTGTTCATAACAGGGAGATTTTTCAATGTACTAATTGATCATGTATGTCATATGACATAAGCGCTGGAAGTAGAAGGAAGAGAAGTGAAAAAGTCAACAGAGTCAGATCAAAATGTCGTTTTTAGCAACAAAGTGATTTGTCTCCTAGAAATGTTTCAACAGTGCATTTAAATATATATATATAAACGACCGACAGCATGTTCTCGCTAATTAAAAAAAAAAAAAAAATTCCTCATGAATATTTTCTTTAACGAACGATTACCAAATTAATATTTTCTTTAACGGGTATATCTTGAATATTTTCTTTAACGTGTATTACTTGAATATTTTCTTTAACGGGTACTAATTTATTTCCTTTACCGTGTACTGCTGGAACATTTTCTTTTACGGGCATTATTTTATTTTTCCCGCACATGCTATATATAATATGCAGCATGCAATATATCTAAACTTTGTTAATAAACTTTCCCCATTATTCTGATATCTCAAGCGAAGAACAAAATTGTATGGCAGATTTTTAAACTGCTTACAAATGTTGGCGGGGTCCCGGGCACTCGTCTTTACAGATCACTGACATCTCACCTCTGTCTGCGTGGGTTCGAGTCTCGGGATCGGCTAATGTGAGTATGTGAGAAAGCTTGCCAGTGATTTCCCGTGGGTCGGTGGTTCTTCCTGGAGTTTTTTCCCGGATTCTTCCTCTACCAGATATACTGACCGCCATGTATAGTTTATCATGTGCTGAAAAATGGCTTTGAACCCACACAACATACAAATGTTCGTCCGTCCAAATGTATGTATTTATTCGCTTCATTCTCTTCGTAATGCGAACGACAAGGTTGTCGTCTCCAAATATGATCTTATAATAACCTAGTAAAGTTAAATTACCTTAAAATGAATTGAAATGTTAAGTGTTTACCCAATCTGATGATAAAGGGTTCAAGGTAAAATGTGTCAAAGATACACAATCAAGTTATAGTTAAAGGTAGATTATAAGAAGGTCAAGGTCTGCATGTCGAGACCAGTATCAAGGCACTGCTGCAAAACATGTGACCTTGACCCCAAGGCCAAAAGGTTGAACAGGCACATTGCACAATGAGTTTTCGTAGCTTCATAATGATTTATCCCAAGTATGAAGAAAAACTATGAAGGAATTTAAGAAATAGAAGCAAATTAAATTTTTTTAAAACTAAATCCTTAACGCAATTTTTCTATGACGGTGACCTTGATCATATGGTAAAAGACAAGAGCGAGCATGTCGTAGACTGAACTGTCCTAGCTTTGTAATGATTAATGGCAAGTATGATGAGAATCTATCAAGAATTTTAAGAAATCTTAGCGAATGAAATTTTTTTTAAACCCAAAACCTGAACGCAATTTTCATTGACTGTGTCCTTGACCCCAAGGTAAAAGGGACGAGCGATCATATCATACAATGAATTGTCTTAGCTTTATAATGATAACTTTAACCAAAAACTTAACAAAGTGTTGACGACGAAAGTGACTGCTATGTCTCGCTTCTCTCTAATGTGGTCGCGACAATAATTAAAACAGTACAACCTTCTAAACTGTATAAAATGTATGGAGAATTGTGCGTGTTTATAGCAAAGTCATTGAGTTTTGTTCTGATACCTTTTATGCGATCCTTAGGGCTTCGTAAAACTTTCCAAATAAGAATGGCTGCGTTCAATGAACTTTGACAAAAGAATTTAATTTTGCCTTCTGAGAGAAGATGAAAAAAGTTGAAACATTTTCCTTTCTGTTTATGCACATTATCCGGAAAAATGTTTTCAAATGTGGTTGACGACTTCCTGTATGCCTAAAGATGTGGTATTAGTATTACATTGCGTAATATATCTATCTGTTGTCATGTTAGTTAAAGGTTCTGGATTTTTTAAAAAAATATCTGTAAGACAAAAATTAAATGTAGCTAGTGGTCACATTAAATGCATATTCGAGATTTTAAAGGCATATTCGAAATTTTAAAGGCATATTGGAGATTTTAAAGGCATATTCGAGATTTAAAAGGTATATTCGAGATTTTAAACGCATATTCTAGATTTTAAAGGCATATTCGAGATTGTTTATATATATTCGAGATTTTAAAGGCATATTCGAGATTTTAATGGCATATTCGAGATTTTATAGGTATAATCGAGATTTTAAATTCTTTCCTGCAAATGTTTTCAACGCTCAAAGTAGGCGCCGATGTTTATGGCACGGAAAATTTTATAAGTTCCGTGAAATGTAAGTTGTATGCCCCGTTTTTACTCTCTATTGACGAAAAGACATCCAGTAGACTTTCATGATTTCCGCGAGTCGTTCTTCCAACTACGTTCTAACCTCGTCTCTATTCTTATATACAATCTCTATTTGGTATATAAGTGTAAATACATATTTATTATTTATGTATATCCATTACATTTCGATATCAAAATCCTAGGAGGCGACGATTCTTATCCGCTTGCTTAATGTTTGGATTGCCATCCTGTTTGAACCTTTTCCATCGACCTAGTTACATTCTTTAGAACGGGGGGAGGGGGAGGGGTGATTGAGTGCATGGGAGCTGGCGATAAATGCCGTCACTCGCGGCATAGGTTCGAGTACTGCTTGGAACAAATTATATCTCTCTGTCCTGTTTAATTCTATCATTGTCATCTTATATAAGTTTCTTTCATATAATCGTATCCTTACATAAAATGTGGAGCTGGGAATTAAGTGCATTCCTTTCTGTTCGGTATATTGATGTAAATTCATGATTATAAATTGTATATTTACCTCTTATTTCTAAATATTATTCCGGAACGGAGTGGTGTTGTTGGTTGGGTACATAAACACATGTAGCTGAATCTTAATTTCCGTTGATTTGTCACACACACGCACGCACGCACAGGCACACACACACACACACATTTTCGGCAAATTTTCGATTCCTGGTTGAAACGAATTTTGAAACTGACCTGTTGTCTCAGCAGCAAAGGTCATAAACGATCCATATCAAATCATAGTACGAGATATGTGACAACAAATACTTTCTTTTCTTGCAGTTGATTAAGTTAGAGTATGAGGTGTGTAATCAATCAATAATTAAGTTAGAGTATCAGGTGTGTAATCAATAAATAATGTGTATATGATATTCATCTTCATCTCGTTTGTAAGCTACATCCTTTAACCTGGTCACTAATTGTTACAGAAATCAGTATATCTTTCACATTGACGGGGATATTAATGAGATCCAACATAATGAACAAAGTTTTTAAGGAGGACTCAAAAAGCTGAAACGAAACATATCTATTCGTTTTCCACTATATTTTAACGTATTTTTTTTAAAATAAAAAAAATATAGATTAGAAATAGTGACTCATATTCCAAAAATCATGACAGTATGTAAATTATGTAGTGTAATAATTATCATTGACATATACACAAAATGATCGTGGTATTTGAATTATGTAGTGCACTAATCATCCGTGTCATATACACAAAATAATGACAGTATTTCAATGGTGTAGTGGCATATATATCATTAATTTATTAATCTCTCTCTCTCTCTCTCTCTCTCTCTCTCTCTCTCTCTCTCTCTCTCTCTCTCTCTCTCTCATACCTATTTTGCCTGAATCATGTATGCTTACATATACTTGTATGAAATCATATTAATTGAGTGCCGCTATCCATGTAAATTTCTCATCGATTATAGGCGAAGGGCTTATTCTAATTTGTGAGAACTTTTAGCGCGACCCCATTTGTTAACATTTATGGCAATACAATATGTTTAAACTAATAATGTAGTGTACAAATCATCAGTGACATATGCACAATATCATGGCAGTATGTGAATTATGTAATGTACTAATCATCAGTGACATATACACAACATCATGACAGTATGTTAATTACGTGGTGTACTAATCGTCAGTGACATATCACTTACAATAAATAGCGTCTGGGCAAAATGAGGTTTCTAAACAATTATCACATCAAAACCGCTTTATAATTTTTTGGTAGCCAGCGCCCCTTTTACAACAAACCAAAGAACTGTGTTAAGCTGTGTTCCTATACCGTCTTCCTGATGGTACTGCTCCATGCTTAACAAACAAGTATAATATTGTTATATTTTGCATGATACACACAGTACGGATGGCTGGCAAAGCAGCTTTACAGGTCAAATATACATCGCAAAGAACAGGAGAAAATATTTCAAACATAAAGAGTAAATAAATTCGTTTCACGAACCAATTTGGTTTCATGTCTGTACTATTCAAATGACAACGGTGGTGCAAGTCGACGTTAAATCGGAAAACAGTTAAATACAAACGATAAATATTAGGCCCGCCAATATGTTACCCAATAGTTAATATAACTCTTTAATTTAAAAATTACCCAGTGGAATAAAATGTTACATTATGTGATGTTACGTAACATAAGAATGCACAAAGTGAAGATTCTGAAAATGATCATCACCCTTCGCCATTTGTGCCGTTTAGTATAATAAATTGAATTGAACCTCAAAGGATTGCATATAGTGAGTACCAAATTGTAATTCAGGTTGCCTCTTTCTTCAGATGGTTTTTACGAAAAAGGGGTCGTAAACTTCTCAATGTCATGATAATATTGACCTTTTATAAGTGTGAGACCATCGTTTGTACATCAATGTATTGAATTTCTTT
Source organism: Margaritifera margaritifera (assembly GCA_029931535.1). Classification (NCBI taxonomy): domain Eukaryota; kingdom Metazoa; phylum Mollusca; class Bivalvia; order Unionida; family Margaritiferidae; genus Margaritifera; species Margaritifera margaritifera. Next base: position 3,001,748 of record JAQPZY010001582.1, on the reverse strand, counting down.
CATTTTGAGGCCATCAGGTGTGATTTGCACCATCTCATTATGTGACCACCTCGTACATACGAATGATTGAAATTCCTCTTTCAGTGGTTGATAATTTCCCTGAGGGTGAAAAGGTTATTCAAGCGTCATATAAGCGACATATGAACGTCATTATATGTAAATATGGACAATGTATTCATTATTATTCAACAACCGTTTTGATATCAGACAATTGAGAAGTTCAAAATCCTTCGACAATGGACAGCTTAGTTACTTGAGATTGTGTAAGGTGTATGGACCCGTTTTGGTCATTACTCCATATATTTGGGTCATATGACTTCTAATGAGCATAGCAGAAATTATACATTGTAATTAATTAAAACTGATAGGAAAACCAAGATTATATTATTATACTTACAAAGAGATAACAAATATGTAATGGCTAAAACGGGAACATTATCTTAATAAGTAGCTAAAGCCATATGAAGTAAGTTCTGGTAACCAAACTCACAGTAAACTAAAATTCTCTATATTAGTAAAGGTTTTATCCGTCAACACCTTTTCCCTAACACTGTACTTAGGTATCGAATTCTAAGATTTGAATGAGATAGCATCACCAAACCCAGAAATAACACTGACAGCATATATATATATATATATATATATATATATATATATATATATATATATATATATATATATATATATATATATGCTGTTACAAGAGTAAATTTACTTTTTTGCCACTGGTTGAATTCGTCATTTGAGTAACGATTCCATATATATATATATATATATATATATATATATATATATATATATATATATATATATATATATATATATATATATATATATGCTGTTATATATATATGCTTATATATATATATATGGAATCGTTACTCAAATGACGAATTCAACCAGTGGCAAAAAAGTAAATTTACTCTTGAAAGCAAGATGAATAGTAGAGTATAACGTGCAATAAATGACATGCACGTCAAACTGACATTAAACAAATTGCACTGAGTGACACAGACAATACACAGTATTGCCGAAATTACAGTCCCTCGAAGGTTAATGATCTTAAAAGACCAATTTAAAATGATGCCGATGGGAAAAGTCATAACATATTCCATGTAGATTCCATTAAGCCGGATTCGTACTAATGGCTTCTAATGGAAATGTCATTTCGTCATTAAAAGAAAGAGTGCAGATTCACTGTCTTATTGCAACAGAACCCAATAATCAAATATGGTGCATTTATTGATCAAGTCAAACGTCTCACGTATACTAGATTTCATGATTAAAGAAGTTGAGTTTGTTCAGTATCAAATGTTACTAACAAGAAATGATAAAATATTTATAGGTTACTGCATTTGTATGGGAGTTTTTCTGAGCTATACTACGCGACGTTAGGAGTGCAGTATAGCTCAGGAAAAACGAATTCATATTTTCCCATACAAATGTAGTAACCTTTTTATTATATACTCATTGCTTTTCTACCTAAGGCTGAATAATAAAGAGAACACACTACAAGAAACAAAATTAATTGAATTGCTGCTACATTCTAAAGTAAATACACAACTGTAGTTAAACAAATACACAATAACAGTATCCATGCACACATAGCACTACCAGCGACCTATGAACTTGGTAGCGTACCGCGCGCTCAGTTATTCGTTTCAAAAAGAAATCTCATTCTGGTCTACTTAAAATTGAAAATCAGAGTCATATTGTGAATGACTGCGCCTTGGAACAACTCTCCCATTTGGTCTAGAATAGAGGGATTTTGATTTTCAGTCGATCCTACTAAATTCTGCTCTTCTAGTTGTGGTTGACTGGAGTTATTAGCTGGGTCGATTCCGTACGATGTACATGTAGCTGGAGGGATTGGACTCGACAGCAAGCTGCACGTGTGTTTCTGTTCTGCCATTGATAGTTTGGAATCATAAGGTGGAAAAAATATGAATTTGGTTTAATCGAAATTCTCAAGAAGATGCAGGATAAAATATTTTTTGTTCGGGAATATCAACTTCATTTTCTTTTGGAGTGCAGTAAATTCTCCTTTGGAATGGGATTTCTCTTAGAAATGTAGTCAAGATTGCAGTACAATTTCGCGCCGTGGATCAGAAAGTACATTTTTAGGAAATTCAAGATGCAGATGTTGTACGTTTTTTTCCATTCTTATTACCAGCAATAGATGACATTTTTTAAATGCCCTGTCACTTGCGTGATCTTTGTTGGAGGGACTCTAGCTATATGACCTATATGACTTGCACTATAAATCACAACATGTTCTCAAAAAAGTAAAACGGAAAATTGCAAAGCAGCTGGGGAGTGAGAGCCCATTTCGCCCGCGGAAAATAAGGTTTCTTCGTTATCTTGGCTTATTGGATCCGAGGCACATGCTTTTCTACCAAAACCCGCCTTCTTTACTTGCATTTTTTTTTTTTTTTTTTGTTGTAAATTTAGTTCTTGGACTAACTTGTAAAATGGGCGGTCTTTGAGAGAGACGGGATAGCCTTTGCTATTTCTTATAGACTCTAGAGAGCACGGCTCATAGTCTGAACCATAAACTAAATAAGTGTTTAAATAATCAGAATGATATTTTCAATACTGCATATCTTACCTTTGTTGTCATAATGCATCACTGGACATTGCGGATATCACGTTCAGTCGTTTATATATATTCTCCTTTTCTAATATCGACTGCTGAATATGTTAGTGATCTGTGATTTGCAAAGGGTCTTGTAAAACTAAGATCATCAACTGTATCATTTATATATACGATGAACAATAAGGGACCATGGACTGAACCCTGAGGTGCAACAGCATGCTGGTAGAAAGCTAAATTAAAATGTCTTAACAGAAACTGATTGACATTTACCTGAAAGTTAACACGAAAACCAATTAGAGTATCTACTCCATAACTTTTAAATGTTTGAAGAAGACCTTATGCGGCTATGCCACACAACACAATGGCCTTGGAGACATCACAAAAAACCACACAAATGTCCCCCCTATTTTCAAGTGCTTCAGAAATACTTTGATACATTTCTATCAGTTGATATCCAGTTGAATGAATAGGAAGAAAACCAGATTGATACTTGTAAATAAGAAAATTAGTATGTAAGTGAGCATACATGTATTTGAAACTAATCGGTTCCATGATGTTCCACACATATTAGTTAAAATATAGGCCGATAATTAATAATAAAATCGCTTTCTTAATCTTTCTTGTATAATGGTAAAAGTTATCAGTCAGGTGTCGTTGAGGTTTAAATATAACTCTGTGCGTAATTAAGTACCTCTAAAACGATGATGATGGTGCTGTTGATGATTATGTTGCTGTTGCTTCAGATGATGTTGATGACGATGACGAAAAGAGTCATTACTGTGACAAATAGTATCCGCAAGTACAAGTGATTTTTTTATATTTTGTCTAAAACATTACCCAATTCGCTTCCTTACATGAAATAATGTAATCCATGCGTGAAATATTAGATGATGTAACAATACAGAAATTATTATGTTTATTGCAGCTTATGAAAAAATATAAAAACGTAAAACACCTATGCACCATCCAGTACTTTCCACATTTGTCAAATTCCAGCTTCCACCAGCTCTGATCCTGTTCTCTCGCACATATATGATTTCCCATTCTCTATCTAATCTTAAACTTCAGCTTTCACATAGTTTATTGATTAAGTTCTTCATGCCAAGGGATTTATTTGCACAAAGGAGAGGAACTTGTAATCCTTTAAGTACATTCCTATTCGAATGCCAAGACATGTATATATATATATATATAAATATATATATATACACACACATATATGTGTGTGCGTGTGTGTATGTGTGTACTGTTGCGTATTTTCGCATGAAACGAATTTTATTTACTATCACATCTATATATGAGTTTCAACTTATATGTCAGTAAATAAATAAAGTAAATTTACTACATCTTATTCAATACGTTTTTACGAATAAATAGGAAGCTAAGTAAAATAAATTTACATTTATTCATGGGGAATGATGACTTACATCAGATCATGTAAATGCTGAATACAATTTTCTCGTCACAAAAATCAATACTTAACGGCTCAATTAAATTTGATTTGATACAATTAAATTCAAAACTTAAATAATCAGATTTTACTTAATTTGTGTGTAATTCAAATACTGTGATGCTATTTAAATTTTTTGTTCTTTATGAGTGTTTCTTCTATCGTTCCATTTTTAACTATTGTAGAATTGACGATGTTTTTAGAGTAGTTACTTTGTTATAATTAATTTTCAAAATGACTAAGACGCCTGCAGTAACATACCTTCAATATGATGTCACAAGTTGTTGTCACTCTCTTATCAAGCCCGTCAAGGGACTGAACCCTGTTGTGATACGATAAGCGACTAATAATAAATGAGAGAGGCTCATAAATTTAGATGAATGCCATTAGTTCTTTATCATCATGGGCAACCGTAACTAGATTTGCGTCGTCACTGATCCCTTATTATAGCAGTTTTCTGGATTTGAGCTGTTTGTATTTTCCACCTGTGAATATGTGGCATTAGTACACGTGGTCTTTTGACCCTTGACATTTATCTTGGTCACAATAGAATTTGTTTTTGCAAACAGTATCATGGTTTTATAAAACAGGCACTATGGCCAAAAATAGTTACGAACTTTGGACGTTATTAGAAACAAAGTTAGCGGTGTAATGAAATAAAATTGTAAAAGAAGTTATAATATTTTCATTAGGTCAGAAGCAAATTGGTCGTTACTTCGTCCCCGTTATTTAACCTTTTACGTCACATGTACAGTACGCTTTCTATTACCGGGTACTCATAGCTACTCGGAAGAAGCGAATGAACGGTAGGTTTGTTAAATTTACAGCATAAAAAAATATATAAAAAAAAATAATTTACAAAATTTAAAAAAAGATAAATTAAAAAACATTGGCGCAGGAATTAGACAGAAAAAGAGGAAAGTTCGGAATAAAATTATTTGGAGATTAGTATACACATTTTTGTATTTCAAGACGGGACCACTCTACAAACTAATGTTTGAAGAGCTCTTCAAGCTTATTGTACCGGTACGTTTTGCTGAGGTAACCAGTGACTACCTAATTAGTAAATTATTATTTTTTTTTGATTTTTTTTTTTTTGGCAAGGCAGATTATACCATATTCTCGTTGCACCATTGGTACAGGAGTTGTTGCGAAGCAGCATTCTCGTTGTAGAGATGATACGAAGTTTTGCAATGTAGACAACTCGTGTAGGAGTACTTGAACATCACTAGACCACAATTTGTATTTGAAAAGTGTATAACTAGTGTAGGAGTACTTGAAAATTATTACGCCATTCCCTGTATTTGGAATGTGACGATACAATATCTTTTCTAGGCCACATATAATATTTGGAATGAGAATATTTCTGCTATAGAGATGGCAGGTTATAGGTTACTCCTTTTATCTTGATTATTTTTCGTTTAAAATCTGGAAGAGCAAGGAGAATTTTGTCATTTTAATTGATGCTTGCGTAGCATCGAAGCCGCTCAAATCTTTTGCAAAGTTCTGAACTCACTCTGTTTTCACTAGGCCACTTTTGAAACTTTAATAAATTAGTGCTTCATGGGGGTAGCCTAGAACTCACCATGGCTGTACTACTTGAGTCTATAGTGACCCAAGCGTAGTGTTGAATTTGCATAGACCCTCATAGTGACATATATAATGTAAAGTTCCCATAAAGCTTATAGAACATTGACCCCCCAAAAAAAACTCGACCCCCCCCACAACAAAAAATAAAGACATTAGAACTTCCATTTTCTTCAGATGTTACTATGCAGATAATGTCACCCAGAAAAACAGCCAAATTTCCTGAACATGCGCAATCAACACTCCCATAGTGCTCCCCTGTACTACTTATGGAGTTAGGGAAAATGGAACGACGCAAAACAAAAAGGTTCAATTTAATACCTTCCGTTTTCCTACAAAAATCAAGAAACAAAAAGGCAATACACGAAAAGGATGCGTATTTGCGATAACGAGCCATCGAAGTGGCTTTTCTTATTCTGGAAAACATACCGATGAACAGACGAAGAAAATCGAAGTTCATTTAATATTTGCTAAATATATTTCATCAAGTAGTTACCTTTCATTCTCCATCAGTATTGGTCATTTTTTTATATGTTATGAAACTAAGAATGATACTCTACCACTGTAAAGGCAATGTTACAAAAGATTATGTGCGAAAAATAAGTTCAAGCAAGGAACATAGTCCGTGATATTGCTTTTGTATTAACAACAACAACAACAACACACACACACACACACACACACACACACACACACACACACACACACACACACACATATATATATATATATATAGTAACGTTCTTTCATTTCGAAGCAATCGATTCATAAAATAAATAAGTTTCTAGAATAGGTTGTCTTCTCATATCTGTTTTAATTTTGATGGAAGTAAGCTCCTCAGGGAACTGAGGTTATTCATATAATATATACATTTCCTATTCGCATGGGTTGACTGCCATCACATTTTGTACCGATTTTGATTGGCAAACATGAAAGATACCAACAAATTATATATATATATATATATATATATATATATATATATATATATATATATATATATATATATATAATTGTTGCCTGGTATTATATACTTTTATTTTTCTGTTTGCCACCGGTTTGGGTCACCCCTGTATGATATGATTTCTGATTGCACTTACATGAAATAATAAAGTCATTGAATTTTACCGGGGTTCAGCGAAGGCAATTTCTAATATTTTTTGAAAACCTTACTTTACACTTTCCTGATAGAATTATCCATCATTTAAGTCCCCTATACAACTAATTATCGATTACTCTAGCTTGTCCTCTCCAGCTCACCCTATGATCTCTCTAGCTCGCCTTCTCCAGCTCACCCTGCGATCTCTCTAGCTCATCGTATGATATCTAGCCCTACGATCTCTCCAGCTTACCCTACAATCTCTCCAGCTCGACCTACGATTCCTCCAGCTCACCATATGATCTCTCCAGCTCGCCTTACGATCTCTCCAGCTCACCCTACAATTTCTCCATCTCGCCCTACGATCGCTCCAGCTCACCCTACAATCTCTCCAGCTCGCCCTATGATATCTCCAGCTCGCCTTCTCCAGCTCACCCTACGATCTCTCCAGCTCATCCATTTTGAACGATTTGACGTACCAGACACGTGACATTTTAAGTAGATTCCCAGCCCGCGCGTTAGCTGGAAATGACCTATTGCTAGTAGAAGCATTGACATACTGATAGTATTTACTTCATGATCTCTCCGTATCTAATAGATTGAATATTTGATTATATATGTAATAAAAATAACTTTTTATAAAAGAAAGAAATGACTGACAAAGCAGGAAATAATGGGAAACATATATTCAGAAAATGCTATTTTAAGTCAATTCAAATTATAGCAACGGCTATAACCGGACAAAATAGTGCTAATGCATCCAACAAACTTTGATTATGTTAAAATTATATCATAGTAGGAAGTTACAAAACAAAATAACAACACATACAAGACGTGACAAATAACGGCTAATTTGAGAGGTAATCATATTCAATGATGCAATAGTATATATATATATATATATATATATATATATATATATATATATATATATATATATATATATGTATATTATAGTATCATATTTAATGGTTTGTGTAAGATTACTGAGAAATGCTATATCACTTAATTTTTGCCTTCAGGTTATTTCCTTTGCCATTTTATGATTAAAGGACAACAACACCAGAGTTAACCATGTCCAGCAAATTAGAATCAAACATACTCCTACTCCAACGCAGCAAGGAGACGAAAGGGGCGGGGCATAGCTAGGTATTCACAATTCCCCACCCCCACCCATTTATGCACATCAAATGCTAAGATGTTGAAATGGGCAAAACGTACAATTATTTTGCTTCATCCGATTTGCTGATAAAACGTGTGCAGTACAATATATATGACATGACCCAGTAAAAAACAATATATATGACATGACACAGTAAAAAACAATATATATGACATGACCCAGTAAAAAACAATATCATAATTTTAATTAATAGCCATGTTATCTATATTGATCGTCCAACAATATCTTTGGCACATATGGTTAAATGTAAATACAACTCACATGACTGTTATGGTACTGACAATAAGGGGAAAAAATCAAACTACGCTTGAAAATATTAGTCTGCTAAAAATAAAGAAAGAAAAAAAACTGATTAGAAATAACTTATTCAAATGAGATTGTTGATGAATGACAAAGCAGTGTTTCGGGAAAAAGTTTCAATAGAGTAGTAAAGTCAACAGATAAAAGACATTCAACAAATATGTGAAGCTCGCTCTTGGACCAAGGAAATAGCATACTTTCGGCATTTGCATAAAAGAATTTTACTGGGACCATCTATTAGTTTACTACGTTCACATATGGTTTTTAAAAGGAAAGTATTGAACGCGTGATGATTCAAATCGTGTGAGAATTCAAAAACTCTTCTATTTCAGATTTTAGAAAAAAGGCAATTATCCATCGCTACCCTGTTGTAACTTGAATACATCTAGAATGAAATCTCGGTCTTTGTAGAAAAGGAGCAAACTTGTAGAGCTTTGCGATAATTATAATAGATATTAATTGTTATGTGTTTTGGAAATTATGATTATAATTTTTTATCCTTGATATATGCTACGCCGTTTTTGAAACCTCAGATATGGAAAAATTAAAAGACACTCCTTCCCCACCCACCCACAACCCACTCAAATCCCCCCCCCCCCCCTTCTTGGCAACCCTTTAGAATAGTTGTAAGATGTTGGAAATGTAAGCTCACTTGAAAACAGTCGTAAAATCCGTTGGAAAACATCAGAAAATCAAAGCATTTTCTGGTTCCTCATTAAAAAAAAAAAATCTTAAAAAAGAAAACAGATTTGTTGATCAAATAGTTATAATTCCCGTCAAGCTTAATCCGAAACTGAATTCACTGGGAACATTGAAGTGCTGTTGGTAACGATTCTATTTCTGAACAGAGACAGTCAGTGCATCAGAACATCACTTGTTGGAGGATTGTCAATAACTCGAGAGACTATATCTCATTTACCTCTGTAATATATATCTCGACCTAGTTTTTTTCTATACCTAAGTTTACTTAATATATACCGGTGTATGAGTCAAAAACTTGTGTAACATGTCTCGCTGATACTTAGAACCGTATTATTCCCCAGGCAGATACCGTAGTTACCATTATGATTAAGTTACGAGAAGAAAACGAGCCGTTCATCCCTACAGTATCATTAAGGATTGTATAGCTGATGACATTTATTTCGGTGGCTAGCTAGAAAAGCAGGACAAAGTTACCTAAATAACGTGTAATGACATTTAAATCACATGGCTAACAAAGTAAGGACCCAAATCACGTCATTTTTTGTAGCAAATAAATGAAATGCTATCGATGGGAACTTCTACTTTAGGCTCTAGGGGACTTTGTTTGTTTGTAATGAAGGAAATTGGTGGAGCTCAACTAGATCGCCCTTATGATGAACAAAAGACTGCGCGATAACCTAATTATACTATGCATAATCAAAATGATCGGGTTTGATTAGATTTTCCGTCAGGAAACAAAGTCATAATAGAGCACAGCAGAATCTACTTTCGTTTAACTAATTTTTCTAGTTCTTCGCCAAAGAAAATAAAAAGACCAGTGCTATAGCGTTGTGTACAAGGCATGCAATATTTTTTCAAAGGATTGACAAAATTGAATGCTGTAAAAGCTTTACTCGAAAAGTTTAGTTAGGTTGACAATTTAGCTAGCTTTACAAGTATTTTTTATTATACCCCAGTTCCACAAGATTAAACATACTTTCAAACATATATCTGATAAAGTTGTGACGTACGTCTGTATATGGAAGAGGTGCAATTAGGAAATTATAATCATAATTAATATAATAAATTATGCTATACAATCGTGATAAATTTCCTTCTCAAATAAAATTATAAATTTAAAAATACTGATATATCTGTGAAAAATATGGAATAATTTCATTTTTGTAGCATTTTCTTTATTTATCCAAATATAAGGGGTCTTATAGACCATTACCTGCTGATAACACTCAACTGCGATACGTAAGCAGTAAGTTGTGTACAAATAATTAAAAAGTATATAAATTTAGTCTGAAACTCGAATGGCAGCTAATGTTTACTGAGTGATTCCAAATACGTGCATATGTGCATGTTTACTGAGTGATTCCAAATACATGCATATGTGCATGTTTACTGAGTGATTCCAAATACGTGCATATGTGCATATTTACTGAGTGATTCCAAATAGGTGCATATGTGCATGTTTACTGAGTGATTCCAAATACGTGCATATGTGCATATTTACTGAGTGATTCCAAATAGGTGCATATGTGCATGTTTACTGAGTGATTCCAAATACGTGCATATGTGCATGTTTACTGAGTGATTCCAAATACGTGCATATGTGCATATTTACTGAGTGATTCCAAATAGGTGCATATGTGCATGTTTACTGAGTGATTCTAAATATGTGCATATGTGCATGTTTACTGAGTGATTCCAAATATGTGCATATGATGTTTACTGAGTGATTCCAAATATGTGCATATGCGCATGTTTTCTGACTGATTCCAAATATGTGCATATGTGCATGTTTACTGAGTGATTCCAAATATGTGCATATGTGCATGTTTACTGAGTGATTCCAAATATGTGCCAAATATGTGCATATGTGCATGTTTACTGAGTGATTCCAAATATGTGCATATGCGCATGTTTACTGAGTGATTCCAAATATGTGCATATGTGCATCTTTTCTGAGCGATTCCAAATATGTGCATATGCGCGTGTTTTCTGAGTGATTCAAAATATGTGCATATGTGCATGTTTACTGAGTTATTCCAAATATGTGTATATGTGCATCTTTTCTGAGTGATTCCAAATATGTGCATATGTGCATGTTACTGAGTGATTCCAAATATGTGCATGTTTACTGAGTGATTCCAAATATGTGCATATGCGCATGTTTTCTGAGTGATTCCAAATTTGTGCATATGCGCATGTTTACTGAGTGATTCCAAATATGTGTATATGTACATCTTTTCAGAGTGATTCCAAATATGTGCATATGCGCATCTTTACTGAGTGATTCCAAATATGTGCATATGTGCATCTTTTCTGAGTGATTCCAAATATGTGCATATGTGCATCTTTTCTGAGTGATTCCAAATATGTGCATATGTGCATCTTTTCTGAGTGATTCCAAATATGTGCATATGTGCATCTTTACTGAGTGATTCCATATATGTGCATGTTTACTAAGTGATTCCAAATATGTGCATATGCTTATGTTTTCTTACTGATTCCAAATATGTGCAAATGCGCATGTTTTCTTACTGATTCCAAATATGTGCATATGCGCATGTTTTCTGAGTGATTCCAAATATGTGCATATGTGCATCTTTTCTGAGTGATTCCAAATATGTGCATATGTGCATGTTTGCTGAGTTATTCCAAATATGTGCATATGTGCATGTTTACTGAGTTATTCCAAATATGTGCATATGTGCATGTTTACTGAGTGATTCCAAATATGTGCATATGTGCATGTTTACTGAGTGATTCCAAATATGTGCATATGTGCATCTTTACTGAGTGATTCCAAATATGTGCATGTTTACTGAGTGATTCCAAATATGTGCATATGTGCATCTTTACTGAGTGATTCCAAATATGTGCATGTTTACTGAGTGATTCCAAATATGTGCATATGTGCATCTTTACTGAGTGATTCCAAATATGTGCATGTTTACTGAGTGATTCCAAATATGTGCATCTTTACTGAGTGATTCCAAATATGTGCATGTTTACTGAGTGATTCCAAATATGTGCATGTTTACTGAGTGATTCCAAATATGTGCATGTTTACTGAGTGATTCCAAATATGTGCATGTTTACTGAGTGATTCCAAATATGTGCATGTTTACTGAGTGATTCCAAATATGTGCATGTTTACTGAGTGATTCCAAATATGTGCATGTTTACTGAGTGATTCCAAATATGTGCATGTTTACTGAGTGATTCCAAATATGTGCATGTTTACTGAGTGATTCCAAATATGTGCATGTTTTCGCTTCTTTTGAGGATCCTGTGAATAAAAGGCTTTAAGACAGTAATAACCAGAAATCAAATTTTAAAACACATTATGTGCACAAATAATATCACAGATTGGAAATCTAGAATATACACCCAAAATAGGTTTTGAAGTAAAAAAAAAAAGAAAAAAAAAAAGAAAGAAGAATACCAAGGACTTCAATTGCAGAACATATATGTTATACCTGCACGATTTAGGTCTAGAATAGGAGAATTTTGGGAATAGTCTGACTCAAGAAACATGTGTGTTATTATTACGCATGACCAATTTTGTATGAAATAGAATTCCATGTTTTTACTATTAGTTTCATTTTTCTTCTAACATAGAACCAAGAGATTAAATTGAAATTGAAGTAATAAGAAACTCCAGGAGACCACAGGAAATCCACAGGAAACCCACAGAATTTTCCTCTTTGTCCACGATTTAAACATTTTTTTTTATCTCAGTACTCGCTGCTCACTTGAGCCACACATCTAATGGTGACTTATACAATCATCTCGCATATGGTCAGATCAGCTTACGGCTTCTCCCAAAGGTTGGAGTTTGCTTTGTTTTAGATTTTAATAAAGAGGGAGTACTCTCAGTGCATTATGCACACACACACAACCTCACAGGATCATCTAGTCAGTTTATTATTATTATTTTTTAAAAACTTTCTTATGGCGAGAGATTAGAGAGCTGAAAATAAAAGGGGATGTAAATTCTTAATTATAATGTACTGTTTTTAAAATAAGGCGTTATGTTTTGTTCAATTGTGACATTGCAACACACTCTAATATTTAATAAGTACATTTATGGAACAGCTTAAAACCTTTCAGTTTGGTAGTCCTTGAATGGAGGGATTCGAAGTAGCGGAAAACCACCAGACATTCTTTCTTTCGACGAGCAACAGATGGTTCACATTTCTTTTTTATTTCTACCATAGAAAGAGGAAAATCAAAGTAAATAGTGATACCATGACAACACTGACTGTACTTTCGACAATGGCCTTAAGTGAAAATAATGAATTCTTGAACTATATACGGATAAACAACGTTCAGAGCAATAATTGGGTTAAATCAACCCTTGTTTCTTTATTTTAGCACGGAGACCACTGTTGATCAGAAAAGAAGTTGTTAGTGTAAAATTAAAATATTAACATGACGATTTATGAAGCCAAACGCTATTTTTCAGTTGCAATGAAATTCGCTCACCATATAAAACCTTAATAAAGGAGAAACACTTTTGATTATTTATAAGCAAAACCGTATAAAATAACATACTATTTCTTCTCAACAGGCTACCCACAGCACGAAGACACGAATTTAATAGCAAAGCTCATAAAAAATCTAGCTAGCTAATTATTTATGAGACATTCTCTGAGTTCATTATCGTCTTTATTTCCTTCCATAGAAGATTACATGATATAATTATTAAGTATAATAAATCACTTGATTACAATATTAAAAAAACTGGTATAAGGTAAAAGAATAAATCGAAGACACTAGTATATACAAATAATGAAAGATGTAGGCAAAGTATACAGCCTGTCTTCATGAGGATTAACCCATGAATAGGCCGGAGAAGCGAAAAAAATGATTTTGTATGCATACAAAAATGTAAATAAACATGTGGTAGGACTATCATAACACATTTCATCTATGCTATAAATAAAACATTAGACTTCAAAATACATACATTATATCCATCATTAAATTTTTAATGATCTACGGAAGTTACAGATGACAAAACCTCTATTTATAGAGCAAAACTCCAGACTGGTTTACAAAGTATGGGTTTTCATTGTCAATTACACCCGCTGGTAACATTTTACCGAGAAGATATTGCACTTGCAGCTCATCGTCTGCGTTAAATAACGTAACATGTAGGCTAAGTGGAAAGTTATCAGTCAGGAGATCCAAAAAAAGAGTTTCGGAAACGTGACATATAAGGACATGCAACACAAATATGACGTATCAAGTCTGTATAAACGTTCCCACGTCGAATACAGATGCCGAGCTGTATCTGAGGAACAGCATCCAATAGTTTAGCTATAAAAGTAATTACCTAACTATCTTGTCTTATTTTAGTTGATTGCCATACTGAGGCAGGTCGCAAGGATTCGTGTATCGAAGAGAACCTGTCAAAATCTGTTGCATAAGATATTCGACCTCTCCAAAGGCTATTTTCAAAATCAGTAATTTTATGACCTCACAATTCCTTTCCAATTTTGTTTGTCTAACTTTTTTAACGTATCATAAATATTTAAAATTAACCCGGCTTGACTTTCATCGGCCCCAAATGAAGTGAAATAATCCAACGTTAAACACACGGTTTGTATGTACATCATTAAGCATCACACATAATATTTGAAGCAAAAAAGAAAAATTAGTTTTCTACTATCAATTTCGGTCTGCGCTGATGTCCAACCTAGCATTCCAAGCGCAATGTCTAATCGTGTATGCGTTGGAAAGCCTTGCAAATGTTGGATAAAATACCTCAAAGTTTCATGCAATGAGGGGAGGTCCTTTATGAAATATTGCACCATAATTCACTACCGTAAAACGTTTAAGGCAAAATGACCTTTTTAAAATAATTACAATAACCAAAGGGTTTAAACAGTTCGGTTTAATGCCAATACCAAACTAACCGTGAAAAGAATTGTTCCCTTTCTTGTAAGCTTCAACTATTGCGTCATGTGACGTAAGCTTTGAATTAATTCGGTCTCCCAGGTGTGTTGCACAATCAGCAACCAGCAAATATGACGACCCCAGAAACCATTTCTTTGACATAATTCTTGTATTTCGGACCGAAAATAACAACGTATGACTTTGTGATACCGAGTTCAAATCGTCATTTGTGGCTGCGGGCGTATGGGATATCAATCAGCTTTTGCAGATTGTTTGGATAAGTAGCCAGAAGTGACAATATTATAAGTTAGGGTTGGATTTCCCAAAACTATGGATCCAATCTTTGTTCGAAATCTGCTATTTTCTAACTGGAGTAGTAAGTCATTTATAAATAGTGTATACATCAGGGTTGACAAAACGTCTCCTTGTTTCACTCCTTGGCCAATCGTGAACCAGTTCGAAAAGTGCCCATTGACAAGGACTTTATTCAGAAATATCAAAAGCGACTTACCCGTAATCCACAACGTCAATAATTTAAAAAGTAACGCTTTGTGCCACACGGTATCGAAGACCTTTTCTGTATCAAGAAAAGCAGTAAAAACACGTGAACCCATCTTTAAGTTATATTGTACAATTTGCAACAGCTACAAACCCAGTTATGCAGCCTAAACCTTTCTGGTAACCATGATGCTGTGAACTAGGAATGTTAAAATTATTATCTTCAAACCCAAATGACCAAACGGTCATGAATAATTTTCTCAAAATTTTGTAGATAACAGGCAGTTGGGTGACAGTCCTGTAAATTTGGAGGGAGTTCTTTGATTTGCTGTTACCTTTGTACATTGGTGTCACCAATCCCTTGTTGCAGTCTACATGTATGTAAGATTGATCAATCATCTGAGTAAATAAAGTTGTCAGACACACCTACTGTAAATATATACATGTACACCATTCAGTATACTTGCATGATCATGCACATAATCTAACCTTTGACCTTGAATATTTACACATGTAACCTTTCCTATTCCCTTATTCGTCCCATATCTGACATTTAAAATTTCCTAATGAAGTTTGTTTACAAAGATCAGACAATAAAGTACCGTTAGATTTAATAGAGGATTTATCTTGAAAAACATATGGATCATGGATGTCGGGCAGGGGCAGATGGAAATAAGAATCATCTACGACCAAATCAAGAACCTCCGTTGTCCGTGCTTTCATTTCATCCCATGATAATAAAAGAACAATTTCTTAAATATTTCGCATCACCAACAGCAATTTCATTTCAGATCCTGTAAAATACAGATACTTCAACAAAGGCATGTCTACTTGAGTCATGAGATAGTACATAACACAACAAAGATAAACATCTTTATCTGTAGAAGGATGTGGTCATTGCTGTATCCAAATTGTATCATCGTTTTGTTACTTAACTAACTCAACTAGTGTATTGTTATCAAGCAAATGTGATCTTAGATAATATTTAACCCAGCTGAGTCTCTCTTCAAGTACTTTTTCTGCTCAATATTTTATTTTTAATTTTAATTTTTTGCAACGAACCATCAATATTTAAAGCCCAAAATTCTGATGTCCATTTTTCTGTACAATAGACTAAGTCATGCTTATCAAATATTTCACATAATTTTGTATCATTAGCTTTTGGTCCTTTTGGTAAATAT
This sequence comes from Margaritifera margaritifera, assembly GCA_029931535.1. NCBI lineage: Eukaryota > Metazoa > Mollusca > Bivalvia > Unionida > Margaritiferidae > Margaritifera > Margaritifera margaritifera. Next base: position 2,985,254 of record JAQPZY010001582.1, on the reverse strand, counting down.
ACCCTGTATATGTTTTAACGTTATTTATACCCTGGCAGTTTGATAAACCTTTTCCTTTTTATCCTATCTCATGACAGAAGCAGAATGTGAATTCTGATTGCTAACATGAATGGGTGGCTTAAAGTTACTTATCTTTCTTGTACTTGCTGCCCTGGTGTGCAATGGCTAAAAAATGGTTATCAGTCCGTGATGTAGTTTTGACATTTCTCTATGTACAACCATCAGAGGTTTATTTTCAAGGACGGTTAATTATTGACCCAGTATCCTGACTTCTGCGGCGCAGACGACAGCCAGGCACTGCGCAAAATCAGCACTGGGCCGACTTATACCAGGAAATACAGACACAGGAAACATCTGCGCCATGTGCAATGGAATCAAGAAGACCCTTGGTCCCACCATCACCAAAGTCGCCTCTTGAAGGCACTAAATGGCGAGGTGATCACCGGCAGGAGCAAGCAGATGTCTCATTGGGTGAAACACTACCTTGAGCTGAGCTGTACTCCCGCGAAACGGACATCTCCCATCTAGCGCTTGACGCACTGCTAGAGTTAGCCGTCATGGAGGAGCTCGACGAGGTGCCAACACTGTTTCAGTTCAACCAGGCCATAGATTCCTTGGCAAGCGGAAAGGCGCCCGGAAAGGACGCAATTTCAGCCGAGGTGCTCAAGTGTGCAAAGCCCGGCCTGCTACCACATCTCAATGGTTCCCTTCTCCTCTGCTGAAAGGAAGGAGCAGTTCCACAGGACATGTGCGAGACCAGCACCATCACGCTGTACAAGAATAAAGGCGACCGCGGGCACTGCAACAACTACCGCTGCATCTCACTCCTCAGCATTATAGGTAAGGCCTTTGCCAGTGTCATCTTGAGGATAGTCCAACAATTTAGTGCTCCCGGAGGCTCAGTGTGGCTTCAGATCAGGCAGGTCAACCGTGGATATGATCTTCTCTCTACGCGAAATGCGGAGAACAACAGAAACCACTCTATATTGCCTCTGTCGACCTCAGCAAGGAATTCGATACGGTCAGCAGGGCAGGCCTCTTCAAGATACTCTGGAAGATCGACTGTCCTATGAATCTCCTCAGTCTCATCTGTTCATTTCATGACAACATGCGCAGCACGGTGCAGATTGACGATTCCAGGTCCGATAGCAAGAATATTTTTTAAAGCTATTTGTGTGCCGGAATTTTTTATTTTTTTAAAAATCCCAGGTTCCCCCTACCACCATCATCGAAAATTACATTGTCAGTTTCTTAAAGGATGTCCAAGAAAAAGTGCTCTTTATAGTTTCGTCGTCCGCGTATTATTGTTGCGCGATTGGTTTGATCTTAGTGCTTCTTTCTCAACAGATGCAATAGACCCGATCCAAAAACGAAGATTAAAATAAATTCTGCCCATATACATCATGAACGCACAATACATGCACTTCAGTGGTAACATCTAGTGGACCACGAGCAGGTGCCAAGGTCATATCTTTATGTACAGGTGAGTGGTCAGAGTGTAACACCATTGATTGTTGCTCACCTTGTGGATTTGACCCGGTTAGTGGAGCAGAACTTGAAACAGTGGTCATTACAGGCTAGTATGCATGTTGAGTTGACCCGGTTAGTGATGCAGGTCTTTGAACAGTGGTCATTTCTGATTGGCTGCGCGTGCTTCAAGAGTTGCCCCATCGATCCCGCTATCTCTGACAATAATATCCCAATCAGTACGCCCCAGGTCCTTTTGGTTGAAGTGGGGATTTCTAATTCGAAAACCCTTGCAAGGAGAAATGATTGCTCGGCCGCAGACACCATTGCAACTCGGTGTATAACTATTACGTAAACATGTCCCTCTGATTATATCCATTCATGGGGAACTTTGCTCGGAAACTATTCAATATAGAACCTGACGGTTAGCTGTCACTGAGCAATTATTCCACAAAGCACGCGCACGTCTAATCTCATAGCGAATTACACAGTATCGGGTGCCCTCGCATTTCTTGCCTTTTCCATGATTATCTCCGTATCAAAGTAATCTAATAAAGATACAATATTTGGCGACTGGCTGGACGGTGACTCGGACTCAATTCTTTGTGCCCCTCAACGTACACGTCATAATCATTCTGCAATGTTTCATACAAAAGTTTCTGATTATATCGGAAGAGTTCTCAACATGAAATTCATCAAACCCCGAAAACTCACATGGGATTCCAAAGAAGACTCCAAGCTTCGATATCAATAGATTTGTACTCAAGGAACTGAATCAATAGGCATGCAATTACACGACAGTCTTTAATATTGTAAACACGTGTGTAAAATCGGTTGATACCATTGATTTTGTAACAAAAATATTGTCGAGCTTCTTCTCTTTGCGGGTCAAACGACAGCAAGAACATATCAATTGTAGATTGGACATCGACATTTTGCTGTCCATTACTATATAAACTGTCATTTATATTGGACTCACTATCACACGTTTGCGTTTATCTTTCCTTTTGGTCCCTTTTCTTCACCAGAGTAAAGCCATCACACTCTATGTCACACAGCTGCTGAGGCGCCACCATGTCCTAGGAGTGCAAAATAGTTGATCGGAACGGATTTCTTACTTGACCTTAAACTACCCTCCGTCCCGAAATACGTACATATGTGAGTACTACTCGAGGAGGTAAATATCCCTGAAGAGACATTTTTTAACAAGATAAAAGCACTCAAACCACCGAAATTTCGGATAATTTAGAGACCAACTTCACAGCAGGTGTGCGCTTTCCACCACTCAACGGGCATGCGTTTTTCATCAATGTGACTGTCCGAACAAATACTTTACTTTACTTTTTTTTTCTTCTTTTCTTTCTTTTAACATTGTTTCCATTTGCTGTGTATACCGTACATGCTTGTGGATCTAAGGTTAATTTCGAACGTTTTAATTCAAAACTGGGCACTAAAGCTATTATAAATACATGATTGGCGAAATAATTTAATGAACGATTCTAATTTGTGACCACAATACAGATTTTCCAATATTGTTGTTTTTGTCGTTGAATTATTAATCCCAAGAGTTCTTGCTGCACAAGTGCAGGTTTAACACTTGCGTAATAAGTCTTCTTCGATATACTCATTGTGTCTTTAAACTCTGAAGTAGTAAAGATTTGTGCCACTCGATGTAAAAGCCAAAAGGGCATAAAAAAAAGATATTCGTATACCAGGTCATGGATATACATATTGTTGATTTATTTGTGGAGTTGCTAATTACAGTAGCGGAGGGAAAGGGTGCCTAGTAAAGCAAATTATATGGGCTAAAATGTAAACTCTCAAAATACTTTTGATTTGGTTCAGACTTTCAAAACCAGACTGTGCTATCAACCGCGACGCTGCTACGGAGATAAATACGAAATGACTCGTCAAAGTTCAATATTCATCAAACATTGACCAGTAATTTGGAAAAATGCGTCGATGAAACGTTTCACCGACTCGGTGGTACTAGAGCCGGACGGTCTCTGAAGAATCAACTAAAAACGATACAACACAAATGAGGTTGACACACACATATTTGGTGTATTAACATTCGAAAGGATCTTTTGACGGTATTTGCAAAAGAACTCAAGACTTGTTTGCATGGACACAAACTATATTCATGGGACAATATTAAGACAAAGTTGGAGAATATGTTGAGCAAGAATGCTTATACATTTATATATTCTACATCTCACTGCATACGGGATTTTTTTAAAAAAAGACACAAACTTGTTCAAACATGCTACCATCGAAGATATTATGGAAAACGTAACAATATAAATAACTTCATTCAATACAGGCAAAAATATGGAAAACGTCACATATATAAATAACTTCATTCGATACAGGCAAAAATATGGAAAACGTCACATATATAAATAACTTCATTCGATACAAGCAAAAATATGGAAAACGTTACATACATAAATAACTTCATCCGATACAGGCAACAATATGGAAAACGTCACAATATAAATAACTTGATTCGATACAGGCAAAAATATGGAAAACGTCACATATATAAATAACTTCATTCGATACAGGCTAGACGATATTTCCGAGCTTAGAATGAAATTGGTATAAAAATTGTCTGAAAAATAGTTTGGAATTTTAAGTTATCATAGGCTTAGTCCATTATGCATGTAAAACTTCGACAGTTGTTTAATTGTGGTTGCCATAGTAATAACATCAAAACTGCCAACAAGATTCTTTTCATAAGGAAATGTATGATAGGTAACTTCTACGCGGAGTTTAATATGAAATATGAATTGTAGATCAGAATATATAAAAAACCCATCTTTCAACCGAGAGCAACATGTCATCGAAATACGATACAAGGCCAAATATGACCATTATTTAAGCTCCCTATATGTGCCAACAAACTAACTATATGAGCCAAATGCAACTTTGCCAGTATTCCATACAAGTTTTGTTTGCTATCAACATTGGAACTGATTTTCTACACACATATATTTAACTATCACTGACATACCTTCTTTGCATAAAAATTTTAGACAGAAGAACCAGCTGTCAGTTACCCGACATTGCCTTCTAGAAATCATTGATGCTGAACCTTGTTTTAAAAACATCCAGCATGGAGTTGGATAGCTGCCTAGAAATCAGTGGTGCTGGACCTTGTTTTAAAGACATGCAGCATGGAGTTGAATAGCTGACTAGACATCTGTGGAGCTGGACCTTGTTTTAAAGACATGCAGCATGAAGTCAGATAGCTGCCTAGACATCAGTGGTGCTGGATCCTGTTTAAAGACATGCAGCATGTAGTTGGATAGCTGCCTAGACATCAGTGATGCTGGACCTTGTTTTCAAGACATGCAGCACGGAGCTGGATAGCTGCCTAGACATCAGTGGTGCTGGACCTTGTTTTAAAGACATGCAGCATGGAGTTGGAGAGCTGCCTAGACATCAGTGGTGCTATACCTCATTTAAAGACATGCAGCTGGATAGCTGCGTGATTATTATAAAGCACGATTTTTATGATGGAAATCAAAAACACGTGTCATTTGTTTGTATTTCTCACTTTTATGGCGACCAATGCTGCAGTAGCTTACCCGACCCCGTCCCTCCACCCCCTCTCTCCATCAATGAAACGTTCTAAGTGAAATGACATAAAAATAAACATGAAAATATTGTTAAAAGTAGCTGATTAATGTCCTATTAACTTAAATGAAACACAACAGTAGAATTATATAATAAATTAAATTAATGATTTCAATGAAAACTGCTAGGCTGAATCAAATAGATTTAATCGCCGATATAAATAATTTGCGTGGTCCACAATTACTAGATATGACCAAATTAATTTTGTCAGTGTGCAAAATGACAACCATACTTAACAGAATTTACAATGGTTGAAAAGACACTGTATCTCGTTTACTATGTAATACTATTTATTACTGATTTTTTTTTAAAAATCGGGACTCGTGTCCTTGATCGCCATTCTAATCAAATGACCTTGAAAGTTCACTTTCCAAGCAGTCTAAGACCATACATCACCACGAGGCAGCACATACACTCATTGCTGTCAGTAAAAAGGAAAAACTGTTGATAACACCCACTCCTCATCTTCAATCAACACAAGGTGACTTACTCGCGCGGTTCGAAATCGAACCTCACGCCAATTCCATGCTAATTTACTTATACCGTTAGCACTTTCAGCCACTCATAACTTATATCCACGTAAAGGGGACGTTCCAAATATTTTCATCATTTACAATTTAAGTACTTTGTTGATCATTTAATGGACTCATTTGCGCGAAGTTTGTCAGTTGCTTCATGTCTTGCCTACTTGGATCCAGTTTTGAGGGTAAACGCTTCCGGTATGTCACGCAGTGATGATGATGCTTTCAGTTTTGATTGATTGTAAGGACTGATAATAATATATTCTAAACCAGAGTAAACAATAACTACTAATTAAAATTGAATTTAGCCATATTTATTGCGTCCCATACCGGAATTATGCTGATCGAAATGGCTGCTCCCCATGTGCGCGAGAAATGAACTTGCATTAGTCCAAAGTACACTAACTTTAGCAGTTATTAAAATAAGGAAATTGAATTTTGCCAGATTAAATATTACTGAATTATGAAATATATTTTTAAAAACTTTTGTTATCGGCTATTTATCTTTTTTCCCTCCAATTTACCTCTGACGTCAAGGAAATGAAAATTACCACGCAAAGCTAGTAGTCTTTTGAGAGATGCATATCTGAAGTAAGGCCAAGCTGTATTCTCTATAACCCAAATTACAGTCATCAATCATACAGCAAAATACAGGGAATTCAAAGTTATTTTAACAATACCTAAAATATACAAGGTCCTTTATAAATATCCACGATAACCAGCGAGGAAAACCTGGGAAATTCTTTTCCTTTACAAATCAAATCTGTTAAAAATACGAAACTGTAGAGCGGAACCCTAGTTCACAAGTGTAAACCTTAATTGGATTATCTAGACATGAAACAGTTATTGAAATGAAATAATTAAAGGGAGATAACTCTTTGCTTGGTATGCTCCATTCAAGACATTTTCGGATGTGGTATGGAACTTTCAGCCGGAGACTTTCATAGCAAAATCTGCTTTTGATAGTGTGAATTATTTCTGTAAGTCCGTTCTTCCAAATAGGTGGACTTTGTGAAGCATGCATAAGGAGTATAAAAAAAACTTTGGGAAATTACAGTTTTGGAGATTTACGCGTTGGTGGACATATCGTGCTTCAAGTGTAGTGTTGGCATTGTGCGGGAGGCGTAGTAGCTGTGTTTGGCGTTATGGACGCCTACGCAGGATTACCGGGGTCGATTTCAAGGCCAGGCCGGGTCGGTCGCCGTGTTGCGTATATGGGCAATACACTCTATTCATTGCCCAAGAAAACTAACCAAAGCCTTCAGGCAAAATATCTTTAAGCAGGCTTAGCTCAACCAAACCAATATATATATATATATATATATATATATATATATATATATATATATATATATATATATATATATATATATATATATATATATCAAGAGTACAAATCATATGGCGAATAACAGTCCCTTCAAGTGCATTGGATTTAGCAAGGGATCGCGTGTGTCAGGGATTGATTTTAGATAAACGCAATAAACTGACAACGAACAGTGCAAAACTAGTTTTCAACTAGCCTAAGCGCTTTCGACTCTCATTGTGTCTTTTTCAAAGGCAAACACAAAACAGAAACAAGACAAACAATAAACACAAAATTCGTTGAAATTACAAAAGTTTACATAACTATTTCTTGAAAATTTCTGATGGTAATTCCCGTAGAAATAGTTATGCAAACTTTTGTAATTTCAACGCTTTTTGAACATCATCAAGCGTTGCATACGTACCGAGAGCCAAGGCCATTTGTTTGTGAGCCGCAACCATGTTGTTCTTCAAGTTGCAATTGGTACCTTAAAAGGCACGGCGATACGACATAATGCAGAAGATTAAGTCGTCTTCCACGGCAAGTAATAGGAATACCATGGGATGTAGGAGAGTTCTTCTGTGAAGTCCCCAGTTTTACTTCCCCCTACTTATTACAGTGGAAAGTTGTCTCGTATTTTGGAAACCGGATCCGGCTGTCTGCGAACCATCATTGCAAAGAGAGAGTTAGGAAGATCGGTAATACTGACTTCCCCTGCATGCAGTTAGAGGAGGCTTATTATAGTGATATAGGCTGGGCATCTTAGACAGGGAATATTGTGTTGGTAGCAGGAACTCAAGGCAGGTTCGACTTCGACTGTGTACGTGTGCGGGCTAGTAATTCTTTAGGGACAGTAGGACTTCTCCATTATCAAAAATGCAGAGATTATTCGGCTGGCAAGAAGTCTGCAAACCGTATGAGTTAGTTCAGTCTTTACCGTCGAGATAAGGGATTCAATATGTATATAAGCTTGACTCAGAAAAAAAAGATGTAAGCCGTATAAAAAAGTCAAAACTTGGTTGGAAGGGAGATAGGGATCTTTCTAACAAGCTGGGCTAGACTCTTGAGAAAACGTACAGTCTTTTATTTTGATTAGAAAGGAAAACCAGTCACAAGACAGAGTACATAGAGTCAGTCTGTATTTAACATAGAACAAGAAAATTTAGATGCAAAGCTTCAGCTCGCCAAGAAGATACTTAGGCATTAGGAGGGGTATCCAGTCAAGTCTGTAGTACAAACTAAAACCACCTATAAAAAAGTTTGATTTTTCAAAACCACTTTACATTACACGTTCAAACAAAATATTATAGATTAGACTGGACCCATCTCTGGCCATTTGTTCGAATACAAATTATTTTTAGCAGCTTACCGATGACTTTGACTGACTAGGATCAGTGTTTGCCAGCCACTAGCCCTGTTGAAAGGCAGGCCCCCGCGAGAACCCGTCCGCCCTAAAAACCATGTGACTAATAAGCCGAACGCAGCAATCAATGCGGCAAAGATTTGACTCGATAATACACGCTGTGATCAAGATTATCCGAACATTTTTATCATCAGTTTGAAATTACTGAAATGTGGACAGCGTTTCTAAAAAGGCCTTGACTATTTTTTTTTTAAATACAGAAAATGATTTAAATATGTAACCATTCCATGCGTTTCCTCTTCCTTTCTTGGTATACTTGCTTGTAGAGAATCTGCCCTACCTAGGCGATAATTAATCTCCCTCAAACGCATTCAGGACTGTACGCAGTCTTCTTTCAACATGTCTACTCTATATCCACGGTGTAAACTAGAAACCAGAAATTCTCTCTCTCTCTCTCTCTCTCTCTCTCTCTCTCTCTCTGAAAGAAAAGTGTTTTTCTCGATTTGAAAGCATCAGAGAATCCCCGAATGGTTCGTTGCGCCACGAAGTCGGTTTGTGTTCACTGCAGTGCTATGTACACTATAGCTAAGAATATTGTTCTATAGAAATATATGCATTAAATTAAAAATGTAAATACACTAGACCTCGAGTTATGTTTGCTTTTAAATGAACTGTGCTTTCATTGACAACAAGGAATTAAGTTTATTACGAGTTCCGACTGGAGTGATCGTTAAAAGACGACGGTGTGATTGCTGTACAAACATGAGAAAACAGCTAAATCATGCTTTATCAGGCCCAAAAAAATTAAACCGTCGGTTCCTGTTTTAGCTTCCTCATCGGGACTGTCTGACTAATAAGTAAATAGTTTAAGGGCATAGCACATGAAGCTATTGTAAACAAACTGAGCTTGTGACGTCACAGACTGTCTCTAATGGCAGTCAATATGGACAGTGATAAAACGGTACTTTCAAGTGATTTACGTCGTACAAATACAAACAATCTTCATTCTGGAGTTGAGACTATATAAAACATATCTCCTAATACTATCTTTGATCAATAAAATGCATGAGGAGCTTTCCCTTTAAGAGCGCACAGCATAGCTCGTGTACAATTAATATTTTTAATTGATATAGATTGAATTATACAAAGTAAGTTAATAGATATAGGCTAAGTGTGCTCAATATATACGGAATATAAGCAACTCACAAATATCAAATAGCCCCTTAGAAGGCTGAGTGATCGCTCAACAGCCACATTTTCACATCTCTTTTGACCAATCAAAACATCCTTTACAAACAAAATTTTTGGGTTGGTTGATTTTAACGGCCATTTTAAGACATTATTGGCTATATCATGCCGAGGAAACGGGAGCTCCCCCCCCCACTGTTTACAAACAAATACAAAAGGGATGTAAAATACAATTTATAGCTGAAAGACTCACTTACATGTTTTTTTAATTCTGTACAAATCGTTTTAAAAAAAATGGTTAAACTCATTCAGACATTTAGATCCATGGTTAACAAAGTTTTATGTGTATATCAACCAGTCTCATACATGTTATATATATATATATATATATATATATATATATATATATATATATATATATATATATATATATATATATATATATATATATATATGTGTGTGTGTGTGTGTGTGTGTGTGTGCGCGCCTTATAGAGGCACCATTTATTTTTTTTCGCTTTAATTTTACCCGTTAGAAAGTATACTAAAAGTAATTAAGTTCATATTTCTGTTAAAAATTAATTTACATCACAAAAAGGGAATTATACAAAATATGAAGCAGACGATGCGGTTTACATACCTTTGCTTCCCCATTTTCGGTTATTCTGTAATAGTGCTGGATTTATGAGGTCAGGTGGTTACATTTTCATGGCAATGAAGTAAACAACATACACGCAGCTTCCTTAATCATGGAAATGTAAGTTATGTTTGCGATCATGGTAGTCGATGACATATAAATAAACCCAGAAATATTTGAAACATAAAGTAAAGTAACTTGTCTCTCCAGATACATTACATACCTGACTGTATAGCGAATTAGCAGCTATGTAAAACATAGATTTACGAGGGGCATTTAAAATGTTCTGAATAGTTTCTTATAACTGATTGGTTTCTTTGAACCTGTCAATAAATTTATCACCGATCGATAGACAAAATAATATTCTTTAAAAATGATGTGCAGCTGTACGTGCAGCCTGCTGGACACATGCCGATATATGCGTATGATGTAATACAGATAAATGACAGTGAAGTACAAACAGAGGAGATAACTTCTACTACTGTGCAAATGGCATACTGTACAATCGGGCGCTCTTAGGGCACTATCCGACTGATATCAAGGCCGACTTGGAAAAAGTTTGCGGATGCAATTCTTTGTCATTTCCTACAATTTTGAAGTGGTTTAATCGTTTTAAAGATGGTCGCAAATCCATGAAAGATGACCCAGATTCTGAAAGACCGTTGTCTGCAATTGGTGAGTGGAAAGTAGCTACTGTGAAGGGACAACTGACGAAGATCCTCGATACACAGTGGAGGATAGTTCTATTTTCACAAACATTAATTCATCAGCTGTTTTTTAATATATTGAAGAATCGTGTGAAGCTCAAAGAGGTTCGTGCAAGATGGGTCCCGCATTTATTGACAGCTGATCAAAATGGGTCCCGCATTTATTGACAGCTGATCAAAATGGGTCCCGCATGTATTGACAGCTGATCAAAAACAGACTCGGATTGAAATCGCCAAACAGCTACTCGCCAAATACGAAAATGTGACCTGATACGTTTGAATGAGATTGTCACGGGTGATTAACATGGATTTACTGTCTTGAACCCGACTCAAGAGAAAATAATAAAGTTTGGATCGGAGAAAACGAGCAGAGACCACAAATCGCTCGACGTGGTCGGACTGTCAAGAGAGTTATACGCGTTATTTTTCGATGCAAAAGCCTAGTCGCCCAGTTACCTCTGCCTGACTCTGCTAGTGGACATTTGTATGCCTCCAAATTGTTGCCAAAAGTTTGGAACACTACCGATACACTCCTTCGCGCACCGGTACCCGAGGTATCCGTCTACTCAGTGACAACGGACCGGGGTATAAATCAGCCATGGTGACAGATGAGCACAGCATCCAAACTTTGCCACATCCTCCATTACAGCTTGATTTAGCTCAAAGTGATTTTTGGCGGAATCCCGATATCAAAGACTTGCTCAGGGGCAGACGATTTCAAAGCCGTCCTGCGTTTGGAAGTGCTGTTTTCCAGTGTATGAACAACATATCAAAAAGTGAATACAAAACGGCATTTAATAATTGAATAATGAGACTGGGAAAGTGTATAGAAGTACATGGGGAGTAGTGTGAAGTTATGGACGGGCGTACTGTTCACTAATAAAGAACTTAGTTGTACAAGGCACTGATATTAAGAACTTTCAAGACGCCTTGTATATTTCTTTTACTTTTGGGAACAATAGCGATTACTTATTCAGACAATATTTACAAATACTTCTATTATTTTTGTTTATCTTATTTTTTTCTCCTTGCATTTTTCTTACCCTGTGTTGTGTTTTGGATATTGTAGACCTAAAACTGCCCTTTAAAACTATACAATACAAGAACTCAGACTTCACAAGACTAATCTGCCATTTCAACTCCCAGATCTTTTCAAACTTTATTTTACTATCTTCATTTGCCATAAACTTCATTTTCTGAGATATTTATATGTACCGCACCTGGCAACAGATTCAATATTAGTATTTTCTGAAGAATGCCAAAATTTGGGGGAGGGATGGGCGATAAAAGATGGACGTTTATTTCATTAAATTAGATGTAATATTAGACAAATTAAAAAGCAAATGAATAGGAAAACGAAAAGAAATGTTTGGTACTAAATCCACGTGTTTGTCAGAATATAAATATATCGAAATAGTGCCAAGTTGTAAAACTTGAACACAATGTTGTAAACCATTTAGCTTGATATGTTGATACAAAAGTATATGTGTCAGACTTCTCACAGTAATGGAGTAAGACGTAACAAATGTTGATACAAAAATATGTGTCAGACGATTCACAGTAATGGAGTAAGACGTAACAAATGTTGATACAAAAGTATGTGTCAGACGTCGCACAATAATGGAGTAAGACCTAACAAATGTTTTCCCTCTCTCAGAACAATGGAGGAAAATGTAACAAATGTTTTCCTACCCTATCATATTTTTAAGCAGTCGTTCCACCATAAAATCTCCGAGTTGATTTTGACAATGAGTATTAGTAAGTGCGATGTAGAGGATGAGAGAGAGAGAGAGAGAGAGAGAGAGAGAGAGAGAGAGAGAGAGAGAGAGAGAGAGAGTGGCGGGGGGCGGGGGGAGGGAGGAAGAGGATATGGATAGTTATGCTACATATTTTATAGCTCTGAAATGTTTTTTTTTTAAAACACCAAATATATCTAGGTTATTGTGTCCTTTTCTGGAGGACATATAGTACCATGAATCTGAATACGAAATTGAAATGTACCAGACAAAGAGACTTATTGCCCATGGCTGTCAATCATATAGGTATATCAAATTTACAAGAGTGGTATATCATAACCGTTAGATTGTGGAAGCAGTGTATAAGATGTATTAAGAACGTTTTTTTCTGCTTATATGAAAATCGTTCTAGTGCATTAAATGAAAGGAACTTTTACAGAAACAAATATGTTTCCTTCCTGTGTTATTTCAGATTACCCTTCCCGGCCACCAATACACAAGACAGAGCAACACGTGGAATGGCCACGCTAAGAAACGTCTATGTTTATTCCTTCCTTGAACGATACCCTTAACACAAACACTTTTGAGCATACCCATGCCAAAACGTACCACTCATACAAAACGCACGGAATAAACATTTAGAATCATGAGATGACCCTGGATGAAAATGAAATTTTCCGGTGATAGAAGCTGTCTCATGGAGCTGTGATGTTTTTTCGACATGCACATTTCATAACCTCATACTATCACGTGCTATCATGTGAGCACAAGATCCAACACATCAACAAAAATCTACCACCTTATATCATTCAATAAGTCAACTCTTGAGTGTCTACTGTCGAGGATAGATTGGTCCATCTGCAATTAATCCATTCTACTGCCGAGGATAGATTGGTCTCTCTTTAATTAATCCATTCTACTGCTGATGATATATTAGTTTCTTCTTAATTAATCCTTTCTCTTCAAGTCATACTACTGCGTTAGCGGGATATTATTTTTTACGTATCCACAGTCCCGACTCTAGTTTTTGCTCACTCAACTCTCAACCGTTTTCCAAAATAGTAGTTATATTCCAGGAAGTAAATATAATGTGGTGCCTAATTGAGGATGAGATTAAGGAAGCAGGAACATAGTTAATAATTTGCTTAGGTTTCTATTCTTTTTCATTCAAGTCACCTCGTCTGAGAGTTATGAGGTGGCGATTTCATTAAGTTTCCTTTGTTCTCCTGGTTTCGAGGTTCCAGTTTTGATTGTGGGCTATGCCAGTGAGGATAATGGCATGAAAATGGTGGTCTGGGGAAGAAAAGTATTCTACAATAGGTTTCTGGCAAATGTATTGGCTTGTCAATAGATCTGTGTAGATACAGACTTCAGTAGGCATCATGATTGAAGGACACTGGAATGCCATTAAGTCATTCCAAACTTTAATCATTTTTGTTTTGTTCAAATATAACTTACAGCAGATCAATATATCTGAGAGACATGCTTGTCATAGCAAAACTAAATCCCTCACAAATCGAAGAACAATTAGAGCCACCAAACCGTCTGGAGATAGAAGATGCAAGACATGTCAATACATGATCGAAACGAGCGATTTCTCCATCACAGTAACGGGTGAAAACTCAGTATTCACAGCAGCACTATCACATAAATCTGACAAAATAATAATATACAAAGTTTGTTCAATCCAGTATGTGGGGGAGATCTAGAACTAAACAGTGAGGATGGTTTTACATAGATCCGATTGGCAAACCAAATTATTCGCCAGAAGTCCTGTTCCAGACTACATTTCCTGGCTACCATTTCAGTGACATTATCCCGACTGACATAACCCATAATCAAACGTGGCAATTAGCAATCAGAAGGGCTAAGTAAACGTATTGGATTCAGTACTTCAGAACCCTCTTACCAGATGGCTTGAACCAAAAGAATAGAAACCTATGCAAATTTTCGACTATTCTCCTGTTTCCTCAACCTCATCCTTAATTTTGGCAACACAATGTCTTCATTCTATGGTATATAACAGAACAATATATGTTATCCGGGACAAACGTTATAATAGCCATATACCAGCCACAAAATACATATAGCATATGATTGCCGTAACCAGATGCATTCCTTTGTTTCAAGCATTTAAAATTTGGGTCATCTACGTGCAGCTTGGATCAAGTTAGTCTTCTTGCCAAATTGGAATATTTGATTTACCACAATGTAAATAGTTCAAAGTGTGCAGTTGTCTCCCTTTTTTGTTGATATTTTAACATTAGATTGTCCATTTTGGTATAATTTGCCTTGACAAGAACGATATTCAGTAGACCCGGTGCTTTGGAAAGTTATTGGTTTTGGTTTAAGCAAAATTTAGTGACTATCACCCACTATTAATTCATACATCACAAATAAATGAACAAATAAATGATTGAGTAACGCACGATACTATTTATGCAGAGTTATCTCCTCATTAACAATATACTTGAAATGCATGGTTTTATATACTTACTGGCGTCAATACAATGCAAGAAGGAACTAAATAAAAAAGAAGTATGTAAACTTGTAATATTTACGAATAAAAATTAAATATGAGAATTTTAACAAATATTTTGAACGACGATATATAAGAAATTAGACGCTTATGTTATTACACATTGTTGCTAGTGCAGGGGTGTGGGGTGGCAAAATGTTCAATACACAGTGTTAGACTCTTGGTGGCTGTTATGAATTTCTGGACCGTACCAAATATCACCTCATTTTCCTTCAACGATAGTAAGAAATTCCCCGTTAGTCTGTTGGTAATGAGGTTACATCAGAATCATGAGGTAAAGTTCATATTGTGCGATTTGTAACGGCAGTGGCGTACTAAGGGTAAATGGTGCCCGGGGCGACGATGATGACCCAAAGGGAAATAATACGAGGCCCGAAGTTTTGTCAGTTGTTTTTGCGCTCCGACACCTCTGGCGCCCGGGACAACCCCCCCCCCCCTCCCGTTACCACGCTACAGTGTAACAGCGCTAAATTTAGGACAATCTACAAGTTTCTGGCATACCACACACTACAGTGTAACAGTACTAAATTTAGGACAATCTACAAGTTTCTGGCATACCACACACTACAATGTAACAGTACTAAATTTAGAACAATCTACAAGTTTCTGGCATACCACACACTACAGTGTAACAGCACTAAATTTAGGACAATCTACAAGTTTCTGGCATACCACACGCTACAATGTAACAGTACTAAATTTAGGACAATCTACAAGTTTCTGGCATACCACACGCTACAATGTAACAGTACTAAATTTAGAACAATCTACAAGTTTCTGGCATACCACACGTACTTTGTCGTTTATTGTCAAATGATTTTTGAAGAGATCCATTTTAAGTGGGATTCAGCCTAATCGTAATTTAATATGTAGAATTTGAGAATCACCTCGGTAGTAATAGTAGTAGTGGGCTGATGGATTTCCTAAATCCCAAATCAGATAACACTTGAAAGAATATATGGGAGTGTTGTCAATAATTCCAGTATGACAATGCTCCATTCCGCAACAGATTTTAGTAATAGAGTGTTTTGATCAAAGCTGGTCCTGGCAAACGTGGTGTGTGTGTGTGTGTGTGTGTGTGTGTGTGTGTGTGTGTGTGAGCTATTGTGAAGTTGTCTATTACTTACCTGCTGGACGCTTGAAAGAACCATGGGCAGCAGGAAACCGGGCGGAAGTACCATGATACATTTTAAAATTAAAGTAATCAATCTGTGTTTATACCGTCTAACTGATAGCTTATCCCATTTAGATTCTTGCAAGATATATGACGTAGACTTTGTGGCACCGCATACAATCCTACCCGCTTCAGACAATACTTTTCAATTTAATCCTCTTCGTATTATGTACAATTGTCCCAGTTTTTATATCCCCGTGTTCAAAAATTGGTTTTTCCAAAGAGAAATAGAGAACCTCTAATGATATCATATCAAGTTTGAATTTCAAACTTGATAGTATAAGGATCTTTTGTCACGTTTGTGTGATTATGTCATGATTACGTGTATGCAAAGAGATTTGCATCAATTGGTTAACCTACAGATTTGTGGAAATTTACATGATTAGCTACTGTATTGCTGATTAAAATAGGAGGGTGGTATATATGATGAGAGTTTCTTTATATAATCATTGAATCGGTTTTGTTCCTTTTAAAATGACAAGCCATTTGTCTGCCCATGTTTGAATTTTATGAAGGTCTTAATGCAGGTCGCCAGCAGCCAAGGCTGGATCCTGAACAATATTTGATAAGGTATCATTAAATAATAATCCTACACTGGACTGGATATAAATGACAAAATCAGTAACATAAATTAAGAACAGAAATGGCCCAAGTATAGATCCTTGCAGAATACCAGCCCTAACATGCTGTCTTTGCGAATTAGAACCTTCTTTAACAACCATTTGTGTCCTGTTATTAAGATAATTTTGATACCAATCCAATAAACTAACACTGATTTAAATATTTAGAAGTTGGTGGAATTAACCATTCTACCAGACTTTGTCAAAACTTGTGCTTATGTCAAAAAACACAACTCTTAGTTCTTTATCTCAATTAATAGCCGTGCAAAAGGTATTATAAATATCACATAATTGTAAAAGCGCCGACGTTTTAAAACACATGTTTTAAATACTTTTCCAACAGAGCTTACTAAAGATTTCGGCCTGTAATTAGAGACGTCTCTGTTGTCTTGCTATTTAATGAACTGGAGTGACAAGTAACTGTTTCCAGGAACAAGAGCAGAATACATTTTTAGTTGTAAATTTGCTAGTATTGTGTCAAGAGATTTGATGACCAATAATAAACAATCAAAACAATATAGTTGAAAGGATATATAATTTATTTGCATATTTTCATAAAAGCAGCTGTGCGATACATGATGTATGTTTAAATGTGTTACTTTATCATTATATTTCCTTATTCGAGAGGTTTAATATTTTCCACGTAAAACGCAATTATCAGTCGTTTAAGTTCATGTTCACGCTTGGTCACTACACCCAGGGCTGTCGCAAGTTTCCGCTGGACGAAACGGCGCCATGGGCGAGCGTCTCCTTTTTGCGCCCCTCATTCGGAAAAAAATACCGCAAAACGGCGCTCCCCAGACTTGGCGTCCCGGGCGGTCGCCCGTATCGCCCGCCTTTACGACGGCCCTGATTACACCATGTATTGGGGCCAGTGCTGGATAACCCAATAGGCAGACTAAGCACGTGCTTAGGGCACCTTCAGGGGCACCAAAAAAAAAAAAAAGAAAAAAAGAAGAGAAATTACGGTTTAGTATTGTTTTTATTTTAAATTATATGGGGGGGGGGGCGGGGGCACAATAATCTTTTCAGTGCTTAGGGCCTCTAAAGGTCTTGATTTGGCCATGATTAGGGCCATACAACTTCAAATGAGCACGTCAGAAAATAAATGTTGTATTTAATTCTAACTTCTACTGGAACATAGATTACATTATTGTCTTTGATAATATGTACAATTTTTTAATAGACTGACAGTAGGATAAACAATTTGTTTTTTGTTAGTTGCTAAAAGTTTAATCAAAATCAAACAACATTTTCAAACTTGTTTGAAAGAACCCCAATACACGTAAAGGAGAGCTTATACGCAGATATCTTTGCACCTTAGTGATCATGTACTCAAATGATAATCGTAACTGATTTTACGGGTGAGTAACCTCAACTTACAACTACATGTATAACTGGTCACTGGAAACTTTAATATTAATGTTTTGGATTTAGTCGGCTTTTGGTTAATTTTAGAAATACCAAACAAATAGATTGTTTGTCCTAGTGGCAGTTAATTAAATATTTCCATGTAATTAGTACCGTGAGTCCAATGGAAAAATGGGAATCAGTCTAGAATTAGATGAACATAAAATGGATTATATATTGGTTTGGAGGGCTATGATTGGTTGATAATGAAAAATCACATTTTAGTACACAAAATCGTTAGAGAGCTTAACCTCTTTGTAACTGAAAAATATAGAGATAATTTTCTGTTGATGTAATTTTTAGTCTTTTTTCAGACTAGACTTTGGAACAATCATTACTGAAATTAGCACCTGATTCTTTCGGTGTGGAATTTAACACATTAAGATTAAAAAATAAAAAAATAAAGCTGCTCATATGGTTTTCTCCACAAAGAAGCTCGCATTAAAGATGGGTATATGCTAAGAAATGTAGGTTTGATTATGAGCATTTTCAAATTTAACGCTATTGAATTTTTGATATCATGGTGTTTCCATAAGTTTACTATCGGAGTTGAATTAGTACCGTGACTCCTAAACGGCTTAGCTGTAACAGAAGCTCACATATGCAGCTCAAAACGACATCACTGGGAGTGTTTCGTGAACTGAAACTATTAAAGAATATAACAGACTGCCGACAAGTATTACATACTTAGAAGCTGTTAAAATATTACATTCCACTCTTAACTTTCCATCTGTAGCATTCTTCCAGTCAACATAACGCCCACAGTTTAACTGTATATAGTTTTTATCCTTTGAAGTCGCAGTTTATATCCTTTGAAGTCGCGATCGATCCCATCACAAAACCTCTGCGCAAAACAAGAATGCATTCTGCAACAGGAATGCTACCCACAAAGAAGAAGAAAACAAATATTTTACACCTTCTTTTTTTGATTTTATTTTGTGTAATTTTATTGGATTCTCTATTTCATTTTTATATACCGAGCAAAAATGTTTCCGAAACCACCGCAAGTTTTTATGGAATTTACAAGTTTTTTTTCTTTTCTTATTACTTTAAAAGCTTTTCAATTTGCGAGGCTACCGCAGTCATTCGGAAGTAGTATAATTGTGTTGGTTTTTTTCTACCATGTTTATCAGACTAAATGAATCCTATACCTTGTGGTAGTGTCAATTATCAGGTTGTAGACCGAAAAAGGATCGGTTCGTGTACTGAGATAAACTCCCTTGGTGATTCGTATCAGAGTATACTGACATATGTCGTTTTCATCATTTCTGTATTGAAAAGCCCATATAAATTTGAATTTGGGACTAATTCTAAACTCTGCAATAACAATCCCACATGAACAGAAGTTTATGAAAGATTCTGAAGTGTATAATTTTTTTTTTTTTTTTTTTGGAGGGGGGATTAATGTAGAAAATTAGGCAAATATTATTAGTATGTACGTTATTGAATTATCTTTACGGTGTTTTGAACTGTTTCATACACAGAAATATCTGAATTTTATTCAATATGCCTATGCAATCAGAGAGGGAGAGAATGGCGGATATATTCTACAAAATGCTATTTTCAGGCTAACTTTTCAATGTTTCATTCGTGCCTTATTATAAGAAACTACACCGAAAACGCAATGTTGCATATTCTAATACAATGCCAGAGAGTTGTGTCATCGCTTTTTCCGCGCTTTAGCAAATCGTCGTCGAGACGGATTTAGGCATTTAGGGATTATCTATCTAAAATGTATGCGTGCGATGGATTAAACCTTTTTTCCGGAATGTACGCTCGGCTCTGCCGGAGTTAAAAGAAGCCATGTGTCTAAAATACAAATGTCAAAGTGAGAGAAAAGACACAATAAATTATATCTAAATATACTCATTTTTACAATTTACAATCTTTATATACTGTTACATTCTTATTTCAAATAATGAAGTCTGTGTAAACAGAAATGGCTTGAATCATTTATGCTATTTCAGAACCAATTATAACAATGCTTCCTTGGTTCAGCTTTAAAGGTGACCTTGATAAATATACGACATCGAATTTATTTTAAGTATTAATATTTGAGATTGAACGAAATGTTTAAGATGCCCTATTTACATATTTAGTTTTCACTGAATACAAATAATTCTGTTCTTAAAAGTCTGAATAAGAGTAGAATTCTCCTTTAAGATATATACACAACATCATGTCTGACAATTACTGTATATCCTGTCGTTGTTATACGATATTTACACAACATCATGTCTGACAATTACTTTACATCTTGTCGTTGTTTTAAGATATATACATAACATCATGTCTGACAATTACTTTACCTCCTGTCTTTGTTATAAGATATATACACAACATCATGTCTGACAATTATTTACCTCATGTCTTTGTTATAAGATATATACACAACATCATGTCTAACAATTACTTTACCTCCTGTCGTTGTTATACGATATTTACACAACACCATGTCTGACAATTACTTTACCTCCAGTCTTTGTTATACGATATATACACATCATGTCTGACAATTACTTTTCATCCTGTCGTTGTTATAAGATATATACACAACATAATGTCTGACAATTACTTTACATCCTGTCGTTGGGACTGAGGTACTGAAGCTCCTGTGGTAATGTTTATTACACTATACCACATGACCATTTCATAGGACTGATCGAATGCAGTTAAATCCATTTCGTTTTGTGCAATTGATTTAGTTTGGTTTGGTTTTGTGAGTTTAGCGCCATTTTTCAGCGCATGATAGACTATACATGGTGACCTGTATATTTGGTGGAGGAAGAACCCGG
This sequence comes from Margaritifera margaritifera, assembly GCA_029931535.1. Classification (NCBI taxonomy): domain Eukaryota; kingdom Metazoa; phylum Mollusca; class Bivalvia; order Unionida; family Margaritiferidae; genus Margaritifera; species Margaritifera margaritifera. Next base: position 2,964,150 of record JAQPZY010001582.1, on the reverse strand, counting down.
GAAAAGCTTGGGAAGAACCACCGACCCACAAAAAGATATTGGCAAGCTTTCTCACATCCGCACGTTGGCCGAGACTCGAACCCATTCAGACAAAGGTGCGACGTCAGTGATCTGTAAAGGAGAGCGCCTTAGGCTGCCCGGGGCCCTTTTGAAATATTTAATATGTGGATTATTTTTTATCTCTTTCTTTAAGAAGAATGAAATAAATAAATGAAATAAATGAAATAAATAATAATTATGGGATGCATATTTTATCTAGAGAGAAGTGTTTGCATATAGCTCAAAGCACTATACACAAACAGTTTATTTCCATTTTCGAGGAGCGCATTTTGGAATCAAAATGTAGACGACTAGAAATTAAGCGTGTAATCTATTTCTCTGTTTACCTGAATCGTTTATATCCACGTAACATTGAAAAGAATGTATTCGTATTAAAAAAGATATCGGTACCTACATGTACTTCCGCTGTGAAATACGTCTAATATAGTGATCTGTATTTCATTAAGAGTCCTTATTTTGTGTAATTAAAGGTGAACAAATATTTATCTATTCAATAGAACTTACATGTGATTTATAATAAAGATGTACTGTTAGAATCGTCTCTTTACCCTTGAGTGCACGTGCGATTTATAATAAAGATGTACCATTAAACTCGTCTCTTTACTCAAAGTGTACCATTAGACTCGTCTCTTTACCTTTGAGTGCACGTGTGATTTATAATAAAGATGTACTATTATACTCGTTTCTTTACTGTACACGTGATTTATAATAAAGATGTACTATTAGACTAGTCTCTTTACTGTACACGTGATTTGTCATAAGAATATATTATTATACTCGTATTTTTACCCTTATGTACACACGTGATTTATTAAAAAAAAGATGTACCATCATACTCATTTCTCTACGCTTAAGTACACATGTGATTTATAATAAAGATGAACCATTAGACTCGTCTCTTTACCCTTAAGTACACAATTTTATTATAATCCTTAATGTCTAAGAAAGTGTAAACAAGAAGTCAACGTCATCATGTTACAAAGGTAATGTTATAAATGTCAGAGACATAAATAATATCACCTTATTTAAAAAAGAAAATTGAATAATGTACTACAAAATTGGATTGATTAATCCGTAAATATTATGATGTTGATCGTAAGCCAAAAATCACAGAGGTAAATTATTTTATGTTTTTGTTTTAATTCTTTAGCATAATTCGTTCGTCATTTTACCATTATACTGATGAATCGAGGATGGAATTATTTGATACCTACATTCATATACATGCCATAAACATTTACAAGTTATTGACATAAAATCAAAAGGGCTCTATAAACTGGTCAGTGATTTCTTTTACACCTGCTTTGATTTTAAATACTAAATAAAGCAGTTCCAGAGTAAACGCTGAAAAAAGAGAACCTGTCGCCGCATCATTAGCTCGTTTTTGCTCATGCTATTAGATAGCAAAATTTGAATGAAACAAATTAGCGATTTTATGTTCCGTAATGGAGTTGCTTATTTTGCGTGCACATCTCTTTTACTAAATATCAGGATGGCAGTTACCCGCCACTATATTCTCAAAACTTTTGAACACTTTAACTTTAGTATTATTCATGTCGCCAATTTTATACCACTCATTATGTGTGAGTTTTGCATCCATTATAAGGATACGAGAACACTAAAAATCGAAACTAAAAAAATAACTAAACAATTCTTAATTTTATATTTTGACAGCCTTCATGGGGATACGAGAACACTAAATATCTCAAAGTTAAAAACCAACAAATCGTTAAGCCACTCCTTTTTTGCACTTTTACATGCCGTATAGGGAGGGATACGAGAACATAAAAATAAAAACAAAAATTACTAGACCAGTCAAAATGTAATGGAGGTAATAACATGTCGGCAAACAGTATTTTACAGGTATATAAATGTTGCAAAACGTATATGTGTTAGTAAGCAAGGCCGCGCAGTGTTGTGCGTAAGACACAGTTATTCAGATCGAAAGGTCTATGGCTCGAAACTTGGAAAAGGTGAAACAATATTTTACAACATAAAAAAGCTTCTCAGATAAATTCAGAAATACATTGCTAAGTCTGAATCGTAAGAAGTGTCAGATAAATCCAGAAAAAAGACAATAAATCTGAATCATAACTTGTGTTAGATAGGAAATACATCACGAAGTCTGAACCATACAATGTATCAGATAAATCCGGAAGCACAGGACCATTAGAACTTCTAAACATCAAACAATGACATTTATGTGCACAATAAACGACGACATATATGTACACAAAAAGCAATGACGGAAAACACTGAAACTTATACAATTGCAAAATAGTTAAATATACATTTAAATATTTTTTCTAAAATAAATCAAAACAAACACGTCAATCTTGATATGCCAAGACAACGAACTTGAGAAAAATGTACCATTCTCTTTAATAAGTGTTCGAACAAGAAGGGAAAAAAAGGAATTATGGAGCATGAATAAAAAAATTATAAACAGAATTATAACGAAAATACTTAGATATTTATTTAAAAGAAATGTTCATGAGTAAAAGGTATACTGTGGTAACAATCAAGATTTGTGTGGCTTTTTCAACGACATTGAACCATTTGTATTTATATCATAATGAGAAATATTCGACAATTTAGTTCTGTGAAAGCTCAACTAGACTTAACAATCAGACTGACGAAGATACCTATTCAATAGGGATAACAATTTAAGGACATAATGTTTTACAACAGAGGAAGGCCTCTAAATATACTGAACAGAAGCAAAATGGATAAGATCATTGAATGTTAATTCGATAATTTTACGTTCAAAGTTTGGACAGGAACATATCGTAATCACAAGATAAATGTTTGAAGGGATATACTATTTTAACATTTCACATATACATCTATAAACCACTCAGAGGAAACTCATCAGCATAATTGTCTTCATGTATTAAGAACTAAAGAGCCTGTATTAATTTAAAGAATAAAGGTGATAAATGTTTCTTGCGAAATCTGTGTTATTACGCCAGGTGTTCATATAGATAGACCATCAAAATAAAATTTAAATGCAAATAGTCATTTGTTTAATAGATGGTCGGTAAAAAATAGCGACGTCGAAAAATTTGAATATGAATTTCATATATCTGTAAATGTGTATAAGATACTGGAAGGAGGAGACAGTAGCACGGCAAATCAATCCTGTGTATAGCTTACCGTATCAGAGGTGCAACTAACACACCAGTTAGTATGTTGAAAAGTAGTCAGTTTTTTTTTCTTTTGCAGCATATCTTTAACTTTCCAATTGTAAAACTCTATCCTTTCAGATTTTTTCTCTTTTAAGATTTACCTAAAATCATTGTATATGTGATCCCCCTTTTTTGTTTTCAGTTGTTTAGCCCAAGCTTATGTTGAGAAAATGTGTATCACCATATCAATGTTTTTGTATTCATTGTTGTCCTTTCCATGTGTTTGCATTGCAACACTGGTCAGCCACGTGACTGACATAAACTCCTTTGCAGTGAAATCTTTTTTTCGCTTCCTTGTGTAATGTGTGTGTAGATTCTTCGGTGAATCATTGTTTCAACTCGGTTTTTCTTATTTCCCTGCTGTCACGTTTAATTTGTTCCCACAACTGACTGATATCTGAGTAAGCAAATAGAATTTTAAGGTCGTTGTAAATATGCATTCAATACTGTTATTTATCAGTCATTAACAAATTCCAGAGAATATTTTGCGCCACATAAGATGTCTTTAGATATTCTCAACAAGCCAACAGGGCGACAGTCTAATAGAAGTAATTTAATGTTCAAAACGTTGCAACGTTACTTCAATCTTTTCAACATATGAATGATTTCGGATTTATTTCAAATCTGGCTATTCCCGAAATTGATTATATAACAGCTAAATCATATCCTGAATCATCAAGTTTTTTCCGTAAATTATATGTGTTTTTGTCGAACTATTGGAGATTGACCCTGTAAAGTTTACCAGATCTTTTAAATATACTGTAAATTTAGCAACATAAAAATTTGTGTTTTACCCACATCAAATATGTAATTTATTCTATCGTCATACTGCGCTGTTTTAACCATTTGGCTTTCACAGCTGCTACTGTTTATCTCAATTCTATCTCAATGTTATCATCATTAAATGTAATCTGTAAATCTCCATCTTTCTAAAACATTGGAATATACATTTTTACTGTCTGAAATCAACAAGTTAAGAATTTTGTTCTCTTTAATATAGTTCTTCTACACAACTAGCTTTGACCACACTTTTATTCCATCCAAATGTAAAAACAAATGGCCATTATATATTGAGACCGACATTGATGCTTATATGTTAAACTCTTCAAATGTTTCTATCACCTCTCTGACAACTGTTGAATTCAATAAAGTGTAACTTTATTCCATTATATATAATATGTAAAAAATATGTCAAATTATTCAATTATTATTTTGTGCTCCTGTCACTAGTTGTCTTCGCAGTCTGACTGGTCTTGTAATCTTTTGTTTGATTTTAATGTTTTGTATCCATATATGAGTTAGCGATACAAAACAGTATTAGTGGTCTAGTGAGTTTTAATTTTGATTTTGTGTTCTTGTATACGGTATGTAATAACACACAAATATGAGTGATCTAGTGATATTTAATTTTGATTGTTATTGTTCTTGTATCTCCCTAAACGTGATGTCAAAACTCAAAAATATCAGTGGTCATAAGGGCAATACGTATGAAAATATCAGTGGTCATAAGGGCAATACGTATAAAAATATCAGTGGTCATAAGGGCAATACGTATAAAAATATCAGTGGTCATAAGGGCAATACGTATAATAATACCAGTGGTCATAAGGACAATACGTATAATAATACCAGTGGTCATAAGGGCAATACGTATAATAATACCAGTGGTCATAAGGGCAATACGTATAATACTAACTTCTGCGAGATTGATATTTTTGAGACGTTGTCAGAACGGGCTTGCACTTTGGATAGCTTATGAATGCATTTTGTCAAGTGTGTAACATATTTAATCGACCATCTATGCGACCTTGTTCATAAAAGCGATAAAATCCGCCCTTTCCCTCTTCAGGTAGGGAATGTGGCTAGATGGAGGACAGGTGAGCGGGTGCGCATTTTCCTTAATGTGTGTTTTAACAAAATCGAATAAAGTAACAAATTTAATATATCGTCTATTTACTCTATTTTGACATTTCAAATAGATTTATAGATGAAACTATTTTTCGTCGCGCTGATTGATCTGCTTTTTGGTGCACTTAACACAGCCCCTGTTTAATGGGTTTTCGAGATCTCGAGAGAGACACTACACAGGATATATTATAGTAATAAATTTTACCATTGCATTTTAAAGTCAAGATCCTGTTCCTGATCATATATTTATGTAAACGTGCTTGATGGTTCTTTATCTAATGTGTTATAAAACATTTATTCCCTTTTCCCACGGTAGTGTTATATCTTGATGCGGAGTAAATGACCTCGATTCTCCACATGTAAGATTTCATTAAGAAGTGGCGTCATATACAGGGCCGGTTTAACCACTAGGCAAACTGGGCGGTCGCCTAGGGCGGCAAAATTGGGGAGAGGTGGGGCGGCAAAAAACTTAATGAATAAAAAAAATTAAGATAAATAGCGTAAAATAGAAGATAATAAGCATCTAAAAATTGAAAGAGAAAAACAGAAAGAAAGAATAAATGTACAATATTCATTTTCGAAAGTTAATAGGGGAGGGGGGGCGCAAGTCTGAAGGTTCGCCTAGGGCGCCAAATACCCTTGTGACGGCCCTGGTTATACATAAAATTGTTTCTGTGTATTAAAATGTATGGTAGTAGTGAACAAGACAATACTTACTATTCAACCTTAATATCAAAAGAACGATCTTAGATTACATAAATATCTGAGCTCTTGCTTAGATTTAGGTTTATTTATGTCAGTGAATGGCACCGCTGCATTCATGGGTGACATGGTTAGGACAGTGAATGACATAGTTTTATTCATGAGTTACATGGTTTGGTCAATAAAGTACATGGTTGTTTTGATGTGTGACATGGGTAGTGCACTGACTGACATGGTTGTTTTCATGAAGGACTTGGTTAGGTCAGTGAATGATATGGTTTTGTGCAGATGGACCATTTTATTTTCCCCTGGGGGGGTTAGGATATTTGTATAAAATTATTTCAAGTCCCCACTTAGCTTGAAAACAATATTCTTGCGAAGATTTGTAGACACAAGGAACTTATTATATCCATTATTTTTTATTTGAAAAGTTGAAGAGGTAAAAAATAGCAAAATATCCGCGTTGGATAGTAAGTTTTAGACTACCCACCCAGAATATTTAAATGGTCGGTCCCCTGGTCCACTTGTATTAATTCACGCAACCCTCCCAATGAGCTGGCGACTCTGCTGGGCAGCTGGACAATCAAATATCTGTTATGCGGTAGCTGACTGACAGCTGGGGATTGGTTAGTTCTTCGATTTTGACGTAAAGACCAGAATCACTTGACGTCGACGGTCTGTTCGCGCGTGCGTGCGTGACTCCGTGCGTTATTTCAAAACATTGAACTAACAATGTCCCAACATGTCCTTCATTAATACAACCATGTCATTAACTGATCTAGCCAAGTTCTACATGGAGACAACCATATCATTAGTTGATATAGCCATGTCATTCATGGATACAACCATGTCATTAATTGATCTAGCCATATCATTCATGAATATAATCATGTCATCATTTGATCTAATCATTTCCCTCGTGGATACAACCATATCATTAATTGATCTAGTCACGTCCCTCATGAATACAACTAGGGCATTAATTGATCTAGTCACGTCCCTCATGAATACAACTAGGGCATTAATTGATCTAATCTGGGAGTATAATAGGGAAGTAGTCACTCAACACTACTTAAATGAGCATTGTCTCACCGCTCCCACTTTTGCGTTTAAAAAATTTTTTTTTTTTTTTTTTTTTTTTTTTTTTTACAGCGGTATCAGTTCACCCAAACTATGAAATTTACCAATGTAGACTAAGCATTTCATGCCAAAATACAAATTTTGCACCCGAACATTTTTATAGTACACTGCAAAATGGCATTCCCCTATAACTGATGTCTGGTTAGCGGATTTTGTCGAGTACCTCCGTTGAAGTGAAGTTGAAGTTGTTTTAAATATAATGATTTCATACTTATTGCCCAACTTGAAAAAGACCACTATGCTAAGAAAATAGGAAAGAAGTAAATTAAATTTGTATGGATCTTATTTTCCTGATAGATAGTGCATTTGTAGAAAGTCTTAATAAGAAATATAATTTACAGAGTGAAATAAAAACCCACATTAAGTGCCATCTTCATTTTTGCCCAATTCAAGTGATACTAAATTTAGCCGACTATGACGTGTAGTTTGTTTTGTAAAATCTGGTTATGAATTAAGGTCATGTCATTGTAAAAACCTGTGAGACATTGTTATTTGGTACAGGTATATAGTAGCAACAGGCGCTGCCGCTAGAGGGCACTGGCGATCAAGATTAACATTTTCTCAAAATGTCAACCTCATTACACCATGTACTTTCTCCGCTTTCCTATGTAAAAAGCCGACATTATTATATCCGAATGTATTCATGGTTGAAAGGTCAAATGTCTATATTTAGCGTATATGACATTAGGCCTTTTGTACAACATATTAGTCGAAAATAAACGAAACCCGAATTTTTCAAAACGCAGAAAAAGTAAATAAACGAACATATACGCTCACCTACGCCTACTTTTTAAATACTTTGGAGTTCTTTTTACGAGAATAATGGTAAAATATGTGTGAATATTGGCGGAAAACCCACGAATGACGTCTTTTTAAAGGTCACCCGTGCCAGCAAGAACGGTAACTCTTCCCGGCACATGGGAACGTACAATATGGAAACAATGACAACAACACGACATAAATTGGGTTCAAAAACACATAAAAACTTGATTTTATGAAAGGGCAGACGTTTATACAAAGGAATCGGATTATACAAACGTATTTGTCATTCATTATACCAAATTTATTACAACATTTTGGTACAACTTTTGTTGTGTAATGTAATTTCGAGAATAGAGACTCGACGGGTGATACGGATAATGATATTGATAATATGTATGTGATTGTGATCATTTAGATATCATCAATGTTAGGTCATCTGCTCTAGGTACGATTCTTAGCTAGAGACACTGGTATTCAAATTAAAATGTTCATGTTTAGTTGGGGCGAAAAAGAGGTAAAAGTTAAACTTATTTTCAGAATTTTGAAAAATGAAAACAAATTCATTTCATACCATTTTTTGTGAATATCAATATGAATATTGTCATCATAAAGAACAGAAAATCGATCTGTAGTATTTCTCTATTGAAACAAAAACATAATCATAACTATTTCTTGAGAACCAAATCAGTGCCAGAAGTAGAATTGTGGAAGTATTCAAAGTAAGTTATTTTTATGTTTTTTTGTCACTGATTTTATTTTACAGGTATGAAAACTGACCAAAAATATCTTATCATAACTAAATTCTATAATGGCAATTGTTATTTACTAAATTGTGATTTCAGATTAATGTATATATGTACAAGAACACTGTAATGCATTTGCACTATTGCTTTTAAGAGTAACATACAATTTAAACTTGTGTATGACTCATGATTATGGTATTTCATGCAAAAATGTTGGGGGGGGGGGATAAAAAGGAACTGAAAGGCTTCAGAAGTACCTGGAACATAGAAAAAGTGAATTTATTCTTGAAGCTGAATGTTCACAAAACATTTTTATATAACCATATGTAAGAAATATGCAACTTTCAGCATGAAATAACATGATGTCAAGAATTTGCAAAAATGACCAAAGACAAATATTAACAATTGTGGATGGCTCATGTGTTTGAATGCTTCCTATGAATTTATTTGAAAAGATATTATAAAGATGGGTTCATTTTTGAATTATGCACACTCAAATTATGCAGAAAAGGTCCATTTTAAGAGCAACATATAATTTCAACTTGTGTATGACTGAAAAATATAGTGTTTCATGCAAAAACGTTAGGGGGGTGCTTGATAAAAAAGCACAGGGAGGCTTCTGAATTACCTGGAACATAGAAAAAGTCAATTTATTCTCAAAGCTGAATGTTCACAAAACATTTCTATATAAACATATGTAAGAAATATGCACATTTCAGCTTGAAATAACATGAGGTCAAGAATTTGCAAAAAGTGCCAAAGACCAATATTAAAAATGATGGATGGTACATGTGTTTGAATTCTTCCTGTGAATTTATTTGAAAAGATATAATAAAGATGGGTTCATTTTTGAAATCTGCACACTCAAATCATGCAGAAAACATTCCATTTTTGTATATTCTATAATTCTGAAAAAATCATCCCCTGTTGCTATATATAGCGATGACTAATCACTGCATAGTGTGTCCCAAATCTAGGTTTGTGGGTTTAAAGCCATTTTTCAAACACATGATACATGGCGGCCAGTATATCTGGTGGAGGAAGAACCCGGAAAAATGCCGGGAAGAACCACCGACCCACGGGAAGCTACTGGCAAGCTTTCTCACATAACCATGTTGGTCGAACCCGAGACTCAAACCCACGCGGACAGACGTGAGGTGTCAATGATCTGTAAAGGTGAGCGCCTTAGACCACTCGGGGCCCCGTCCCAGATTTAATTATGTCCATGTTCCTTATGAATACAATAATGCCATTCACTGACCTAAGGGACGGACTATTCAATTTTCAGGGGATGCAGCTGGGATTTTTGGGAAAAAAATCACAGAGTCTCAAATAGCTTGAAAAAAAATATTCTTGCTCTGATTTGTAAAAAAGAAGAAGCAATTATATCCGTCATATTAGAAATAAAAGAAAACATAATACCTGATTTGAACGTGCCACTCCCCTCCCCCCCCCCCCCAGAAAGTAAACAATATGGCAATGAAATTTCTAATTTGGCCCGAACGATGTAACTCTTAGCAAGATGACGTAATCTTATTTGTGTACATTGTGGCAATACTTCTGCATAACTTGGCTGGGATCTAGCATGTCAATCCATTATCAGAATGTCAGCTTACGCAACTTGGTCCTATGGTTGAGCCGTCGTGTAGCAAAAAGTCAAGTATTTCAAGGTAAGACAAGCACATGTAAATGTAACGAAAAATTGAATCCAGCTATTTATTAATACAATTTATTTTCTAACGGTCTAAATTTGACTGTAAATATTTAATCGAAGCTAACGTTTCCCATTCAGCGTTGAATGCCAGAAAGAACAGAATTAGTCCATGTTCTGTTTTCTTATAAGTTTCAAAGGAGGGACCCAGAGTTCATCGATAAATTTTCTCATGCTGCTAGATCTTTAATATTGAAGTTACATCTAACGTTGTGTAAAGCCAAATATAATGTAACTTTACAAGGATAAGCAAATATAAATATTGTATAATGACCATAAATGTTGTTGGGCGACATGGACTATTTTCTTCAAAAAAAAGTATTGTTTGTCGCTTACATATGCTATGAAACTGCACAATTGTAACGCGAAAACATCAACATGTCATCGTAAATCTTTCTCGCTATCATTGGAATTCATGCAGATGCCGGTATACCATGTGACACCAAAGTGAACTCTGCGACCCGAAAGTGAAACTGTTAAATCCCAACTCCTTACTACTGCTATTATGACATGTTGCCATCGAAGAATGACTGCGCTTGCTTTTTAACCTGCCTGCATTTTGGTTCCATGTATCATATATAAACATGTCTGCAACTGACTAAAGATTATGATAATTGTTTAATTAAGTTGATAAAACATCTTTATTGTCTCTTTAAGGTCTCTTTAAGGTTCTGTTCTACATTTTCGTACTTTGCACATGGTTTAATATTTAAAGAATGAGTATTTCCCAGATTTAATGAAATCTCACTCAACCACGAATGATTCACAGCATATAATGCTGGAAAAGTGAATATTAATTGCAGAAATTAATAAATCCATGGCGCATGTGCCTGTGATAATGATATGTGTTTGAATTTCTTAAATACACAAGAAACAGGTAACCCTTTGTGGCCTGTATCTTGTAAAATTTCCAATTGTTGCGTGATTTTTCCTTAAAGTCTCAACTATAATATTTACCTTCTACCTCATATGTCACACTGAAGAACATTTCTTCATTTGTCCTCATTTGTCTTCCATTTTTCAGGACGAAGCTTGACTGGTAGTTGATTTGGACCACATGACGATAGTTGAGATTCTTCATACACATACAATCTTAGACGCTTTATTCGCAGAATCTGATTGCAAGCTCTATCCAGGTAGATCACTCTTGGATACGCATCCACCATAGTTCCATGGTCAGCTGTGCTGCGTAAACTCTTGATGACGCTAAGCCATTTTCTTAAGTCTTCCGGCAGACATGTTTTTCATTTTTATTTGGGGGAGGGGGGCAAAGGTTGACGTAATAGTAGCAACGTCATAGTTACTTGTGCTTGCACACAGGAGGACAGAGGTTCAACATACACAGCCAATCCAGGATGCTTTATTAATGGCGGACAGAGCCAGAATGCAAACTAGATCCAGGTGAGTCACTCTTGGATACCCCTACTCCACAGTTCCATGGTCTGCTGTGCAGTGTAAACGTTTGTTGATGTTTATGCCTTTTCTTCGGTCTTCTGGCAGCCATGTTTTTTGTTGGGGTTTTTTTTTTTTTGGTTTTTTTTTCGGGGGGTGGGGGGTGGATGAAGGTCGATGCAGCGTTATGGTTAATAGTTGCTCCTGGAAGTCTACAGTTATGAGCTGTGTATTTAACCACACAATGCAGTTTGCTAGTTTATTTTTCGCTGTATTCCATTATTATGGATACAATAATTAATCAATTCTCAGTTGGTAGAGCGTTGGACTCGTAATCCATTGGTCATGAATTTGATTCCTGTCCAGTCCATCACTGGTCGGCTGCCTCAGTGTGTGATTAATATGCTAAACAATTCCGTTCAAACCAGCAAATCAAACCTTCTCCAGTGAATGGTTTCAAACAGGAGTTAATTCCCCTTGTTCTTTGACTCCAGCACATTCGTATAAATAATATTACAGATTCAAATTAAGTTAAAGAGTACAGAAGAGAAAAGTATTTATTTTTAATGAAACATATCTATGTCTTCTTTAATCAAATTGTAGCATTAGGTCCTCTCTTTTGTAACTTCGACGCCAGAAAACCTTGCAGTTCAACTTCAAAATGTATGGAATTATTTCCTATTTGCTCACTTGATTAACTGTAGATATAGCCAAAAGATAGTAGATAACTCAGGAAATGCGCAGAATACGCTATTTAATGTATTAATTGAAAAGTAAAACAGATAGTTCATAAACATTTATTCTTAAGTCCATGGACGTTACACAACATTCTTGATGTAATGAAGCTACATTCAGATGGGTGGAGTTAATTGACTATGGAATGGTTATTTATGGAGTAAATGCCATGTGTTATAAAAATGTCTGAAACTGATTAAAGATTATGATATCTATTTAATTAAATTGACAAGGCCTCTTCAGTGCCTTGTCAAGGTTCGACTCCACAGTTTAGTACTTTGCACAATGTTTTGATGTTTTTTTTTTTTTTGATTATTAAAGAAAAAGAATTGCTCACGATTTTCTTCACAGGTTATTCTTGTTATTCACAAAAAACTTCCTTGTATATTAGATGTTGTTAAAAGAACTTTTTATTCCCTTTATGTATGTGATTGATGTGTGTAATTTTGGATGGAGAGATGAATTGGATAAATAAATAAATAAAAATTGAGCATCTAAATAAACAAAGGCCCCAAAGTGATAAAAATGTGAACTAATTAAGTATAAATATAAGAAAATAATTTTCAGTTAAGTAAATGCATAATAAATGTATGGTGTCATCAATAACCCAGGTGTGTTGATAATAGGCACGTGAGACTGGGAGCAGAACAAAGTCAATATCATTTCTGGTAATATAAGAGCACCAGCCAATCATGACAGCTGTCACATATTTCATGTTGAGTGACTGTTCGCTGGTAGCCAGCCTAAATTGGCAAGACAATATCATAGGCCGGTAACTAGTAAAATATGTGTCTCCCAATAATTTAGTCAGTGACATCCTGCGCACAACAGTGACATCGTTCCAATAATGACAAGTTTGGAAACTTTCTCCTGAACTGCAAGGATTGCTTGGTAGCTTCATATTGGTACGGTGCATCGTGGGAAAAAAGTATATGGATTCCATACTTTTCACTAAGATGGAAGATGATATTTATTTGCGGTCTGTCGAGCACCGGAAGTGAGAGTGATTGCCACGATCAAACAAAGGTGACGTGTGCATTCAATTCATGTTATGGTGTTGATAATACCCCATGTTGCTCTATATACAAGTGAATTTATATGTAAATGCATGTAGGTGTCATGAATGAAAATAAAGTCTCAGACAATATTGACTCTATGTATGAATATTTCGACGGCATAAAAATAAGCGGTATTAAACTTGAAGTCACTGTTATGCTGTTACATGAGATTTTGCCTGAAAAACGTTAAATTAATAACAGCACAGAAGACTTATGACGGATAGGTAAAATGTGATAAGACTTAAGCATACACAGGAATCGAATACTCTACGCAGGATTAAGGGCAAGCTCTTTCTGGGATCCACATACTGTAATATCTTCAAGATCAAATTAAAAATGTTCAGAAACATGCAGCACACTTCAAGACCTCCAGCTACATATATAATAAAGATCCTTGTAGCATGAAAAAAATCTTGATTAACTCCTGTTACCACATTTGAAAATTAGAAGAAACAGAACCGACTCATTCTCTTATTCATAGCATTGAGCGCCACACCTAACCTAACTGTATCCAGGACCTTCACAAACCAAATGGATGTACAACCTTCACAAGTCAAATGGATGCACAAGACCTTCACAAGTCAAATAGGTGTATAAGACCTTCACAAGTCAAATGGATGCACAAGACCTTCACAAGTCAAATAGGTGTACAAGACCTTCACAAGTCAAATAGGTGTTCAAGACCTTCACAAGTCAAATAGATGTATAAGACCTTCACAAGTCAAATAGATGTACAAGACCTTCACAAGTCAAATAGATGTACAAGACCTTCACAAGTCAAATAGATGTATAAGACCTTCACAAGTCAAATAGATGTATAAGACCTTCACAAGTCAAATAGATGTACAAGACCTTCACAAGTCAAATAGATGTACAAGACCTTCACAAGTCAAATGGATGTACAAGACCTTCACAAGTCAAATAGGTGTACAATACCTTCACAAGTCAAATAGATGTATAAGACCTTCACAAGTCAAATAGGTGTAGAAGACCTTCACAAGTCAAATAGATGTACAAGGCCTTCACAAGTCAAATGGATGTAAAAGACCTTCACAAGTCAAATAGATGTACAATACCTTCACAAGTCAAATAGATGTACAATACTTTCACATGCCAAATAGATGTACAAAACCCATTTTCTGCATCTTGTATATAAAAACTGAACAATATATTTTACTTTTGATTCATGCACAGTGCAATAAAATCAGCTGCAGTAGCACCTACGAATATGAAGACATAACACGGAACATCTTTAGACAGAAAAAGATCACCTAAATATAACATGTTTTTAGACTGAGAAAGATTACCTAAATATAATATGTTTTTAGACAGAAAGAGACTAACTAAATACAATACATCTTTAAACAGAGAAAGATTGCCTAAATATAGTATGTCTTTAGACATAAAAAGATTACCTAACGATAATATATCTTTAGATGGAGAAAGATTACGTAAATATAACATGTCTTTTGACAGAGAATGATTACATCAATATTATATATATAGACACAGACAAATTACTTAAATATAATATGTCTTTAGAAAGAAAAAGACTAACTAAATACAATACATCTTTAGACAGAGAAAGACCACCTAAATACAATACATATTTAGACAGAGAAAGACCACCTAAATACAATACATATTCTGACAGAAAAAGACTAACTAAATACAATACATCTTTAGACAGAGAAAGACTAACTAAATACAATACATCTTTAGACAGAAAAAGACTAACTAAATACAATACATATTTAGACAGAGAAATACCACCTAAATACAATACATATTTAGACAGAGAGAGACTAACTAAATACAATACATCTTTAGACAGAAAAAGACTAACTAAATACAATACATCTTTAGACAGAGAAAGACCACCTAAATACAATACATCTTTAGACAGAGAGAGATTACCTAATTACAATACATCTTTAGACAGAGAAAGACTAACTAAATACAATACATCTTTAGACAGAGAAAGACCACTTAAATACAATACATCTTTAGACAGAGAAAGACCACCTAAATACAATACATCTTTAGACAGAGAGAGATTACCTAATTACAATACATCTTTAGACAGAGAAAGACTAACTAAATACAATACATATTTAGACAGAGAAAGACTAACTAAATACAATTCATCTTTAGACAGAAAAAGACTAACTAAATACAATACATCTTTAGACAGAGAAAGACCACTTAAATACAATACATCTTTAGACAGAGAGAGATTACCTAATTACAATACATCTTTAGACAGAGAAAGACTAACTAAATACAATACATCTTTAGACAGAAAAAGACTAACTAAATACAATACATCTTTAGACAGAGAAAGACTAACTAAATACAATACATCTTTAGACAGAGAAAGACCAGTTAAATACAATACATATTTAGACAGAAAAAGACTAACTAAATACAATACATCTTTAGACAGAGAGAGAGATTACCTAAATATAATATATCATTAGACAGAGAAAGACCACCTAAATACAATACATCTTTAGACAGAAAAAGACTAACTAAATACAATACATCTTTAGACAGAGAGAGATTACCTAAATATAATATATCATTAGACAGAGAAAGACCACCTAATTACAATACATATTTAGACAGAAAAAGACTAACTAAATACAATACAAACAAGATTTAAAGTACTGGCCTGTTGTTATCAGTAATTATAACTGCAACTTTAAGGGACTTCATCCATAATCCATTGATGAAAGATGTTTTATTTAAAAGCAGCATGTATATTAGACATAATGACATTTGCTCCATAGAGGTTTTTACTGACACTCCGTAAAAGATGAATATAGAATGTTTACATAAAAACAAGCATATAGCATGAATAAAAGGGCAGTGAGTTTCAGTGTTTAAAAAAGCGCATAAACCAACTCGAACTAAAATATACAGTGAAAAGGGTATGTTTAGATGAAACTTTCAATATAGTTGTTTTATAATGACAAATTTTTCTACTTAATTAAATTAGTGAAAATTAAGAGCTAAAACAGTAGTGTGATCTCTTTATTTAAGATTGTAAGTCATATGCTGAACTTCTCATTTAAGAAATCAGAATAGTTCACCGAAAAATACTTGCTTTAAACGATGCAATTGCCGGCTTCAGTTTTAAGTGTCTGTGCTAGAGCTAAAAGTGACATTTCTGTGGTTAGTAGGCCTAGTTTTCCAAGAACAGTCTTCTTTCAAGCACACCACAGGCTTCTTCAGATCAATACATTGATCATGTGTAATACATCATTTAAGTCACCAAGTACTTCATATGCGTGTCTTAAATGGCAAATTCAACAGAGATATAAATCAACCCTGTTATAATAGTCACATAGACTATGTTACCTGAACATTACTTGTCTTCTATTTTAGGTTCAATACGAAGAAAGGGTGCTTTTGTAGAAAATCGCCTTCACTCATCAGACACAGAAGATGAAACCCAAACCTTCCAAAAGGAAAACAAGGAAAACTCCATCAGGAAAATCTGAAGATAACGTGGGAAACTGAAGACTTTATACTGATTCACGTGGTCTGAGACTGCAAGTCTACTCTAAGACTTTATATGGATAAATGATATTTTTGTATATCTAGTTTATCAGTGGATAAATCACATATTTTGTAAAACTGTGGACCTCTTCTAAAATCAATATAATACTCTTTTGAGAATGTTTCCAAATGCTGCTGTACTGTAAAGAGAGAGTGAGAACTGCTTGAATATTTAAAAGATACATAACATACTGGGAGATATTTGTGTACTAGAGTTTTCTCAAATGACGATATGAAAAATTCCTATAAGTGTGTTTTCTCTTGTACGCAAGGGCTTATACGGCTTATTAAAATTGATGCAAATCTAAGATTCTTGGTTTGTATTAGCTCTACTGGTCATATTCCAGCTTATGTGATGGCATTCCATCTGTTGACTATTCGTCCATTATGCATCCGTCTGTTAGCACAAGTTTATTATCGTTACTCCTCCTAACCTAGTGAGAGGATTGCCATGGAACTTTATACACACATTGGTCTCACGGTTAAGTTGATCCAAAATGAAAAATGGTTGCCCTTGGACAGCCAATATCTTGACAATCTTGTTATCGCTGCCCCTCCTGAACGTACTGTCATATTGTATGGGTTTTCCACTAAATAACTTATCAGATGTAGATAATCCTAAATAAAATGGTGCTAATCTGATGTCCAGCATGGCTGCTATGGTGGACATCTTGACAATCTTTATATCGCTACTTTTCCTAAATGGATGGTCGCATTGACATGGGGATTTCACTAAAACACTAAAACACTTCTTAAGATAAATAGTTGGTCCTAAAACGATCATGCCGATTTGACCGCCAGCATGACTGCCATGGTACATCTTACGCATCTTTTATCGCTGTTCCTCCTGAACACATGGTCATATCTACATGAGGTTTTCACTAATAGCCTTCATATTACATCTAGTTGGCCCCCAAAAAATGGTGCCGATCTGACCTCCAGCATGATCACCATGGCAGTCACCTTAAAAATCTTGTTATTGCTACTCCTTATTGTCATATCCAGTTAGTCCAACTTAAAAATGTTTCCGATCTGACATCCAACACGGCTGCCATGACGGCCTTCTTGAAAATCTTGTTATGGTTACTCCTCTGTAACCGATGTTTGTGTCATCTTCGGTTTGTCATTCCTCCTATTTGATATGGTGTTAATCTGACCTTAAAAATTGAGGAGATTTCTTATGATATGTAGATGGTCCTAAATGAAAATGGTGCCTATTTGATTTCCAACATAGCTGATATGGTGGTCATCTTGAATATCTTGTTATCACTACTCCTCCCATATGGATGGTCATATTAACATAAGGGTTTGACTTAAAGGTTTCTTACGATAGGCAGGTTGGTCATATGCCATTCTTGTGGCTAAGATAACAACAGGCACGAGTTTTTGTCAACCCTGACCTTTCCTATAAAAAAAATGGTGGAGTATACCATACCTAATGTAAAGAAAATGGCTGCTGTGCAGAAGATTTCAGAATTTCTATACTAAAACAAAAGAATAATGTCCGTCAAATAAATTTATTGGAGAAAATGCTAATTGAAACTTTAAATTTAGTGTCATCGTTTTGTCAACAGCTTCACTGAGGAGATGTGATAAAGCAAATAATAAAAGAATTGTCGTTTTGGTGACTGTTAGATACAAGTAATTGTTATTTCACTGGAGCTATGTGTGAGTTCTTTGACTTCAAAAGAAATCAGACACTCACTGGTATATTTTTCTTTGCTTGCTGGAATAAAAGGAGAGTACATATGTTTCATTGCTGGAACAGTTGTTTTTAAAGTCATATTAATTCATTGTTTGAAGTTTTACAAAAACTGAATAAAACGCAAGACTGAATGATTCTTTCAAATCTAACACACCAAAATAAACAATCTAGACATTCCCAGAATCTGCTTATAACGTGTTTTAGTAAACATAAAAACCTACATGAAATATTTGACTTTAGATGTTATGCAACCAGACAAACAAGCAAGGATTGATAAAACCAGCTTTGAACAACAATGTTTGTTTTCAGATTTACAGGAACTGTCTCGGATTAGGTAAAGCCTATCACTTTGGAAAATGGAAACTTATAGACTTTCAGCAGGGTTTCTATTAATGTCCTTGGAACCAACAATGCAAGATCAATATTTCATAAATTAAGATGAACCAATAGTATTTTTTATATCTTTGAAACCTCTGCAAACCACATAGAAACTTTCAAGTAGTTTCTGCAAAATTGAAACTGCACTGAAACCAAGTCTGCATTGTTTAAAGATAGTTTCTGTTAAGATTCCATTCACTACAAATCCTTATTTTCATGCAGGTGAATTGTACAGTTCATCATATAAAAGTAACTGTTGTAGTTTCCGTTAGTTTGATATTATGAAGAGTAAACCTAAACTAGAGGGTTGGCTTCAAGTTTTTGGTGAACTATCAGGAAACTTGTTTTTCCGTGTTTAAGAAACACATGCAACTAGCTTTTTAATTTTCCTGAAACTAGACGGAAACTACTTTCATGATGTACGAGAAACCTGAAGCGGCTGGAAATTTAATGTTTTAGGTGTAGTGCAAACTGCTCAGAAACTAGTAGTATCCAACAACGCTGAAACGGAACGGAAACACAAACAGCAGCTTCATAAAGGAACACATGGAACTTGTAAAATATGGCACCATGTAAACTCACCAATTCTGTTGTGTGCATTCGTCGTACTTTTTCCTGAGAATCTATTCAGTCCTGCCCAAATAAAAGCATTTAAAGTACATTAATATTTCTTTAATTTAATTGGGAATTTATAAGCTTTATCCAGTGTATGGTAATGGGCAGCACTTCACCACAAAATAATTACCCCTCCCACCTGAACCATTCTGTATATTCACACTAGGCTTTCTGTTACCTTGTTCAACACATTGATGAACAGTTGCATTTCAATAAAACACACTTATCGGCTGTTATTTCATGCATATTAAATTACTATTTATTTAATGTGTGTGAGTTGGCATCACATTATATTAAACACAAGACTCTCTGTTACCAAACAATACCTGAGATCATTACTGTCTTGGGATACATGTATGTAATCCCGTTTTGCCCAGTGGTACTTAGTAAAAGTACTTTTTAGTCATTCTACGTATGCATGCCATGATCGCTTACCGTATATTATCTCATATAACCTTAGTCCAAATGCAAAAACATAGATCCTGATCTGCCGTCGCATAATGCGCCGGCAGATCAGGTTCTACGTTGGTTGATCTACTGATTAATCCTTACAAACTGCATCGACCCAGATCTGCGCGTTATGCGACGGCAGATCTGGGTCTATGCAGTTTGCAGTTGGTAGCGAATTATACGCGAGTATATACGGTATATTCCGCTTGTTCAAGTAGGCGTGCTGTCCAGTAAGTATTTATGAGTTCCACACATCCATTCCAACCTTTAATAACTCTTGGTTTTTCTAACAGATATCAAACCAGTTACAGACATATGTGGTTAAGAAAAATATAATGTTCGTATTATGTCCCGCTACATAATAATAAGTTTAAACCTAAATGTACGTATTGGCAACACTTTAAATGTTATTACTACCTATGGTCTTTTATACTATAACTAGAATTCCTTTTTAGCGTTGTAATCTGAAGATGTAAATTAACTGAAGCTCATTATGCTTTGACTTTGGCTCTTGAAATATCTGTGATAAATCGATAACGTCGTTATTAAGATTTCTTTTTATTCTTTGTTATAAGATATATACACAACATCATGTCTGACAATTACTTTACCTCCTGCCATTGTTATACGATATATACACAACATCATGTCTGACAATTACTTTACCTCCTGTCGTTGTTATACGATATATACACAACACCATGTCTGACAATTACTTTACCTCCTGCCATTGGCACTCAAGGTACTAAAGCTCCTGTGGTGATATATATTACTCGTGATGTCATTTTATATATGCATAGCCTGGTCATGTTACATTGCCTCAAACATTTAAGTCATTACCTTTTATCGCAGAGTACAATGACATCGAGCCGTTCGATGTATATTTACATCATTTATCTTTACTAACGACATGATCTACATCCACCAGTACACTATAATGTTTGTTATAAGAAGCCGATCGCTTGTCTGACATTCAAGCCACTGACTATTCCGTCATACTAAAGTGTTCCAAAAATAGCTCTATCGAACAATGCTAGTGGATTTAACGCCATTTTTCAGCACCTGATAGACATGGCGGCCAGTATATTTGGTGGAGCAAGAACCCGGGAAAACTTTGGGAAGAACCACCGACCCGCGGGAAACAACTGGCAAGCTTTCTCACATCCGCGCGTTGGCCGAGACTCGAACTCACGCGAACATAGGTGAGCCGTCAGTGATATGTAATGGCGAGCGCCTTCCAACACTCGGCCACCTGGGGCTTTTTTGAGCAATTGAATCTGTGAATTAGTTGAATCTCTTTCTCTAGGGGGCTCTAATCAGATATTATGTAGTTCTGAGAGAGTGACAGGTGTAAGATGAAGTTGTTTGAATTTGCAACATGCACAATGAAGAGAATCTTGGGATACCTCTATGCTACTTTCATGTACTGTGGCTGAAATATCTTTACATATTGTACTTGTGGAAATTGGACACGATCTAAGCACACAGCAGACAGAAATGGCCGCTCCAAAGTACTCGAAAAATCAGCCTGAATAAGTCAAAAATACACATTTTCAGCAATTAAAATGGGGAAACGAATTTTGCCAGAGTAGGCAGTACCAGCCTCTGAAAGTACAATGAATTAATGACAAAATATATAAAAAGTAAAATTAATTTATTTGCTCTTTTTTATATTTACCTTCGAAGTCCAGGAAGTGAAAACGACCAAGCGGAGCTAGCAGTTTTTTGAGAGGTGCAAATCTTAAGTAAGACCAAGCTGTATACTCTATAACCCAAATTGCACCCATCAATCATACACCAAAATAAAGGGAATTAAAAGTTCTTTTAACAATAGCTAAGACATACAAGGTCTTTTATAAATAGCCAGGACAACCAGTGAGGAAAACCTGGGTAATTCTTTTTCTTTAAAAATCTAACCCTATGCAAAATACTAAACTGAGAAGCGCCACCTTATGAAGAGTGAAATAAATAATAACTATGGTATATGTATTTTATATAGAGAGAAGATTTTGCATATAGCGCAAAAATGCTCTACACAAACAGTTTATTTCCATTATCAAGGAGAGCAGTTTGGAATGAAAATGCAGATAACTAAAAAATAACTGCAATTTATTTTCTCTGGTTACCCGTATGGTTTATATTCACGTTATATCCAAGTAAAACTGAAAAGAATTTATCGGTATTAAAAAAGATATCCGTGCCTACATGTAATTCCGCTGTGAAATACGTCTAATATAGTGATCTGTATTTCATTAAGAGTCATTATTTTGTGTAATCAAAGGTGAATAAATATTCAATAGAACTTATATGTGATTTATGATAAAGATGTATTATTAGACTCGTCTCTTTACCCTTGAGTGCACATGTGATTTATTATAAAGATGTACTATTAGACTCGTCTCTTTACCCTTAAGTACACATGTGATTTATTATAAAGATGTACAATCATTCTCGTCTCTTTACCATAAGTACACGTGATGTATAAAAAAGATATATTATTATACTCGTATCTTTACCCTTATGTACACATGTGATTTTTAAAAAAGTTGTACAATCATACTCGTTTCTTTACGCCTAATTACACATGTGATTTATAATCAAGATGTACTATTAGACTCGTCACTTTACTGTACACGTGATTTATAATAAAGATGTACTATTAGACTCTTTACTGTACACGCGATTTATAATGAAGATGTAATTTTTGACTCGTCTCCTTACTGTACACGTGATTTATAACAAAGATGTACTTTTAGACTCGTCTCCTTACTGTACACGTGATTTATAACAAAGATGTACTTTTAGACTCGTCACTTTACTGTACATGTGATTTATAATAAAGATGTACTATTAAACTCGTCTCCTTACTGTACACGTGATTTATAATAAAGATGTACTTTTAGACTCGTCTCTTTACTGTACATGTGATTTATAATAAAAATGTACTTTTAGACTCGTATCTCTACTGTACACGTGATTTATAATAAAGATGTACCATTAGACTAGTCTCTTTACTGTACACGTGATTTATAATAAAGAGATATTATTATACTAGTATCTTTATCCTTATGTACACATGTGATTTATAATAAAGATGTCCTTTTAGACTCGTATCTCTACTGTACACGTGATTTATAATAAAGGTGTAGTATTAGACTCTTTACTGTACACGTGATTTATAATAAAGATATACTATTAGACTCTTTACTGTACACGTGATTCATAATAAAGATATACTATTAGACTCTTTACTGTACACGTGATTTATAATAAAGATATACTATTAGACTCTTTACTGTACACGTGATTTATAATAAAGATATACCATGGTGTACCATTATACTCGTCTCCTTTTCCTTTAAGCGCACATGACTGCTGGTATTTGTAACCACTCATGTGAACATACAATCTTAAAACTCTATCTCTGTCTGTCTGTCTCTCGATTCCCCCCACACCCACACCACCTCTCTCTCTCTCTCTCTCTCTCTCTCTCTCTCTCTCTCTCTCTCTCTCTCTCTCTCTCTCTCTCTGTATGACACTTATGCTCGCATTTCACAAGTAATACCAACATAACTCCTCTTGCTAATGTCAACTTGTATATTTTATTCACTCTCGTACTCCTCGGTCCCGTGATACAATATGTCATAATAGACTTATAATGATCTTGATATTTAAAACTTTCCTTTCGTATATTCTGTTGTTAACACGCGATTTTAAAGATTGTTAATTTGTTACACTTACCAAATGTTATTTTAAATCATTATTAAATTGAAATAACAGGGAAAGTATTGAAACAAAGGCATGCTAATTTAACTCAGTCGTATATTCTGTTGTTAACACGCGATTTTAAAGATTGTTAATTTGTTACACTTACCAAATGTTATTTTAAATCATTATTAAATTGAAATAACAGGGAAAGTATTGAAACAAAGGCATGCTAATTTAACTCAGTCGTATTTATTATAATCCTTAATGTCGAACAAAGTGTAAACAAGAAGTCAATGTCATCTTGTTACAAGGGTAATGTTATAAATATCCGAGACATAAATGATATCACCTTATTTAAAAAATTAAATTAAATATTTAATTGATTAATCCATAAATATTATGATGTTGATCGTAAGTAAAAAATGACAGAGGTAAATTATGTTATGCTTTTGTTTTAATTCTTCAGCATATTTCGTTCGTCATTGTAACATTATATTCTGATGAATCGAGGATGGAATTATTTGATACCTAAATTCATATACATGTCATAAACATTTACAAGTTATTGACATAAAATCAAAAGGGCTCTATAAACTGGTCAGTAATTTCTTTTACACCTGCTTTGATTATAAATATTAAATAAAGCAGTCCCAGAGTAAACGCTGAAAAAGGAGAACCTGTCGCATCATTAGCTCGTTTTTGCTGCATGCTATTAGATAGAAAAATTAGAATGAAACGAATTAGTGATTTCAGATCAATACAATCCCTGGGTTTTATGTTCCGTAATGGAATCGCTTATTTTGCGTGCATATATAAAGGTTCTTTTACTGAATATCAGGATGGCAGTTACCCGGCACTACCTTATCGCAACTCGTATGTGTAAATTTTGCATCCATTATAAAAATACGACAACACGAAAAGTCGAAACTGAAAATAACTAAACAACTCTTCATTTTATATTTTGACAGTCTTTATGGGGGTACGAGAACACAAAAAATTTATCAAAGCTAAAAATCAACAAATCATTAAGCCATTAATTTGTATGTGTTTTACATACCGTATAGGGAGGGATACGAGAACATAAAAATTAACACAAAAAATACTAGACCAGTCAAAATTTAGTGGGGGTAATGAAATGTCGGCAAGTAGCATTTTACAGGATTATAAATGTTGCAAAGAGTATATGTGTTAGTAAGGAAGGCCGCGTAGTGTGAGGCACAGGAATTCAGATCGATAGGTCTATGGCTAGAAACTTTGCAAAGGTGAAACAATATTTTACTACAAAGAAAACCTTCTCAGATAAATTCCGAAATACGTTATTAAGTCTGAATCGTAAGAAGTGTCAGATAAATCAGGAATTACGTCAATAAATCTGAATCATAATTTGTGTTAGATAGGAAATACATCAATAAATCTGAATCATAACTTGTGTTAGATAGGAAATACATCAATAAATCTGAATCATAACTTGTGTTAGACAGGAAATACATCAATAAATCTGAATCATAACTTGTGTTAGATAGGAAATACGTCAATAAATCTGAATCATAACTTGTGTTAGATAGGAAATACATCAATAAATCTGAATCATAACTTGTGTTAGACAGGAAATACGTCAATAAATCTGAATCATAACTTGTGTTAGATAGGAAATACATCAATAAATCTGAATCATAACTTGTGTTAGGTAGGAAATACATCAATAAATCTGAATCATAACTTGTGTTAGACAGGAAATACGTCAATAAATCTGAATCATAACTTGTGTTAGATAGGAAATATATCACTATGTCTGAATCATACAACGTATCAGGTAAATCCGGAAGAACAGAACCATTAGGATTTCTAAACATGAAACAATTACATGTATCTGCAAAATAAACGACAACGTTTACGTACTAAAAAAGCAATGACGGAAAACACTGAAACTTATACAATAGCAAAATACTTCAAGATATATTGAATTTTTTTACTTAAATAAATCAAAATGAACACTTCGATACTTGATATGCCAAGAACACTTCGATACTTGATATGCCAAGAAGAAAAAAATATTTGAGAAAATGTACAATCCTCTTTAATACGTGTTTGAACAAGAAAAGAATTATGAAATTATGGAGCATGAATAACAAAATTATAAACAGAATTTTAACGGAAAGAATTAAATATTTATTTAAAAGAAATGTTAATGAGTAAAACGTTTACGGTGGTAACAATCAAAATATGTATGGCTTTTCCAACGACATTGAATTATTTTGATCAATATCATAATTAGAAACATTCGAAAATATTGGTTCTGTGTAAGCTCAACAAGACTTACCGATCAGACTTATGAATATACCTTCTGAATAGGGATAACAATTTAAGGACATAATTATTTTACACCACACCAGAACAAGGTCTCTAAATATACTGAACAGGCTCGAAACGGTTAAGATCATTGAATGTTTATTTGATAATTTTACGTACAAAAATTGGACAGGAAAAAATCGTAAGTACAAGATGAATTTTTGAAAGGATATAATGTTTCAACATTTCACATATACATCTATAAACCACTCAGAGGAAG
Organism: Margaritifera margaritifera; assembly: GCA_029931535.1. Classification (NCBI taxonomy): domain Eukaryota; kingdom Metazoa; phylum Mollusca; class Bivalvia; order Unionida; family Margaritiferidae; genus Margaritifera; species Margaritifera margaritifera. The sequence goes on along the minus strand of JAQPZY010001582.1, from coordinate 2,937,762 downwards.
CTCATCAGCATAATTGTCTTCATTCATTAAGAATCAGAAAGCCTGTTTTAATTGAAAGAATAAAAATGATAAATGTTAATGTATATTGTATATTGTGAAATCTGTGTTATTAGGTCATGTAGTCATATAGATAGACCATTAAAATAAAATTTAAATGCAAATAGTAATTTCCTTAATAGATGGCGGGTAAAAATAGAGACATACAAATTTGAATACGAATTTCATGTATCTGTAAATGTGTATGAAATACTGAATTGAGGAGACAACAGCATGGCAGAGCCTATGCATAGCACAATCGTACCAGAGGTTCAACTAAAACACCAGTTATTATGTTGAAAAGTATTCAATCTGTTCTTTTCCAGCATATCCCTAACTTTCCTGTTGCAAAACACTATTGTTTCAGATTTTTGCTTTTTTAAGATTTACCTAAAAGCATTGCGTCTGCCATCTTCTTTTTTTTCACTTGTGTAACCCAAGCTTATGTCGAGAAAATATATATCACGATATCAGTGTATTTGTATCCATTGTTGTCCTTATAATATGCTTGTATGTAAACAATGTCTGCCTACCACTGGTCAGCCACATGACTGACATAAACTCTTTGCAGGGAAATCTTTTTTTCGCGTGATTGTAGAATGTGTGGGTAGATTCTTCGGTTAATCATTTTTTTAAACTCGGTCTATTTTATTTTCCTATTGTCCCGTTTAATTATTCCCACAACTGACTGATATATGTGTAAGAAATGGCCTTTTAACGTTGTTGTAAAAAATACCTTAAATGCTGTTCTTTGTCAATCAGTCAAAAACATCCAAAAAATATTTTGCGCCCAATAAGATGTGTTTAGGTATTCTCAGCATCTCAACATGCCAACTGGCCGACATTCTAATAGAGGTACTTTAAGTTTTTAAAATGTGCAACGTTGTTTCAGTCCTTACAACATATGAATGATTTCAGATTTATTTCAAATTTGGCTATTCCCGAACTTGATTCTAAAACAGCAAAGTCATATAGTGAATCATTACTTGTTGTCTTAAGTGTAACTTGGTTTTCCATCAATTATATAACTGTTTGTGTCGGACTATTGTAGATTGACCCTGTAAAGTTTAATAGATCTTCTAAATGTACTGTAAATTTAGCCGCATACAAATTTGTGTTTTACCCACATCAAATACGTAATTTATTCTACCAAAGTTGCTGCTGTTTACCTCAATTCTATATCAATGTTATCATCATTAAACGTAAATCTCCATCTTTCTAAAACATTGGCATATACGTTTTTACTGTCTGAAATCAACAAATTAAGAATTTGTTCTCTTGAATGATGTTCTTCGACACAACTAGCTTTGAGGACACTTTTATCCCATCCAAACTTATAAATAAAATTACTATTATATATTGAGACCCACAATATTGATTATATGTTAAATGTTTCTATCACCTCTCTGAAAATTGTTGAGTTCAATACAGTTAACCTTATTCCATTATATATAATATGTATATAAAAAATGTCAAATTATTATTCTGTGTCCCCTTCACTAGTTGTCTTCGTAGTCTGACTGGTCTAGTAATCTTTAATTTGATTTTAATGTTTTGTATCACTATATGAGTTGTCAATACAAAACAGTACTATTGGTCTAGTGATTTTTAATTTTGATTGTTATTGTTCTCGTATCTCCCTAAACGTGATGTAAAAACTCAAAAATATCAGTGTTTATAACGGCAATATGTATGTTACTAACTTTTGTGAGATTGGTATTTTTGAGACATTGTCAGAACGGGCTTGCAATTTGTGCAGTTCAGTAATATTCAATCATTATGCGTGCGTATTGTAAATAATGACCAGAAGAAAGAGAACAGAAGTTAAAACAACAGCAAAATGTTTTGCATGTAATATTTAATCGACCATCTATGTGACACCTTGTTCATAAAAACGATAAAGTACGCTCTTTATCTCTTCATGTAGGGAATGTGGCTAGAATGACGGCGCGAGACGCCGATGTGGCCGAGGAAAATGTTCTTTAGTGGCACCCCTACCGATGCGCACGGGGGCAATGTTCTTTAGTGGCGCCCCTACTTTGCCACATACAACAGCTTTTATGTCAGTTGCCAACCTCCGTCCTCTCCACCCCCACCCCCAATCTAAATAAAAGTTTTGTGAAGATTGCTCCGTTAGCAGCTAAAAAAAAAAAAATCCCGGCGGCGCCTCCCTTCGCCTCGCACCTGTGGGCAATTGACCCTACCGCTCCCCCTCCCCCCTCGCGCCGCTACTGAGGACAGGTAAGCTGGTGCGCATTTTACTTAATGTGTGTTTTAAAAAAAAAAATGAAACAAATCTAATAAAAATACAATTTAATATATCGTCTATTTACTCAATATTGAAATTTCTGATAGATTTATAGATGAAAATAATTTTCGTCGCGTTGATTGGTCTGCTCTTTTGGTGCACTTAAACACAGCCCCTGTTGAATGGGATTTTGACGTCTCGATAGACACTACACAGTATATGTTTCGTCATAAATTTTTTACCATTCCATTTTAAAGTCAAGTTCCATGTCCCTGATCATAGATTTATGTAAACGTGCTTGATAGTTCTGTTCTAATGTGTTTTATAACATTAATTACTTTACCATGGTAGCGTTATGTCTTGACTCAGAGTAAATGACCTCGATTCCCCACATGGAAGAATTCATTAAGAAGTGGCGTGATACATAAAAATGTTTCTGTGTATTAAAATGTATGGTAGTAGTGAATAAGACAATACTTACTATTCAACCTTAATATCAAAAGAACGATCTTAGATTACATAAATATCTGAGCTCATGCTTAGATCTGGTTTATTTATAAGGGATTTTGGTCAGTGAATGGCACCGTTGCATTCATGGGTGACATGGTTAGGTGAGTGAATGACATAGTTTTGTTCATGAGTTGCATGGTTTGGTCAATAAATGACATGGTTGTTTTGATGGGTGACATGGTTAGTGCAATGACTGACATGGTTGTTTTCATGAAGGACCTTTTTACGTCAGTAAATGATATGGTTTTGTTCAGAACGGACCATTTAATTTTCTCCCGGGTAAGGGAGGTCTATGATATTTTTCTAAAAATATTTCCAGTCCCCACTTAGCTAAAAAACAATATTCTTCTTGATCTGATTTGTAGACAAAAAGAACGTATTATATCCATTATATTAGTTGAAAAGTTAAAGAAAAAAATATATCTTGAGGTTAAAAAAAAGCAAAATATCCGTGTTCGAAAGAAAGTTGTAGACTCCTCTCCAGGATATATAAATGGTCGGTCCCTTAGTTCACTTCTATTAGTTCAAGCAACCCTCCGACTGAGCTGGCGACTCTACTGGGCAGCTGGACAATCAAATACCTGTTATGCGGTAGTTGACTGACAGCTGGGGATTGGGTAATTCGTATTCTGTTGGACGTAAAGACCATAATCATTTGATGTCGACAGTCTGTGTGTTCGCGCGTACGTGCGTGAGTCCGTACGTTATTTAAAACATTGAACTAACAATGTCCCTCCATGTCCTTCGTGAATATACCCATGTCATTATTTGATCTAGCCGTTACATGGATACAACCATGTCATTAATTGATCTAGCCACGTCTCTCATGAATACAACCAGGTCATTAATTGATCTAGCCATGTTCTACATGGATACAACCATGTCATTAATTGAACTAGCCACGTCTCTCATGAATACAGCCAGGTCATTAATTGATCTAGCCACGTCTCTCATGAATACAACCAGATCATTAATTGATCTAACCGGGGAGTATAATATTAGGGAAGTAGTCACTCAACCACTACTTAAATGAGCATTGTCTCTTGGGTTTCGATCAGATGTTGTTTTTTTTTTTTTTTTTTGTTATAATGGAATCAGTTCGTCTAAACTATGAAAATTACCAATGCAGAATAAACATTTATTTCATGCCAAGATACAAATGTTGCACCTGAACATTTTTATACTACACTGCACAACGGCTTTCCTCGATAACTGATGCCTGGTTACAGTGGCGGTGCGAGGGTTCGAGGCGGCCGGAGGCAATGCTCTTTAGTGGCTCCTCTACTTTTTATGTCAGTTGCCAACCTCCCTCCTCTCCCCCCTCCTAAATATAGGTTTTGTGAAGAATTGCCCATATTACACTAAGGTGAGGTGATATACTATGAAAATTTCAGGTGCAGAAAAAAGCTCCTGACGCCCCCCCCCCTGCAGCTGGCGCCCGTGGGCAATTGCCCCCACAGACCCCGAACTCAAACCTGCCACAGTCAGGTTAGCGGATTTTGTCGAATATCTACGTTGAAGTGAAGTTGGACAGTGGCGGCGCTAGGGTTCAAGGTGCCCGGGGGCAATATTCTTTAGTGGCGCCCCTTCTTTGCCACAGAGAACAGTTTTGATGTCAGTTGGCAACCTCCCTCGTCCCCGTACCCCCCCCCCCCCCGCCCCCCCCCCCAAAAAAAAAAAAGTTTTGTGAAGAATTACCACCGTTACACTAAGGTGAGGTGAAATATTCTGAAAATTTAAGCTGCAAAAACAAAGCTCATGACGGGGCTCCCCCCGTTCGTCTGGCGCCCCCACCCCCCCTCACGCTGCCACTGAAGTTGAAGTTGTTTTAAGTATAATGATTTCATATTTATTGCCCAACTTGAAAAAAACCACTATGCCAAGAAAATATGAAAGATGTAAAGGAAATTGGTAAGGATCTTATTTTCCTGATAGATAGTGCATTTTTACAAAGTCTTAATTAAAAATATAATTTACAAAGTGAAATAAAAACCTACATTAAGTGCCATCTTCATATTTGCCCAATTCGAGTGATACTAAATTTAGCCGACTATGACGTGTAGTTTGTTTTGTAAAATCGGGTTATGAAATAAGGTCATGTAACTGTAAAAACCTGTGAGTCATTGTTATTTGGTACAGGTATATAGCGATGACTAATCCCTGCATAGTGTGTCCCAAATCTAGGTTTGTGAGTTTAACGCCATTTTTCAAGCACATGATTGGCTATACATGAAGACCCCGGGAAGAACCACCGACCCTCGGGAAGCTACTGGCAAGCTTTCTCATATACCACGTTGTCCGAGTCTGAGACGAACCCACGCGGACAGAAGTGAGATGTCAGCGATCTTTAAAGGCTAGAGCCTTAGACCCGTCCCAGATCTAATTATGTCCATGTTCCTTATGAATACTGTCACGGAATTGTATCGTTTATATCAATATGTATATGTGATCAAAAATGTATTCGGGTTTCGTTTCCGACTAGAGCGTTACTCGGGGGTTGTTTATTTTTTCGGCTCTAGTTATTTTGAAATACTGAGCGCGATTCACCCCATGCTGCACGTGCAAATTGCCTGCAGTGAAAACTCACGTACCTAGCTGCTGCGCATATCTGTCACAGCTAGAGTACATATAGAGCGAATTCTCTATAAACAAATTACACTACGACGAGTCTTGTCAGAAAGCTTACCTCTTTACGGGAGCAAAACTTCAGCTGTAGAGGTATGTGAAATTTAAGATTGTATTCTTTATCACTATTCGTTTTATATGACATAATTGTTTCATATATTAGATGTTTTAGAATTTATTCTAAATTCTACAGAGAGTCAATACCTAGGTCATACAACGCCATGATATTAGAAATACTATAGGCTGGTTCAAGTTAGCTATTTGTTGTAACTGAACAAACGGGTATTATTTAATTATACGCGGCATGCATTGAATGATTAATGTAATGTGTAACGAGATGTAATTCATGTGCGCGCATGCGCAACATATATCAATACAAAAGTACTAACCGTGTCATATGTACTACACGGTTTAGTTGTTATACTTTTAGCTGTCCTTATGTATGGTTTGGAGGTGTGAAGTCACAGAACTCTGTGTGGTTTCGTGTGACGTGTTCGCTGTGTCTGGTGACGTTGTTTCGGAAGAGTGTACTGGTTTTCTCGATGCGAGGGACCAAGGCTTCTCGACCAACGGGTCTGTGTTATTGTGAAGGCTCTCGAGGGATCCTTCAACAGGCTGGGAGGGGTGGACCATGCGTGGTGGCTCCTTGACCATGGACTAGAGCGGGTGGAACCGGAGGTACATCTTGGTCGTCAAACGGGCGCCACGATAGTTATATTTATTGCGTGTTCCATTTTATTGTTATCTCAATATTGCTATCTGTGCAAAATTACATTCATCCCCATTTCAATATCGCTATATGTGTGATAGATTCATAATTTCATGCATTCCCATTTCATTTTCGTTATATGAACGATATATTCATAAATTCATACATATTCCAATATCGCTTGACGAATTGATAAATTGACGAGTATCATATTGATAAGTGCATAAATCACATGCTTTGGTCACCCTTGGTACTTAATAAGACCTTGTTTATATTGGAGTGTAGATCATATACTCTTATTTGTTGATTGGTGATAGGATGCTATTCACGTTTGTTTAAAATTCCATTCGTTAAATTCATCTTTGATTTTTCTCGTTGAGTTACTTGTCGTTGATAGTTCCATGTTAGGAACTTTATAATTTTCCTTATCTTTTTGTTATAATGGTGTCAGATTTGTTCATCTTTAAATTGCGTTTAGAAATAAACATCTTATTAACGCAGTTGCTTTCGGTGTCTTCACTAATCCAGTCCCAACCCGGCTTCATCCTGTGACAAATACAATAATGCCATTCACTGACCTAAGGTACCGACTATTCAGTTTTCAGGGGATGAATCTGGGATTTTTTGGAGAAAAAAATTACCGAGTCTCAAATAGCTTGAAAAAAATACTCTTGCTCTGATTTATAGACAAAATAGAAGCAGTTATATTACAAATAAAAGAAAAAAAAATACGTGATTTGAACGTGCCCCCCTTCTCCCCAACCTCCGCGAATAAACCTAACAATATTTAAATGAAATTTCTAATTTAGCCCGAATGATGTAACTCTTAGCAAGATGACGTAATCTTATTTGTGTACATTGTTTAGGAGGCGTTCTACAGATATTATGCACTTCTAGAAGAGTGGCGGGTGTAGTATGCCCCTACTTCTGAGAGAGTGACAGGTGTAAGGTGAAGTTGTTTGAATTTTTAATACAAGAAGAAGAAAAAAATACGTGGTGTGAACGCCCCCTCCCCCCCCCAAGAAACCTAACACTATTGCAATGAAATTTCTAATTTGGCCCGAACGATGTAACTCTTAGCAACATGACGTAATCTTATTTGTGTGCATTGTATAATGCGCCACCTTTAGTGGCTCCTCTACTTTTTATGTCAGTAGCCAACCTCCCTCCTCCCCCCCCCTCCTAAATATAGGTTTTGTGAAGAATTGCCCCCATTACACTAAGGTGAGGTGATATACTATGAAAATTTCAGGTGCAGAAAAAAGCTCCTGACGCCCCGCCCCCCCCCCCTGCAGCTGCCGCCCGTGGGCAATTGCCCCCACAGACCCCGAACTCAAACCTGCCAGTCAGGTTAGCGGATTTTGTCGAGTATCTACGTTGAAGTGAGTGAAGTTGCACAGTGGCGGCGCTAGGGTTCAAGGTGCCCGGGGGCAATATTCTTCAGTGGCGCCCCTACTTTGCCACAGAGAACAGTTTTGATGTCAGTAGTTTTGTGAAGAATTACCACCGTTACACTAAGGTGAGGTGAAATACTCTGAAAATGTAAGCTGCAAAAACAAAGCTCATGACGGGGCTCCCCCCGTTCGTCTGGCGCACCCCCCCCCCCTCACGCCGCCACTGAAGTTGAAGTTGTTTTAATTATAATGATTTCATACTTATTGCCCAACTTGAAAAAAACCACTATGCCAAGAAAATATGAAAGTAAAGGAAATTGGTAAGGATCTTATTTTCCTGATAGATAGTGCATTTTTACAAAGTCTTAATTAGAAATATAATTTACAAAGTGAAATAAAAACCTACATTAAGTGCCATCTTCATATTTACCCAATTCGAGTGATACTAAATTTAGCCGACTATGACGTGTAGTTTGTTTTGTAAAATCGGGTTATGAAATAAGGTCATGTAACTGTAAAAACCTGTGAGTCATTGTTATTTGGTACAGGTATATAGCAATGAATAATCCCTGCATAGTAATCTTATGACGTAATCTGACGTAATCTTATTTGTGTACATTGTATAATGCGCCACCTTGTGGCAATACTTCTGTATAACTTGGCTGGGATCTAGCATGTCAAGCCAGAGTCAGAATGTCAACTTACGCTGCTTGGTACACTGAATGAACCGCCGTGTGGCAAAAAGTCTAGTATTTCAAGGTAAGACAAGCACATGTAAATATAGAGAAAATGTAATCCTGCTATTTATTAATGCAGTTTATTTTCTAACGGTCTAAATTTGACTGTAAATAACTTTAATCGAAGCTAACGTTCTCCATTCATCACAAAGAACAGAATCAATCCATGTTCTGTTTTCTTATAAGTTTCAAAGGAGGGACCCAGAGCTCATCGATAAATTTTCTCATGCTGCTAGATCTTTACTATTGAAGTTACATCTAACGTTGTGCAAAGCCAAATATAATGTAACTTTACAAGGATAAACAAATATAAATATTGTATAATGACCATAAATGTTGTAGGGCGACACGGACTATTTACTTTCAATAAAAGTATTGTTTGTCACTTACAATTGCTATGAGACGACATAAATTTGACATCAACATGTCATCGTGAATCTCTCTTGCTATCATTGGGATTCATGCAGATGACAGTATACCATGAGATACCGAAGTGAACTCTGCCACCTGGAAGTGAAACTGTAAAATCCCAACCTCTTACTACTGCTATTGGGGGCGCTCTACAGATAATACATGCTTCTGAGAGAGTGACAGGTATAAGATGAAGTATTTTGCATTTGCAACATGCACAATGGAGAGAATGTTGGCATACCTCTATGTTACGTTCATGTACTGTGGCTGAAATTTCTTTACATATTGTACTTGTGGAAACTGGACACGATCTAAGCACACAGCAGACAAAATGGCCGCTCCAAAGTACTCGAAAAATCACCCTGAATTAATCAAAAGTGCACTATTTTCAGCAGTTATTAAAATAGGGAAGCGAATTTTGCCAGAGCAGACAATACCAGCCTCTGAAAGTACTATGAAGTACAAAATATCTAAAAAGTAAAAAAGTTATCGGCTCTTTTTTTTTAAATTTACCTATGAAGTCCAGGAAGTGAAAATGACCAAGCGGAGCTAGCAGCTTTTTTGAGAGGTGCACATCTTATGTAAGACCAAGCTGTATACTCTATAACCCAAATTTCACCCATCAATCATACACCAAAATAAAGGGAATTCAAAGTTATTTTAACAATACCTAAGATATACAAGGTCTTTTATAAATAGCCAGGACAGCCAGTGAAGAAAACCTATGCAAAGTACGAAACTGGAGAGTGCCACCTTACTATGACATGTTGCCATCGAAGAATGACTGCGCATGCGTTTTAACCTGCCTGCACTTTGGTTCCATGTATCATATATAAAAAATGTCTGCAACTGACTAAAGACTATGATAATTGTTTAAGTAAGTTGACAAAGCATCTTCAATGTCTCTTCAAGGTTCTGCTCTACATTTTCGTACTTTGCACATGGTTTAATTTTTAAAGAATGAGTATTTCTAAGATTTAAAATAGTGTGACTCGACAACGACTGATTAACAGCATATAATGCTGGTAAAGTGAATATTAATTGCAGATATTATTAAATCGATGGCGCAAGTGCCTGTGATTATGATATGTGTTTGAATTTCTTGAATAAACAATAAAGAACTAAGAATATTTGCGACCTTGTTGTTTTCTAAATAACCCCACTTTTTCTACCTGGTAAGTACCCCACTTTTTTCCATTTCTGGAATGAACACAATGCCTACTATCAGTTCTTCTTTAAAATTACCATAATTCGACTTTTTTCTCTTTTGTATTTAAAATATAACAAGTAAGAAAACTCAAGAAAGATTTAATTGCCATTAAGTTTAAAATAATATATCATATAGTCTTGGTTCTTCCAAATATGTCAGAAATATTTAAAACTAAATTAACAGCTCAAGTAGTAATTACATATAAACAGCTTTAGCTCGACATACAAGAATAACATTTGGACAGGATCACATGATTGCTGTGGTTATGGAATACTTTATGTAAACTTCCATAGGAAAATAAAGACTGTTTTGGCTCACCATCTAACGTTCTATTTTGAAACTATATGGAACTCATTAACACCTGAGGCATCACATGAGTCATTGCTATTTGCTTATAATCCTTTGTGCCTGTATCTTGTACAATTTCCAATTGTTTCGTGATTTTTGCTTAAAGTTTAAACTATAATATTTAACTTCTACCTCTCATGTCACACTGAAGAACATTTCTTCATTTGTCCTCATTTTTCTTCCTTTTTCCAGGACGAAGCATGACTGGTAGTTGATTTGGGCCACAGGACGATAGTAGAGATTTTTCATACACATCTAATCTAGGACGCTTAATTCGCAGAATCTGATTGCAAGCTAGATCCAGGTAGGTCTCTCTAGCATACCTCTCCACCACAATTCCGTCGTCAGCTGTGCTGCGTAAACTCTTGATGACGCTCAGCCCTTTTCTTAAGTCTTCTGCTTTTTTGTTGTTGTTTTGTGGGGGGGGGGGGGTACAAATGTTGATGTAGTAGTAGTCAAGTCATAGTTACTTGAGCTTGGACACAGGAGGACAGAGGTTCAACATACATAGCCAATCCAGGATACTTTATTAATGGTGGGACAGAGCCAGATTGCAAACTAGATCCAGGTGAGTCACTCTTGGATACACCTACTCCACTGTTCCATGGTCTGCTCTGCAGTGTAAACTCTCGATGACGGTTAGGCCTTTTCTTAGGTTTTCCGGCAGCCATGTGGGGTTTTTGTTAGTGGGGGGGGGGGGGGAATGAAGGTGAAGGTCGACGTATTGTTGTGGTTAGCAGTTGCTCCTGGAAGTCTACAGTTATGTGCTTTATATTGTACCATACAATGCGGTGTGCTAGTTTATTTTTCGCTGTATTCCATTATTATGGATACAATAATTAATCAATTCTCAGTTGGTAGAGCGTTGGACTCGTAATCCATTGGTCGTCAATTTGATACCCGTCCAGTCCATCCCTGGTCGGCTTTCTCCATGTGTCCTTGGAAATGTGACTTAGCTTCCTTTTGCTCGGCATAATAGAGCCAATAATGTGCTTCAAAGTGCCGTTAAAACTAACAAATCAAACCTAATTCCCCTTGTCCTTTGACTTCAACATATTCGTATAAATCAGTTGTATAGATTCAAATTAAGTTAATGAGTACAGAAGAGAACGTATTTCTTTATAATGAAACATATATGTGTCTTCTTTATTCAAATTGTAGCATTAGGTCCTCTCTTTTGTGAATTCTACGCCAGACAATCTTACAGTTCTACTTCAAAATTTATGGAATTATTTCCTCTTTGCTCACTTGATTAACTGCAGATATGGCCAATGGATGGTAGATAACTGAGCAAATGCTCAGAATACATTACTGAATGTATTAATTGAAAAGTAAAACAAATAGTTCATAGACATTTATCCTTAAGTGTCTTTCTTTCAAGACAAAATTATAGCATGTCCCATGGACGTTATACTACATTCTTGATGTAATGAAGCTACATTCAAGCTATTTCAGATGGCTGGAGTTAATTGATTCTGGGATGGTTATTTATGGAGTAAATGCCATGTATCATAAAAAGGGCTGAAACTGGCTAAATATTATGATATCTATTTAATTAAGTTAGCAAGGTATCTTCAGTGCCTCTCTAAGATTTGAGTCTACACTTTCGTACTTGGCACAAAGTTTTGATTTTTAAAGATAAAGAATTTCTCAGATTTTCGTCACTGGTAATTCTTGTTATTAAAACAATAATAATAATAAAAACTTGTATATATTAGATGTTGTAAAAAGAACTTTAAATTCCCTTGATTTATGTGTATGATTGATGGGTGTAATATGGGATGAAGAATATACTGCTTGGCCCTACTCAGATGTGCATCTCTCTAAAGACTGCTAGCTCCGCTAGGTAATTATCACTTCCTGGACTTCAGAGCTAAATTGGATAAATACATAAATAACAAATGAGCATCTAAATAAAAAAAGACACCAGAGTAAGAAAAATGTGAACTAATTAAGAAATCGAAAAAATAATTCTCAGTAAAGTAAATGAATAAAAAAAAGCAAGCTGTCAACAATAACCCAGGTGTGTTGATAATAGGCACGTGAGACTGGGAGCAGAACAAAGTCAATATCTTCCTTGGGACATCGGAGGCATTTCTGGTACTATAAGATCACCAGCCAAGCATGATAGCTGTCACATATTTCATGTTGAGTGATTGTTCGCTGGTAGCCAATCATGATAGCTGTCATATATTTCATGTTGAGTGATTGTTCGCTGGTAGTCAATCATGATGCTGTCACATATTTCATATTGAGTAATTGTTCGCTGGTAGCCGGCCTAAATTGGCACGCCAATATCACAGGCCGGTAACTAGTAAAATCTGTGTCTCCCAAATAGTTAGTCAGTGACGTCCTGCGCACAACAGTGACATCGTTCCAATAATGACCAGTTTGGAAACTTTCCCCAGAACTGCATAGATTGGTTGATAGCTTCACATTGGTGCGGTGCATCGTGAGAAACAAGTATGGGGATTCCATACTTTTCACTAAGATGGAGGATAATAGTTATCTGCGGTCTCACGAGCACCGGAAGTGTGACGTGATTGTCAGCGAGAGTGATTGCCACGATCAAACAGAGGTAACGTGTGCATTCAATTCATGTTATGGTGTTGATAATACCCCATGTTGCTCTATATACAAGTGAATTTATATGTAAATGCATGTAGGTGTCATGAATGAATATAAAGTCTCAGACAATATTGACTCCATGTATGAATATTCCGACGGCATAAAAATAAGCGGTATTAAACTTGAAGTCACTGTTATGCTGTTACATGCGATTTCGCCTGAACAACGTTAACTTATTGACAGCACAGAAGACTTATAATGGAAAAGTCTACTGTGATAAGACGTAAGAATACATAGGAATTGCATGACCTATGCAGGATTAAACCGAAGTTCAGCGTGGGATCTACATACTATAATATCTTCGAGATCAAATTAAAAATGTTCAGAAATATGCAGCACACTTCATGACCTCCAACTACATATATAGTAACGATCCTTGCAGCATGAACATTTTTTTTGTGTGATTAGCTCCTGTTACCTCCTTTGAACATTACAAGAAACAGAACCGAGTCATTCTCTTATTCATGGCACTGAGCGCCACAACTAACCTAACTGTATCCAGTACCTTCACAAACCAAATAGACGTACAAAACCTTCACAAACCAAATAGATGTACAAGACCTTCACAAACCAAATAGATGTACAAGACGTCCACAAACCAAACAGACGTACAAGACCTTCACAAGCCAAATAGACGTACAAAGCCCAATTTCTACATCCTGTACATAAAAACTGAAAAAGCATATTTTACTCTTGATTCATTCGCATTGCAATAAAGTCAGATGAAGTAGCACCTAGGAATATGAAGACATAACACAGAACATCTTTAGACAGGGAAAGATTACCTAAATATAAGATGTCTTTAGACATAGAAAGATTACCTAAATATAATACGTCTTTAGACAGAGAAAGACTACCTAAATATAATATGTCTTTAGACAGAGGAAGATTACCTAATTATAATACATCTTTAGACAGAGAAAGATTACCTAATTATAATACGTCTTTAGACATAGAAAGACTACCTAAATATAATACGTCTTTAGACAGAGGAAGATTACCTAATTATAATATATCTTTAGACAGAGAAAGATTACCTAATTATAATACGTCTTTAGACATAGAAAGACTACCTAAATATAATATGTCTTTAGACAGAGGAAGATTACCTAATTATAATATATCTTTAGACAGAGAAAGATTACCTAATTATAATACGTCTTTAGACATAGAAAGATTACCTAAATATAATACGTCTTTAGACAGATAAAAAAATTACCTAAATATAATATGTCTTTAGACAGAGAAATATTACCTAAATATAATACGTCTTTAGACAGAGAAAGATTAAGTAAATATAATACGTCTTTAAACATAGAAAGATTACCTAAATATAATGTCTTTGACAGAGAAAGACTAACTAAATACAATAGAGGTTTAGACAGAGAAAGACTAACTAAATACAACACAAACAAGATTTAAAGTACTGGCACGTTGTCATCATTAATTATAACTGCAGCTTCAAGGGACTTAATCCATAATCTAATGATGAAAATGTTTTATTTAAAAGCAGCATGTATACTAAACATAATGACATTTGCTCCAAAGATGTTTTTACTGACACTCCATAAAAGATGAATATAGCATGTTTACATAAAAACAAGCACATAACATGAATAAAAGGGCAGTGCGTTTCAATGTTTAAAAAAAGAGCATAAACCAACTCGAACTAAAATATGCATTGAAAAGAGTATATTTAGATGGAGCTTTCAATATAGTTGTTTTATATTGATAAATATTTATATTTAATTAACTTAGTGAAAATTAAGAGTTGAAACAAAAGTGCTATATCTTTATTTAAGATTGTTAGTCCTTTGCAGAACTGCTCATTTAAGAAATCAAAATTGTTCACCGGAAAAATACTTGCTTTAAACGATACAATTGCCGGCTTCAGTTTCAAATGTATATGCCAGAGCTGAAAGTTACATTTCTGTGGTTAGTAGTTTTCCAAGAACAGTCTTCTTTCAAACACACCACAGGCTTCTTCAGATCAATACATTAACCCTGTGTAATACATCATTTAAGTCGCCAAGTATTTCATATGCGTGTCTCAGATGGCAAATTCAACAGAGATATAAATCAACCCTGTTATAATAGTCACAAAGATTATGTTACCTGAACATTACTTGTCTTCCTTTTTTAGGTTTAATCAGACGGAAGGGTGCTTTTCTACAAAATCGCCTTCACTCATCAGACACAGAAGATGAAAAACCTAAATCTTCGAAACGGAAAACAGGGGAAATTTCCATCAGGAAAATTTGAAGATACGTGGGAAACTGAAGACTCTTGTGGTCTGAAACTGCAGGTCTCGTCTAAGACTTTTTATGGATAAATTATATTTTTTGTATATCTAGTTTATCAGTGGATAAATCACATATGTTGTAAAACTGTGGACCTTTTCTAAAATCAATATACATACTCTTTTGAGAATGTTTCCGAATGCTGCTTTACTGTACAAGAGAGAGAGAGAGAGAACTGCTTCAATATTTAAAGGATACATAAAAGGATACATAACATATTGAGAAATATTTGTGTACTGGAGGTTTCTGAATTGACGACATACACATTTCCTATAAGTATGTTTTCTCTTGTATGCAAGGGCTTATATGGCTTATAAAAATTTATGCAAATCTAAGATTCTTGGTTTTTATTAGCTCTACTGGTCATATTCAAGCTTATGTGATGGCATTCCGTCTGTTGACTGTCCGTCCAGGATCTATCCGTCTGTTAGCACAAAATTGTTATTGTTACTCCTCCTAATCTACAGTGATGATTGCAATGGATCTTTATACATACATTGATCCAACGGTCAAGTCGTAATATCTTGAAAATCTTGTTATCGCTGCCCCTCCAGATTGCACATCGTATGTGGTTTCCACTAAAATACTTATAAGATGTGGATAATCCTAAATGAAAATGGTGCTAATCTGATGTCCAGCATAGCCGCTATGGTGGACATCTTAAAGATCTTGATATCGCTACTTTTCCTAAATGGATGGTCGCACTGACATGGGGATTGCACTAAAACACTTCTTAAGATATACAGTTGATCCTAGAATGATGACGCCGATTTGACCGCCAGCATGACTGCCGTGGTACATCTTACACATCTTTTATCGCTATTCCTCCTGAACACATGGTCATATCTACATGAGGTTTTTACTAAAAGCCTTCATATGACATCCAGTTGGCCCTAAATAAAAATGGTGCCGATCTGACCTCCAGCATGACCACCATGGCAGCCACTCTTGTTATTGTTACTCCTAAACATTTTCACTGAAATACTTATTATCATATCTAGTTAGTCCAACATGAAAATGTTTCCGATCTGACCTTCAACACGGCTGCCATGACGGTCTTCTTGAAAATCGTGTTTTGGCTACTCCTCTGCAACCGATGGTCCTATCATCGTCGGGTTTTCTTTGGTCCTATTTGAAGTGGTGTTAATCTGACCTCAAAAAGTGAGGCCATTAAAAGACTTCTTATGATATGTAGATGGTCCTAAATGAAAAAATGGTGCCTAATTAATGTCCAACATAGCTGATATAGTGGTCATCTTGAATATGTTGTAATCACTACTCGTCCCATATGGATGATCATAGTAACATAAGGATTTCACTTTAAGGTTTCTTACGATAGGCAGGTTGGTCCCTTGCCATTCTTGTGGCTAAGATAACGACGGGCACAAACTTGTATCAACACTGAATTTGCCTATAACAAAATGGCGGCGTACACCATACCTAATGTAAAGAAAATGGCTGATGTGCAGAAGATTTCAGATTTGCTATACTAATACAAAAGAATAATGTCAATCAAATAAAATTTATTGGAGAAAATGCTAATTGAAACTTCAAATTTTGTGTCACCGTTTAGTGTTTTAACTGCTTCACTGATGGGATGTAATAAAACAATTAATAAAAGAATTGTCGTTATGGTGACATGTAGATACATGTAACTTTTATTTCACTGCAGCTAAATGTGAGTTCTTTGACTTCAAATTGAAATGAGACACTCACTTGTATATTTTTCTTCGCTTGCTTGAATAAAAGAAGAGTACATATGTTTCATTGCTGGAACAGTTGTCAAGTACATTTCATTTTAAAGTCATATTAATTCATTCCTTGAAGTTTGACAAAAACTGGATAAAACGCAAGACTGAATGGTTCTTTCAAATCTAACACACCAAAATAAACAAACTATAAATTCCCAGAATGTGTTTACAAATGTTTTACTAAACATAAAAACTTACATGAAATATTCTGCTTAGTGTGTTATGGAACCAGACAAACAAGCAAGGATTGATAAAACCAGCTTTAAACAACAATGTTTGTTTCCAGATTTACAGGAACTGTCTCGGATTAGGTAAAGCCTATCACTTTGGAAAATGGAAACTTATAGACTTTCAGCAGGATTTCTATTAGTGTCTTTGGAACTAAAAATGCAAGATCCATATTTCATAAACTGAGATGAACAAATATTTTTTTTATATCTTTGAAACCTCTGCAAACCACATAGAAACTTTCAAGTAGTTTCTGCAAAATTGAAATTGCACTGAAACCAAGTCTGCATTGTTTAAAGATAGTTCCTGTTAAGTTTCCATTCACTACAAATCCTTGTTTTCATGCAGGTGAATTGTACAATTCATCATATAAAAGTAACTGTTGTAGCTTCCGTTAGTTTGATATTATAAAAAATAAATCTAAACTTCAGGGGTGGTTTCAAGTTTTTGATGAACTATCAGGAAACTTGTTTTGCGTGATTAAGAAGCACAAGAGAAACACATTAAACATATTTTGAGTTATTCTTTTTATATGGGTGTTCTTAACTTTCAATATTGAGCCACACACGTGCCATTTACATTTAGGTAGGCAAAGACGATTTATATTGTAATTTAATAAGTTAGAGA